>CM022404.1:10182511-11382511 GCA_011833715.1 Carcinoscorpius rotundicauda
GACCCTTAACTAAGGAACCCACTGCATCTCTTCCACTGGAATGTGCTGCCACCAACTTTGAGTCATCTCTTTGAATGTCACAGTCTTTAGCTTGCCCAATGTTAACCACATTCATTGATGGGCTCAGAATGATTCCTTCTTTCTGTAGAGCTTCAAGTTTTCTATACAGCAACTCTCTCTGATGCTTTATGTCTTCTTGCTCCTTCCTTACTTGTTCCTGGATAAAAATATTCGTGATTGGTACTCAATGAACTTTCAGAACCATGTACTTATTTTGATAATATCAAATTTCAGGATTTTAGTTAATTTTATATGATTTATCCATGCAGCTAGGGTTTTTATTCAAAATATTTCCTGCATTAGTAATGCATTGCTAATTAATTTTTTAATACTAAAATACTGTATTACCTTAACCTGTTTAGTGCCATAAACGAAATAACTCATCTAAGCCGAACGATAATACAGTGCTACGGACGAGGTAATTCGTTCTCAATAATACCTAACTTCAACGCTAGATGTCAGCACCATACATGCAATTGTTCACTTTCTATCCAAAATGGAACCACGAAAAGAGTTACAAAACGAAGCAATAGAGTTGCATTGTAACAGCTGAAATGCTAGGCAGTCAACAGGATAAATTATCTTTCACAGTAGGAAATGTACTATTTAATAATTCACATTTTATAATATTAGCATAAATAAACAAGCACCGGAACGAGTTTCATCTATCAGGGAGTCTGAGATGTTGTAAAATAAATTTAACTTAATCCTACTTAAGAGATACTAGATGTCATCGTAACAAATACCATACAATGGGTTCCTGATCAGATCAAATTAAAACATATTCAAGAGACAATCAAGTATCCAATATACGATAATTTCGAGAATATAAACAAGCTTCAACATGAAAGTTAGATACATGTTTCTCGTAAAATGCATATGAAGTTAACCTTGAAATGTAAACGTTTACTTTACTAGTTATATCTCAGTAAAAGAATATTCTATTCTTAGTTGTAAACAGTTATTCAAGTAAATATTAATATGCAGTGATTAAAAAGAGCTCAGGAACATTTAGTAAATAATAAAAAAATATTAAATAAAGAAGACGGCATGAATTGTAGCTTAAACATTATACCTGAAGGTGTTCCACTTCTGTGGTGTGAAGATCGAGTTCTGCCATTTGCCTCGCGCGTTCTCTTTGCCATTGTGACCTTTCCTGGCTCAGTTGTTCTTGTAGGTTTCTAAGTTCCTCTAGCTGGTGTTCTGGTCGATAGATGGAACGACGGGCCCTTAAAGGTTGATCCTTCATCAACTTGTTCAGCTTTTCATTCGATTCTATTAGTTGGATTCTGAGGCTGTTTAAACAAACACAGTAACGGGTTTTTTATACGTTCATCTTACTCGAAAGGTTACTAGTTTCGACCATTGTGAATACTACACAGTGGGCTCTTGATAACATCAATTAAAAACATTAGAGACAATTATTGACTACATAATAATTCCAAGAGTATACAGACATTAAAAATTAAACTATAATCACACATCTGGTTTACTGTAAGATAATGTAACCTTTCTCATAAGTTGTCATAACCAGTTGATATGCACATTTGTTTAATACAAATCAATCGAATTACCCAAGTTATATACAAAGTTTGTAAGAACATCATAATAAGCATAAGAGCTCATGACTTCTCTACAAATACTAATTTTGCTGCAAAAGTAGAAACGAAAATCAGTTATGACTCTGTAATACAGGATGAAAATTTTTTTAATAAGGATAAGGTAAAAGTATATCGCAACTAAAAAAATTACAGTCCAATATTTAGACTAGAAGGTAAAGTTATATAAACATACATATTGTAAACATATTTAAGTCATACAAGATATACGTTTCTGTAAGCACCTAAATGTTTTTTTTCCTTCTAAGTATTACTATTAAAACTGAAAACTTACTTTTCAGCATTAGTAAAATGATGTGACAGCAGACTCTGGAAATAAACAGCAGTAAAAAACATGTTTACTGATTTGTACAAACACACACACACAAACACACACACACACACACACACACACACACACACACACACACACAGTCTGAGTATAGATTATAATTAAATAAAAATCTCAGGTTTCATAATTCTGAATATTACAGATGCAAAGAAATATAATCCACTTATGACAAAACTACGCTAACACTAACAAATATCAAAACAAAACTAACCCAGAAATTAATAAAACTAAATTAATATAACGGTCTCACTGGGAGTAAGCAGTGAGAAAAGAGAAAATCTCAGAATGAATAGTACATAAATTTGTCATCTACGTACCCTCACTGTTAGCAATATTTTTACTGTAATCCCAGTAACATCTTTCAAGTTTTAGCCAGTCTCTTAAAGTTTCAACATGCATTCAGGAATATTAAGATGAAACCTTATCATCACTTAATCACAAAAATTATACATAAAAATATCCTATAACAGCTTTAAGATTATTACATGACAAGTGAGGATTGAGAGATTACAGTAAAATTAATAAACCTAGTGTCAAAAACACTATGGACGTACTGTTAAAGTGTTTAAATGGTGTGTCAGGTCCAAGATGGCTTCCAGTTGCTCCTTTCCCTGTGATAACAGAACAGGTGTAGTGCTCAGTCGGAGAAGTTCATTTGATGAGGTTTCTTTTTCACTAGGAGTTGAGACTTGTGGAGAAGCAGTACCAGAAGCCGTCAGGCTTCGTCTTTTAGCCTTCTCCTATAGGAGCAAATGAGAAAATATCCTAAATTATGTCATTGTAGAAATAAATTAAAACAGCAAACAATGACTGGTAAAGAAAAAATCTCAACAAAAGTATAACCTATATAATATATTCCAAACGTTTTAGGAACTTAAGAAAAAAAAAAGTACTCCAATCAAAAAAGTAACTGTCACGACTGTAAGAGATTTTCATGACATGTTTAGAATGTCTCGAGATAAATACATCTCCATAATAGGTACAAAAATAACTGTGGAAGAACTTCAATATATTATTACTTAAAGAATCCCATAGATTAGTCATGAAAGTTATTGTGTTTAAACAAAGCACTTACAGGGCTTCCAGGTCCTGGTGATGCTTTACCAGGGAGTGGGCCACTAGCCCGTCGCACGTCTCCACCCTGAAATATGTTACCAAAATACTGTTCCTTACCATAATCAACATAATACATAACAAGATATTTAATGAGGGTTGAGGGTTGCAGCTAAGTGTAATCTTCAGGCTTATTTATTATTAAAGGAATGTTAGTAAAACAACCCTTAATTATTGAGTCATGATAACAATAAAGTATTTACAGTTAATTTTTAACATTATTTGTAACTAAGGAGTGTTACTAAGTTATAATTGTAAAAAAACAGTACTCAATATCAAAAGATATTACAATCTGATATTAACTGTTCGTCAGCATATCAATTCTTTTTTTTAATATATCAATTCTAAGTTATGTTTGTAGAGCCACAAATATATTATGATTACAAATAAATGAAGAATATATAATTTGATTCTACTAAAATGAATACAATCTTAATTAATTCACCATGGTTTTTCCAAATGTACCACTGGTTATACAAAATATTGCTTTAACCCTTTTACTACAGGTTTGGTATAACACGCGAGTTCGCCTACACGTTTGAACTATAACTTTTGTTGCAGCATGTGCATGTTCACAAAATTTGGTAGACTTTTATTAAAGAAAACAAGTATTTTGTATCCCAGAAATCAGATTTTTTAAGGAAATATTTCTACTAAAGACTTAATATTTTGACATTACGAACATCTAGTATTAAACAGTGCTGCATTCAAAATACCAAGAGACTCACTAAAGCCTGTATTTGGGTGTATTCTTTCAATATTTACTTTTAAATTAACTCGTATATAATATGAAAGTTTGAACTGTATTCTATAGTTTGATTCCAAACTTACTGACATAAATTCACAAAATAGCAGTTCAATACAATTCTGAATACAAGCCAACAAAATTGATGACATGGCCTTTGACCTATGACCCATTGCAAAAAGATTAATACAAGAGAACTGATTCAGGATTCTAATCCTGGTGGGTAATTTTTGGACAATACCTAAAAATATTCATTATTTATAATAACATATTCTTGAGTTAGAAAGTATTTTCCTAAAATTACAAGTAATTATGTAAATGTGACTTCAAGTCACTTTTATGTAATTTATTGAGTGCAGTTTTCTCAAAATTATGTATGCAAACAAAAATGTACAGTTTACAAACCCTGACTTCCCACAACAGATCTTTAACGTACCTTGACCTGTAGATATGAATCTGGAATGTCTTTCAAGAAGGTTTCATTGTCATTTTTGTCCTTAGAGTTATATGTTGGATTTTCACCCGAAGATTCTTTCAGCTGAAGGAGTTTCTTCTTTAACACCATCACTAAAAGTCAAAGAAATGACAAGATTTGTAAACTCTGTTAATTGAAAGATAACATAAGGTCAAAACATTCTAAACTTTTAATGCCTACACCAGTCATATTACGAATACAAGATTCTTAATTTAAGTAAATTAACAAGTAGTTATATGCTGACTTCTATAGATCAAAATACTTTTAACTGCAAATTTTTGCCCTGTCAGTGGAAGCTTTAATAAGTTACAATTGTAGTGACAACTGACATTTAGCATTAAAGTTATTAAACATATATAATTATCATTAACATAAAATATAAATCGACTGCTTCGATAAATATAAGGAAAATACAATTAAGTACAGGGTGTTTGGAAAGTCACTGTGCACTTACATATATATTTATATATATGTTTTATAACTGATGTTTATGTAATCTTGAGTTGTAGTTTATATTAACACTTCATTAGTGGTCCAATGTCCTGTGCTTAGATGGCAACAGTTACCTTTGTTTTTTTCTTTTCTCATTATTTTGGCATTTTTTAGGTCTATTATACAGTCATTTTTCTGAACGTGAAAGGCTATGACTGATTTGTTTATAGCACAGTTCCAATATCTCTTTGGTGTTCTTTGAGCCTTACAAGCAACGAGCAGTGAATTTTCCCAATGTACTGTTTATTACAATTGCACAAAGTGGTAAAAACCATGAAACTTGTGAGAGGAATAGAAAGAGATTTTATCTTCATGAGAGTGTCTTGCAACATACGAGAACTTACAAAAATAAAAGTTATGTTAAGTTTAGTCATCCTACAAAGTTCGTTTTTCCTGAGCTCGATATGCAAGGAAGAAATGCCTTCTCTTTCATTGTGACTGTCATGCTGTGATTCATTAGTAGTTAAAGGATGAGCCACATAACACATCATTTTATTTGGATAAACATTATTCTTGAATATCACTTCAGTTTGTTTAAGTTATGTATAAAACAAGTTCCAGGTTTTAGTGTTCAGGTAATCCCAGTTTTGATACCTACTGTATGGCACGAGGAAATATTTAGACATTTATCTGTTTGATTATTCTTTCTATAAACAGAAGTGGCCAATTTCTCCAAATTAATGTCCTCATGAACTGGAACATCAAGAAATGGAAGAACATTAACATCGTTATGTTCAATGGAGAATTGTGAGAGGATTGGAAGAACATTACCATCATTACGTTCAATGGAGAATTGTGCAAGGATTGGAAGAACATTAACATCGTTACGTTCAATGGAGAATTGTGCGAGGATTGGAAGAACATTACCATCGTTACGTTCAATGGAGAATTGTGCGAGGAATGGAAGAACATTACCATCATTACGTTCAATGGAGAATTGTGCAAGGAATGGAAGAACATTACCATCATTACATTCAATGGAGAATTGTGCGAGGAATGGAAGAACATTACCATCATTACGTTCAATGGAGAATTGTGCGAGGAATGGAAGAACATTACCATCATTACATTCAATGGAGAATTGTGCGAGGAATGGAAGAACATTACCATCATTACATTCAATGGAGAATTGTGCGAGGAATGGAAGAACATTACCATCATTACATTCAATGGAGAATTGTGCGAGGAATGGAAGAACATTACCATCATTACATTCAATGGAGAATTGTGCGAGGAATGGAAGAACATTACCATCATTACATTCAATGGAGAATTGTGCGAGGAATGGAAGAACATTACCATCATTACATTCAATGGAGAATTGTGTGAGGAATGAAAGAACAATATCATTTTTACATTCCAGGAAGAATTGTATGTTGCCAAACTGGTTGTTCAGATGAGCATGAATCATTTGGAGCTCTTCCTCTCCATGGGTCTAGAAAATAAATACATCATCAACACATCTTCCAATGTACAAGGTTGTTGAAAACATGGTATTAAAATGGTATGTTCAAAATACTGCATGAATACTTCTGCTAGTACAATGATAAAGATGAACCCAATGATGTAGCATTTAACACTCTGTAAAATTGTTCATTCCAATGGAAAAAAAAATTGCATTAAAATCATGATGTTTGGAATGATGATGGATGTTCTTGTTGGAAGTAATGTGTCATTTAACCCTTTGTGTGTTATTCACTTTGCATCTTTAGTAGATATACTGGTGAAAAATGAAAGTACATTAAAATTAGCTATCATGTTGTCTTTGAATATTATTTGGTGAGAAACATGATTAACAAATCCTTGGGAGTTTTTAATTAAATAAACCAGATCTATTGTTAGAGGTTTTAGCATGTTAGAAATACATTTGGCTGTTTTGCAAGTTGGTGAACACACGTCACATCAATAAACAAGGTTTGTGTGTCTTGGGCAAACAATAAACTGTGGGGAAACTGAATGATTCAACAAATGTTTTATTGCTCAGTACACTGTTGCCTGATTAAGGTTCCAGCGAAGAGGGCAAAAATCTCGCAAGTAAAAATATTTTAACAAGGAGAAAAAATGGCACATAATTCTACATGTGCAATTTGTAATTAAATGTTAGAAATTTCTACTTGTAGCAGACTGCAAAACTGAGAAACTAGATATCTATGATGGAAAGTACAGTCTTTTAAACACCTTACCAGTACTTTTGTTGGAGTTACTTTGTTCTTTGTTAGGATTATCAAATCCACCAAATGTTTCAGCACGTTTTGGTAAAACAGGTGAGTAGTATGCCTCGCTTTGATGTTCTCCTGCACTACTCACACTCCGGCTCAGGTTCGTACCAGTTGCATAAAGCGTATTAGCAAGTTGGGTGGCTGAAATTAAGAGATAAAAGCAAACTTTCTTAGATTAAAAATTTAAACAAATTTTACTCTGGAGATCTCAGATAATGATTCCGACAATAAATTACACCGATATAAAAAAATGATACAGTGTACATTTTCTCTTGAACAAAAAGGTTGAAGTTCAAAGAATCCTGTCTTAATCATTAATACTAAAAACAGAATTAGTCTGCTGACTTCAACATCTGTTAAATATATATTAAGTAAATTACACAAATCCATTTACACACAAGGTTTCTGATGGTTATTTGTTCAATGAAATCATGGTGACTTACATTTACAGTTCAAAAATTACCAATGATATATATACACATTCTACGCTAGCAACTCAATACAAATCCCAGAAATATTTGGGATGCCATCAAATGAATTTCTTATGATAAAACCTGCCAGAATGATGACACTCCAAATTTAGGCTAATGTTTAGTTTGATCGCTGACAGAATACGAAAATACATGGAAGAGTTGAATTGTTAGTTTGGTTTGTTTAAAAGTTTACAAAAATTTACAGGAGGACTATTTGCACTTGCTGTCCCGAATTTAGGACAGGCAGCTAGTCACCGTACCCCAGCTCAAATTCTTGGGTGACTTATTTTCCAATGAATGGTGGAATTGATCTAAAAAAATTATGCCCCTACATCTGAAAGGGCGAGCATGTTTTGACGGATGAGGATTTTAGCCTGCAGATTGTTGCGAGTTGAACACTATCTTGCCATGTCAGAACTAAAACACGCAACTAAAATCAACAAACAATAAAATCAAACATTTAAGAGTTGTACTGTCAATTAATAAGAATGAAATATTGTGTATGCGTGTGTGCATGTGCATGTTTAAGAAATTATACAGTAAAGAGAATACTGATAGATACCGTAAGTAATAAACATTTGTGTGTTGAAATAATCTGGTCCATTCTGTTGAAAAATTTTATGTTAAGTGGTATATTTTAAAATTGTCAGTTCAAGACCATTGCTAATTAAAAATGTTTAACATAACCAATAACTGTGGTAATCAGCCAGTGACAACAGCTCCATATATGTATATATTATTACATCCATTTTTATGGTTGTGCTTGTGTTAGGCCTTCATACAACAAATATGTAGTTAACACAACACATTGCATGAGCTACTGATGAGTGATAGGTTGAAACATCATCCTCTCAAATTAAGAAAAGTTGGTGATTGTTAAGCCTTCTCAACTCAACTTATTATATACTGCCTGAAGTTATAGATATTACATAATTCTATTAGAACTGAATTAACAAGTTCTATATGATAAGAGTGGCAGTTACGAAAATTCATCTTAAGCAACTATTTAGTCAAATAAAATCCACCTACACAGCTTCAGAATTAACGGTAACAAAATGAATACAATAAATTAAATTAGCAAGAGATCTGAGGAAATATTTAAACTGTAAATTAAATATGTAAAAATTGAACAGAAAGTATTTTTTACATTATACTAAACCTATGTTTACATTTTACAGTTACTGTATATCTTCTATACTATTCAATAGCTTGCTTCCTACATTTAAGAATATCATAACAGATGTCAAAATTTCCTAGTTCCTTATTTTAACTAACTTTATTGTATTCATATTTCAAAATTAGCAAAACAGAATGACAGTCTGACTTAAAGGGTACAGATAAGTATATAAATGACTCCAAAATGTAAAACCTGTGAATTGGTGACATCAATAACTATTCAGTTTTTCCTTTTAAAACTTACCTTCATTTAATGCAGAGAAAACGATTTCTTTAGTTTCTGGTCCATTTTGCCTTTCTAGTAAGTGCGTGTACTTTATCTGAGGCAAAAAAAAAAATATGTATACAACCCTCTTTCTCAAGCGATGCAACACCAACGCTCTAAGTTTTTAAATTATATTCTATCCTGGTAAACAACAGTTTAATGAGAAAAGTTTGTGAAGAATACACTTAGTTCATATTTTAACATTCTATTATGAACCAAAATTAAAATGAATTCCATATTTTACAAACTCTCGACAAACAAATTTTACAACTACTAGGTTTAGGATATCCATGTATAAATATGTAATAAAAGCAGGAAGAAATAAATATTTAGAAGCAGACAAATAACTAAAATGTCATCAATTTTTCATTCTAAATAAAACAAAGCAGATAGAAAACTGTTAATAAAGTGACCTTTATTAAATTTCTAAGTAGCTACTATGCGAATTAAAAAGTCTGAAATGTGACAACCGTTATCCTACTTACATTTTCTATTGGTTCAGGATCAACACCAAGGAGTTCCTGGATTCAGCAGAAATGTACAACATCTCAAATTTGTATATTTTATAATATAAACAAAAGTCAATGTTATTCAAAGTATATTAACCACACTTTACCAGTCAGCATGAATTATCCTAAAATGCAAAAACCGAGTACTATTTATGGATATAATATTTACATAAATACTGGAGTCAAGATCATTCAATGTACGTTAATCTAACTCTTTCTGCCAACCAGTTTGATTTACCATAACATATTCCCAATAAATTGCGAGTAGTTTCCACTAGTATTACTATTTCAGTATAAAAACTTTGCTGAAGTTTAATATAAATCTCGAAGATCACGAACAAACAATATTTCACTTTATAATTAAAACAAGTGCAAACCCATCAATTTGAATTATAAAGTCTTTTCATTATTCATACATGAAGAAAAGCACCCAGGAAATTCCCAGTTCTAATATTAAGCAGAAACACGCATATTTCCAATCCATTAAAACTTTATTCCGCATTTTCAAAAACAAACATTTTGAAACCTGTATTTTAATAGATCTGTTGTTAATATGACATTTTTAAACAAATCATATCAGTATCTATTAAAAAGTAGCCATATTAATGTCCATGTTTTTTCAGTTTTATCCTCGGAACATAATTTACTCTAATAATAATTTATTATTTGAATTAATATAATTTATTAAAGCACTGAAATTTTGATGTCAGAATTATTTCATGTTTTAAAGAATAAAACATTCTATATGCTTAAATTATCTGTGACTGTACAGGAAGGTATGTGGTAAGCCGATTTTCAGAAACCAATTTAAAAATCAAAGTTTTCCCTAAATTGTTTTTCTAAGTGTTGCCAATTGGACATTATAGAAAAACAATAAGAAATCTAATCCAACCTGTCTTAGATAATTTTTTTTAAATAGTTTCACATGTTTTTTAGCCAAACAGCGAAACTTCCCAGGTAAAATTACAAATTTATATTTTCCAGAAACACCTAAAAACAACATCTTAAACAATTTTTTCAAAGAATTTTCTGACAAAACCATCAACATAATTTCACAAAACGGAAAACTGAAAAAACAACCTTACAAAGAAAGACACTAATTCCATTAAAAACCTAAAAGAAGACAAACAAAAATTCTAAATGCAGATAAAGGAAACGCTATAGTCATAATGAATACGAATGAATAATCCAAAAAAAAAAAATGAAGAACATCCTATCAGACACGAACTAATTTAAACCAATACACACAAATTCAACAAAGACACACGAGACGCAACTGAACAAATTACTACTACAAATGAAAAAAGCCAACACAATTTCACTAAACACTTTATTCCTACCTACGTAAAACCGACTCACGCACACCGCAAATATACTGCATCCCCAAACCTCATAAACCAGATTGTCCATTACGACCAATAATGTCAACATATTAATCGTTTAATTAAAATCTTGGTAAATACATAGAATGGGCATTCTCCAAATATGTAACATCAGCCAGCTCATTCAAAGACTTTTAATTTCAAGTCTAATCTAAATCAACTTAATCATAAAGTCTTAATGGCCAGTTTCGATGTTATATCCCTCTTTACAAAAGTTCCAACAACAGAAGCCTGCAAGATAGCCTTAGTACTCTATATCCGAGACCCTAACTTACCTATAGACATTCCCAGCAACCAATTAGCAACCCTCACAGAATTCACCATGATGAAGACAAACTTCATGTTCAACAACCACAACTATATACAAACAAATGGCTTAAGCATGGGCAACCCAGTATCACCAGTTCTAGCCAATATTTTTATGACACAAATTGAAACACAACCAATTAACACAGCATTACATCCACCACTATACTGGTACAGATATGTAGATGACACGGTTGCGGGATTCAAATCTACAGAACACATACTTAATTTTTTCAATCACATTAACTCTATACATCCCAACATTAACTTTACATGTGAACAGGAAGAAAGCAATCAAATATCATTTCTTAACCTTAAAATTATAAGAACCGACACACAATTCCAAACAGAAATCCACCGAAAAATCACCCACACTGGACTATACATTCCTTGGAATGTATACTAAGAAAACAGATAAACACAGCCATAAAACTATGCTCACCAGATAAAATTAACGATGAATTAGACAAAATAAAACAATACTTCATCAACATCAATAAGTTTCCACCACAAACCGTAGAAAACATTATACGCACACACCTTGACAGAAAGCAAAATCAACCAACAAAAGTAAATATATCTCACGAATCAATAATTCACGAAACCATATACTGCTGTATACCATATATTCCTGACATCAGCAAACAAATAACCAACATTTGGCAAACACTAGTAACAAAATATAACATTCCAGTTAATACTAAATTTATTCAAAAACCAGGCACAAAACTGAGGTCTATACTATGTAAGAACTACACTGACAAACACCACACCATCATTATTTATAAAATACAGTGTGATAACTGCCACGACTTTTATATTAGAGAAACAAGTGGAAAATGGAAACCAGATTCAAAGAATATAAAAAGTCACCTTCACACGTTTTCGAACACTGCAAGTCAAATGAACACAACATGACCATAGAAAACACTAAAATACTAAATAAAGAAACAAACATAAACAAACGCAAAATCAAAGAAGCCTTACTTATACAACAACTTAAACTCAAAATAAACCAATATAAAGGAACGCCATTATACCTATATTAATATTATAGATAAAATTATATATTCAAACATCTAACCCCACCCTCTACATTGCAACACTCAGTTACACAACTCCTTCCAAACATGTGGTCAGCTTCCGGTCAGTTACCTCTTACTTTGTGAACCTGACGATGACCGAAGAAGGTCGAAACGTTGTTCGCTCTTCTATTTAAAATATTTTCTCAACCCAAACGAGCCGTTTTTGTATACAAGTTAATTTCAGCAATATTACAGTTTTTGATTGGTTTTTAATTGTGTACAATTTAACTGATGTTAATATCTTCCTAAGTAGTGAAGTGTCACTGCTTTGGTTGTTCTTTGAACGTGAACGTAAACTCAGAGATATCTCGTACTTTAAGTTTCGTTCACTTATCTCAATAAACTTAAGAAACAATGACTAAAAACATACTAAAATAAGAGTGAAAATACAGAATTTTAAAATAAGCGTTACATTTTCCATTTTATATAAAAACAGCTAAACAATGTACAGGGAGAGTACAAGCTTGATACTTAACTATTTTAGTTTCAAATAGTTCAAAACTTTCATGGTATTGATATCAAAGAAAAATATGGTCTAAAACTTACCATGATATTTGCAAAAATATGCATTTTACCTTCACACAAATGGGCTATAGTCAGATCTTTTTCATACAATTGACCTAAAAAAATATCCATAAGTGAAACAGAAAAACTTTAATAACAAGTAGAAATGAAGTAATCCAGAAATCTTTATCTTACATACTCAAATATAGAAAATTTTCATTCAAGTGCCCAAGGTGTTTATTTGATTTTTAATATTCACCCAAGTCTAATCGTGAGCTATCTGTCCGACTCATCCCCAATTCTGAACTGCTAGAAGGTAAGCAGGTAATTGACTTCTAACTCTTATTCTATTTTGTCTGACCTGTCACTCTTTTTTATCACATCTTCACCTCCAAAGTTTGGACAGTTGTTTTTTTATAGTAACTTGTTTGTTGACTTCATTACAAAGCTATCTGTGTTAACCTTCCTTAATTTAACAGTATTAAGGCTAGAGGAAAGGTAGCCAGTTAACAACACCCACTGCCAACTCTTCAAATATTCTTTTGCCAATGAACAGTGGGGACTAATCACATAATGCCCCAAGCATTGACAGGGTGAGCATGTATGCTGATGAAGATTAAAAAATCATGATCTGCAGACTGAAATTTGATTCCCCTAACCAGATCTATTGTGTGGCATTGTGGCTGTGCTATTCTACGGATCTACTGTGTGGCAGTGCTATTCTACGGATCTACTGTGTGGCATTGTGGCTGTGCTATTCTACAGATCTATTGTGTGGCAGTGCTATTCTACGGATCTATTGTGTGGCAGTGCTATTCTACGGATCTATTGTGTGGCAGTGCTATTCTACGGATCTATTGTGTGGCAGTGCTATTCTACGGATCTATTGTGTGGCAGTGCTATTCTACGGATCTATTGTGTGGAATTGTGGCTGTGCTATTTTACGGATCTATAGTGTGGCAGTGTGGCTGTGCTATTTTACGGATCTATAGTGTGGCAGTGTGGCTGTGCTATTTTACGGATCTATAGTGTGGCAGTGTGGCTGTGCTATTTTACGGATCTATAGTGTGGCAGTGTGGCTGTGCTATTTTACAGATCTATAGTGTGGCAGTGGCTGTGCTATTTTACGGATCTATAGTGTGGCAGTGTGGCTGTGCTATTCTACAGATCTATAGTGTGGCAGTGTGGCTGTGCTATTCTACAGATCTATTGTGCAGCAGTGCTATTCTACAGATCTATTGTGCAGCAGTGCTATTCTACAGATCTATTGTGCAGCAGTGCTATTCTACAGATCTATTGTGCAGCAGTGCTATTCTACAGATCTATTGTGCAGCAGTGCTATTCTACAGATCTATTGTGCAGCAGTGCTATTCTACAGATCTATTGTGCGGCAGTGCTATTCTACGGATCTACTGTGTGGCATTGTGGCTGTGCTATTCTACAGATCTATTGTGTGGCAGTGCTATTCTACGGATCTATTGTGTGGCAGTGCTATTCTACGGATCTATTGTGTGGCAGTGCTATTCTACGGATCTATTGTGTGGCTGTGCTATTCTACGGATCTATTGTGTGGCTGTGCTATTTTACGGATCTATAGTGTGGCTGTGCTATTTTACGGATCTATAGTGTGGCTGTGCTATTTTACGGATCTATAGTGTGGCTGTGCTATTTTACGGATCTATAGTGTGGCAGTGTGGCTGTGCTATTTTACGGATCTATAGTGTGGCAGTGCTATTCTACGGATCTATTGTGCGGCAGTGTGGCTGTGCTATTTTACGGATCTATAGTGTGGCAGTGTGGCTGTGCTATTTTACGGATCTATAGTGTGGCAGTGTGGCTGTGCTATTTTACGGATCTATAGTGTGGCAGTGTGGCTGTGCTATTTTACGGATCTATAGTGTGGCAGTGGCTGTGCTATTTTACGGATCTATAGTGTGGCAGTGTGGCTGTGCTATTCTACAGATCTATAGTGTGGCAGTGTGGCTGTGCTATTCTACAGATCTATTGTGCAGCAGTGCTATTCTACAGATCTATTGTGCAGCAGTGCTATTCTACAGATCTATTGTGCAGCAGTGCTATTCTACAGATCTATTGTGCAGCAGTGCTATTCTACAGATCTATTGTGCAGCAGTGCTATTCTACAGATCTATTGTGCGGCAGTGCTATTCTACAGATCTATTGTGCGGCAGTGCTATTCTACGGATCTATTGTGTGGCTATGCTATTCTACGGATCTATTGTGTGGCTATGCTATTCTACGGATCTATAGTGTGGAATTGTGGCTGTGCTATTTTACGGATCTATAGTGTGGAATTGTGGCTGTGCTATTCTACGGATCTATCGTGTGGCATTGTGGCTGTGCTATTCTACAGATCTATCGTGTGGCATTGTGGCTGTGCTATTCTACAGATCTATCGTGTGGCATTGTGGCTGTGCTATTCTACAGATCTATCGTGTGGCATTGTGGCTGTGCTATTCTACAGATCTATTGTGTGGCATTGTGGCTGTGATATTCTACAGATCTATTGTGTGGCATTGTGGCTGTGATATTCTACAGATCTATTGTGTGGCATTGTGGCTGTGATATTCTACAGATCTATTGTGTGGCATTGTGGCTGTGATATTCTACAGATCTAGTGTGTGGCATTGTGGCTGTGATATTCTACAGATCTAGTGTGGCATTGTGGCTGTGATATTCTACAGATCTATTGTGTGGCATTTTGGCTGTGATATTCTACAGATCTATTGTGTGGCAGTGTGGCTGTGCTATTCTACAGATCTATTGTGTGGCAGTGTGGCTGTGCTATTTTACAGATCTGTTGTGTGGCAGTGTGGCTGTGCTATTCTTCAGATCTTTTGTGTGGAATTGTGGCTGTGCTATTTTACGGATCTATAGTGTGGCAGTGTGGCTGTGCTATTCTACAGATCTATTGTGTGGCAGTGATATTCTACAGATCTATTGTGAGGCAGTGCTATTCTACAGATGTATTGTGTGGCATAGTGGCTGTGCTATTCTACAGATCTATTGTGCGGCAGTGCTATTCTACAGATCTATTGTGTGACATTGTGGCTGTGCTATTCAATGAACATGTAAAGAAATAAAATCTTTAACCAGGGTATCAGTCATATGAAAGTCTGAATTTAAAACACTGAAGTTGTTCATAATGAGCACAAATTAACAATACTATTTACAATTAGCTTGAGCACTGAACTTTTCTTGTTTTTGATAAAGTTAAAAATCTCTAGTAAAAATCATTATATAGAAAGGAATTCAATAAATTACAAAAACAAATCTTCAAAACATGCCCAAAGTTTAATCAAAAAGGTATGGTTTTAGGTACACTAAATCCTTAAAAAAGCATATTTTATATGTATAATTTATATAGTTTTTTAGGCCTATGGACATGAAATATGTACCTTTGAAAACGCATTACAAACCATACACGAGAAAGAACGCAAGCATGCCTTACTTCCATATTAACTTACTTAAGTACTATCTGCAGTAGACCTTCCTAGTTTTGTGTTATAACTGAAGGAAAGGCAGCTAGTCAAAGGCACACATAGCAATTCTTCTCTCATCAAATATATGAATTTAAGTATAACTTTTATAAAACATTTGTAACCCCAAAGCATCAAGCATCACTCTATATTCTCTCTTGGTAATCGAACACAAATGCTGAACCCACAGGTCAATAATCTGCCATGCTAACTATCAAGACACACTTAGCCCTAAGTGATTATTATAGTTCTCTGTAAAAATATTTACTTCAGCATAAAAAGATGCATAATTAAGCTAATTTTTAATATAATCCATAAACCACTGTCAATTTTTTAATCATAAAGAGACTGGTGTAACAAAAATGACCAATAGAAGTAGCTCAGTAATAAATCTTTTCCCCTTAGCCCACAAAGTAAGAAGAAATGTTTGAAACCAATTAGTATTACTATTAATTCAAGTTCTAATTAAAATCTAATGTAAGTATTGGCTAAAGGCACTTGGAGATGTGGTGTAAACAAATAAAATTTTAAATCATAAGATGTAGTTGTCAAGAAATACACAGTGTCAGTCAAGAAGTTCTCAGAAAATAGTTATACACATTGTTCTGCACACTATAAACAAACATCGTTGCACAACTAACCTATCAACTGGTTTATTTTTGCCGACTTTGCTTCTTCCGATTTCCTTTCTTCTTCATTCTCGTTTGAAATTCCTTCGTCTACAAAATTCAAACACAAGTACACGACTTCATTTAAAAATTCCCTTATAATGTAACACCTGTTATTTTAGATGCCAATAAAAATGTTACAAGCCACAAATGAATATTGTTGATTTAAAATATCCATAAAAAAATTAAACATTTAAACAAAACCTTTTCCAGATTTACCAACTGGAAAAAAATATTCGTAGATAAAAGAAGTTTCAATTTTATAGTTGATTTTCTCAGATTACAATAAATGTTTAGGTGGTGGTCTGATTAAAGTTTAAAACTTTCACAAAATAAGAGTGGCATGTAGGCAGTGTAGAAATGAAGGTTTATTACACAAACACTGACTGATAATTTACTTAAAAGTACAAATATGCACCTGATATTATTTTAAAACTATAATACTAACCCATAGTCTTAACTTTCTTTCATAGTGTAAAATTAAAATCTATCTTACTGAAAATGAACCAAGAACAGTAAATAAAATTATATACAAAACAGGAATACAGAGATAAACAATCACCCAAGGTTGGACAATGTTCTATTGCACTTTTTATTACTTCAACCCACGTCTTCTGTTCCTTAGCCGTGTAGCATATCATTTCATACATTTCAGGTTCGTTGGGGTTGGAACTAATCAAATAGATGCCTCGACTGTCTTGGCCAGCTTTCTCTCTTACTAGCAACTTCTGCAGTGACACAACACACGACTAAAAAATAAAACAAAAACAGTGATAGTTATTTTTGCATATAATTTATAAACACATGCAACTTGTAATAGTAAGAAGCTGCTGTGAATAATGATACACGTTAAAAATGCATTAAAGTTTTGTAATGAATAATATTAAACTCAAGCAAATTTTAAAAAATACAGTACTGCAACATCTTTAGGCTTAATTTATGTACTGAATCTCGTTATCGTAACGTGTTGTGCTTTGTATCATGTTTGATCCTGTCCCTCCACCTTTCTAGGTCTTAGGAACTTGTGATTACATCAGTCACTCTCTTAGTGTAGTCAGATTGTTACACTAACACCTTTTGCTGGCTCCCTAAACTTCTTTCCTTAGAGATTTTACTTCATGTGCAATATGGAATTTTCAAATAAAGGTATCAACATTAAACATTCAAAGAGAAGTTCTCTGACAATGCAGAGGACTTCATAAAACATTAGGTTAAAAAGAATAAGTAACAAATGTTTTAAACTTCATGTGATGACAATTTGTAGAAGAACATGAAACCTTACCTTATTATCTACTGAAGCAAAACAGTACTTCTGATTATTTTCTTGGAGAAATAAAACTACATCCGATAACACTACTGCTAGGACCTCTGAAAACCAATTCAGATATTTAACTTTTATTGCAAATGCAACTGAAAAACATACAGAGATAATTTGTTTTGTTATATATAATTTTGTGTGTGTGTGTGTGTGTGTGTGTGTGTGTGTGTGTGTGTGTGTGTGTGTGTGTAATATATAATAAATTCCAATTTCAGAAGTAACTACCAACTTAAAATCTTGTTCTATTCAAAGAATTAACTTTTGTTTTTGTCACACCTTTGCACGATGTGGTTGGATCTTCACCAAAATTTGTCTAAAGATTAATTTGGTTAATGGAGATGTACATATAATAAAAGTGAAAAAGCAAAACTGAAATTTTTTTAAGTGTGTGTTTTATTATAATTACATACAAGGGAAGCAACTTATCATATTCTAAGGTGATCTTCCATTAATCATGGGATGGATACTCACAAGTAACTCAATATTTATTCATAGAATTATTAGCATTCTAACTCATATTTGTTTTTCTCACACACAGTTTTACGGATATCTGCACTATTCCCTCCTCTTGGTTTTTTTTCGTGCTATATGCACTCAGTTTTACCATCGAGACTACAGTATCTCCATCAACATAAACAACCCTTTTTATTACAACCAACTAAGACAAATTAATTTTATATTTACTTTTCATTATTAAAATGTCCATGATGCACGACTTTATATACCATTCATTTCATTTTAGAATTTTATTCTTCAGCCTTATCAGTTATCCCTGTGACTGTGTGACTACTGTACCATCTTGAAGTCACAGTAAACCAAATCTGTCAAAAGTATTTCACTTCACTTTACAAAAGGTGAAGAACAATCAGAGTTAAAAACTTTCCAACGATATTATGTATTATTCTTCACAGTTATGTCTCAGAAATTTAATATTAATTCTCAGTTCATTCTTCTACAGAATTACAATTCATTAAAGAAACAAGACAATTACTGTAACATATTTATAAACACTTACAAAACAGGAATATTGTATTGCTATAAACAATATTTTTTTATAATTAGTTCCCTCATGTACACGTGCCAACAAGATTTTTGTTCGTTACTCAGCAGAATGTTATGTTTAGTTTTTAATCAAACAAGAGAGATTTGTTTCTTGTTTTATCAACATAGTTATAATTAGCTGCTAATACAAAATTACTTATTCAGTAAAATAGATTCCAAATAACATAATGTGGCATAGGACTTACCCACAGTTTTCCCTCGAGCTGTTCTTAGAGAAATGGTGCCTTCGTAACATAACTTACGTCCTCCCGACAACAAGTCAGATTTCTGAAAGAAAATCAACAAAAATCAGTAAAACATTGAGCATAAAAGTTTTACTATTCACATGGCTGATGAAAGTAGTATTTATTAAGGTACTTCCAAATTTGTGCATAGTCAGACATATTTTAATATTATTTACCACTTACCTTGTTACATAGTGACTACATTGTTCGAACACAGTATTAGGGAGACCACATGGATAATATTTTTTCATAATTTCCAAGCATACATACACTATTTTAAAACACGTAATGAGCATTCATGCATAATTACACAATGCACGAGTTTCTTAACCATGGAAATGAAACATGCATATCAACCCATCTGGGTCAAAAAACACAACTGATATTTGAGTTGTTTCAAGGCTATGGTTATTCAAAAGATCACAAAACTTTTTACTAAGTTGCTGTAATTATGACAGATCCAATAGCTCAAATTGCAATTCATAAAGTGTTTAATTCGTACCTTGAATTTTTTGCTCCGAAAATAAGCAGTTGATTTGGCGTCCACCTTGTTGTATATTTCCAACAACCGTTGCTGTCTCTCATTTTCTGCCACTTGACTATTCACTTGACTGATAATGTCCTGTTACGAGTTTAGAGAAACTGAATTAGAAACTAAAGCTACAGCCTTTTCACAGATTAAGATGGCTGAGAAAACCACTTTAGTGACAGGCTAAGATGTCTGTTGGTTATTTACACGCCATATATTGAAATAACGTACGTAAAGGACCTTTTTCAAAACTGGAAAGAGGTGAACAAGGCCACTGTGTTTAATTCACTATATAAACAATGTCTCAGGAAATTATAAAGATATGAGGTTCTTATTTTATATTCTAGTTTGATAATTAGTAATTTGAGTTCTAATTTGCACAGAACTACACCTGAAACATCTAATTTTAAACAGCACTACACTAAACATACCACGACTCATTAAAATCTAATTTGTGTTATTTTAATATTTACTTTTAAATCAAGTTTGGAATTATAATCCACAAATTTGATTCCAAACTCACTGATATAATTCATAAAATAGCAGTTCAATACAATTTTGAATGCAAGTCAATAAATGGGATGACATGGCCTTTGACCTGTGACCCATAGGGAAATGGTTAATGCATTATTATTAACTACTGGAACTAGGATATTAACATTAACATTCTATTATGTTGATATTGACATGCAAAACGAAGTACTGGCAATCCTGTAAAAGTGTATTATGATTGAATGTACTCAAGAACTGGAAGATGAGGCTTGAGGAATCGGCAACCTTGTTTTCATAACATCTTGTTCATGTTAAAGTAGAAAAAGAGCAAACAAAATTTCTCATCAGTTAATTAGTAACGTACACGAATTATGATTCCTACTATATATGTCTACCATCTAACAAAAACAGCCAATATAAATATGCAAGTATAACCTGATAATGTTTTATAATCTCCCTAAGCATCCTTTAGGTTAATGGACTGAGACAAATCTTACAAGTTCTGAAATAACAAATTAATTAATAATGTCAATATTTAAGTTTTTAATAAAATCATAAAAGAATTACTATTCATAAATGTACGTACCTTGACATTATTTAACGACTCTGAAAGAACACGCTGTTCTGTCTTATCATCTGCAATAAATATAAAAAAGTATAAATTTCCAGGTTTGAGCAATTATGAACAAAAACACAGAAAATACAAAATTAGTTTTTAATATACGAATTACTTACCTTTGGTGGCCTTGATGAGCGAATCAATTAGCAAGGGATACTTAGTTACTCGTTGAGTCACCAAAAGAATACATTCTGGGATTCTTCTGCTTTTGCACACAGGGATCAAACTGCACCTCTATAATACAAATAAAAAAAATGTTATTTTTATTTATTAAAATTAACTGTTATTCACAAATTACTGGTAGTTACAATTTTCTTTCAATTGACCAAGAAATAACAACTACAACACGTTTTGATTAACTAGTTATTAGCTTACAAAATTTACAAAACCGAATTTATCATCTTTAAATTTCTAACCTCGACTCATTATATGACCACTTATGTGCGCTACGAAAATATCTTGAAAACATAATTGTTGTAAGAACCACATGTAAAGCCTAACCTTGATAAAGTTCTGGAATTTTCTATCGGCTTTATGAATATCTTTGTACAACGACAGAGCTTCTTTATGCCTGCTACAAAACTGACCATAGGCTGTTTTCAACCGAATTGCTGTTTCTCCCTGAAACTGATAAGATAAAACCAACCATTAAATACCGGTATAACTAATAAATAATATCCACAAATGAAGTTCTAATATGACAGTTTCCAAAATATATTTTAAAGTGCACTAAGTTAAACAAAAACCAGTTGGCATTCTTTCAGTTTCTGTTACCCATCAGAAACTTCACAGACCAATGAAAACAAGTTTTAGGTTGGCAGCAGCTGGGAAGGGTGCAATTAACGTGATTTTTTTTCTAATAAAAACCTGCAAAAAACCCCCAAAATTCAACTTAAACTTTTTCCTTCAACTTAAACACACAAAGTATCACCATGTTCAAAAAAAAATTACCACAAATGTTCAGTTTAGTTTTTCTCTGTTGGACAATTTTGATGTTTGTAAAAAGGACGAGTGATGGCAACTAATGTTGTTGATTTTTAATACAATTCTTACAATATGTGTGCAACTTAGGAGAATGTTTTGATACCTGCTCATAAAGAATGTCTCCAATCTTTTCAACTGTTCTGTCCTGATTTTGCCTTTCTCGAAGTTTTCTTAAGAAGCTTGAATGAATCTCTAGCAAGTCTTCCAAGCAAGGAAAAATACGATCTACTAGGTCTTTAGTCAGTCCTACCTCCTTAATCATTCCGTGAGCAAACACCTGTTTTATTTGATGAAATTTACGTTTAAACAGAAACTTTTTATTACACAATTATGCTAGACAAAAGCTGTTAAAACTACAAAATAATACTAATTCTTGAAAATACTTGAATGTAATTTAGATAGAGAACTGAACAGATAAGTTCATTATTTAATAGATTTCTGTACATTCATTATGGTTAGTTAGTCAGCTACCAAATAAAAAGTGTTGAAGTGTTGAGAAATAAATACATTTTTTATAATGAATATATAATAACATACTTAACATAGTATTAGGTGCCAATTTGTTTTGTTGCCTTTATGGTATCTTATTAAGAGTTAGGAAAACTAAAACCAATACAATAAAATACACGAATTGTTAGTTTTATAAAAAGTTCATAGAAAAATAACATTAGCTTTATCATGTAATGGATAAATTATTGACATTTCGATAATTTTATAGTTTCTTACCTTCTGCATTATCTTCAGTGTTAAACAGTGATGCTTCTCAGTTAGAATAAACTCTATAAAAAAAACAAATATACACTTGTATAACTTACAACACTTAAATTTTCAGTATTTCTTTATTTGTTATTATACCTGTTGTAATATACCAGCAACATAATACAATTCAGTTATTTTAGTTTTGATGTTGAACTTTAGATTCTGAAAACCTATAATGAAAGAAAATCTCTTGATGTCAATTAATGTAGCAGTTCTGGAATATCAAAATTTCCTGGAATGTTTATCTGTTAATCATTATTCAACTATAAACTTAGTTTTGTACGAAGCCTCGTAACACCAAGCACTTTCAAAAGCTGAATCTTTCTTCATCAAGAGCAAATAGTTTGCACATGATGAATGAAGGTCCATCTTTTCAAAGTATTAGGATTACAGCATTTTGTACTTGTGTTAAATTGAACGTAACGTTTTTGTTTTCCTAATATCATGACTTAGGAATTTTGTTACTCAACTTAACAGAAAATAATGCACTACTGAAATTTCCACAATTTAAGAATTTCAAAACACACAAAAAATACTACATTAACCCCAAAATAGAAAAAAAACTTAACAAGAAAGAAGTAAATTATAAGCATGTAGTTGATGCTAAACAAACATCATCAGTCTGTGAACTACATCAGTATATAATAAGCCCATTTTACAAAAGAGGTGTTCCTTGACTTATCAGAACACTGTACCACAGAAATGTTATTTTCACAATATGCCATCATATACAAACAAGATATTAAAACTATTTTCTTACAACATACACATGCCTCCTTTAAATCAGACTACACTTACCATAAATTGACTCTTGTCTTTTTACCTCTCTGTCTTTTAGCTTCTTCAAAACCTAAAATTATAAAAAAGATTTAAAATCAAAGAATGACTCGCATTAAGTCTGACTGGACAGAGCTTTACTAAAAATATGAATTTTTGTTTTAAAAAACAAATCATAGAGGGAGTAACAAAATTCTCTCGCCTTCTTGTCTACTGTGGTACTCCATACTGCAGATTCCTCAACTGCTAGTTGAAGAACAGGGTCATCTTCCAGATCACTGATGTCTTGACATGCATCTTCAAGAGACTCTAACGAAGCCGAATTAATGTCCACAATGCTACAAAAAATAATGGATTAAAATGGATTAAAAAGTTTAAGACTAGCTATAAGTATGTTCCACTCCTGGTTCATGTACATCCAAGTATATCAAACAAGGAACTTAAACAACTAACCAAATTTAATTTACACTAACATATAGTATTTTTTAAAAATAATGCTCAACACAATTCTCTACCATTTATTATGATCTTCTATGTAAATACACTTTGTAAACTAAGAGTTAAAGGGAAAAAAAAATCTGAGTTATTAGTTTGCATTACCATGGTACTTTTCTTAGTACAGGTGTTTTTATATTTAATTTTGCACCAATCTAACACCTACTTTGAACTGGCATCATCACGTGGATCTGCTTCTTTCTCTTCATTAATTACTTTGCTGGAAGAAAATCGGGAACCTTACATTTTTATTTTAATAAAAATAATTATTACAAAGCATTTAAAATTATAACTAAGATTTATATTTTGGCAGACGTCACAGTAATTACGTAAGCCTATATGTAGGGTTAAGGTTTGTTTAACTGTATCTCTAGGTTAAACAGGTTTTTAATAAGGTCAATAAGGTACTTAATTCAATCTTACTTGTGCATCAGAAAATAGGAATGTCATACATAATATTAAATTATAAGGTAATTAAAAATAGTTTAGGCAAGTTCTTAAATGCAGTCAGGAATCATTTAAATGAAAATATTACATTGAGGGAATTTTTAGCATCTTGTACCTAATGTCAGTAGTTTAGTATATATAAAAAGTACTTAAAGTTATCAAAATCAAACTTTCCAAATTAACTATCTTTCAAATGTCAAATTATTATGCTTAAACCTTTCATGAACAAAAGTATTAAATGCCTATAAACTAAAGTTATTTCTTTCATAAGCTAAACACATTCATATTGCTCATTTTTAGAGTGATCAATTACAAATGATATAAATATATTTTTTTTTTATGGTCTCAATGCCAAAATAGTGTGTATCTATAGCCATTAAGTTTGTGAAAGTTAAAACTGTGAAACCATATTATTAGGAATTAAGCAAAACATTTTACTAAATTACAAGAAAATATAACATTTTGTACACTTGTTTCATTACTTTAAAATGTAAAATTTTGAGAACATGTCAAAATTAACATAATCTAATGAATATTGTTAAATATGCTCTCTGTTGTCAAAAACTATTACGAAGATAAAAATGCAAGATATGCAGTATGTTTGTTTTTACCATAAAATCATTGAGGTAAATTATAATAAAACAAAAATGTTAAGCAACACATGATAGTACATGCTTGAGAAAGGAAGAAAAATATAGTTTGCTACATTAACATGCGTAATACAATCCTAAAATTCTTTTAAACAATCTGAAAATAAAAGAATTCACAATTTTTACTTCACTGTTTATAAGATAAAATAATGAAAACTTCAAAATTGCTAGAATATCACAACATTTATTATATTATGCGATGCACTGAGATATGTCACTCACACTGTATTGTAACGACCAATCATATTCCTAGTTCATTACAAGACTAATCATGCAGTACAGAAAGTCAGAAAGTTTGATTTATAAGAGAGAGAGAGAGAGACCTATCAAAATTAAAACAAGTTAACCTGAATATTGCCAAAAAAAACAATCCTATATCACCTTGCTAAAGATGTGAAAGATGGACAAAGGGAAACTCTTGAAACATGCTCGATACAAACCCATCTTCATGCAGCAGGCATGCAAGATGGGTTGGAAAAGCTAGAAAAACCCTTATGGGTTTGAAAATATTAAAAAGTTTCAACATTATTATATAGCAACTGACTTACTTGACTCCCAGCTTAGTGGCAACCCTACGCCACTGTGTTGAGCCTCTGGGAGTGTAAGCCTTGTTAGGCACGCTGTCAAAAGCAACATTTTCATCAAAACTAAGTGTCAACTAGTTGGTTCTCAACAAACACAAAATACAGCTGATTTTTCACTCAAAACAAGTCACAAGAAATAAAAACCTGGAGTTTACAGTATCTGTACCAGTTTTTTCTCAAAATCTAGCTAAGTCCCTTAGCATCTGGCATTCTTAGAAATATGTATTATTCTACACTTCAGATCCTTACTGTGGCAGGTGTAGAAAGAAAATAATAAGGGAAAATAATTAGTTTAAAAATAAAACCTCAAGAAAGAAAAAAACAAACAACTGAAGCCCCTCCCCACACTTATCACTTTTTTAATTACATGTAATTGACAAAGAAATATCGTTGCAATTAATGATGACTCCAGAATGCTAAAGAAAATAAAAACAATTATTAAACCAGAAACAGCAGTTCAGTTTGGATTTACAGTGAAGAAAAGTACACTGCTGCATGTGTATTGTATACTGGCAAACGACCACAAGGATTTCAGATAACAAAGTCATTGTTAACACTGTGCCAAAAAAGCTCATTTCACCTTCAACAACATTTTTGTAAAACTTTCACTGACTGCGAGACACATATTTACAAAAGTGATCTTACCCTGAAGGTAAAGAGTTTGTTTTGACTGGTGCATCAACTGTAGATGTGACCTGGGGCTACATTTGAAGAAAAAAAATTAAAAAAAAATTACTGGGAGTCAGTTTGTAATGAAAGATTTTAATTTGAAAATCCAGCAGAAATATAAGAATGTAAAAGTTCCTCAGTCCATGTATATTAAAAAGCCAACTGTACAACTACTGTGTTTGTCTGTATGGGAGTTGCTTTTGTTTCTTTTTAAGTTAAACATATATGGTAGGGTGGAGTCTTCAGAAATTTGAAAAATTTGAAGTAAATAAAAATAAAATTATATAGTTCAATGACATTAGTTAGATAATCTGTACAAGTAAACTATCTTATGCACTTTTCTGAAAATTATTATTTGTACAATAAATGTAAAAATTCAGAAAATATCAAATAAAAATTATCATTTTTACATGATTTGTGTCATAAAAACAGGTTTATTATTAAATATTCCTCAGAAATATGTTAAAACAAATTTAACTGTTATAGGTTATTGCAAAGACTTTCAAATCAACATAAAAACTCACTTGATGAATTGAGAGCATAGTAGTCCAAGCCCAACAGAAGATATTTATGTGCCATGCAAAAGAAACTCAATATGGTGTGTATTGTTTGTTTCTGAATTTCATGCAAAGCTACAAACGAGCGAATTATCTGCACTAGCCCTTCCTAATTTAGCAGTGTAAAACTAGTGGGAAGGCAGGTAGTTATAACCACTCACTGCCAACTCTTGGGCTACTCTTTTACCAATTTATAGTGGGATTGATTGCTACATTACAATGCCCACACGGCTGAAAAGGTGAGCATGTTTAGTGCAAAAGGGATGCAAACCAGCAACCCTCTGATTATAAGTCAAGCACTTTAACCCAACTGGCCATGCCAGGCCTTATGGTGGTGTAATGTCTGTATATGAAGTAATTTATAAAATTCATTTCTAAACCTCTACAAATTATTGTTTGTTTCAAGTCATTGCCCAAAACAGCTTACAACACAGTTCCAGACTGAATCTATGTTTGCGTTATTAATTTACTGGAGAGTTTATATCAAGTGTATAACAATGTTCTGACACTGGCTTGTTGCAGACAGAAGTAGACCCGACATTATTTTTGTTTTGACATCCAAAACAGCCAGTTAAAAAAAAACAACTTAATTTTCATCATAAGTTTAGAGCAGAACTTTTCACACAATCAACACAAGTTTTTTAAAACATTGAAAAACATGTAATTTTAGAGTTAAAAGTGCATCAAAGTGACAAATACAAGAAAAGCTATCTTTAAAAAGAAAATTGTTTCTTTATATTTTAGTTTTCTGATAACTACTTTAGACCAGAAGACAGTTACATGAAAAGTTTCATAAATTTCACACCGAGTATATACATTTGTCCTGTAGTATTACAATTAAACACTTATCTGTTTAGAAACACTCTGAATTAAGTGACAAAGTATCATCAGATAGTAAACTTTTACTAAACCTGACTAATCTCAAAACTTCACTCTGTTCAAAGTACAAAATAAACAAGATACACTTTATGTAAAATAATTTACCTGTGATTTTGAAATTACTGTTTGGTCAGTAAATTTCTTGTCTTTCACAGGCTGCAAGTTGTTCCGTGATTTACTGGTGACTGAAGTAAAAAGATGAAAAACCATCATGGATTTATAATCAAATATATATATTAATTCTTCAAAATCTCTGTAGCAAAATCACAATACAGTAACTATAGATTATCCTTTCTTAATTGCCATGAACCACTAAAAATGCACATATAATGAAAAACTACCACAATTTAATTAAGTTTATTCTATATATATATTTTTTTTACATGAATCCCATGGACCAATAATGTGGTTATGTCAAAGTGGTGTTGTCTGCAAACAAGTGGTTACGAAATACTGTTGAAGATGATGCACTATTTTATTATGAACAAGAATTTACAGTTGGATAACAAACACATACACATCAACACTACATGCACTGCAAAAATATATACAAAGAACACTTTTACTTTAAAAACTACATAAAGTTTAATGTTAGAGTTTGTTATAAGCCGTACACAAAATTATAAACAAAACACTTTTACTTTATAAAATTATACAAAAGAAATTTGTGCTATAGTTTACCACAAGTCACACAGAATTAAAGACACAAAATACTTACTTCACAAAATTATACAAAACGAATTTGCTGCTGTAGTTTACCACAACTCACACACAAAATGCAAAAAAAAACAACTTTCATTCTTTAAATTTTTACACAACTTTTCCCAGACTTAATTTGAAAGAAACTAAGAGCAATTCTCAACAGTACTTTAGATGTAATTATAAAATGATCTGTAAGAGTCCATTAATTAATGTTAAAATTCATTCAAACTGAACACCAGATTCAAAAAATAACATTCACAAATAGAGTTTTGACCAATAGTACTTCAAATAACAGTTGCATAAAACTGTCCTAAAACTTTCTATTAATCACACACCTAGATGAGTCATATTCTGAGATACAGGTCTAACGAAATGACGATTGTGATATGGATAATGAGGAACACGGCCTGTGATAATGTGGAACAAGATAGTTACAAACCACACATTAACAGCAAAGCAAGGCAGTTTTCTTGGAGTTATTTACAATAAAGTTTGATTAAAACAAGATGTTATAACAGCATAAGCAAAGAGCATGCTTTTTTTTTTTATTCAGAAATGAGAGATCACATTATCAAAAACATTTAACATGCATCATAAGATTTAACTGCAAGCAAAAAGACACATGAAACATTAATGTTAAACACTGACAAAAACAACAGGGATTTTAATATCAAAACATATCAAAAATTACAACATACATGTTGGAACCTGGAGTGCAGGAACTAAAGAGCCTTCCTTAGATGTAGAAGGATTCACGGGTTTAACCTGTAGGATAGCAACAAAAACTGCCTTTAAAAATAATGTAAAGACAGATGTTACTTCTAACTTTTACACGTTTCCCAAAATAGTCCTTTTGTCAAAATGTAGATTTATTCTGGTACAACTTCAAGTACAATAATATGATGAACTAAATTTATGTGCCCATAAGGATAATTCATTGATTCCTCTATCTAGACCCATCGTTAGTTATGGAAGAAGAATCATTAACTGAGAGTTTCAGAAAGTCCCAACAATAAAGGTATTTGTTCTTAATTACAATTACTGTAATAATTAATTACTTTTATATTTCTTTCTTTCTTTCACGGAATTTTCTCATAAACTTGGGGTTTCATGATTACTTATTATGTTTTGATAAAAGTTGAACCTTGGACAAACATCCAAAACATGGAAAAAAGATTTGAAAAATCATACACTTTACACTGCTTTGAATATTTGGAATAGACACTTTAACGGCAGGATATGTTGCTTTTACAAGAAAAGCTACAAATAGGTTACAAAATGTGCACTTCTCATGATACGGAAACATGGACTTGCTTCATCAATTAAATCTGATGAAACAACAAATTAAAACTTGCTAATGTTCAAAGTGATTTGTTATGAATAAGTTAAAAAGCTATGTTTTTATTTATATTTCTACCTTATAACAAAAGAATATCACAATGCACTACCTTCTGTTACCGATAATCAAAAGAAAACAGTGTAGTTCTTATGATAGCAAATATACTTAGATATTCCTAAATAGTTGAAAACATCGATTATTTCATAATACACTCACCCTTGAACTTTTGAATTTTGTACAATCAATAATTTGGTCCTTACACGAGTTTGAGTGAACTGCCACCAAACAATCTGAAATGAAAAATATTTCATCAATTTTACAAGTTTTAGTGGAATTTCAGTGAAACTTTAAAATTCCAATAATAAGTGAAAATAAGTTACATTTATCATGTGGGACTTTTACACTGTAAAAGAAAGAGCATTCTGTATACACTATCTGGACCACAGACAGCGGCACAGCATATTTGTGCTCTAGTGTCATCAAATGGCATTAGTAATAGCTCTAATGACTGTACTCTTCAAATCCAGGTGGCATTTCTTCAAAATAACCAATGCAACAAAAGAACATAAAATGACGTACAAAAAAAACACCGTGTGCCTGAATTTTCAGTTACATTGAGAAAACCCACTTGTAGAGAAAAATATACATGTAAAAACGGCTTATTTGGGTTGAGAAAATTTTTTACGTAGAGGAGTGTACAAAATTTTGACCTTCGGTGAACCTGACGACGACTGAAGAAGGTCGAAATGTTGTTCGCTCCTCTACGTAAACAATTTTCTCAACCCAAACAAGCCATTTTTACACACACACATGGCTAAACTTTGTTTATTGAGGTAAAATGTAAATAAATTTTTTCTAATTTTATTTATGTGAATTCTAAAACCCATGTGCACGTTACAAAAAAATCAGACTTTATACTGATCAAATCAAGATGTCAGAATTTGTACCCCTTTTGGGTAAAAATGACAAACCTAACTAGTCTTCTCTAAGACACAAAATAAATGAATGATAAAATATTTAACATTATAATTAAGTTTGGATCAAAAGAACAACTAGTCTCTCTCTTCTATTTATCTCCAAGGTGTTTCTTTTTTGAGGATTTTGAATTATCTGCAATTCTTAAAATTACAATCAAATAAACCATCTTCTATAAATAATTCCATGTTTCATAAACAGTCATCTTACAAACTAAAGGTTTATTACTTTAAATCGTTCGAGTGTAGCACATAACAAGAGATCAAGATGTGAATTAGACTTACTTTCACAGCGAAGAGCTGGCTTGTTGGCCAGAGGCTTGTTACACACGTCACAATCAGCTGCTACACTGTAACAGATGGAAACAAACTGATGGGTAGATTTCCTGTTCTCTTTGTCTTTTTCTTCGTGCTTACTCTAATGAAAGAAAGTAAAGCATTTGTTTGTTTTTTTGTTTTTGAATTTCGTACAGAGCTACTCAAGGGCTATCTGTGCTAGCCGTCCCTAATTTAGTAGTGTAAGACAAGAGGGAAGGCAGCTAGTCATCATCACCCACCACCAATTCTTGGGCTACTCTTTTACCAACAAATAGTGGGATTGACAGTCACATTATAACACCCCCACGGCCGAAAGAGCGAGGATGTTTGGCGCAATGGGAATGCAAACCCGCGACCCTTGGATTACGAATCCCACGTCTTAACATGCTTGGCTATGCCAAGCCGAAAGTAAACCAATTATGATAAAAATAAAATATGGCATTGTACATTATTTCTTATATATAATTCTATGTAATATTACATTCACGTGTAGTTTGTTGACAAACAATAACTTCAGTCTCAAAATATTTATATAGAAAGGCTTAATGGTTTAGGTTTAATGCTGTCCTTAGTTATTTCACGTTATGATTTTTAAAAGCTATTCTTCATCCCAAAAATATCAAATATTTCTGTAATTTTTAAAACCTAAGTACATTTCAAATGTATATTTTCAGTATGACTTCATATTTTATCTTATTTTCTATAACTATGTGACGTCTGTCACCGTTAATAACCATGTAACCATTATAAAAAATTAGGAAATAAATATAAATTGTTTATGTGCTTGAAAGACCACATATCATAACACGTGTTTATAATAAGTAGCCTAAATCTCATGATGCTATATATTTACATACACTTATTTTTTTGTTACACTGACATCCCAGTCATGCCTAGCTAGCATTACATAACTTGGGTTGATGAGACGAAAAAAAATTCTAGTTACATATCCAGTAATATAAAAACTAGCCTTTGGGCTTCCATATCTTGAAATTATATATATTACTATTTAGAAATATAATTAAATTTATTTCTCTTAAAATATAAAGCAGTAAATTAGTAAAGCAATCAATTACCTCTTCTTACTATGACCTTTGTGCTCAGTTACTGCAGGACATAGGTTACTAAGCCTTTTAATACTTTGCACCAGAGAAATTCTACAATTATGTTTAGTAACTTTAGATGTATTTAGATTTTACAAAAACATGAAACTTCAAGCAGACTAAAGACAACCTACCTCACTGAGTTCTTGGACAAAACAACTTGATGGTCTTTACACAGATAAAATGGCTGTGAAAACCATTTTGAGGATATTCTAAGCTGTTGATCAGTTATTCACACGTCATATATTGAAGTACATGTATATAAGGGACCATTTTCAAAACTAGAAAGAGGTGAACAAGGCCACTGTGTTGATCCAATAAATGAACCACATCCCAGCAAAATAAAAAGATACGAGGTTCTTATTTTATATTCTAGTTTGACAATATTAGTAATTTGAGTTCCTAATTTATACAAAACTACAGTCTTAGTATTTTGACATCAGAAACATCTAATTCTAAACAGTGCTGCATTCACCATACCACATGACTCATTAAAATTTAATGTTATTTTAATATTTAAATATTAAAGTTTAAATTATAATCTACAATTTGACTTCAAATTGGCATAAATTCATAAAATAATTCAATAAAATTTTGAATGCAAGTCAACAAACAATGACATGGCGATGACCCATAACCTACTGCAAAGGAGTCAACTCGAAATTTTACCCATCAGTGGGAATGGATACTTTGTGCTTGTAGTTTATAAGATTACTTTTAAGCAAACCAAATACAATTATATTTATAGCTGTACAGACAAGTTACTTTGGTTAAAACAGCCAATATCTGCACAGGTTTCATTATCAATGTTTAAAAATACATTTTTGTGGATCTATATGTGAAACTTAATGATTTATTCTATTGTACACTCATACATTCTTTATATCTAAGTCACACAGTACAGAAAGTACACCTAGCATTAAAAGGTTTTAGTGTGTTCTCAAATAACTAGCCAAAGATATCCACTTTCCACTTTGACATATCCACATGCAAATAATCCTGCAGCCTCTGCACCAATAAGAGTGCAACACCACTCCTGTAACTGGTACCTATTTCACACCTTCACTCATTAATCACTTCAAGTATCTTGAAAATACATTTTCAGAGTAGGAAAATGCTGTTTTCCAATATATCTTACTTACCACAAAATAGCTAGAATCATATATCAAACTGGTGAAGAGCTGATAAAAAAAAAAAGACCCCTTTGGGAAGTGCCCAGAGAGAGACCAGGAGGTGTGCAACCAAAGAAGAAGACATCACACCTCGGTAGGAGACTAAACCACATCTGATCCAAGTATATACTTTACTATTTTATGACAGTCAGAAAGACAAAGGAATCTCAGAATATGTATGATTGATGAATGAGACTCCTGGGTGATGAGTGGCTATGATACAATGGACTGTAGTGATAGCTTAACCTCATCTTACAGAGTCTGGAATGATACATCACAGTTGAAATAGCTAAAGGAACATCTACTTCTTCAACTAGAAATAGGAATTGGTAGGGAAGACAAGCTTCTGGACCAAAATCTGTCTGCACTTCTGAGCATTTCCAGCACAACCAACACCAGATCCACCAGACAGTAAGAAGGTGGAAAGCCCCAACAGGAGGACAGTTTCTGGTCTCTAACCTAATAGCTATGGGTATGGTACTTTCAGTCCATAGGAGGAGGATATCTGGCTGTACACAAGCAAGAAAATATGCTGCATCCAGCTACAACTAGATTCACCAGGAACTGACATCCAGGAGATGGTAAGAAAAGGGACCAGAAAACTAGGGTGCATGTCCAGTCCAAAATTTGGTGGTAGAGGACATGTGTATTCCAGATGCAGGACATAAAAAAGAAAATACTTGGTAACATTTACATATATGTGAGGATTTAATTAGTTGGACCAGCTCCAACTAACACTGGATCCACTGGGAATAAATATCCTGAGGTTGGGTAGGGAAGAAGAAAGTCTCACACTGAGAGAAAAATTGCAAAATATATACATATAAAGTTGTGACATGGCAGAGTGCTTGAACTAAAACTTTGTAACATCTGGAATTTTAGTTAAGTCTGCAGTAGGAAGTGCAGTATGCCAGCAACATCTGTGAAATTCTATTACCAACTTTCAAATGAGTGGCCTTCTCCCATACTCCACTGGGAGAAATGAGGAAAATACACTTGAGTCCAGAAAACTGCACCACCAAAGACAATGCAAAAGATGACTGCAAGACTAAGTCAATCAACCAAAACCTGGCAGCATCACGACTCTCAATGTTATAGAGCATAAGAAATGGGCAGTAATTTCTATCTGCTTTAATCATGGGATCAACCATACCCTATCAAAAAGGTTCCTGAAAATGTGAGAAACATTTGAGAAAACAAGCAGTCAATCACCAAATTGTGAAAATCTTAATAAACAGCAAAGAAAAACTAAGTTGGTACCATAATGGAAAAAATGTGCTGGTTATAATAGAAGTGATGACACGTTCATATTGATGGAGAACTGTGGCATGATCATTTGCACATGAACACACAGAAGTAGGAAGTGCAAAACTAGTGGTATGGATTAACAACTTGCATCAACAGAGCACAGTGCTAGTTGAGAAAAATTATTTTGCATGAGAAAGTAAGAGATGGCAATATCCACCTCTAGTCCACTTTGTGATGTTAAAATCTACCATTATGTGAGAAATGTGCAACAATCATAAATCCTGAGAAGAGAATAAGAAACTGCTTTCATTACATAACATGTTGCACTTTGCAAGTTCTTTATCTCCTTCTGACAACACATTTCTTGTTGAATACGTACATCAAGGCTTTGTAAAAGTTGCATTAAATTTCAATCTCTATTTTGGAAAGAAGTTTTTAAGGTTTGTATTTTCAACCAGGAAGCAGCTTGTAAGATTAACATTTTCATTAACCTTTATAAGGTTAAGTTCCTTGAGTTACTTTTCTGCAAAGATTTGGTTACGTGCAATTTTTATTAAGAATTACTTTCTTATGGAAAATCTTGGATAAATAGGAATTTGCAATGAACTGAACATAAAGGGGCTAATAAGCCATCCATGACAGTACAACATATATCAGCACAAGTAGATTCTTCTTATGCAGTGTAAGTAGTGAAAATGAGTATACTGTGAAGGAACGTTGCTTTATTTAGCATTCCTAAGTTTACATGCGAGATAATGCTTGCACATATTTTGCAAAACATATGGCAATTTAGCATATTTTAGTGCATGGCTACAAGGATTCATAATCACAGTGTGCATCCCATTCTGAACCTCTACAGACAAATGTTCTGAATACATAGTAGATTTCTAACCATTTGGCAATTAAATTAGACTGCTATGATTACACACACCTTAATTAAAAATAATTACCTTCTATTTTAAAACACAAGTTAGATCATCAGTACCAACAAAACAAAATACTAAAAGCAATTGTAAGTAAATATTTAACTGTAACGTGCATACATTTTAATCCATGTAACCCATCATTTGAAACCAAGGCTGATTGCAGTAAGTTGAAATTCACGATGACGAAAAACCCACTTGAAGTAAAAATATATTCTCAAGACTGCTAGTGTGGGTTTTAAAGCTTTAATTAAAATATAGTACAGAACAATGTTTTGACTTTCTTAGGTCATCTTCGGGTTAACAAAGAGTTTGCAACTGACCACTGCCAGGTGCATCTTAGGAGTGAGAGTTTAAACAGGTATGGGATTGTAGTTGGATGTCAAGTTATTAATTAGCATACATACAAAGGTGTTTCTTTATATTGGTTTCAAACAAGTATATTCAGTGAGTCAGTCACAATTTCTTTATAGACTGCAAAACGTTCAAAAAACTTGGCCTTGGTGACATAGCCAGATTAAAAGTGATGAATTAGGCTTTTTAGTTTTACCATAACTTACTTCAATAAACCAAATACTAACAACATTTTAGTTGTATATCCTGATAGCCACAAGTTGTTCATGAAGAACTAATGATAACTTTAACATCACCATAAGCGATGCGTTATTCATGCGTTTCAGAACTATGTCTAATAAGTGACAACGATTTTAGAGAAGAGCATTTTAAAGAACAAAAAGAAAGTTACAGCACCTGAAACTGACCATAATACTTCATTAACAGTCCAGACATTAATATTCTACTAACACCATTAAAAGATCAAGATGTATGAATGGGTATACCAAGCCAACTTTTTGAAACATTTTCTAAACACTTAAATATGCACCAAATTGTGTATCGATCCAAGGTTATTTTAGGGTTTCTGATAACATTTGAGCCATGGAAAACAACTGTAAATAAAAACAATCAACACTACAGGTAACCACAGTATTTACAGATGAAGTTCTCTTTGTATTTTATGTAAAAGAAGGTGATTTCAATTTTAGTAGGTTAGTTCTTAGAATGAATGATACAATAGGAAAAAATACAAGATTACTCAATACAAAACACTTACTGTCCACAAAAAAAAAATGTTACCACAAATTAGTAATTTGAGGTTTATATAAATTATCACCATTGTATAATAACCTGTGCTTCATACATTTTACATACTTTATGATGTAGCAAGAAAGACCAGCAAGTTATGATGCTGGCACTAATATGTATATACTTGTGAAATAGTACCATACCAAAATTTGTAAAACATTTCATATTAAGTCTAACATCTCACTAAACACTTTTACCTTTCTTTTTCTGAAGAAAAGACTCCCTCTCTTCTTTCTTTTCCCAAATGGTTTATCATCATCGCTATCCTGACCAACCAAGTAATTCTGATTTCTGGAATAACATTGACAATGAGGTGGTGGAACTTGTTTTGAATATACTACGAGTGCACAGTAATACTGTAATATTCAATATATATGAAATTTACATAATTACTCGTGCAGTATAGGGTAATACCTTTTAAATAATCTCAATGCATTATTTGTTTGGTAGGAAAAAAAAGATGTTTCTGTGCAATATGATTCACTAGGCCTAACCACCAAACCTGTGAACTAAGCCAAGGTTTTCATCTTTACCACAGACATGCTGTAAAACTAGTTGCAAGACAAAAGTATCTCAAAACCTAGTAAGTTGAAACTGAACACACTTACTGATAGCTTCTCATCAAATCAGCTAATGACACTTGGGCCAAGGGAAAACTAGACTCTTCATCTTCAGGCAAAATACCAACACTGAGCTCATCATCCAGATCACACATGTCGAGTGGATTGAAATTAAATAAGCTACGAAAACAACACAGACAAGCATAGGTTGCTAATAATTAAACAATACAGCAGCTTTGCTACATTCCAAAAACTAAACAAAGCATTCGAAAGAAGCCACTCCACATAAATGCATCACCTTTACACGTTCTAACTTTACGGCTACAACAAAACATTAACAGAATACATACAGATATATACTACCACGCAAACATTAACGTATACATAACAAAGTGTATAATCAGAGTTTTTGTGTGGAATTTACACATATGCATTATGAGTTATTTTACATAAATACTGAAATTAATATACAATAAAACATTAAAAATGTATTACACAACAGTGCACAACAAAATATTACTTTAAAAAAACCATACTGCAAAACCAGATAAAATAGCTAAAACCAAGAGTAAAATTTCAAAAATAGCCACAGCCATACTTGTTAGTATATTTTACTGCTTACCCATCTCCAGCTTCTGCTATTTCTTCAAACCCTAGAGGAAGAATACAGAACTAAAATTTCAGTGTCCAGAAGTACCCTCAAATTCCAGCTCTTTCATTATTGTTATAACTTTCATTACGGGAAATTTTGAGGGTAAAGTGCTTGTCAAAAATTAAAGTTTAATCACACAACTGATGTTAATATTTTCAGTGAGGAGTCATAATTTATGATGTTTCAGTTATCTTTCTGTAATTATATTAACATTTATGTTGCTCAGACTGATGTAAAAATTTGCAAAACATTTCAGAACAAAAATTTCAACCTACTGGATGCATTTGTTTCTTCAAATTTAGGCCAAAAGTCTGTTACTTTTGCAATATCTGATTAGTTTCTAAAGTTTTTACAAGACATGTTGAGAAGTAAAAGGTCTAATAATATAATTTCATAGCATTTTGAGTTTAGTATCTCTCTCATATAAAGAATTCTACTTCAAAATCAGTTTGTTACTAGAAAACTAAAATCTGTATGACTTACTAATCAGCTTGCCACAAATCAAGTGCTTCAAAACTTTACTAAATACATTCTGTGAAAATAAGTCACAACAATGTCTTAAACTTAAAGATTAATATGGTCATACCCTCTGCTGTTTGTTGGGCTGCAAAAATGGAAGGGGTAGAAACAGACTTTTGTAGAGGAGACCATGGTTCCAAAAGACAGGTGGATGGTTGAAATCTAGGATCACTGCTGTCTAAACCTTTTTCTTCACAGCGCTAATACATTTATGTGAAACAAACACGAATAGCTTAATAGTGATACAGATTGACAGATGAATGTTATTAAACAAAACAGTGGGCCACACACCACAAGGTGGATAAACCTTCCTCACAGCTGTGCAAGCTAAAAAACTTGTTTCTTCTTAATTCATATTAACTTTTGAATTAAAGGACAATTATTTCAGTATTCAGCAATGTGATTCACATATGATTAATCTTCAAGTTTAAAGTTATTACTGCCTCAAATTCATTTTAAGACACAAGTAAAAAGGCTTAAAGCATTAAAATGTTTATTAATTTGTTATAAATTGGCTAAAAGTACCTAATGTTATAAATTAATACAAAAACAGAACCTATTATGACATTTTAGGCTTATAAAATTAAATAAAAAGTTAATATTTGTCAGGAAATTATATTTATGACAACACTTCCAACAAGGGAAAAGCAAATAAAGCTAACATGATGTTTTTGACAAAGTCATAACTAATACAAGTTGTATTGTTATTACATTAAAAAAAAATGAAATATTAGGAGAAGCCAGTTTCAAATAAACGTCCAAAATTGGCAATTTCTCCTTTTATACGAATTAGGCATTTTCAACAGAGAAATAAAAATTTGTATGTTGCTTTTACCTTGGCACATTCTGCAATGTTGGACATACTATGACCTGATGACCTGGTGCCTTGACTAGAAAGAGAAAGACGCGTAATTTCTTCACTTCCAGCTGGAAACAAAGAATGATAAAGAGGTTATTTTTCAAATGTACTCACTGATATAGCAACTAAAACTGTTAAAGGAATAGCAAAGATTACTTAAAAATAACACAAACACCTCAGAACTGAAATAATATCACAAGTAACAAGTGTACATATAGAACATTCAACATTTATAATCAGTTCTTACACAAATGTTATAATTTGCATGTATATAGCTATGGTTTTTCATGTGAAGTGTAATAAGGTTTTAATTTTCTACATACAGCATACAAAACTAGTTTTTATAAATAACCAAAATCAGATTCAATGGAAATTTTGAGACGTTACTGCTAAATTTAGAGTGAAGCTAAGTCAGTTAAAACAAATAGGTTATTCATGATACCCGAGTTGTCACTGATTCTTTCAAAATATACAAAACAATGACATACATATAATTTGAAACAAGACATTTTAAAAATACTATACAAAGTAAATATAAGAACTTGCAATATAGCCTGTTGTATTTGAGCTAACAAGTGCATACAGAAAACGTACCAATGTTAATTTTTAAAGTCAATGCATAAGCTACAACTTGGCAGATAAATAACATGAATGACAAACAACTTCAGATAAATGTATTTTTTTTATTCTACCAAATGTTTTGATTTATGCATTTTAAATGATTTTGAGTAACAAGTAACAAAGATGATTTCAAATTAGAGTAACTGAAAATAATGATAAAAAAAAAGTTGTTTTCCCTGAATAGTTTCAGTTCTTCAGTCAGTTCCATAAACTTTAAAAAAATAACAAAATAATTGATTTTCCTCATGGTTTGAAATAAATTTGTTGGATTTATGCCACTATTCATGCTACCAAAATAGAATACATCTGATTATTGATGCTTTACTAAGAAACATATTTTAGTGACTCTGATATCAGGTTTGTTGTTGTATTATACTTATCTTCTTAAAACTTTTCACTTGCTAAACAAAGTTTAGGAAGTTGTTGAGGAAGATTATGATTTGGTGAAATACAAAATGAAATAATCAATACATTTTCTGAGACACGAAACTCTCGTGTCTTAACAATTCTTAGTAAAATCTTTTGTCTCTAACCTGAAAAACTACGTTGCTTCTCATAACTACATCCTCCATGACTTAAGGATTGTCCTTCATTATGCTCTTTAGTGGACCTTTCAATGGAAGATGAAGTTCCATCCATAGCATCATAAAATGCTTCTTCTGTGTCAGAATGCAAGCTACTCAAGCTAATGCTAGCATCAAAAGAAAGAATTATACTTCTCTGAATTCTATGCATTTTTAGCTTTAGGTACAATTTCACATCATACAAAAAATGGAGGATTATTGAAATATTTCTATACAAGTACTTGACATTTTAAATTTGAACAGCTGTTGTATTTATGAAGTTTGTAACACCACAAATTTTGAAAATATTTCAGTTCTACAGTATTTTCATTATTCTTTTAACAGATGTACAAAAATCAGGATATGTATCTAGATATGTCACCATAGTATTACACAGTATCATTATTTAACCAAAAATCAACATCAGTGTCATGAACATACCATAACCTGTACTTATGGAAAAATCAACTTTACCACTTTAGAATTACAAACTCACAGAACTATCATTTACATGAATAAATCAGCTTTAAGTTAAAATTGACATAAATCACTTTATAGCAAATTAAAGTAACCAAAACATACGAGGTCAATTAAATTATTATTATTTCAAACAATATGATGGTTTTTTTTATTGTTTACAAAGTTATATTGTTAAGAGTACCCAAGAAATACTCACCAAACAAAATTATGTTATAAATATGGTTGTGATGTTCTATTAACTGTTCCTCTACATAAAAAGGACAAACGCTTTCCTGTACGTACCTTCTCAAAACTTCACTCTCGTCTCCAGTCTCTTCTTCGTACATGGCTGACCAGCTTTTTCGTCGAGGTAACTCTTTCTTTCCCGACTTTTGTGCACACCTTTGCGATGAAGTACCCCCTATTTGACTTCTAGCAGATGGCGTGTTAGTATGGACTTTCACAGACTGATTCCTACCTTCAGCAGTATTAACAAAGTTCAATAGTTCTTGTGAGTTAAACAGAGTGACATCATTAACCTGAATCTTGACATTACTTGCCTCTGTTAATGATTTAGTACAATGCTGATTATTGGAAAGGTAGGTTTTCTGAGGCAGACTATAACTAGTCATGGTGGTAAAACCTAACCATCTTCCATCTTGGGTTGGCTCTTCATTAGTCCCTTGTTTTGTAAAACAGATCAAGTGAGTAACATTCCTTTGACTTACTCCCAATAACAGAAGTTTATATTTGTTGGATGTAATAATGTGAGTGTTTGTTATTTAATTTTCTTGTTATTTATTAGTTTTTGAAGATAATCACTGTGAATTAAGTTACACACAGGAGAGAAGATATTGACATCAGGCTTACAAATTTTAAAAACTCACGAGAGAAAATATTGATATTAGGCTTACAAATTTTGAAAACTCATGAGAGAAGATATTGACATTAGGCTTACAAATTTTGAAAACTCATGAGAGAAGATATTGACATTAGGCTTACAAATTTTGAAAACTCATGAGATACTGTAAATTAGACTACTTTTTATTTGCCATTATTTACTTAATAATCAAAACAAATGATTTCATAAACTCAAATAAGCCTTACAAGCTTTTGCAGAATTTAGTTTGACAACTTTTGTTAATTTTTACCAAAGTTACTTTTGTTGGAGGTTGATGAAGCAGTTTCTCACCAAAGAACTCTCCCCCAACACACCATGGATAACTTTTTTGTAAAATGAATAAAACATAAAAAAATGTAAAAAATAATTTAATTTTCATAATTATTTTATCTGTTAGCAATATTTAATTAAGCATTAATTTAATAAATGTAACATGCATGGTTAACACGTTTAAGGCCTAAAATACATTTTGAACTAGGCTACCAATTATTAAAAGTGCAAGGTCATAATCAGTACCTGTTGAAGCCACTTCTGGAGCTAAAATAGGACAAGATGAGCTCAATCTGGTGGTCAGACCTTTCTGTTTTCTCTGTAGAGAACAAAAAATGAATGACAAACATTGTTTTAGCTTTGTGTTCTAAGTAATCTATTTCTAAATTACAATACTTAATCTGAACACAAGTGTATAGTATGCCTACATGTATGAATAAATAAATAATGGTGATACAAGTTGTTTTATCAAATGAAGAATTAATAGCAGACCTGCAAGGCCTAGAGAAATTATAGGACCCTCATTATAATTTTTTCTCTTCTCTACCCCTTTTATTTTTAATAGGTTATTGTAATTCAAAGAAATTTGACAGTATAAACTGGATATTAAAACAGTGATCTTATTGGAAGCAGTCAAAAAACAAACAAAAAAAACCACTGGGCAGTTGACCACTTACTGCTGGGTAACGTTACATGCGATAGTGTTCCAAAAAAAAAAAAAAAGTACTGTAATACGATGATCACTGTAGGCCATTAAACACTATGGTTACTGTTTTTGATGACTTAAATAATAGGGAAAGTCATCCAAAACAATAATTTGAAACAACAGTGCTAACGTCAGTAACATCAAGTGCTCATTACTCCTATATTTAATATCAAATATTTGATGTTCCAACTCACCTGTCGTTTCATACGATTTACTTGGGAACAATGCCAAATGTTTGATTACCACTGCAGCGTATCAACAAACAAACAAAACCAAATTCAGAACCTGGCAAGATAAGTCTTACAGATAAATTTGTTAAGTACATCTTTGTTACTACTTGGAGCAAAAATATAAAGGCTATTTGATCATAATAAAAGACTATAGTAGTCAGGTTTAAAGTTGTGTACCTAACCTTCATGGCCACTAAATTAATGCCATGTAGTAGCTAACGTTTTTATTAACTAATTGAAAACTGGAGTTAGATGATCATTTTGATTGCACACTAACGACATTACTGTTAACACTTCAGTTTCACATACATGTTTGAAAGAACAAAACCATATTGCATATCGGAATTTAATGGATTTTTTTTATTTTGGATGTTTGCTCATAACAAATAGCTATTTATGATAGTTGTTTCTAATTTTGAGCTGACAGACTAGATAAGAGGAAGTTAAACAAAGACCACCAACTATCAATACTTTTGTTTTAACACAAATTTCATGGTAATTCTTTGGCACACCCATGAACCTTCTGGTCTTGAATTTCAATAGAGGAGAAAGATGATCTGAACGTTTTTCAAATGATACTTAAAATAATGGTTTCTTTGGTGCACAAAGTTAGACTGACTTGATAAGCACAGAAAGTAACATTTGAATTTTGAGGTTTATAACTATAGAAGCTGAAATCATTTTTGGAAACTCAAGTGTTATATTATCCTGATGCACAGTGCAAACTGTTTAAAAAATGGTAATAAACTGTGATGCATATTCTTCAAATAACTTTGAAAGCAAATTACAGTGCATGTTTTTCTTATAGCAAAGCCACATCTGGCTATCTGCCAAGTCTGCCGAGGAGACAAATTACAATAATCTTTCTACAAAATCACACCAATTGTGAATTTCCTTTCATCTGCATTGCACTTTCGTCTCACTAGAAAGTCTACTTCCACTGGAATCAAAACCATCATTATTATGAGGAAGAACATGTTAATGCCATTAACTTATTAATTGTTGGTTTATGGGCAGCAAATATTTAAAACTATTACTTTACGTTTTCTCTCAAACAGCTTCAAATGTGGTTACATTTTGTAATTATCCTTCAAGGAAAAAGTATTAGTAGATTTATGTTAAACAAATACATCTCACCAGTTAAACAGTAAAATATAAAACTATGAATCCTTGTAATTATTTTCAACAGTCGCAAATATAAAACATTGGAAATATATGCTTGCAACTGCTATCATTAAAATTGTTAATAAGAAGTATAAATTTCACACGGTACATGCATAGCAAGAATACAAGCTGTCTGTTTGTAACAAGTAGCAACTAAAACCTCCACTCATATTACAAAACTCTACTTTTATCAGTGTGCTTTCTCACTGCCTTGCTGTGGTTGATTTAGCTTAGTTGGTCCAATCTGAAAGATTAATGAGGCTTCTAATACCCTTTTCTCTCACCACAAAATACCATGTAACCATAGCAACAACAGTCAGCGTTACATGTTCTTTCCTTATGTAACATCTATGCAATACATCATTGATAATATTTCAATAATCTCTCTCCAGCAACACACATCCATGCTAAAACAATTTAATCCCATGTGCACAGACAGATTAATATTAAAGTATGCATGCTCCAATCTCATACAGTGAGTCATGAATTTTATATCAGAATTTCTACCTTTTCATGTTAACCAATACTGCTGATTTTGCAACAGTTCATGTTAACAGAGAAAACAGATATGATATACACGGTTACTAACAACAACAAAAATACAGACTCGCATTTTGGAGATTGTAAAGTTTATGTAAATTAAAACTGTACAACAAAACTATTTTTATTTTCCATAAACTCAGAGTCTAAATCAGACTGATTTCAGCACAAAACATTAACAGTCCATCTGACTTTTTAAAAATAAAATACTCATAATTTAACTGAAAACTGGTCACTGTTTTTTTTTAAGAGACACTTTGTACAACCAGCATTACAATCAACATCATTTCTTCAATATTGAGAAGTCCAGTGGACTGATCCCACAATCATTCAGTTAAACTAAAACACCAGTATTTCCAACACTGTTGTTCACATTGATGTTTTAATCAGTCATTTTCTGGAAATTGAAAAATTTTAACTGTGCCTTCATACAAATGCTTTAAATATATTTTTTGTATTTTAAATATTTACATAAAAGCTACCATGTTAAATATGCCAAAGATCTGCTAAAATGAGGTGTCTAGGTATAATGGGTCTCAATGCCACCGGATACCTATTTCTGTTTTTATTTTCTGATGAACTCAGCAGAGAAGATCTGAAAAAATAACTGTCCTCTTTGGAGTAACACTGCTGTGCTCTGTAACCTTTGAATCACCACATTACTCCAAACCGATAATGTCAGAGATAGTACTTGGATTATCTTAATACACAAGTTCGTCAATTTTGAAGTGTTGATACTTAAATGTACACAGATTACTACAAGTTATTTGGGGGGCTGTTTGTTTACAACTGTTAAATCACCAGCAAAAGAAAATCCCCAGTAATAAAGTATGATTTACATATTGAATACATCCGATTTTCTTAACATGAAATATTTGCTCACTGTGCACTTATATATTCTGGTTATTTTATGTAAACAACACCACGCTAAATGTTTACAGCAACAAACAGATTGGGTCATACATGCATGAAGTCACACACGTTTATTACGGCAGGAAGGTACATCCCGTGAAGAGGTCTCCCGGTTCCTGGTGTGAAATACAGTACGGCGTACAAACACGATTAACAAAAACAATGAAATGCCTTAGGGAATAAGGCTGACGTCAGCGGTATTGAACGAAGGACTACAACTATGTACTTCACAGATGAAGTCCTACAACTGAGTTCCAGCACCATCCTAATCAAATCTCGAGGCAACAGATAATTCAAATAGCCCTCTAGCGGTTCAATTATCAACCTCAAATAGCGCTTTAATGCAAGAGTACACGTCGATACAATTATTCTGCTTTCCGTTTTGTTTTTTCGTGCTTTACATATGTCGAAGCAAGTAATTTTTACACTTTTTGTAAGTTCTTGTTTTATACAACTATTGATTTTACATTTTGATGTTTCAACCAATATTCGAATACTCCTACAGAAATATGATGGTTGGCCAATGTTCTAAAAATTAGGATAACCGGACTAAAAATTTTCCTTTACTTGTATTTTTTGTTAACCTCTTCTTTCCCATCATAGAAACTGTTTAAATTTAATAGAATGTGTTTAGTTCGAGAGTTTCACCGCATAAAAGTGATAGTTATTTAAATTACTGTTACAGCTGAGTTGGAAACATGTAAAGAAGCCCGAGGATCGTTTCTAAAGTTTAACATTTAATCGTATATGCGGAACGTTTTTACCTTTACTTTTCTAGTCTGATGACGTAGCTAGTGTTTTCCGATTAGAGTTGATTCTGTTTCACTATGTTACCGCCCACACCTAACGTTCCCGCATGAACCTCGCGAAAGCACCTAATGACGAAAAAGCTCAACAACCCATACGCCCATATTTTTTTATTTTTTTTATTATCTGTTAAATTTCGGAAACGAATTGATTTTCTGAATGTGCTGAAAGTTTTCAACTGTTAGTTCTACTAAAACACAACAACAAAACCACGAAAATGTCAAAAAGCTTTCACAACTAATAACCAAATAAATTTCACTTCTGTAATTATGTTATACACGAGGAATAAAGAAAGGTTTGCGCTACCCTGGGATTCTAAAAGATACTGTACGAAAAAAAAAAAATTATTGTTGCGCCGTTTTTCTTAAGCGCAAATCTGCACAATGAGCTCTTTCTGCTCTGACCAGCACGGGTATCGAAACCCGATTGTTACCGTTGTTAGTCTGCCGATTCGCCACTGAGCTATATAAAATTATACTATTTGTGAAACAGAAAAAGAAATGAGGAATCTGCAATTTAATTTAGATCCTCTAATTTCGGATTCAATAAGCACGTGTACACAAAGTTCTAATAAAACACAAACTTAATTACTTTGAAAAACTACAGGAAAAGTCATGAAACACGATCGTACTTAACTACCAATAAGAATGAAATCATTCAAAACTTTGTACGAAAGGATTCGTATTCTTGGCTGTTCTTCCAAAAGAAAATAAATACTTGTAATCAACTGTATTTATGCCAGTATTTATGAGGCTATCTTCGGTCGACCCTGATTTTGAACTACTGACCAAATGGAACACGGCCCATCAGCAGCACTCTACTAAGCACGCTAAATGATCGACATATCTTATAAAGCAACCACATTTTATTGTACGGGGAATAAGTTGTGGTATCGCACGGTTTCAAACCCGGATCCAACATTTACAGCTCAACCGGTGTCTTTATAATTAATCGTGAATCAAAATTGAATCCCTATATAGAATCCCCAAGTACTGTGAAAATACTTTGAAGTAACTAGTGATGTCGAGAAAACCCACTTGTAGAGAAATACATCTAAAAACGGCTCGTTTGGGTTGAGTAAAATTGTTTACGTAGAGGAGTGAACAACGTTTCGACCTTCCGGTCAGTTATCTCTTTCTTTGTGAACCTGACGATGAACGAAGGAAGGTCGAAACGTTGTTCACTCCTCTACGTAAAAAAAAAAAATTCAACCCGAACGAGCCGTTTTTAGATATATACTTAAAAAAGTAACTGCTTTCTATGACTGAGAATCCACTAGACGTGGAATATAAAAGTTGATTTGTGTCAGAGAAAATAGATTTTTATCCATTCAATGATCCAAAATGCAAACAGTTCTTAAAAGATGTTTCAGTAGAGATGCTGGCTAAGCCAACTTCAGTTGGAGCTATAAACAGAAACTTTTGAATCATTATTACATAGTCAGAAAGAAACCAAACGAAAAGACATACCAGATTTTAATGACGATACGCCGCCTAATGATCTAATCATAATATAGTGTATTAGTTTTTGATTTTGTTTCTCGATTCATATATAACTTTTTCAATAAGTAAAAACACTTTAATCTGAATACAGAGTGTCTTTATAACACTTATGCAGGAAATTAATTTTTTGAGTGCTAAAAAGTACCACAAGTCGACAAACTATAAAGCATCCTTCGTATGGTAAGTTAACACTCAACTCTTAACTTATAAGATTATATTGAGCTGCCACGATACGTGCCGGAGAGTTACTTGAAATATTACGTTAGAATAAATGAATATTCAAGCATTCTCATAAATTTGTTAAACTCTTTTTCGTTACCAGGTGACGCTACACTAGCTAACACTAGCTTCCATCACAACCATTTATTCAGTTGTGTATCTGTAAAAGATAGAATCAGCACTTAGCGATACACGTATACTTGTAAAAGAAAGTTATATTCTAACACTTAAAATATTATATACATCGATAACAAACTCAATAGCTACAAATCTGAGAACATTTCACACCCTGGATGCTTTTACCCACGTGCAATACAATAATGAATAATACAGCATAGCATATATCAGTATACAAACGACTTGAACCAAAACAGAAACCATCGCTTCTCCAGAGCAGCAGCCATAGGTGTAAATTCATTCATTCCACTGCAAAGGGCTCCGTCGTAAGCGCCATTTTTAAAATCACATCCAAGTTCCGATACGTGCTACTTCAATCATATAACATCTTTTTTCAATCTGTCATTAACAAAGAATACCCCTATATTTGACATTCTAATTCTTCGATTTGAAAAACCACTTGTTTTTGTGGCTTCCAACCTGTTAGAAGCTACTACACTTTGTTTTTCCATGACAATGGTATCACTCGTAGACAGGCCTTTTTTGATCGAACCTCACGAGGCAAAATGATCCATTCTTTTGTGTGTTTTTTTAAAGGTTTTTAAGTAAAGGAATATTCTCGCCTTTAAAATGATAAATCTTCTATTTGAACATGTCATCATTAGGCGTATGAATATTTTGCGTAGGAATGGACTACTTCACACTGAGAAACAATAAACAGCATTGACAATTGTATAAACATGTCGAATTACAAAAACCGTTATAAGCACGAATGTGTTTCTGCTTGAAAATTAAAATAACGAACATTTAGGATGATAACAGAATTTTAATATTAAAAATTAATTTTAAAAATTAAGAGCTTGATGCGTAGGAAAATATTTTACACGTACTAATATAACAATCAGTAAAAAAAAACAAAAACAAACGAGACGATATAAATACGCCACGCGACGGCGACTGTAGAACTACGGAAGGAAAACAGCCTCCTTGTGCCGGCAAGAGAAATGTATTTACCCAAGTTAACTCTTGTACTACAGGTAATCGATACGTTACGTTTCAAGTTGAGCACCTGTTGGAAATGAAGCAAAGACAGGAACAGCATACATGCATAAGTAATCACACCAAATTGTCACAGTCTCATGTTTGGGTACTAGCTGAAAGCCTCGTCTTTTGCTTAATGGTTGTACAAGTGATTAGAAGTCTTGTCTACATAGTACAGAACACAAAACAAACTCATCAAAAAACAAAACGAAACAAAAAATAAAATGTTTGTACAAAACCCCTGTTTAATTTGTTTTACTGAAGCCACCAATGTTTAACTGAGATTAGTGGTAATTAACTAAAACATGGAAAGGAGACACAGACTACATCCGTTCGTCTGATTAATATTTTAAGGAACTCATTAGTGTTTTATAGGACCGTGTTTAGAAATGCCCCTCGCGGAAATTTATAGAACTAACTTTAATAATCGGCTCCCCTACGTAAGCCATACCAATAATGACTTTCATTTAAATTAGTCACGTAATTAACGTTCAGGTTTCTTAGCTTTTCTCTAGCGATTACGTTTTGTTTTTTTTAATGTCGAGATATGGTTTCGACACTACTTTTATTAATAAATTATATATATATTTTTGGTAGAAGTTTCATTGCATTTCATTGGCTAATCAAAAGTAAGTGGAAATAAATAAAGCACAAATATAACAATACTGTAGTTCTGAACAACTGCTTAAATGAAGCAATACTAGCTAATAATGACAACTCTGAACAATAAATAACGTATTAACCGAACAATACTGGTTGACAATGACCGAGTAACTCTGAATAGTAGTTATCTACAAAGATGATTCATTGTGTCTTTATATGAATTTGAGGATCACCCTGAGTTACTTGTTCCGAGAATCGTAATTTGTGTGTGATAACTGGAAACTGTTCGACCATATACTCAAGGTTATTCTTGTTTTAGATTTCTTACCCGAAAAGGAAGACAAAAAACAAACAAACACCATAAATGTCCAATTAGACTTCCAAATAGACTTCTGGTTTTGAATTTAAAGTGTGTGTGTGTGTGTTTTCTTTTAGCATAGCCACGTCGGACTGTCTGCTGAACCTACCGAGGGAAATCAAACCCCTGATTTTGCGTTGAAAATCCGAAGACATACTGCTGTACTAACTGGGGTGGGGCTTGAATTTAAAGACAACTACTTAAGTTAAATGAGTCAGTTATTACCTTCCAATTAGCATCTAATGAAGTCATTAGGGATTTCGTAACTAAAGAAACAAGGAGAAAATATCTAACTAATTTTTACACTTTTGTTTCCTTAACAGACACTTCATCTAATTCAACTGAACGCAGAGCAATAATTAGGCATCGTGGCAAAATACTGGACATTTTCATAATAGGATGTAATTTATCTTCCAGTATTTAATAATATATTGTCAAATGACGTATTATTGAAAAATGAGCAAAATGCTGTTAAGTACTCCACAATATACGTATTGACCTTTGTGCATCTTACACACCCACAAAAACTGTAAAATGAACAATAAATTTTAAATCGAGAACGAAGTAAAAACAAGCAATTACGTGTATGGTTTGATTTTGTTTCGTAAAATCACCGAGTGCTATTATTAAAATATAGGTGTGTGCACTACCACCCTAGGTAAACATTTTGTTTGTTTGAATTTCGCGCAAAGCTACTCAAGGGCTATCTGCGCCAGCCGTCCCTAATTTAGCAGTGTAAGACTAGAGGAAAGGCAGCTAGTCATCACCACCCACCGTCAACTCTTAAGCTACTCTTTTACGAACGAATAATGGGACTGACGGTAACATTATAACCGCCCGCACGGCTGAAATGGCGAGCATAATTGATGCCACCAGGATTCGAACCTATGACCCTCGGATCACGAGTCGAACGCTAACCCACCTGGCCATGCCGGGCCTCTAGGTAAATATTCGATCAGCTTGGTCGAGTGTTGATTTTTGGGTCAACATGTTAAATTTTAGGAGATTCCACCAAGGACCTCAGTACATAATGTGTGCAACAACAACGTAGTTTTGAAACGTCATAGTTACTCTGTTGCCTCGTGTAACAAGCACCCACGTGGTAGTGTTATTTTCAAAGTGCAATACAGTGGCGTATTTAGGTCAGGGGCTAGAGAGGTCTCCAGCCTCAGAGCCCACGGTCTTAATGTTATTTAATGTAAAATTACGTGAGAAGTAGGGCCCGCAAAAGTTACAGTCCATGAGCTAATACAACCTTAAATCCGCCACTGGTGTTAAACGCGAGCTGTCCCAAAATGCAACTCACTGAGGCGCAAAACCATGGCCGAGACTATAAAAACAATAGGCCAGAAATAAAGTTCTTTGGCTTGGAACTAGATTTCACCTTATTAGTGTGTTGTAAAAAATGGCAGCGTGTTTTTGTTTATCTCCGTCTCTCTTTGCTATGAAAGTGAAAGCAGGTGGGTAGGGCTGGTAGGTGGTTCGCTGACCACTGCCACATAAGTTCTGACGAGTTCTTCGGATCATAGCTTCAAGTGTGTTCAAATATTGGCTCAGACATGTATACGAGCGAAACAAGTTATGCATAACAGGACAAGGAAAGTAGAGGCAGAGTACATTCTGGCTTTGGTCTCAGTGTTTCAGTTGACCGTTACTGTTACGTATCAGGTTCTTCTGATTTCCTTTTTTAACCCCCGTGAGATATAAACGGTTCATGTGTTTGTAGTTAAACGCAAACCTATCTGGACTTTTAGCTTTATAGGTCTTCGAATTTGCCCCCGATTCGTGTGGAATCTGAGATGAACGGGAACGAACCAGGAAGAACAAATGTAACACTAATCCGACGCTTGTAGTTTCGTTTACTCAACAAGATTTGTTCGTTTTGTTTTCCGAAATTTCGCGCAAAGATACACAAGGGCTATTTGCGCTAGCCGTTCCTAATTTAGCAGTGTAAGGCTAGAGGCAAGGCAACTAGTCATCACCACCCACCGCCAACTCTTGGGCTACTCTTACCAACGAATAGTGGGATTGACCGTCACGTTATAACGCCCCCTCAGCTGAAAGAGCGGGTTTGTTTGGTGTGACGGGGATTTAAACCCTCGACTCTTGTATTACGAGTCGAGTACCATAACCACCTGGCCATGCCAGGCCACAGATTACTTTTGAATTAATTATTCGGTTCAGTGGGTTCTTCTGTGCATGTTACATATTTTAATTGCCTCTTACAGTTCGCTGAATTTCTTCCTCGCATCACATTTGGAAATGAAAAACAAAACAGTGTTAACTTAGTTCGTAATGCGAGACAACGACAGGTGACAAGAGGACTATTTATTCTGTTTACTTAAATACGCTAATTCAGAATTACTGGTTCTTGGGTAATTAATAGAGCAATAAACAATTTGATATAAAATCGAAAGTCTAAAACAGATGATAAGCATAAAGTTTTCTTAGTTAGGTTTTGAATAAAAGTAATAGAGATAAAATGTGGTTTAACTTACTCGAGGCGTAATAATATTAAAAAATATCGTAAGCCTAAATAGGTGTTAATGCATTCGCCTTCTGTAACAGCTGGTCAATGGTGCAAAAGTTATCTTGAACAGATACGTGTTAACTCGTATAATAGAAGAATAACTGAACAATAAGTAATTGCTGTTTTAGTCCGACTTAACTCAAGTAACAAACAGTTAAAATACTGAACAACGACGTATAATTCGATTTAGTAAGAAATACTTAATAAAACAAACTTAAGTATGAACCACTATTTGAAATAACTAATGCTTAATATCCAGAACATTTTATCATAAATAAACCGAATAACAATATGAACACAGTAATAGATGTCCCCCAGAAAAAACAGCGGTAAAAGTAGAATGTTTATTTCGACACTACTTTTCTAAATACAGAATTTCCAGAATAGTTAAGAGCGACACCAAAATGCGAGACAACCTGTGTTCGATAAACATGAATTAACAATAATTTGTGGTTTTTTGCTTTAGTTTAAGTTAGGGCTAAACTTTAGCGTACTTCATACTATCACTATATAAACTTATAATTCTACTCTACGACCTTTTGAGAAATCTTTGATACAGTTTTTAATACGTTGTACGAAATATCTACCAAGACGTAATTAATTCTGCATTTTGTTTACATCCGTCAAAAAGAAGCGCACAGGGTTTTTAAGGACGGATTGTTTGTTTTATGAATTTCGCACAAAGCTACTCGAGGGCTATCTGCGCTAGCCGTCCCTATTTTAGCAGTGTAAGACTAGAGGGAAGGCAGCTAGTTATCACCACCCACCGTGAACTCTTGGGCTACTCTTATCAACGAATAGTGGGATTGACCGTAACATAACGCCCCCACGGCTGAAAGGGCAAGAGCATATTAAGAACTGAGTATTATAACAAACTGTGCATGATATCGGATATTATAAAAATAAAGGTTAGTAAAAATATAAGTGGAGTTAGAAAGTATTTTCGTAAGTATGGAAATAATCTAGGATCACTGTAGAATGCTCATCTTATATGGTTAAGTTATAAACATAAAGCAAGATGAATTTCATCCTAAACCTCCCTGGTTTTACAAGGAAAAAAATTACTAGAATCAATTATAATTAAGTGCTACAAGGAAAAGTTTCACGTAGTATTACTATATATTTTCTGCAAATACAAACGGTATTTTGTCAGATGCTGTAACTTCCACTGTAGTTCACTTCCGATGATTTTATCCATTATTCATTACTATCAAGTGAGATAACTAGCATTTTAAAAACATTCCCCCAAGATTATAAAGGAAGAGCACATTATCTGAAAAGCAAGTTAAGCACCATTTTAACCCTGAGGTCGGAACTACTTTTTTCTTACGGACAAATACGTACATACATTTTCGACATTTTTGTCGATGGGTTAAACAAAAGAGTTACAAGTTACGCGTACAAAAGGTGTTTGCAACCAAGAGAACCTGAAATAATAACAAGGTTCACAAACTTAAACACAAACACATATTTGACAAACGTTCATTGAAAATGTGTTGTTTACATGAATTGAAGCTTTTCTTCAATCAATACGTTCGTTATTTTAAAGACAGGTGAATAATTATATGCAGACAGAAAAGTCCAGATCAATTAATCGAGTTAACCTTTATCAGAAAGTTCCCGACATTTTCCCAAACGCCAACTTTGCAACAAACAAAGCAACAGAATGACAATCGGTGTTGCAAAACATTTCCTATTCAACTTGGTTGATCTCCCTGTGAGCTAGCTAACAGGATTAAACAGCACGACTGCACTGAGTTGTTTCTTTCGTGTGTTCCTTGTCGACGTTATCCGTTTACATAAGTAATTTACTTAAAATATAAGACTCGGAAAACCTTCCGTAATCCTATATTTGGTGTTCAATACAGCTTATAATGAGAACTTGAATGCTTAAAGAGCAAACAGTCATTAGGTACTTGTTTGGATGGTTCAAAATATTTTAAAATTCTGAACCAGTTGTTAAGGTATAATAAATTTAAAAGAAACTTGGACAGTTACCTTAAAAACATCTTTGTTTCTTTTGATGCATGTTATCTTAATAAATACTTGTAAATGTGATGACTGGATGTTGTTAACGATATATCCAAACCTATCCCCAATGTCCAATACATGGGACAAACGTTTGTTTCAACAATTCCGATAACATGAGATGCGCCATTCTTAAAATGGTTACAAGTTCTAATAGTTGGTCCATGTAATAAATGACATGCTAAAACCCCGCAAAACGGCATTAAGGAAGTGGACTATCAAAGGATGTGTCATCCACAAATCGGTTATAACTTCTAACAGTTGGTCCCTATAATAAGTGGCTTGCTAAAACCCCTTTAAAAGGCACTGTTAGAGAGGGTTGTCAAATTGGATATTCCTTCAATTTGAAATCTTCAACTTTACTCAGATGGAGACTCAATCCTTTTACGGTTATTGGAAATATTGGTAGACGTGTGGAAGATTTGATCTCCATCTGTACAAACTGACATACTGACGGAGAGGGAGCGATCTGGTTTAACTGAACACAAGTCAATAAAATTATCTCACCATTATTTAGTCAGGAAATTACTGTTGGCGTGTAATATAGTTCAATAAATTCATACACATGAATGAACAAGTTGTACGTCAAGTTAAAAAAATGCAATATTATGAACATGCTACAAAACCCGCACTAAACAAACCCACCTACTTTCTTTGTTATTTTGTTCTTAAATGGCTACCGAAGGGAAAAAAGTATGTCGGCAGGAAATGATTGGGTTTACGTAAAACTGCGTGTGTGTAAAACTCCCAAACTTATATCCTTTGAATCATCATACGAAGTTTAATAACGCAAATTCCACCTATTAAACAAACAAAAAAAACCACCACGTGGTAGAAATAAGTCATCCTGTATTTCTACAGTTTACAAGACCCCAACCTCCATTCTTTTTATTACAAATTAAAACGTTTTGTCAAAAATAATTGGCCGGCCAGTGTTTTAAGGCGCAAAGCAACTAGGCTATTTGCGCCAAACATCTGGTAAAAAGTTAAAATTTAAAGTAAAATTAGTAAAATTCGTAACAAGAAATTAAAGTAAAACAAAGTTTGATATTGGAATTATAAACGTAAATAACATTAAATCCAATGTTTACATCTAGTCTACAGCGGTAACAGAAAAACTACAGTAATACAAGCTGTAAAGGACTTTCAAAATTATCAAAACTTGCCAAAATAACTAAAGGGTTAGTTCAAACATCAGTGTTAATCAACTAAAGTTGGCCTTTCCAGTCCTGGTTTCGAGCTATTTGCTGTTACGGCCATTTTCTAATTTCAAATCGAACTAGATGGACTGCGATTCTTAAAAATGAATCACATTAAAAAATGTCTAATGTATAAATAAAAACAAACTTAAGTAATATTAAAAATATTAATGGCCCTTAAAAACTAAAAACATTTCTAAGGCGGACAGTGTCACCATCATCAATAACACTAACGTTATGGATAAACCTTGGGACAGAATATGTTTAAAATGGTGCCACACGGACAACACATTGGTGCATCAGTCCCAGATAAAGTTAAGATACTGTGACCAATACGTAGTATAGTTAGAGCATCTTCCTCTTTCCGATCCTTATGAAAGCAAAACGGCCAAAGTCCAACAGAGGGTTTTTTATTTGCAAAATCTCGTTTTCACGTTGCTCAATCCAAATCGATTGCCAACTGGCACAGAGCCAAACACTGAATACAAGACCACAGTCCATGTATGGAACAGGCACAGTAGTGAAAGTGCCAGAACAGAAAGATTTAGCTACGGTGTCGGCAAACCCGTTCCCACGAATACCAAAGTAACCTGGTATCCGTAAAAACTGGATAGAAGTGGATGTTAATGAGAAATGGCTCAGCCGGTTTTGAATATCGGAGAGAACAGGATGAGAGCTAACGTGAAGCGATTCTAGGGGTAGTAGAGAACTAAGCGAGTCAATATAAATAGTGCAGTTTGAGTACTCTTTAGCTTCTATCTAATCCATGGCAAGAGAAATGGCGCATAGTTCAGCAGTGGACACTGATGCTGTTGATGTTCAGCAAATAACAGGCAGGTGAGATAGGCTGACCAATGGATACAGCAATGTTATCCAACGACAGACCCAACTCATTGAACTGCAACTGGATACGAAGGCCAAAAGGAGCAATAACACATCGTCTGTTCTGAAAAAGTATGGCCCACCAAGGAAGGAAAACGCAACTCCATCCATCACACAGCTTGTCATTTCTGTACAAAAATAACTGCCGAAAGGTGACTGTATCGGCAGGTTTCAGAAAGACATACAAGATGGTAGGAAGCAATCAGTGCCTTGATGTCATCCAGATTAAAACAAACTTCGACAGTTCCATTACATCAAGGTGGCTGGCCATTTTTATTTATGCGTAAGAGAATTGGGTGAAGAACCCTTCTGTTTACGACCACGTCTTTCTTCTGTTTAATTTGAGGGAGATCTATCGACATCCATGAATCCTGCCTTGGATTGATTGGGCAGGTCGTTATTCTTGGAAGAGGATTCCAGCGACTGAGGACGTGAACGAATGATCGTTTTGCATCTTGGGGTGGGAAAAGATGTACCCGAAACCAAAGGAAATGGTTAGTGAGGTTTGCTGGAATGTACGTTAGGGACAGAGATGGGTGTTGATGTTGATTCAACTTTTTTTATCCATGGAGGTAAAAATACTTTTCATTTGGTGTGAGAATGATTATTTTGAAGGTACAGAGAGATCCGTCTCCACTCTTACTGCAGTAGTAGAACGAAGTGCAGCAGTACACGTCCGATATGAAGTGGTCTTCAAACGTTGCACTTCTTTTTCTTTCAACCATTTAGGGCTAAAACGAAAATATGTCGGGTGAGAGTCATTACAATTGACACTCAGGCATCGAGGTCCTAGCCACCGCAACAAGCATACGTCAAGGAATCAGAACTAGATGTCTTCGAGTGACCGACTGACACTGAAAACATCGGAAAGGGTTTGGAATGTATGGCCACACCTTCCAATTAAGATAACCTGCCTTGATGATCGCAGGCGAACACGGTGATGTAATTTAGAATAAGGACATTGGTCGTCATCATAATTACATCTTTGCGAATGGAGATACGCCTCACTGCGGAAACTCCTTGGATGCGGAAACCAGCGAGAATCTCAGACTTGGGAATGTTCTTCAGCCGTAACCTCAATAGGTACATCCCAAATCGCCTTTGAATGCAAGAGGAGTTCACTGTGTTGAGGTGTGGAAGTTTCCACCAATATGCCACCAGAGTGACGATTTTTAACTGACTATGGAGAGCCAGCAAGTCCCTCTAGTTTCTTCTCACTCAAAAAGGGAAACAATTGCCCCAAAGATTTGTCTGAAAGAGAGTGTAGTATAAGAAAATGAGGTAAATGTGGTACAGATGGTGAGGATTGTTGCTCAGAATCTTCAAAACGTGGTCGTTTATCTATGGGCTGTTTTTTACTTCTTTAAGTTTAAATTTCGAGGATACATCATAAAAACATTTTAGTGCCCACTGACCCCAACCACCATGGAGCCTTACGAGAGGACGCACTACTAGGGTTTCGTGAGCACTGTACTCAAACATCAGCATAAGATACAATGTTTCCTACACCTGCTGAAAACATCCAACACCGGTATTTGGTTGACCCTAGCCCAAGTGCACCAGCCTACTGATTCTAGGGGGATCACTCAAAGGCCGCCTGTCACCAGGAATTCAAGGCCAAAAAGGGCGTGTTAGGGTTGGACCCCTCAACCGCCAGGATCCTCTACTCCCCTTCACGGGTCACTATGCACGGCAAACATGTGGGTGGATTTTTAACTCCCAGAGGAGATAAACTGAAAGAACAGAACCGTCTCTGGAAGGTCCCCTTACCACGTACAGAAATCCACACCGAGGGAGTCAAAAAGGAACTGAAGATTCTTAAGTTAACAGTTTTGTGATAGTTTACCTTTTATCCTCCTACCTCTAGGATGATTTAAGGTTATATTCAAATATCAAGGGTAACTGCCTTTCTAAAACTGACTGCAAATGGCTAAAAGTAACAGTAGTTGAGACGTTCTGGGTTCAAGCACTCAACTCCTAACCCTTAACTGATACTCCATTGCTACCGACTAGCTTCCCATCTGTGTTTAGTTTATTCTTAATCTCATGCAAAGCTACACGAGGACTATCTGCGCTAGCCGTTCCTAATTTAACAGTGTAAGACTAGAGGAAAGGCAGCTAGTCATCACCACCCACCGCAAACTCTTGGGTTACTCTTTTACCAACGAATAGTGGGATTGACTGTCACGTTATAAAGCCCCCACGGCTGAAAGGGTAAGCATGTTTGGTGTGACGAGAATTCGAAACTGCGACCCTCATATTACGAATCGAGCGCTTTAACCATCTGCGTTTGGATCTTGTTTGATAGATGAACTATAGAGATGTGACCACGAGCATTTTCCACTGCGATGATGACAAAGATAGGTAACGAAAAATTATTTTTCTTTTGGTCTCACTGTGAATGTTCTTGATTTGTATTAATTTCATTATCAGTGTATAGTACTGATTTGCTTGCTTATTTGCACTTAATTAATCTTATTGTATTAGAAGCATTTGTGTCATTACAAAATTACCTATTGGTGCTGCGTCATTCTGACAATCACTCCAGCTGGACTATAACTACTCCGCGAAATCTGCGATCCATTTTCTCCGCGGTTGACCTCTATCTACAACTTTCCAACTTCTCTGTCAAAGCTCTTCGAATCGTGTTTGTTCTCACATGTCCACTTGTTTTCGAGAACACCGTGTTCACGTTAACGCGTGCAAAATTAACATTTAATTTCACACGACTGCGTTATTTCTAAAAGGCACTATGTGTTCTTACAACGATCGACTGGTGAACAGCTACAGAAAGATTCACACATTTGCGTGTCAGCATTCCATCGCCATGCAGTCTGGTAGACTTTCCAAGAAAGTACTTCACAGAAACTGGTGTTTGAGCAAAGCAGTAACACGTCGGAGAGGAAAATCACAGTATTACGTGTAACAAGCAGAGTGTTGCCCACAACACTCAGTAACTTAACCAATTATAAATGCATTATATATACACACACAAACTTAGCGGGTGGTGAAGAAGATGCGTTGAGACAGTTTAACCTGGTTCGCCCAGTTTATGAAAAGTTAATAATGTTATTACAAGAACACCACCAGCATTAACAGAAAAGTGAGACCAATATCACACAAAGGTTGGCAGTGAAACATTTTCAAAACATGGACACAAACCTCAGAAGAGTGAAGCTTTTTCAGAAGAGAAGGGACTGATATTAACAAAAGAGTGGATACCATGGAAAGAACAGACAGCAAATTAACAAGGGAGCCTTATTCAAAAGAGCAGACTAGTATTAAGAGTAGACGCCATAATAAAAGTAGATAAAGCTACGTGTTCTGACAAGATACGAACAGTAGCTCTCAACATATCAGAAAAGTGTTCTACCCAGCTTTTAACAACAAAGGAGGATTAGATTGTAAGGGTTAGCAGAGCAATATTAAACTGTACACAAAAGATTGTGAAGATGCTGAGCTCAGTCAGTTTATTACAATCAGACTTATTTAAAAATCTGTATAACCGTCACATCAATAAAAAGGAGCACAAATGATTATTATTTGTAAGGCGTGTAGCAACGTTGTTTTTTTTATTAGCTTTCAGAAAATGTTTTACTATTTTATTTTGTTTATTTTTAAAGATATGATTGAAGTTCTTGTTTCAAGTGTCGTGGTAGAGCCAGACATTCCAATCACAGAAAAAAATATACCACTCTTTCTACTCTCAAGATAGAAAGTGTAAGCTATTTTAAGAATTTCTTTCAACATAGACACATCTAATATACACTTTGGCTTGATGAAACTGTTTACGGTCGATAAAACATGGGAACCTTTTGTTATAATATTTCCATTTCTTTCACATTTTTGTACAGAGATTTTATAACATTTCTTAAAATAGACACAAAAGTTGAATTTGTGTCTACGTAAAACGATTACGACGTGTTCGTTTCACTTTTGGTTTTTGTTTTACCCATCTTTTCTTTTTCCACGTTTATTTATAAATAATTATAAATATAGACATTTTACCTTATTTTCTTTTCAAACACATTCATTATATCACGAACATTTAAGGTGGTAAAAAAGAAACTACAAAACATAAGGAAATCATAATATTTAAATGTTTGCACAGATTAATTCTCAAGATAAGATCGAATCCTCAAACATGAATACTGCATTTATTTATTCATAAAGAATGTATAGTTTTGAGAGTTCGTTTTAACAACAGAGAACGTATACGGTTCAAGGAGTTTATTTTAACAATACAGAACGTACAGGATTCATCAAGTTTAACCATGAAGAACGAGCAGAGATACATTTCTTTAGATAGTTTTATATAACTAACACTACCAAAGTTTTGTAGTACGACAGGAGAAAATACAGAATACTAAAACGATTAGAGAAAGATTTGGTCATCATCTTACCCACTGATGTTTTCATGTTATAAGACATATGGAGCTTCCATACAAATAAATGAACGAAAAAACAATACTTCAAGCAACGAGTTCCAGACAAGTCCTATCAAGTTAGAACACTGCAAAGGGCACAAAGGTCAAGAATCTATTACACTATACAATAAATTAAGCAAAAATGCGAATAAACATTAATAAAGTCGGGATGGTCGATCTTAGGATTTGTTCACGTAAAAAACTTAACAGAAAAATTACTTACTGATAGTAAATAAAAGTTATTTTTAATCTTACGTTTTAAACTATACAGATGGTCCATGGCGGACGCATGACCAAATAAACATCCAAGTTTTTAGTGTTGCAAACTGATCATTATGTAAATATTAACCGCACGATCACCATGTGTACTGAAACTGGCTTGAAGTGTTAAGTTTTTACATTAACGACTACAACAAATTAAAAACTACCCGTCAATAAAACCCACACGACGAAGAAGAGTTCCAAAAATCACCTACGCGGGGCTCAATTGATATTTTTACTCAGTTTTGTGTAATTTAATATAAAAGTTATGAGTAAATTTCTCTTTGTACTTTACTGAGGACCAATCCCGAAAGTGTAAAATATCACTTCCTTGACGTTACTTAACTTTTACTTAAGTAAAAACAACCCATCCAGTCAGTGTAACACAGATCACATTCCTTCACGTTACTTAACTTTTATTCAACAAGTAGAAAGGACCCACCCAGTCAGTGTAGGATAGATCATGTTACTTAATGTTATCTTTACTAATTCTTAATCAAAAATAAGTATAAAGGACCAATCAAGATAAATATATCAGAGATAACGACGTCCTTGGACATTAGTTTACAATAAAAGTGAGTTAATTAGAAACGGGACTTTAAGGAACAAGCTGCAATACACTTGATATTACACTAACGCAAAAAAAAAAATCAATGTTCATTTCAAACAGACAAATTGACGTTTGCAACGATTTGTTTGTTCTGAATTTCGCGCAAAGTTACAGGAAGACTATGTGCGCAAGCCGTCCCTAATTCAGCAGTACAAGACCAGAGGAAAGACAGATTGTTGTCACCACTCACTGCCAACACTTGGGCTACTCTTCTACCAGAGATTGATCATTACATTATAACGTCCCCACGGGTGAAAAAATGAGTACGTTTTAGTAGAATGGGAGTTCGAAACCGCTGCCCTCAGTGTGCGAGTCGAGCGCCCTACCCTCCCCGTCGGGTCTCTGTAACGTTTGTAAGTGTCACGATACGAAGCAACACATTCAAAGGAGACATAACACACAACTGTCTATAACATGAAACACAGTTTAAAATGTCTAGCTCTTTTCACCACATTTACGATATATATCAAAAGAAATACACAACATGAGATAATGTTCTAACAACGATAGAAATCCAATTTAAAGATACGATATAAAAATTGAACAGAACAGTAATTCGGAATTTAAGCTTTTAACAAATGTAAGTCTCAAAACTTTTTTTTTGCCACATGATAATGTGAAGTGCAAAATGGGGGAACGAATGGCGTCCGATTATTAACTCTTTAAGCGCATGGCGCCAAAATGGTCGTTTTAAGTTGCTTTTCATTTAAAGAATATTACAACATATGTTGAACCCACTTAACTCCTTATGGTAAATGTTTTCAACAAGTTGTCTTTAAACTCAAAGCTGTCAGAGACGAACGCTTCACAGATTGCTTTGTTGTTTTTTTAAGAACGAAAATTTTCTAAAGTTCCTCAGTGGCTGAAAATAAAATTCTCAGTAAAAAAATACATAATACGAATAAAGCTTGCATGGAAGATAATAAATAATAATGTCTGTAAAAATAACATTAGTACTGAACTTCATACCCACACGCAGTCTGTTGTTTTTTCCCCCCTAATGACGAAGCTCACGGGATTGTTTTAGTTCCGTCCTTTAACACAACTCGCATAACTTAACAGAAAGAAAAATAAACAAAAACTTTAAACATTTTTAAAGCAACGAAAAATATTGCAAAAATACTTCATAAATAAAAGGGTTTATTTATTATTACAACACACATACAACTCTAGAATTTTGGCTGAATTAACTGAACGATACCAGACGAATTCTAAACTACTTTCTAAGCAACTTGCTTCTTCCTAACACACAGTGTGAATTACCAAGTTTTTTTGCAAAAATGTTCATTATTGGAATTAGACATCGATAACGAATGAAAAAATAGAAAATATTTCTGCAAACACATACTACTTTTATTCATTTTTGCAAGATGTCAAGGGCTTTGCGGAAGATCCCAAGGCCTTTTCTTTGAACGATGACCCACTTAACAAACCTTCTTTAGACTGACCCAAACTACGTCACTCGTCGTTAACTCTTAACAGAAACCTGAATTCAACGTCTTAGGCTTCACTATGCATTGGTTTTTAGTTTAGTTTGGTTTGAATTTCGCGCAAAGCTACATGAGGGCTATCTGCGTTAGTCGTCCCTAATTTAGCAGTGTAAGACTAGAAGGAAGGCAGCTAATCATCACCACCCATCGCCAACTTCTGGCCTACTTTTTTTTAACCAACTAATAGTTGGAATGTCTAACATTATAACGCCCCCACGGCTTAAAGGGCGAGCATGTCTGGTTCGACGAAGATTCAAACCCGCAAGCGTCGGATTACGAGTTAAACGCCTGAACCACCTGGCCTTGCCTCTTCATTGGTTTTACCGGATATTCTTGGGTATCTGCTACCTGAATGATATAACCCATCATTAATAAACAACAAAGACCCATGGTTTATCTCAACACGGATGGTGTGGGTACTGTTTTTAAGATAAAGTAGAAAACGTTTCTAACTGCTTAGGTCATCTGCAGGTTAACAAAACAGGTTTTTAGTTAACCTAAAGATAGCCTCGGAAGGTCGAAACCCTGTTCTCTTTCTTTTCATTAAAGTTTTAATACCCATACCAGCCGTCTTGAGATAGATTTTCACTTCAAGGGGGTTTCTCGTCATCATGATATAACGCGTAAGTCCCAATGTTATCACTCGTTATTTCATACAAGCCAATAAACCAATCCAGTTTCTAACGTTGCAGCTTATAACGTAGCAATGAAATTAACCTGTCATTAATCCCTGGAGACTTGTTAAACAACTATTGTATTAAGATGTACCATTAAAGACAGCTGAAGATTCACATAACCTCAAAGTTTGGTGAAACTGCACAACATCTAACAATCACAAAACATTAATGACAACAGAAGTCCTGCAAACTACTTCAAAATGCTGCAGCATTCTAAGCATCAATATATATATATTTTTTCAAATAACCGTTAAACCAGCCTCTTTAAAAATATCCCTCCGCCTTTTCCTCCTGAGGTCAATAGTAATAGCCGATCTTAGTTTATTTGAATAACTGCAGCGGCAATAGTTAGGTTTAATTTGAATTTCGTCTGCGCTAATCGTTCTTAATTTAGCAGTGATAAACTGGAGGGAAGGCAGCTAGTGAACACTATCCACCGCCAATTCTTTACCCACTCTTATACCAACGAATAGAGGGATTAAGTGGTACATTATAACGCCCCCACGGTTAAAAGGGGGGGAGCATGTTCGATGACCGAGATTCGAACTCAGCTATCCAGAATGCGAGTTGAGTGCCCTAGTCAACAGACTAAGCTAAGCCTTACCAAAAGGTCAGGAAATTATATAGCATAATACGACACGAATACACAATTTAAGACATAATAGTACAGCAGTGCATTGTTGAAAACACAGCATGCAGCTTACTGACAACATACAAACACGTTCAGCAAAATCTTATATCCCCGTCGCGCCAAACATGCTCGCCTTTTCAGCCGTGGTGGCGTTATAATGTGACGGTCAATCCCACTATTCGTTGGTAAAAAAGTCGCCCAAGAGTTGGCGGTGGGTGGTGATGATTAGCTGCATTCCCTCTAGTCTTACACTGTTAAATTATGGACGGCTAGTACAGATAGCCCTCAAGTAGCTTTGTGCGAAATTAAAAAAAAAATCTTGTATACACTAGTTACTGAACTTGTTTTATGGAGAACAAAACAAATCAAAATTGTGTTCGTCGCTTTTGTCGGGAAAACAACTAATTTTATTTTACGTTCTCTTATATACAAAATAAAGCTTCCAACAGCCAATTTTAACTTTGTTACGTTATTTACATTCATCTTATCTAAGTTGTTGTTTATGTTATCCACGATAGCCATCTCTGATTTAATAGTTAGACTACACACGGAGGGCAGCTAGACAAATCACCCATCGCTACTCTTGGGCAACTCTTGAAACTCAATCAAGGCCCCAAAGTGCGGAGTACAATTCGTTTTTGTATGGTAACCACAGAACCTTGAATCCACACGGTACAACACACATCTAATACCCACTTTCCTTAACAAAAGCACATTAAATTGACGACACCGCCCATATTTCACCCAGACAGGTGTACATCTTTGATAAAACTTATCCAAGTGTCAAGGAAACAACCGTCTCTACATTTACGTATTGCCGGTTTCAAACAAATAACACTAAGAAATATCAGTTTATGTCGCTAAAAAAATAAAAATAAAGTATCAATCCGCCATTTGTTTACTTATTTTTCCGGTTATATTTGGATGAGCATGTTGAATAGAAATAAAACGACGTGCCTTAAAATATAATTAACAAACGTTCTACAGATTACTATAACTGACAACTGCACGTGACAATTACAGTAGTAATTAAGTAGTTTCCAGTAATCCAAAGTACCTTTTAAAAAGTTAAATTGGTCAAAAGATTTTAAATAGTTTCTCAGTTACAAGTAAACTCACCTGGGCCGAATCTCATGACATGACCTCTAGACATGTTTAAGTTTTCTTTCCGAATATCTGCATTTTTTCATTTCACCATAAACAAGACCCGTGTAAAATAATTCGCGAGAACTGTTTCAAAATCCCTGATAAATTTGCGCAGGATTCCACGAAGAATGAACAAATTAGTAGGCATTACTTGTTACAAAGAACTTTAAAACGGTAACTACATTACTGCAGGTAACCTCAGCAACTAAACTTCGTTACTGGAACAAACTGTTGATTCCTTGTTGATGTACTGATCTGGCTCCAACCAGATGAGTTCGTTTTAAAAATTTATAATAACGAGTCTCCTATGCTTCTACTTATCTTTAGCTCAGAGATAGCGGGTATTAAACATGTGTCCTTCGGGTATTCCTGTGTACCGATAAGATCCAACGCTTAAAGGTAAGGAAGAAACCAGCTCCGCACACAAAATCTAGAAGTAATAATTTATCCTAAATATCCACTCCACGAAACGTAGTTAAGCGTGAGTATCGGGTGCATGTGAGAACACTGTTAGCTGAAAACAGACGATTACCGAGGCCGTAGTTGCGACAAACGTAGCCGTGCCTACCTGCAACAAGAGATCGACACCCGGGTTCTCCTACCTTACTTCAAGCCGCGGAAGGTCGAATACGATCGATGAAAGCAGGAGTTTCACGCCGCCGATGTGCAGGCGCATCCACAAAGCAGAAGCTACGCTGATATATCACGTAGAGAGAGAACCACTATACACTGAAACGTCACATTTATGCTTACACAACCAAGGAAACGAACCTAACACACAAATTACCTGTGTAATTAAATGCAAATTCATAAAACAAAAACAAAATACAAAAAATATGTTCAAACGTTATACTGGGCACCGGAATGTTAATTTCAGGGACAGTTTTGGTGTTTCTTGTATTGTTTTATTTCTTATAAGCAGCCACCTTCATCTGTGAAACGAAAACAGCTAGAGCGTCCGTATCCGCTCGATTTTTCTTTAAAATTTAAACTAAATCATGTGAGGCTGCCAAGGTTCAGAATAAACTGAATAAGCTGCGTATCCCCAACACAGTTTGGGTCTTACTTCCACAATACCTCCAAAAACCAGGGTGCCTTATGATATAAGCTCTGTTGTTAGATGTATGTAGTGCAGTGGCGAGTTAAAAAATTAGGAATGAAACCATCAAAAAGTAAGAAAACAAGGTAGGAATGGGTGGAATAACATTACCCATTGTTCCGCCCGTTCCTACTTCATGTGTCATTTTGAGCTTTGATAAACTTATAGGCTTCAGTTAAGTTTTAGTAATTATTTCTCTCTAAATATCCAAAAGTTAAATAAATCGGTGGTTTTGCTACTATTCCTTTGATTCACCCCTTACCAGTTAGGTAGTTGTTATGTCTTCTATGAGTATGATTACTGGAGTTTCATGTTTCACTTTTAACATCAACACCCACCTTATGGTATTAGACATTTTATTAGGGTCACGTAATTTGATTACATACAAATATCTGTACTTCGTTGGTGATATGAAGTTTACAACAGGGAAGTTTCGTTGCTTACACCTTTGAAGATTTACCAAGTTACCAAAACACACGAAATGGGTGGAACACTGATCACATCCACTGAGGATGCACCCGGTCAAAAATCACATTGTTGTAATGTTCTCTCGGCGATTCCTACCTTGTTTTCTTGCTTTTTGACGCTCCCCAGTAATACTTCCCAAATGTTTTATTTAAATAGTTTTTACACTTCTATCGTTTGTTTTGGTTAGTAAGTAACCAAGCCCTAGGCCTACTATTTTCAGTTTCTCTTAGTGCTTGATTTCGAGAGTTTCTGGAGTTATCGACACTGCGTAGCTTTTCACCATATCTTTCCTATGATTCTTCTTCTACCTACCAAGAGAGGCGAACTTTTCTTCAGCTGCTCTAAAAGGCTGAGGCTTGTTTCACATATTCAGCATTATTGTTTCTAATTGTTTGTAGTAATGGCTGGGGAAGGAATTTTCAAAGTTTTTAACACAAGATATTCTCTGGTTTCGTTCTCTTGTGGGGCAGATTTCAAAAATCACACTGTTTGAGGTACAACCTTAGATGTCGCACGTAATTTGAAAACAATGAAAACTATACAAGCTATCATTCTCGTTTTCAGTCCGGAACGCTCGAGCAAAGTCATGTCAGACTTAAGCACCGACAACTAGAATAGAATTGCTTCATCCAACACAGAACCCTCAATTCAGTTGTATAGAGCTGAAGACTTCATATTTAAAGGTTAGGATACAGTTACAACCCAGATCAGCTAAAGGTTAGGACAAAATTATAACCTAGATCAGTGGTACTCGAAATATTTTACTCTGAAGCTCCCCTCATGTGAATAAAATTGAGGCCTCCAACCTAATAAAATGCCTTACTATGTGATATTAAAGTGTCCCCCCCAAAGTGCTTTAACATGGTGAATGAAAAACAATACCATAGTAAAAACAATAAAATATTCATGACATACTGTATCATTTCATTAATTCAACATAAATTTTATTGGTTTATTGTTTATTTAAAACGAAAATTCAGTATCTGTTTTCGACCCATTTTTGGTGGTCCAAAAATTGCTTAGCGTCCCAGAAGTGCTGCGGTTCCCACTGTGGGGAATACTGTTCTAGACAGCCTTTGTAGTTCACATTTTCTTTGTGTGTGCGTATTTGTTTTGTTTTTCTATCTCGTCGATAAAATTGCAGGCTGGTCACGCAAAGCGTGTGCATAAGCAATCGTGCGACCGCACGTGATATGAGAGAGGGTTGTTACTTAGCAACTCATAGAGCGTACTCGTAATCATAGAATATGGCTACTAACGCACTGTTACGTCGCTTGTAGTGTTGCATAACTTATTACCAAGTTTATAAGAAAAGCGCTTTCAATCAAGGTAGCGTAATTCATTCACGTAAATTTAGATTTGCAAAAAAATAAAGGCAGGTGAGAGCTATGCCTTTTTAACAATATCGGATAATCGGATTAACAAATTTAGGACTGAGATTTTTTCTCTACCGACTTTAGTAAGAAATACTTTAATTCATTACTCTGCAGATGGTTTGATTACCAAACAGTTTGTGTCTGCGTGAAATGCTTTTATTTTGTTTACATACTGTTTTGCAGTATGAGATTTAAAGTACACTACTGTAGTTATGATATATAGAGCTCACAAAACAATCACTTTATATCAAGCATAAAAGTACACTGTTTTTGTTTTGAATTTCGCGCAAAGCTACACAAGGGCTGTATGCGCTGGCCGTCTCTAATTTAGCAGTGTAAGACTAGTTATCAACACCCACCGCCAACTCTTGGGCAACTCTTACCAACGAATCGTGGGATTCACCGTCACTTTATAACACCCCTACGACTGAAAGTTGTAGCATGTTTGGTGCGACGGGGATGCGAACCCGAGACCCTCAGATTACGAGTCGAACGCCTTAGCCCACCTGGCCATGCTGGGCCTGCACAGCTTGCAATTTTTTTATTTTTATTTTTTGTCAAGTACAAAGCTACACGGTGGGTTATTTGCTCTGCCCACTGCGGGTATCAAAACTTGATTTTTAACTATACAAGTCTTCTGATTTATCGTTTAGCCATCAGGATGCACTGTTTAAAGAGTCAGTACCCCTAAATCTATTTACTGACAAACGTTCATAACCAGTTCGTGTCGACAAAAATTGTTAAAACTTAACTTTATTTTAACTCGCTTTCCTCGACTGGGAGGTGGGGATGGGTGAAAAAACATTCGTCGGTAACCCTGAGTTCAGAAATAATTCACGAAGATTTTGTGCAAAGGAAATGTTAAGCCTTTTCCAAAATTTCAAAAAGTTAATACTTTTTAAGCCATTTTGTTAACAGTTAAAGTTGAGTATTTATTTGGTTATGATTTTGAAACATTCGTTTCTTATGTTCCTTGTTGTTGTTATTGTTGTTTTGAATTAAGCACAAAGCTACACAATGGGCTATCTGTACTCTGCCCACCACGGGTATCGAAACCCGGATTTTAGCGTTGAAGTCCGCAGACATACCGCTGAGCCACTGGGGGGGCCTTATGTTTCTTATCTCTGGTTTTGGAATATGTAATGTTTGTATATAGAAGATGCAGATGGATAACTGAAACTTTTACTGGTCTTTTGATAAATGCTTCACTAAATTTGTTTTATATTAGGTTTTTAATTCTCTCTCGCATTATGTAAATCTAACCAACGTATCAAGTGTTCCATGCGCTTTGTTTCAACAATTCTTTTCGTGACAATTTCTCGTTAGCTTCAGAAGTGAATAATCGGAAATAGAGATGTTTTCGTCTTTGGCTCAGACTTCGACACAGACTAAGGAAGTAAGCAAGCAACAAATAGAGGCAGATCGACTATCAGAAACATACGCACAACTGTTGTGGATTCGCTGATGATGGAATTTGTGAATTACGAAACCCCTGTTGAACAAGTATGTAAACAGTTGTTGTCGTGGTACTCATGTTTCTAATAACAGCTACAGTTATGACGTACAAAAACTGAACTGGATACCTCAAGTTCTCTCAGCACAGCTAATGATTATTTTCAAAATTCCGGAAACCGGAAACATGACGTGTTTTATGTTGTTTACACAAACCGTGCGAGCGCGCGTTACAAAAGTTTTTAAAGCAACATTGGAGCACACATAAAGAGTAAAATTCTACACAAAGTTGTTCAGCGTAAAACTGCTACATTCGTACCTAATAGCACGAGCCTTGTGCTTAAAAATTAAGTTATAATTGAAGAGAAATGAAGTTTCTAGTTAAATTTTGTACGAGCCATAAGACAGGAATAAAACGTATATGTGAAAATAACTTACCTTACATAAGCGAAGAAAAACACCAGAGATAATAAAACGCATGTTATATGTGAAAATAACTTATTTCTGGTGTTTTTTCTTCGCTTATGTGGGGTAACTCCTAAAGTTGAATATTAGTTTTTCATTGCTAAACAGTTACCAACCAACTACGAATAAAACGCATTTTTTTTCCTGAGCAACCAATTAAATTAGCAGGAGATAAAAGATTTTTTTTTCTAAATAATTATCTTACAGCATGCAAGCATTTATCAATAATAGTTTTCTGTAGCAACAAAGCAGTAAGAGATTTTTGTCCTAAAATCCTCGTTCCAGACTACTCCCTGATTTCAGGTTACCATGTTACACTTCAGCTACTGTGAGATAGAAACAGATGTTATCCAAGTTGGGTGAAACATAATTAACGTGAACCTCTCCAGTTGCCACGCGCGGTGAACAAAATGTCACACACACTAATACGCAAAGACGAACTGTCACAAATATACAAAGTCGAAATGTCACACATACAGCAAGTGAGAAAATTTCAGAAAGTAACAACATTGTTTACTTTGTTTCTAAGAACGGAACCTTAAAACCCTGCTACAACTGGGTACTAGGCTTCGGAACCTTAAAACCCTACCACAACTGGGTACTAAGCATCGGAACCTTAAAACCCTGCTACAACTGGGTACTAGGCATCGGAACCTTAAAACCCTGCTACAACTGGGTACTAGGCATCGGAACCTTAAAACCCTGCTACAACTGGGTACTAGGCTTTGGAACCTTAAAACCCTGCTACAACTGGGTACTAGGCATCGGAACCTTAAAACCCTGCTACAACTGGGTACTAGGCTTATGTTAATTGATATTACAACATCTACAGTCTAGCAATCGACGGCGACACGGGCCCGTCAAGAATTGTACCATATTCACATCTAAATACTACTGAATTTTTATGTGACCTATACAGCTTTAATTTGTACGTTTTCGTTAGAGGGGTTTAAGCGTGTCTTAAAACGTGCAACTTTTGTTTTTAGACAGAAAAACCATACAAAAATAAATAGCTAGCACTTGAAGGACACTTTCATAACAGACTAACATTGATGGTAAACAATATAACATACACAGTATCGGTAGACATCGCAGTTTTTCAGTTTATATTTTAATGGTATTGTGTGATCACGATCAGAAACCATTAGACCACGACTTTTGTTATCGGCATGCTTTATCATTATTAGTTTAATACACAAGAATATCGGAACGCAGCAGAAGTAACCAATAAGTGAACCTTGATTCGCACCTATTTCCACGTGAACCAAGGACTAGATCTGTGCGATCACACGTGTTATTTAGAACTCAGCTGAGGGAGTGCGTTGGCTTATGTACGTCAGCCGTCGTTTTCACGAAACTCGCAGAAGGCAACATTGTGAATGACGAAATACTGTTTCACACACAGCAGAATATTGTTTAAAAATAAATATCTCATTAAGCCAAAAATTTAAACAAAAGACACTGCATTTAAAAAAAAAGAAAAGAATCCTAGGGTACAAGCTACAGCGTGGGATTCTATAATGTATCCTAGGTTTTGGAGGTGAATTATGAAGTAGGACCCACATTGCGGTGGGGATACACCATCTATCAGTCCTAACCTCCAATTCGCCAGTCTCACATACAAATGACATATTAGAAATTAGAAGGGCGAGATGTAGGTGATCACGCCCATAACGTCCCACATCTATATCACCCGTCGCTGCCTACAGACACTTGTGGGAAGGTGACTGACTGCTCTTCCAAGGTGACACGGTTCACTTCAAAACCTTAACACGTATGTAGGTACATAACAAATAACAAAAGACGACATAATAAATTAACACAAATTTATTTATTTCATCAAAACATTATGGTCAAATGGTTGGAAAACATGGAGAAATAAACGTTATGTCAACAGTAACTGTCACATTCTTCAGTCTTGTCTCGGTGGGAAACTTTGTAAGATACAACAAAAATGTTACTACAGCGGTATAATACGAGATCAGGTAATTATTTCTTTGTTTATCGCAAAGTCACACAATTGGCTATCTGAACGTTGTCCATCGTAAAGGATCGAACCCTGTGTTCTAAAGTTGGAAGTTCGTAATAGCAATGCTTAGCCACGCAAAAGCCTAAGATATCAATTATCTTTTGACGCCCGTGACTCAAAATAACTTCGTGTTTCATTCGATACGTAAGGACGAGTTTATAAAGTTCCGTTTTCTGAAGACCAATAAATACCGTAAGATTATTACTAATAACATATTCAAACGTTTCAATAACCAATAAGGTTACTTGACAAACAGAGTGCTTTATAGAGACACACCTTCCAGGTTCTGAAGCCTGAATAAGCAGACATTTGAAAAATCATAAAGTCAGCAAATGTGGGGGTGGAACCTTGCATCCCACATCCTAACATCAGTGCCCAACATTTACACGTTTAAATTACATAACGAGAGATGCAATCATAAAATGTTATTGGCGGTTCTACTAATACGATTGGTGGTCGTCTTTAATTCTAATTTAGTAATCCAAAAGTTCTAATTTAATTAATTTCAAGTTCTGTAGAGGGTTACAATTGTTTTTGGATGAAATTAATATCATGTTAAACTTCTTATATAAAATTTAATTAGACATTGATTTTTAAAAAAAAGGTTAAAATACATTTTGTATCATAACACTTTGTGGTTACTTTTATTAACTACCCTTCAATCCCACCCAAACTTTAACCTTCAGTACTGCTTGGAACCTGCCCCCCAGTGACTTAGCGGTATGTCTGCGAACTCGCAACGCTAAAAACCAGGTTTTGATACCCGTGGTGAGCAGAACACAGATAGCTCATTGTGTAGCTTTGTGCTTAATTCAAAACAAGCGTGGAGCCCAAGTGGTCCCATATATTCATTTTTAGTACATAGATAAATGAAATGAGACTTCGACATTTAATAGCAAATTCTTCTGGATAGCGAATTTCTTGGCGCATGCGCACATGAAACAAAATGTTTAATAATAATAAAAGTAAATTACACTTCCCACTTACTACTCAAAATAGTCGTTTTTAGAATGTTCTCATTTAATTACTCGTAAACGACTAAAATGATAAGCAGACACTCAAAACGTCAGCTTTGTATTTTAGGGGTTTTTTAACGTTATTTATCACATGAGTAGAACGGCCTAACTGTGTCTGAAAACAAAATGAAACGGTTTCCACCAATTTTTTTAAATAAAAATTAAAATATTTTACGGTAACTAACAGAAAAATATAGAAATTACAATTATTTTTATTCAAAAATATTATTTACGGTTAACACTTATTTGTTTTTATATTTTCCTTTTGTTCTCTAAATACGAAGCAAATAAAACGCAACCGTTTGGAAGGCTTCAAAATGAACCTATTTTTACGAAACATTTCAACTAAAATATTAGAAATGAAACTAAAGCAGCTCGTTCGTGATGACGAGAAACCTACTTAAAATAAAAATGTATCTCAAGAATTCTGGTATGGGTATTAAAATGAACCAGAAAACAACGTTTCGGCCTCCTTAAGTAATCCTCAGGTTTACGCTTTGCAACCAGCAGTCTTATAAAGCAACTCTGTGTACACTTGCAGGTTAATGTTAACAAATCTATACAACTTCGAGTAGCAAGCTATTAGGGTTTATAGTGTAATATTAGAAGTCATTAGATGTACTGTGTTGAAAGTAAGCTACCTAAAAATGTTTCTCAGAACGGCTGGTATGGGTGTTAACACTTATTGATAAGCAGAGAATAACGTTTCGACCTTCCTAGGACATCTTCAGGTTCACATCTTTAAGATGATACAGAAAGGTCGAAACGTTGTTCTCTATTTATCAATAACAGTGTTAACACCCATACCAGCCGTTCTGAGAAACATTATTTCAAGTGGATTTCTCGTCATCCAGAAGCAAGCAATTTAACATTTTCTCATCCAAGGTCGCTTTTAATGAAAAGGATCTTTGCTTAACAGTTGTTGATAAATCGAATAACCTGACAAACAAGAGATATAAACACAACCTACGACACACGCAATTGGGAAAATGTAACACCGCCTATGTATGTATTCAGCACACAGAAATTTTCAAAAAATAGGCTTACGTAGCTATAAACTTATCATTACCCTGAAGCTACATAACACAGATCGCATGTGCCCGGCTGGAGGTCATTCGGAAAATATTCTGTCTGCTAAGTTAGTTTCATTTAAATAATTTAAAATAAATATAAAACAGTTAAGCAGTAAATGCAATTTCAGATTCAACTATTATTATCACGAATATTTTATGTACGCAATGGCCACAAAAAACAACAGAAAATTAGTTTAAAATTACAAAATAAAAACGAAGGAAGAAAGATTTGGAAGTCTTCTATTAAACAAAACTTCGTAAGCCTTGATTATTTACAGGTACCACGTGATGACAGATGATTAATGACGTGGTTTGTTTCTTGAATTCTGCGCAAAGCTACTCGAGGGCTATCTGTGCGAGCCGTCCTTAATTTAGTAGTGTAAGATTAGAGGGAAGGCAGCTAATCATCATCACCCACCGCCAACTCTGGGGCTACTCTTTTATCAACGAATATTGGAATTAACCGTCACATTATAACGCCCCCACGGCTGAAAGGGCGAGCATGTTTGGTGTGACGGGGTTTCGAACCCGCGATCCTCGGATTACGAGTCGAGCGCCTTAATCACCTGGCCATGCAGAACCAAGTTTAAAGATAAACCACTTTAGGTTTTAGAAGCTGTAAACGTAAATATTTCCCCGTAAGCCAGGATGTATCGATTGTTGGGCTTTCTAAAGTGAAGTCGAGTGTTCGTCATGAACAACGAAATGTGCGTGGAGCTCACGTGAAAAATTGTGTAACAATTTTTATTTGAAGAGATGCGTAGTGTGCGGGTGTCGTTCTTCAGGAACGTTAGCAATAACAAAGCATGTGGCGACACTCCCGGTAAACGACAAAATAAACAAAAATGGAAAATTTGGAATTCAGTGTAGTTGTAATGCATCTGGATTAAACTATACTTGTGAAAAAACAACAAAACAAAAACTTGGTAGTTTACAGGACAAAATATGCAATTGTTTTGAATGTCACACAAAGCTATACGAGGGTTATCGGCGGCAACCGTACCTAATTTAGCAGCGTTGGACTGAAGAGAAGTTAACTCGTCATCACTACCCACAGCTAACTCCTGGGCAAATCTTTTACCAACGAATAAAGGGATTGAACTTCATATCATGCATTATAATACCCCCACGGCTGTAAGGGCAAGTATGTTTGGTGTGACGGGAAGAATATATGAAAAACTAAATACACACACACACACACACACACACGAGAGTGTTTGTTTTGGAATTTAGAACAAAGCTACTCGAGGGCTATCTGCGCTAGCCGTCCCTAATTTAGCAGTGTAAGACTAGAGGAAAGGCAGCTAGTCATCCCCACCCACCGCCAACGCTTGGACTACTCTTTTACCAACGAATAATGGGACTGACCGTAGCTTAGAAACGCCCCCACAGCTGAAAGTGAGAGCATGTTTAGCGCGACGCGGATGCAAACCCGCGACCCTCAAATTACGAGTCGCACGCCTTAAGGCGCTTGGCCATGCCGGGCCACGAGAGAGAGAAATTAATGTTTAGGTTTTGAATATTGTTGTATCTTTGTTTGTTTGATTTGGAATTTCGCACAAAGCTACTCGAGGGCTATCTGTGCTAGCCGTCCCTAATTTTGCAGTGTAAGACTAGAGGGAAGGCAGCTAGGCATCACCACCCACCGCCAACTCTTGGGCTACTCTTTTACCAACGAATAGTGGGATTGACCGTCACATTATACACCCCCACGGCTGGGAGGGCGAGCATGTATCTTCAGAAATCTTAAAATTTAACTGATGAATATTAAATGTATACAAACTGAACAGTTTTGTTAACCTCTTATGGAATGATTTCCCTCTAACTTAACAACTACAGAAGTTATTTATATTTCAACCTACGCAGTTATTTTCGTATGTTCGTTGCACATACGGTTTGATATCCACGTCGCATTAGTTGAATAATTATGGTTTTATTTCTAAAAATTCAATATAAGGTAGTGACATCACTATTCAGATAAATTAATGTTTTGTAATCTTACATCATTTGTTTGTCTGTCTGTGAATAAAGTCAAAACTTCTGAAGCCCCGATCACCACGAAATACAGATTTAAAACTTTTATTCATTGTTTTTTGTTTGTTTTTTTTGCTCTTTCTTCCTCTCTCCACATTCCGCCATTAGGGCCAACGAATAACTACCGTGTTTCTCCGAAAATAAGACAGGGCTTATATTAATTTTCACTCCAAAATATGACACTAGGGGTCATTTTCGGGGGACGTCTTATTTTGATATATTAAAAAAATTATTAAACTAAACATTTAAAATAAATTATTAGACTATTAAACTAATTAATAAATTAATTTTTTTTATTCCTCTTTCCTCTTCCTGCCACTCTTAACTAGGGCTTATTTTAAGGGTAGGGCTAATATTAAAACTATCCCTAAAAATCACACTAGGTCTTATTTATGGGTAGGTCTTATTATCGGAGAAACACGCACGTCAGCCATACCGCTGTCCACAAGAATGAAGCAAAGCAAATGGCGCGCCTGGCGTGGACATTTCTAATATATCGTAAAATACATTGTTCTTGAAAATAGTGAAAAATGCCGCGTGTTGGTTTTTATAACAAATATTAACATCAGCATTTTTTTTTTTTATCTTGGACATAAATTACCCACAACACCGAAGGTAAACACATATTTCCGGAAACCAGTTGCATACATAACTGAAAAAAAAATTACAATAAAAAAACAATGCAATTTTAGCTGGTGTTAACGGTATTTTCAACTAACGGTCACGTCTACAGTTCTTAAATTTTGTTATTGCAGAGAACGCAAAAGGGATAATTGTTAAATCTTAAAAGCTGTACCCCCTCCCCCCCGATTCTGAGACTACGTGATTAGTGATATTTACTAACATGAACATCGATTGAAAGCCTGTATGCAGCAAGTAACAATTTAGTTAAAACTTGTGTATTGTAGCAAATGAGACGAAGCAAACTCGTGTGGTTATCAGCCGGGACTTTACACGAAATAAAAACTATTGGTGTACATGATTTCAGCAGTGAAATACGACAGCCATGAAAAACATATTCAAACCGGATCATTCGTTTTAAAATAAAAAGTATATCAAAAATGCCGACAATAATATTGCAAGCACGTGCCAAAGAATTCTGTAAAACGTGACATCGAACTAGAGGTTTGACATAGATGACAGTGCTCTAACATTTCTGAAACATGTTCTATTTATGTACTCTAAATAAATATAAAAAAGCCTTTACCTAAACTCCAGCAAACCCACAAGAGGACTTAGGTTCACGTGGAAAATCTATTACAGCACAAATGTGTGGGGATTCTATTTTAAGTATCTCCAACAGGTGGCGTTGTCCTCATTGTTTTCATGTGTTCAGTTCTATCTGTAATTGTCTGAGACCGTACGCTGCTCAGATTTTAATGAGAACGAAGATTGGATGTAAAAGCTATTCCGTTACCACTGAGTCCATTATGGTTGATAGAGTTTCAAATAATATCATTAGAGGTGGTCTGAACACAATCTGATTAAATCAGAAATATGTGGTTTATACCTGGTACTTAATATTTGGTCTGACTGGAGAAATTAAAGATATTTACCTTACTCACACAAAACTAAAACCTAAATATAAAATATTACTACACGTATGCTTTGATCTGATGTATATAAAACTAATTGCTTTTCTTACAAAAACTACGCTTCGGTACAGTAAACATTTTTTTCTAGACAGAGGGTGGAATATAATTCATTTTATTGGTGTATTTGAAATGATGTCTAAAAAAACAGTTAGTTTGGTTGGTTGGTGTTTTATGGAGCAAAGCAACTGGGCTATCTGCGCCAAGAAAATATATTACAGTCGACACACAAAACAAACCACAACCTAAAAACTGAAGATTCTTGGATGGTGTTATAGCACTGCAGTGATTTCTTAGTATAATCAATACAAGGTGAAAGTTAACAGTTTATACAAGTCTATAAATAAACGCAAAAAGTCCACCGATATCAAACAATAACTTACAAAAATATATAATTAAAATGTGGTACCACCTAGTGGTTCGATAATGAACCAGTGCCTTAACATACGATATGATAAATTACACAACCACTTTACTGACAGTTATAAATATGATTACAAAACAAATAAGGGGAAGTAGCCATTAATTTTGTTTTTTTCGCTGCGTTTAGGATAATCAAAACTTGCTGAAATTAATTGTTTAAGTTGAGAAGAACTTTGCACAAAGCCACTAGAGGGCTTCGCTAGGCTTATCTAATTTGAAAGTGACAGTCAACACCACCAACCGCCCGTTCTTGGCCTATTCTTCACCAACGAACATATTTAACTGTCACATTGTGAGGTAGTGAGCACGTATAAAGACGGGATTCGAACCCGCGACCCAGCAGTGCGTATACATTTTTAATAAATTCTAAATATTGCTATCCAAAAAATATTAAAAGTTCGTGTAATTACTTGAATAGAAGCTTAACGATGTTTAACAGTATTAGCTGTGTTTATAAAACTAATTCTGTTTTTATTAAACTATTTCCCGAAAATTATAAATCATTTATTGAATTGTATTATATTGGTCAAGCAGTAATAAATAGGCTTACAAATGAAAAAGAAAGAGATAGGGTTAATTAAGTACAGTTATGCCTACCCTGAGTTCCAACTGTTTGTTATTAATTTCTCTCAGTCGTTGAATTTCTTCCTGGATTTCTTGGAGACGCTTGAGGTTTTTTTCTATTGTATAAAAAAAAAATTATTACAAAAAAAAAGGGGGCGACTTAAAAACTTACATTACGTCATGTTTTGGAATCCCATACTGATATCTATTTACGTATTGTGGGTTAATACAAGACACCCATGCAACAAAGATGGTGGAAAGCCGCTTAAATATTTGGCAAAATATATTTTACTTGACAAATACATAGATGGCTATAACGAATTGCAAATTTATTTATGGGGAAAAGAAGTTTCAATTGTAATCAGTCAGTGCTAAATGGACGAGTTTTAGAAAAGTTCATAAGTCGTTCACAGAAAACAGGAGTAATTGGTAACATGCATTATACAATTGTAGCTTCTGGCATTAACATGTACAGAGTTCATAAATAGTCACATATAGTAATGTTTCAGGGTTTGTTTTCATGTTTCTTTTCCTGAAAGTATTACACACTCCTAAAGCAAAATAAACACCCAGAAAGTCGAGAAGTTCCTACGAGCCGCACGTCATCAACTACATCCTGCCGAAAACTTAGTAGAGAACAATAAAAACATTTAAACAATATTAAAAATATAGCTGAAAACGCTCCCTCTACACCAGATTATAAAGTCCCTTGATAATTTAGTTCATTCTGATATATACTAAGATAAAACGTGTGATGATTCATGAAATAACATTTTGTTATACAGTGTTTGGAAAGTCACTGTGTAGTTTTGTAATCATATTTTATTCAGTCTATTTCAAGCCAGTAACTGAGCGGTGTTTAGAAACAAAATAAGGATCCAGGCCTGTATTGATGTCAACGGAGATCACTTTCAACATTGTTCATAATTGTCATTCATATTTACCTCCTGTATTCTATATTGAAACATGTCTATTAATAAATATACAAGTGTCCAGTGACTTTCCGAACACCACTTATTATACAGATCAGTGATAATTAGATACATGTATTAACTTTAATTACCAACATAATTTGTTTATTTTACATAATAATTGATGACAGCGTCTTCTCTTCAACACTAATAACCAATCAAATCCCAGACACACCTGACGACAACCAATCAAATCTCAGAGACAACTAGTGACAATGAAATAGAAATCTGGTTCCGACATTTTTTTCTTTGGAACACAAAACAATATAAAAAATTAATTAGCTGTACTAGATTACTTGCTTGTTTGTTTGTTTGTTTGTTTGTTTTTGAATTTCTCACAAAGCTACTTGAGGGCTATCTGTGCTAGCCGTCCCTAATTTAGCAGTGTAAGACTAGAGGGAAGACAGCTAGTCATCCCACCCACCGCCAACTCTTGGGCTACTCTTTTACAAACAAATAGCGGGATTGACCGTTACATTATAACGACCCCACGGTTGAAAGGGCGAGCATGTTTGGTGGGACGGGGATTTGAACCTGCGACCCTCAAATTACGAGTCGCACTTAGATTCATAATGTGCAGTTTATTGTTGTGCTTCAACTGCACAAGTTTAGTCGTGATGGCGTAATAAATATTAAATATTGGATGAATGTCTTCTCACAAATCAACACCAGCTTTTAATTTTTATTCATTGGCTTTGTTTTTAACACGTTCACTTCCAACCTTATTTTGTCGATAGTTTCCAGGGTTCCACTAGTCATTTGACAATTATTTTTTAAAAGTGCAAATGTAGCTGTTGTATCTCAGCCAACAACTGGGCCTTTAAAAAGAAAATAGAGCATGATTCAACGATAGGTCGTACGGGTTTCACTGGAAGACTATCACGACCCCTGGTGGGTCGTGTGGGAGCCAACTTGTTAACGTGCAACCTTTAGAAGGGGGGCGAGGGTTTGATATAAAAATGCATCTCAGAATGGGCGGTATGGGTATAAACACTTTTATTAATAAGGAGAAAACATCTTCAGGTAAACCTGAAGATGACCTTGGATGACGTTGTTTCCTCCTTATCGATAAAACTGTTAATACCCATATCAGCCGTTCTGAGGATTTGGTTTGTTTTGAATTTCGCGCATAGCTACAAGGGCTATCTGCGCTAGAAGGGTGAGGGAAAAAAACAGCAATCTTACAAGTTAGCGTGTGCTTTTGTGTCTTAAGAATTCGAGACGATAGCCAAAATTCAGAAAAAAATTATTAAAACATAAAAGAGTACGCAATAACACAAAATTTACTCATTAACCCACACATCTCTGGAAATAGCATCTGGTAGTATAAACAGAAATGTGGACACACTACAGCTAGAGATTACTGGGACCGAATAAATTCGTGTTCCGTAACGTAAAAAAATAGGACAAGGAATCAAAATCTAAATTTTGACAGCGCAGGAGTCGTCCGCAATTTAGACTATTACTTTTAAAGCAGGGTGGTTCGTTTTCGGGATGAGCTATATTCATGGGTGGGGAAGGCAGAAAATGTAACTGAGTTCACGTGAGGATTGTATGAATACTTGGGAGCTGGAAGAGACATCCTTGATGGGTTAATAGGTTCTGTTTCGTCTCTTTGATATTTCATATTATGCAAGATGTGTATTATAATAAATGTGTATTAGTTTTCTGGCATCATATGATTCAAAGTGGAAAACGAAAAACAGATAAAATTAGTTGCAAGTTAATGTTATTCTTTATAGATAGTGTCTACATGCACGTCATAACAAAATACATCGATTTGTTTTGTTTTGAAATTCACGCAAAGCTACACGAGGGCTATCTTCGTTAAATGGATCAGTAAGACACCATCTGTGAAACAAATTAAAATCGAGCCGTCTAATTATCAAACATATCGAAGGTAACACAAATTTCAAATTTGCTCAGAATACGAACTAAATATTCCATGTTCGTTTGTTTGTTACTAAGCGCAGAGCTATAACGAAGGGCTAATCGGTGCTTTGCCCACAACTGGTATCAAAACCCAATTTTAAGCTTTGTAAGCTCAGCCCACAGTCTTACCATTGAGTCACGGTGGAGGAAGCCATCTTCTAAAATAGATTATGTACCTGCAAGTTTTCTCAGAGGTTGTCTGCACGTTGCATCTTTTGGCTTTTTGATGGAGATCCATCAAAGTCGTAAACTTAGGTTTAGATATTTTGCCTCGTGTTGGTATTAAATATTCAGAACATTACAATATGTCACTTCTCTTAAACATAGCACACACCTCTTTTCGAAGTTTCCAAAACAAATACTAGCACAGAAATCTAACGTGCTACAGCTTTGTCTTGAGCCATCTACTAGCATTTATGTTAAGAACTAAACAGACATGCTATCAGTAAAGACAGTACCATATGTCAAACGTAAAACCATTGAATATGACGCTTTTTAGAAAGAAAGTACTGGAGAATAAATGTTTAATGAAGAGAAAAATGGAGAATACATCATAAAAATGTGTTAGAAAACAATACTTAAGATCAACAAACCTGATCCTAAACCACCTTCGAATTTTTAATAGCATCGTTATCAAACCCATGTTTATAGGCGTACTTAAAATCGATACACGGAAAAGTATTTTCGTTTGTATACTGTTTATATAATTCAATATACTATTTTGTAGTGAACCCATTTGGCACGGTGTATAGTTGAGTACAGAAGCTGAAACCCAATATATAGGGTGGCCCAAAAGTAGATATACACTTGACAATGTATTTAAAGAAATTAAATTCAAGTCAAAAGTGTATGGTTGATAATTTATAACGGCATATTAACATGAACATGGAATTTTGGGAAATTAATCCCGCGGGTGTTCAAAAAGAAACACGTCTCGGTGCATTCTGGTTTCCAATAACCACTAGCTTTCGTTGGGCATCAGTCAAGTTTCCAGCCATTATCTTGTTATCACTTGTAAACAACTTAATTCCAACGTATACGTATTTTCGGGCCACTCTATATATATATGTAGGTGACAAGATGTTTAAAGTGTCTTTAAACCCGCTAATGACCAATTCTAACACAAGCAGCAAACTTCAGTTTTCGCACAATACACTGCAGTTACGAAACGTCATGCTCACTCAACATGAATACCCAGATAAGACACACCCTCAAGCTTCCCTCCACATTTCTACGTGATGACACAAAACAGTTTTATTTATTTTTAACAGGAGAAGCTGGAGCTACTTGAGTTATTAAAATGTTTTTTTTTTCTCCTCGAAATTCTGAAAATTATAAGAACGTTGCTAAATCAAACGACAAAATTTAACCACGTGGGCAAAGGCCACGCTTGACATTTAGACCTCCATCTTGGTATCTTGTACCAGGACAATGACGTATGGCTAGCTCCGTTCGAACACATTTAATACAAAGTTATTATGTCACATTACGTGTCATTTGCAAGCCTGTGAATACGTAACAGGGCAAATACCACCACCACCACCCACCCTACGGTACACCCTAACCTCACACAAGTACCACCACCACCCACCCTACGGTACACCCTAACCTCACACAAGTACCACCACCACCACCCACCCTACGGTACACCCTAACCTCACACAAGTACCACCACCACCACCACCCACCCTACGGTACACCCTAACCTCACACAAGTACCACCACCACCACCCACCCTACGGTACACCCTAACCTCACACAAGTACCACCACCACCACCCACCCTACGGTATACCCTAACCTCACTTGAAATTTCATAGCTAACTGAATTAAAGTTAGCGATATTAAGTTTGACCAATCAAGAGGAAGTAAAATGCAGTTCAGGCAGTCGAACGTCGGTAAATTCCTTTGAGCCAATCAAATTTAAGTTAATTTATGGACTGAATTAGTGACGTCTTTATAAAATAATTATTGGTTAAAATCAGTTACATTCACAACTGATATATAGATAAACCAGAGTTACTACGTTCCAACAATGGTTTTCACGTCATGTCACTTAGCAACAAAAGTATAATACTGTTATTAATCTACACTGAAAGTATAAAATACGATGTATAAAGAAAAATGGTTTGATTTTTTAACAAAGTATCCATTGATTGAAAAGGGTTTTTTTTTATTTAAAACGTTAAATAACTTAATTCGGAAACGATTTAAATTTAAAACTGAATCGATGTTTTTACTTTCATAATTTTATGCTTTTGACTCTAACCTCAGTGATTACACACTAAGTCGTTACTTTCGGCTTACCATAGCAACACTCACTACACTTACAAGGTTTCACGACACCACCCCTTCACGTATTCCTTGCAAACCCCTCACTAAAATCGTAAAGGGCTGACAGTAATCGAAGTATTCGATCTGAATAAATGCATTTTGACTTTTACGAATCCTCCTGTTTCGAGAAACCAAGCGTGACGTATCACGTACTGGATTTTATATAAAAGTTAAATAAATTTATGTAATTTAATCCGTTTAACGACAATAAGTACTAGTGCGAGGAAAACAATTCATTCGACACGGTAAATGATAAAATTGTGAAACCTGCTGCATTACGCTTAAGCCTAACTTTTCAAAGCATTGCGAAAGTTCGTGGCTTTTTAACATATGTAAAGTTATCTCAAAATTCCACAGTAAAACTGCATAAACACGCTAGCACTGACTGTACACGACTGACTACGCCATAAAATTTAATGTCAGTCTTTATATTCATTGATTTTACAATTGAATACTTTAAGTTGGCTACACAAATCTCCATTCACCCTCGTAAAAAGACAAAGCTGACATAACACTGCAGAACTGGCGATTATACAAAAACATCGAGACTTCAATGAAAAAACTAGCAATTGAAAACAGCGTTTCAAATTAAATATCAACAGTATTGGAGCTGAACATTAAACCTGGACATTTTTATATTTAACACGTCTGTTAAAAACATTTTGAAGTAAATTTTGAAGAGTCAAATATCATAAGATTACAACTTAGACACTCGCATTATAAATTAATAAAATACACGTTAAAACACTTACAATAATTTTAATCTAGGTAATTTCAGATGAGTGAGAACTATTAATAACAATATATAGTTAATTTTTTAATGTGTGTGTGTGCGCGCGCGCACTTTTCGACCTTACATTTTTTCTGTTTTTATCTGTGATTATACTTTTTTTTACCCACCTTATTCCAAAAACTGGTCCTACAATGTGAAAATTTCAAAGAAAATACCTTTACGGTTTATTTGTGTTTAAGTACACAACTACTCAACAGAGATTTACGTTGTGCCAGTACAAGTGTATAAAGCCACCAAGTTTGCCGCCGAGCAGGTCTGTAAGTGCAGGGAGGGCGCACTTTTATGGAGACATCAAGGAAGCCGCTTATGGGCTTCTTGCAAGTCCTCAAAGACATTTTCACAACGTCATCGCACAGACCAAAAGACCGGCGTTTCAACTCAACGAAACATTTGCCGTATTTTGTGAAACTCTCAAAGCAAAAATGGTTTAATTTAACTTGCCAAGATAACTACTTCCCAGTTCTACTATGATATGGTCGAAACACTTTGCAGTTACTGTTTTACGCTCAGCTTTGCAATCTTCAGAAAATGAGATTCAGCTGCAACAAGTGATCGTTGTGTCAATGGCTTATTCATGGGCCATTAGTTAATGTTAATTATTGTCGTTATCTAATAAATTGAAATTATACGAACAAATATTAATAATAGAGAAGGGAAAAAATACTGAAATGAAAATTAAAAATATAAAACAGACGGACGTAAACGTTAAAAAAAGCCAGTGTCACGACGTCAGTCATGTCCTTACGTCACGACTGATGTCATTCGTAGACCTGATAAAATACCTGCAATTTATATACAAAAACTGAGTAGTCATGGTTAATTTACATTGGTCAGTTAAAGTATGACGTTTCTCTTCAATGTTCAGTGATGTTACAATGTGAAACTTAAACAATTCAGTACAGTTTACTCGTCTCTAAGTGGCTAAGACCTTCCATACGATATCCAGTGTTCTTACTTTAAGTATTTTTCTATATATTAGCCTACGGTGGATTTACAGAATTTCATAAGAATGATTCGAATTTACTAATACGAAATCAACTGGTAGCGCCAGAGGGCGAACTTTTCAGCAAATATCAAACCGGTTCACGTCGATATCGCAAAGATTAGAATTGCAATGATTGCAATGACGTCAATGGAACACTTGGGGCGAAAAGACTTTGTAACGTACCTTTCCAAAGATAGATAATGATACGTCAAGTAGTACGAATGTTAAAAGCTGTAGAATCGAAGGGCATTTCGAATAACAGTCTCCATGGAAACCGAAAATTTACTTAAACGTATAAAGGAATCAGCGGTCTCTGAAGCCATAACTCAGAATTGGAGCAACGCCATCATCCAAGTGTTTGAATGTGATTGGTATAAAAGAGAGCCTTCCGATTTAAAATTATAAAAAAACGAAGTGGAATAATAGACTTCAAGCTGACATGGACTCGTAGGTCAAAAATTGCACAAGTTTCCCGCCACACAATAAAGATAGCCTATGAAACCGGAATTTCAACAAACCTATTCGATTGGATAATTGTCAAGGCCTTCGATGCTGTTCCAATTAACTCATCTGCTGTTGGTATACTTAAACGTAATATTTGGTGTTGACCTTTGAAAGGAAAGCTTGTCAGGATACGAGATCAACAAGATTGGTCTGACGTCTTTCGCAGATGTTACTATGGAAACTGAGGAACTGCTTATAATCAGTCAACCCAAGAAGAACGACTGAAGTAACATTTCCAAGAGCAACAAATGACCTACCATATCGTTGTTTCAAGATGGGTTAATCTTCATCAATAACATATAAGACCCCTCTATTGTACACAACATCAATTTCCAAAATTATTCATGAACAAGGATGACTGTGTTACACACAATTTTCTGTACTGTTCAGTTAAATCTATTTATAGTCCGTATCACGAAGGCTGCTAAACATGTCTACAGCTTGTAAACATTCATTGCTATAGATGTATACGAATCTAGTAGCAATAGCACGATAAACGATATAAACTTACACACTTCAATTACATTTCTTAAAACGCCCTAAATCTCACACGCGTGCATGTGCAGTATACATAACGGGTTGCGTTGACAAAAGCAATAAATAACACAATACAAAATATTTGCTGTTTAATGCAAAGTTATCTATAAACAAACATGCTTTGAAAATTGTACATGCACACTGTTCACATTGTCAAATGACATGGTAATTTACATTTCACTCTCCAGTGCCTCCGTTACGAGTCACTGTTCACTCTCCAGTGCCTCCGTTACGAGTCACTAACATCATTATGTTACAGATGAAAAAGTTGTTCAAATGATACATTAGATATATTAAATATTACAAAGGTGTCAGAAAAATTATATTTACCAAAACATGTACAATGCCGTAGCACCCGTCTAAAAGAGATAAAACTGGAGAGATAAGACAAATCAGGTACGTTTACAAGCAAACCTTAAAGATACATTTTCAACCTGAATTTAACGTATACTAAATTGACAAGTGACAGACCCCTTACAGTCAGTGACGTCGAGAAACCCACTTGTTTTGGGTTGAGAAAATATTTCAAATAGAAGAGCGAACAACGTTGTTTTTGCATATAAAAGACCCCTTACAGGTTCAGGCATAAATTTAAGTTGTAACTACGGGCCAGAAGGAAAGCAGCAGTGAAACAAACAGCTTTCAACACCACAATCCTATGTTTGATTATTTGAAAAGAATAATTGAAGGGACTAATGCACTGAGCATAATATTAAGTGGTTTTATGTCTCAAACTTTGGACCCAGAGGTAAGTGTGCTAACTACTAAAACTCTATAACACATAAGAATTTGGGACAAAGTTCTCAAAACAATGAATTTCTAATTATGGTGAAGTAATAGTACTTGAAAACACAAAAAACAAAGCTAACAAAAGTGACAAGTATGAGGTATTTGTGCATTAGGTTAAAGTTACACAAAGTGATATCTGTGCTAGATATTTCTAATATTACTCGACTACAACCACAGTCAACCCTTGGGCTAGTTTAATCAAATAGTAAGATCTGAAAGTCATTTGTAACACCCCTACAGTCCTAAAATATGAAGCGTGATTTTGTGGCAGCAAGATAAGAGACATTGACTCTCCACATTCACAGTACAGTTGGGAAACTATCCAAACATGTCCAGTTTTAGCACAAATACATTAAGTTTGAGCTATAAAACACAACATGTACTGACTGCATTCAAATGTTCATTTCCAGCTTTCATTTAAAACTGAAGATAGTAAAACAGAACGAACATTATTTTCTTCACTTGAAATGAAATAGTGGATAAAAGATAACTACAGTTGTCAATGTTGTTGTTGAACTAAACAAAGCTACACGATGGGCTATCTGTGGTCTGCCCACCACGGGTATTGAAACCCAGTTTTTAGCGTTGTAAGTCCGCAGACAAACCGCTGAGCCACTGGAGGGGGGGCAGTTGTTAATGAAGATGAGAAAAGTGTGATGTTAAATAATATAACAGGATTTAATAAATCAAAAATAAAGGTACAAAAAAATGGCCACCTTGTCTCAAACATGTAAAACAATTTTTCAGAAGCTAATGTTACACTAACAATGTTAATTGATTAGATATTATTGGAAATTGTTTTAACGTTTAGTGTCAATTATTAAAAACATTAAGAAAACTAAAAACATGTTTAATTCCAGTTTTTCAGCTGTTGGGTTTAACTGGAAAATTCTATTATTGGTCTTCTAATGCATATTTTAAAATCTATACAAATATTTTTTTTGAATTTCATGCAAAGCTACACAAGGGCTGTCTGCGCTAGCCGTCCATAATTTAGCAGTGCAAAACAATAGGGAAGGCAGCTCCTCATCACCACCCATCAACAAGGGCTACTCTTTTATGAGCAAATAGTGGGATTGACCATCACTTTATAACACCACCATGGCTGAAAGAGTGAACATGTTTGGTGGGACAAAGATTCTAACCTGCGACCCTCAGATTACAAGAGAAATCCCTTAACCCACCTGGCCAAGTCAGACATACAAATATGAATTATGTTGTAAACAATGTGTTAAAATACCTCTGATTTGTTGCTACACAGTGGCTCTATTTAACCTTATTTTACTAAAACAATTTTAGTAAAATAAAAAATCCAGTTTACAGAGCTGCTTTTAACTAAAGCTAACAGATTCAAATGCTAACTGAGATTCTATGAAGTTGCAACAGAATAAGCAAAACAACGTTGCTTTAACATTATGTTAACAGCATGCAATTCATTTCAACATGGCTCTTTAGATGTTAAATTCTCAGTAATATAAGACTTTCAGTCCTTATTGATCCTATAAAAAGGTATTTTGGAACTCAAACCTCAAAATGTTTAAAGTCAGTTACATGTTTTTAATTAAGTTGAACTATTTAAGAGGTGGCAACACATTGACCATGAAATGCCAATCTATAAAAATACTGAAAATACTGATATATTTGTCGTTCAGAATCTTGTGACAAAGAAATAACTAATTTAATTTTAAAGGTTTGACTTCTGAGTCTTGTTTAAACTTTAAGTTTCTGATATTCACATTAAACAAGACAAACATCAAGTTGAGAAAACAATCCAAACCAAAAATGCTAATAATGAGAAATCCACAGTCATGAGAATATTCTGTTTGTTGTCAAACTATCTACCTTGCGTCCATAACCTTCATATTATATTAACTTTTTCAGTTCTGTTTTTTTTTTTAAACAATAGTTACACAAGCAGAAATAAATTCTATTCATGTTACCAGATGTTTCAATTACCAACTTTGTTTTTATATTATAAAATAATAACTGTTGATAATATTCAAAGAATTGCTTTTGACAGCTGAGTAAGACAGATTTGCTTCAGTGAAATAACATCTGCCAACACAATTTGTACAGAAAAAAAATCTGCCAATATAGGCAGTATAACTCAAACTTCAGACAAGTATTAAATTACTGCAAGATAATGTGTGCTATTTATAGACTATTTCATGGAACTACCATGATGTTGACACCTAAATTAGTACCTAAAATCAATACCACATGAAGTACCGAACCACTGAAATAATAAATAATATATGGTATAAAAAAGATGCAGATATAGTAGAAATAACATCTAAATTAAATAGACTATCATCACCTGCAACATGTTGCAAACTTATCACACAATTACATAGCATAACTTAATAAACAAAACAACACAACAGGGAAACAAAAATGTCAGGTGTTACTATAGCTGCAACACCTTAAAATTATGATTAGCTAGGAGAAAATACCCTAACACGTGTAAGTAAGTAAAGACTGGCTACAGGACAATATCGGTTACCTAAGTTAGGAAAGCTTCACAACATTGCTAATAGCCAAAATATTCTATAATAGCTTATATACTCGAATGGTTTATGTAAGTCATTCTGTAAAATGTAAAAATAAACTACAGTTACTATTGATAGGTAATTCAAAGTTTTACATTCAAAAACAAACAGTACTTTCCATAATTACATTGTACTCACAGTGTCAAACACAAAACCAAAGACTCATACTTGTATTTTCTTTTTAGTTTTTATATTTCATAATATATTTTAGCACTGGTTTTAGTTTTTCAAAAAAAGAACTGAGTATGGTTTTTATTTCTCATTTTAGAGAATTCAAGGAAAACACTACAATATTTCTTAAGGTAGACACTTCAGAAACTTGGCAATATAATTTTAAATGACAGAAATTTGAACTGACCAAGTATTCTTGGGGTTCTCGGAGAGTGGGTGGTTTCAGTAACTGTTCTGTTTTGATGGTGATACGACTTATTTCCTTCTTGTTTACTTTCTACTGCCCCTTCTTTACTCTTTTGTTCCTGTTCACTCCCCAATTCTCCTGTATTTGAAATGGGAGAGCAAAGTTGTTGAAATACAGTCAGCAAATTGTAGTTACTTTTTGAAAGAATTATGTCTAGTACATAAACAAAGTTTAAAGTCACACAGAACTTCCTTCTCTATTATTTTGTATAATGGCTGCTCCAGGAGAGAATTTACACTGGAATGCAACTATTTACAATTGCAGTAAAGAACATTTTCAGATATTGGATCTCTAACTGAAGTATATAATAAAAAAAATTATAGAATTTATTGTGTTAGGATAAAGCAAAGATTTTATATAACTGTACATCATTACAACTTTTATTCAAAACTTATGTATTCTCCTTTATTCCTTGAGCACTATGAAATTCAAAAAGCATTAATAGTTGATGCTTTATAGCAAATATTTTTTGACTTCTAAACAGTTGTGGTAAATTATAAAGACATGTTTGCTTTTCCTGATATTGTACATGTATGAGAAACCTTATCAAGGAGATAAAGAACAAATGGATAACTAGTCAGTGACCCTGGATTGATTTGTGACCTTTATATTTTATTTACATATACAGACTGATAGCACATTTTATTTAATTTGTGTTTATGTCTGTTTTCTTTTTCCACTTAAATGTCACTTATTTATCACAGATCTGGATTTGATACGTTTAATGTAGTCCTTTCTTTCGATTTGATTTTGCTTGACTGTTTAAGTACCAAGTTTTGATACACATACATACATATACAGACACACAAAGCAGGTTTTATCTGTATCTTTATCTACCAGTTGTCAAAAGTTGTTGACAAAAACTGACTGAATAAATTTTAATGTAATCTAATAGAAGAACCAAGTTAAGACCTTCCAAAGATGGCCATGTTTAATCATACAAGCAACTATACAAATGATTCAAAATTGGTAGATATTTTAATACTTGTAATGATGACTTGACTGAATGAAGGGTATGTTTGAAGATAACACAGGGTGAAAGAGAGATAGTGCCAGAAGTAGTAGGGGTAACATTTGATTATCAAATGCAATGTGTACTTGTGCATCAAACTACTATGTGTACTACGGCTCGAAACAGTACAAAGGGGAACCACATGCTCCCATTTATAAACAGACTTTAAGTGCAGTATTGCCAAGTGCCTTTCTTATAAGAAGGATATAAAAGTTAATAGTGCCACATAATTTTATACTTCTATGATTTAAAAACAAAATTTTTGACCCAAAGTGTCAACTTTTCAGTTTTCTGTATTAAAATACAGGGTGGTAGCTAGAAAAGCGGAAAATTTGAGGGTCGGATGAGATCATGAATAAAATGTGTGCTTACTCATTTCTATTTTGATTTCTTTACATCATGAATAAAATGTATGATTTTAATATCACAAATGACATTTTGAGCATCTATGAGTGTAATATAACATATGCCTTTAAAAACTTTGTAAAAGTTATTCTTTGTAAAAATAAATAGCTGTTTGACAAATTTTCCGCTTTTCTAGCGAACACCCTGTAGTAACCTTGATACAGAGTGACAAAAATTTCTATCATTAAAAAAAAAAAGGAATCGAAGCTCAAATTTGTCCATTTCCTTCCCTGTCCACAAAATAAGAATGTGCATCAGTAGGTGGAAATTATTCAATTATGAAATTTACTATTCTAATTAAGATGCCATTTTGTATCTCTGTAAGCACAAGACATTGGAATCTCTAAATTACAGATGTAGAAAAATATACTTTCCATGAAGCTTTACTCACACGTATGTTCAAAAATAATTCTGTGGTAAAATATCACTGGTGATAAACATACAAGTACGACACATGCGCAGCAGATATGTTTGATATGCTATCTAAGGACACAAGTTTAACATGTCTCAACAGTAACAAGAGAAAGGCACACGTGGTGTATAATAATTTTAACACCAACCTGACAGAGATTCAGATATTAAATCTGTTTTCCTTAAACTATTTTTATCATCTTCACAGCTGTACGAAGCATCAGCTATCAATCGTTCCAGCTCTCCGATGTCATAATCTGTCAATTAAACAAGTATTGAGTTCATATTACACTGAAAAGCAAGTGGACAGTAACTGAAAAAATAAACTATGCTAATTTTTGTAATAGGAATAATTAACTTTAATGATTGCAAAAGTGCAAAATATCTTTCCAAGAAATAAAAAAAAATTACATTATGTAAAACCCTAGTTTTTTTTTTCACCTAATTACAAATTCAGTTTTCACAAAAGCTGAGCTTCAAACTAAATAACAAACAAAATTGATTTTGAAAAGTTTTTTTAAAGTACATTATGTTTAGTTTGAATTTCGTGCAAAGCTAACACAAGGGCTACCTACACTAGCCATTCCTAATTTAGCTGTGTAGTAAGACTAGAGAGAAGCCAGCTAGTCATCACCACCCACTGCCAACTCTTGGATTACTCTTTTACCAATAAATAGTTGGGATTGACCGTCACATTACAATGCCCCCCAAGCCTAGAAGAGAGAGTATGTTTGGTGTGACAGGGACTCAAACCTGCAACACTCAGTTTACAAGTGCCTCAACCATCTGGTCATGCTCGGCTGAGTATATTAAGCTTAATAGTTTTACAAGAGTTGAACAATTCCTGCTTTACAGTGTAGTAAGATTAAGAAATGGTCAAAAATTAAGATTTCTTTTTACTTAATATTTACCTCATAAAACAGATAAACAGAATGAGAAACAATTTTGTAGACCTTTAATACTGTTGTAAATATTATTATCACATTTGCAGTACACCAGCACAGAAAATTCAGTTTGATTTATTCAGTGTAGGCTACATGTGTATTCTAAATCAATCTTCTGGTCTTCCACGTAGATGACTATATACTAAAATAAACAGCTATGTATAAAACATGAAGAATTATGTTTGGATAATTATAGTTAATTAACCAGTTTATTCATTAAGTACTTTATTTCTATCGAGTGCATACTTATCTTAAATATTACATAACCAGTATTACAGCATGTTTGTTAATGAAATTTGGACAACTTCAGACTATTTAAGTATGATAAACAACTGCAACATTAATGTAAATATAGTGATATGTCATAGAAAAGATTTATTACTCATTGTGACAAAACACTTTTGTGAATGTTCACAGAAGTTACGTTACTTTATGCCTCCAGGTTCATGATTAATACATGCAGTTGTCTGTCTGTCTGTCTGTGCCTGTGTGTGTAAAATATACTAAAACTGTCTTCAAGAACTCTTAAAAACCACTTAAAGGTTTAGATGCTTTTAACCCATTGACTGCCAAGTATTTCAACTGCCACAGCGGCTCCTGTGACGGTTTTATTTCCAGCAAAATTGAGTAATTTTTAACACAAAGGAAATAAGTGACAAATACTACTTTTTCTGTAAGCCAAACTTGTAGTACAAAAAATGAAGAAATATGTACAAAATATGAAACAATAACTCGTTCGTGGCACTGTGTTACCGATCGGCTTGGACGAGTTATCGACTACGGCACTGAACAGGTTAATCAAGCAAAAATATGCCACTTTACTTGTGTTAAAACTGAGTTAATAACAACAAACTAAATAATTTCCTTTTTTTTCCATACTAACTATAGAGAGATAAATTTCATATTACTGCTAATTTCCAATTTCTTGTGTGTGGCCTTTACACTTGTAGAGACAAATTACACTTTATGGTGCACAGTGTCATATCATGAAAAACATTCTAATAACTTTACTAAGCTAAAGAGGACAAAAATGTGATTATCTATTTATAATTATAGGATAACATTTATATAGTGTTAATACCTTATGAAAAGTCTTAACAAAGTTGTCTTTTTGTATTTATATGCACAGTTGCCTCTAGATTGGAATGCATCAATTTTTTTCAAAAACTACATTCATAAAACATGAATTGTGTGTGGGTTTTGAAATAACATACATAAACACAGAAAAGTTTTTTGTTTAGACAACTACAAAAACTAAATGCATTCATTTTTACCATTTAAAGTATGCATTTTCAAAATAAAGTAACTTAAACAGTGAAAAATAAGTTGTTGTTTTTTTTATTCATTCCCACAGAGAAGTAAAATCATAAAGATTAATTATAAATTGTTATTTAGTCTTAAGTAATTTTAACATGAATGGCACTACAGCATAGGTTTAACTTACTGTACCTATTGTACAATCTAGATTATTGTAGAGTATTTATTATAGAGTATTAAAATACATTTTAAATAATAACAAAGTATCTGATACCTATCCGTTTCACCACAGTGTTGTTTCAGGCAGCAGTAATTTCATGATTAGTTTCTGGTTAACTTTCTACAAACTGTTTTGAACAGTTTGTGCTGTCTTTTAGCAAAACCACGAGCTATACGTCGAGTCCACCGAGTGGAATCGAACCCCTGATTTTAGTGTTGTGTATCTGTAGACTTACTGGTGTACCAGTGTGGAACATTTTGAATAGTACATTACCTTAAAACAAAAACTTTCAATGAAAAAGATAATGCCAATTCTGAATGAAACAGAAGAAATGCAAGTTGTAGCTTTTACACACCAATCTTTCCATAATACTGTTGTAATAATTTGTGAAAGTCTTGTGTGCAAATATTATGTAAAAGACAACAATGAAGTGATAAATACAATGGAGCTAACAATAAGTCAGTCACTATAATATGAAAATACAACTAAATTAATATGTATTAAAAAATGTTTTAAAGTAGTGTCACTTTGCTATTAGTTACCAAGTTAACATTCAAAATCCTGATGAGTTTTTAATTCATATTTATCGAACAAAGAATCCTCAACATCCTCTGTGCTTGAAATTACTCATTCGATTAATCTAACACCTTTTACTTCCTTTTTATTAGTTATATATTTGTCCACCAGCAATACCAAACATGGGATACATTTATACCTGATTTGATAACTCATCAGAATCTCTACCAGTTTACTTTCAAACAAATTATTTTAGGTAGAATGAGAATAATCTAAAGACCTTCAGTCAGTCAAATACATTAAAAGTGTTTCATTTCCAGTGTCCAAAACAGTAGCTAGACCTCACATTGGTCAAGAGATGACAGAACTATAATCCAACACTTTATACTTGAAATACAAATACTTTTAGAGCCATTCTGTGAAACACAACACCATATCCAAAAAATATTTATCTGTAGCCAGTGTTTCTGTCAAGCATATTTCCTCTAAACTAACCGAGATCTCTGTAACTCCAGCTGAGATTGGCAGTAATAACAGGTGGTTTCTGAGCTATTCTTCTGTGTGTTGGGTTTTTTTTCGCAACTGCTTGTCTATCACTACTATTCTTGTTACAAGCTTCCTTACGTGTCCTGTTTATATAGAAATAAACCTTTTAGCAATACAAATTTGCAAGAAAAAGAAATTTTTTTTAACTATTACAAATCTAAACCATTATAGTATGAACTTCTAAGTTACTCATAATTACAAAAACATTTACAGTGGTTAAGATATTTCTAAAATGCAACTTTTAAAACACATTTATAAACAGCAGCAAAATAAGTAAGCAAAACATATCCAGAATAAGTTTTGTTTTGGAATTAAATAGCAACGAGTTATATTTGTACAGAATTTATAACTCAAACATACTATTATTATATGAAGTTTCAGATATTTAAAAGTAGGACAATAACACAAGGTCTGATTATTTAAAATGTATTTAGATAGAAAAAAATCACTACATGCAATAGAAGTACAAACAATGGTGAGTTTTCAGAATATAGTATATAACTCAGGTTGAATCTTATGTCATTTCAACTGTACAAAGGTTTGAGTACATGATATTAAAGTGATCTTGAAGCTTCACCACACTATTATAGTATGCCACTACATCATTGCAAAATGCTTTCATGTCAAAAGCACACTAATCCTTCCTCCTTGCTTTCCATAATCCTCTAGTATACGAGGATGATGATTTCTCAATGACCATTTAAACAATCCATTCAAACAGATTTCCATGAGTGTTACATCTGGTAACTTTAATGTCTTTATATGTTTTAACATGAATATTTGTTTCATTCCATAACTGCTTGATCTCTAATTTGCTTCTGGCACCAATTCAAAACATATTGCAACATGAAATACAAACCCGTGTGCATATGTGCGAACACACAAATGTTTTTCACCCAGTGACTACAAGAAAACAGCACAAGACTTGTTACAGTTAGACATACACTTGAATAAGTATGTCTACATGGCACCATATTTTTTCTTGTTAGGAACTGATCATACACTGTTAAATGTTCTTCCCTTCCCAAATATACAGCAAAAGCAATTTGTATACACTTGAAACTGGACCCATTTCACTTTTCAAGATGAAAATTCTTTATTACATTGCATACCATTTGCTGGGACGTGCATGCTTCATCCAAAGATTTGTGTAACAGATTTTCAATTGTTACAAACACACTGCACTTTCATTACCTGCAAGTTTCTAAGGCTGAATAACAACTTGCAGCACATCTCCATCAGTCTTGGTGCACCAAACTGAACCATATTCCCTGGTTTTCTAATATCATCAAGTACAAAGGATATTCCCATCTTGGAAATTAAAATCTCTTACCTGAACACATTTTTATAAATACAGAAAATGAATGTTTTGTCAGAAAGAGCCGATATATATATCTTTCTTAAAATATGTTAATTTCCTATGGCATCACAATTTCTTTATCTTGTTAATTAGTGTACTCAAAATCATTTTAACGATCAAACCTTGTGTATAGATACTACAAATATAAAAAAGAAAATTAGTTATACATACACACATTTACTATAATAAAAGGAATTCTTGAATTTTTACAATAAAAAATGCTTGTAATATAGCATTTACCAATCTGTTGAAACTGAGTAGTAGCTTTAGAAACAACTACCTTCACCTTTATACACACCAGATTATAAAACAAAAATTAATTCACCTTTCCACAGTTACTAACTTAAGATTAAAACTCACATTGCCAATTTATTTGCTAAGTCCAGAAATCCAGCTGAAGCAGCTAGATCATCAGGTCTGAAACCATCCAAGTTAGGAGTATGTAAAGCTGACAGACTTCCTGGGAGTGTCAACAGCTCCTCTGTCATCTGACGAAGACCTAGTCGTGCAGCAAAGTGTAACAATGTCTCTTGCTGTTCTAACACTGTAAAAGAAAAAACGAATAAGCTGATCGTAAAGTCTTGGTAATTTTAAAACAAGGTGTCAATAACACTTTGATGTAAGTAGATATTATGAGTCATAATTTATTTAATTATTTTGCTTTTAAAGTATTAAGTCACAGAGTAAGTTATCTACATCGATGAAAATATTTGTGAAGGAGAAAATGCTTGAAATAATTACTTTAATACAATTTACATTTTCCACAACTGTAGCCTAAAAAATCAACAGTCACTGGCCAATTAAACATAGCATAAACGCTATTGCACGGATAAGAATAGATTAAGGAAAATAAACTTTTATAGACAAATAACACTTAAGATTTTATATACTGAGAATTGATAATGTAAAACCTTAATTAACAATTCCGTACTTAATAAAAAATAGATTCCCAAATCTCTAGTTACTTTCTCAAAGTTCAAGTAATATTTAAAGCATAATGTCTATTCTAACAAGCAACACAGATGTTCTACTATTTGTGTAAATCCATTTTTTTTCTTGAACTGGTTAAAGAATATGTGGACAATGATGCCCTCTACAGACTTACAAGTTCACTACATATTTTAAATATACGAATTGTAAAATTACAATTCTTAACAGCCACTGTCAAGGGTTTATTACCCTTTTGATGTATACAAACTTATTCAAAATATTTCATTGAACATGTTACATACAAAACGCATTCCAAAATTAATGCATTCACTTAGCTTCTCAAACTACAGGCCTGGCATAGCCAGGTGGGTGAAGGCGTGCGACTCATAATCTGAGAGTCGCAGGTTCGCATCCCCGTCGCACGAAAGATGCTCGCCTTTCCAGCCATGGGGGCATTATTATGTGACGGTCACATAACTGACGATCCTTACTATTCGTTGGTAAAAAGAGCAGCCCAAGAGTTGACAATGGGTGGTGATGACTAGCTGCCTTCCCTCTGGTCTTACACTACTATATACGGTTAAATTCAACATAAAATATACAATACATGCTCACCTTTTCAGCCATGGGGACATTTTTATGTGATGGTCACATAACTGACAATCACCACTATTCGTTGGTAAAAAGAGCAGCCCAAGAGTTGACAATGGGTGGTGATGACTAGCTGCCTTCCCTCTGGTCTTACACTACTATATACGGTTAAATTCAACATAAAATATACAATACGCAAAATTTTTCTTAATTTCACCTGCTAATTGTGGTCCAACTACACTCCTTACCTGCTAATCGCGATCCAACAACACTCCAGTTTGGTGGACGATGCAATGCTTTGAATGCTGTAGTAAGTCGACTATCTAGATTAGTTTGAGCTTCTGTTGTTATCTGAAATTTTTCTGAACATACTTGTTCCAAGTTACTCAGAGCATCACTGTCATCCACACTGTCAGAAAGAAATGTAGCCATCTGGTGGGCATAATCAGAAACATACTGAAATTTGGAAGAGCTGATGGGCCTCTCTTCTCCAAGATATGACACATATGCAGTGAAGTAAACAGGCTCTGCTTTATCATGTCCTGAAAAGAAACAATAAGTGGCAAATTGCTGAATTAATCTTACGATTTGGAGTAGAGAAACAAATTAGTTACAACTGATCAACTATTACATAATCCTTAACATTGTGCCATGATTCTTTTAACAAAAAAACATGCACCAAATTTTTACATTTTTTTTTTAGTAAACTTGTCAGTAATGCTCTCAGTGGTAAATTTCTTTACAAATACAAGAAAACATTGGTTTCAAATAGAAAATTTTAGGTAATTGAATTGTTTCACTAAGAATCTTACAAAAAAAAAATGACCTGTTAATATATACACTCAAATGTTTATATTTTTGTTGCCTAATGTATCTTGAAGTTCTGTATTTATCAACATGCTCTAGACTTTCCAGTTGTGCTACGTAACATTTCAATATTTTAAACAACCTTGACTTAAACTGTGCTTAAACATTTCCAATGCACAAGAGTTAATTATCTAAATGTGCAGAGGAATTTAACTGTGCTTTAATTAATACATTTAAACATGAATTGGCAACAACAAAAAATACCACAAAATAAAAATGAAGTGGAGGAGGTGGAGGACTCAGACCACACATCTCTGCCACTCAAGTAAACAAGATTCCACTCTCAAAAATGTCCTCATGTCTATGTCAACAAACACGAACTTTTTCTGGTAGAATAGTGAGTAATAATATTCTACACATGTCCACAAGTGTCAACAAACACGAACTTTTTCTGGTAGAATAGTGAGTAATAATATTCTACACATGTCCACAAGTGTCAACAAACACGAACTTTTTCACATTTCAACATCACTTATTTGTATCCTTAATGTATATTGAAATTAATAAAAATATTTCAATTATTAAAATTTACAAAATTTCGGGAGTCCAGAGCTAGTCACCGAGCAAGTCAGACGTGCTAATATCTCTGCAAAGATGTTATTCAGAACGAAACTTTCATCCTCGCCAGTCAGGCCGGCAGTGCCGCCGGTAATCGTCGACGGCCTACCGCCGAACCTCACGCCGTACCAAATCGCTACGCTGATCGCCCGGGCAAGCCAGGGGCAACCATTGAACCGTCCAGGACCCGAATATTACGCCGGGGCGGAATCCTCATTCAACCAGCCACTAATGCAGATCAAATTTACCTGTGCCAGCCATGGAACATTGAATTCAAAGTTGTTCCCCCACGAAAAGTCCAGACATTCTTTATTCTGTATTCCTGAGGGGCGTCGACCCATCTATTCAACCTGAAGAAATCAGACAAACCATAGAATCCCAAATACAAGCCAACGTTTATGCAGTTCATCGAATTTTCTCGAAGAACAGTAACCATCCCACGCACTTCATGAAGATAGTGACAACGTCAGAGTACAGTGCCGACTGTATTTTACGCGACGGCTGTTATTATCATATATTTCATTTTAGAGCCGAACACCCACATCGTCAACCACGCAGCAACGTTTCAAACAAAGTTCCCAGATATCGCAAACAACCAACTGAAATCTTCCAACATGAAACTACTAATATCCCGCTGAGTCCAGATACAAATAGACAAAACATGAATACAGATTCAGACAACTCTACCCAGACGACGAAAACTCCCATGGCTAGCATCACGCCAAGTTCCAGCAGTTCAAGAAAGAAAAAGGACAGTGCATGCCAGACCTCAATCACAGTTCCCCAGAACTCAACAACCTGCCAGACCCAAACCACTACCAAGAAACCATCGACGCGTCAGTACAAACTGAAAAACAAACCACCTCCACGCAAAAATCTCAAACCAAATTCTCGAGAAGAAACAAAGCATCACAGACCAGCGAAGAACAACTCACCGAAGAACAACCAGTAGTTCCACCACCGAGACCACGTTTTTCAGTCGCACCAATGGGTTTCAAGTGTATAAATACGTTCAAGAAGTTACCACCTGACGTACAAGACTGAAGCTAAACATTTCCTTGTATACCACCAACAGAGTCCATCAATTTTTATTTTATTTTATTTTAACTTTTTATTTTCTATTCCCAGCTACTTCCGGGCACGATCTGGGTAGATCATTCGGCGCCCAGGCCGTGAAAGTGGGTTTTCTCGGGATACTCCCGTTTTCCCCCATAGCAAAATCTCTGGCATCGGGCCTGCAGGTCCCAGCCGTATCTGAAAAGGGCCGTTTACCGCGTCACCTGGAATAATCACCGTAAATATTAAAGATCAATTCGCCAGTGTACTCCGTCCTAGAGCCAAGGTCTGGCTCACCTCACTTTCGCTGCTCTCGTCCAGGTTTCCCGTCCTTCCTCTCACTCACAAATACCCCACTTCAGAGTCGAAATATTAAAAATGAAATAAAAATTCCACGGGCATTTCAAAAATTTCTCACGAAAGGGGACGAAGAGGAACTACAAAGCTCCTGAACACCCCAGTTGGGGAGAGAACTCTTCTGATTTCTCTCTCTCTAAACTGAACCCCTGCCACGTTAGTTTAGTTTAGTGTCAACAAACACGAACTTTTTCTGGTAGAATAGTGAGTAATAATATTCTACACATGTCCACAAGTGTCATCAAAATACACGTTCTTTTTTTTTTTTTTACTGAGTTAGAGAACAAAAATAGTGAGAAAAATTGGTTCTCTCGGTAATAAATAGATTTTTTGTTTAGTTTTTAGGTTCAAGATCACAAATATCTAATCACTTCTGATTTGGGTCATAGTCCCAAAATTCTCCTAATTAATTCAGCTCTTTTTCACAGGGGTGAAAACAGCCTCCACCGCAGAAGTTTAAAATAATGAAGAAAAATAAGTGAATAACTTTTAGAAGCTGCCAATTTTTAAAAAAAATTACAAAATCAACTAAGCTTAGCTCTTTTAACCTGTTCAGTGCATTTGACCAAATAACTCATCCAAGCTGATCAGTAACACAGTGCAACGGACGAGTTAATTCGTTCTCAACAATACCTAACTTCAACGCTAGATGTCAGCACCATACATGCATTTAAACTACTTACAAATTGTTTCACTTTCGATCTAAAATGGCGTCATGAAGAAAGCTACAAAAGGAAGAAGCATTAGAGTTGTATTGTAGCAGCTGAAATACTTGGTAGTCAATTGGTTAAATAAAAAATTTTTCTGTGAAAACAAGAGCATATAAACATTTTTTAAATCACCCAGACTAAACTTTCTTCAGGCATTAGGAAAACACAAAGAGAAATGTGCATTAATAATACGAAACTCCATTGCCCGCACTGTTAAATTAGAACTTTCTTGGGCAGAGCACAAAAAGGGCAAAATATGACGGCAAGAAAATACAGTTTTGTTTCTTAAAAGCTACTATTTTTTTAATACTACAAAATTAAAAAAATCACTAGACTTGTCTTATCAACAATATTAAATTTGATGTGCAGAGCTGGTTAATAACCAGATCACACACTTTCCCCCCAGGACGTCAGTTTTTGTTTTTTTTTCTTTTTTAACGATTCGTGAGATAAACTGTAGAAACTGAGCGAAATAACATGGCTCATGCTTGGATACCCTTCATTAACTTCATGTGTTTACATCATCATTTCCTCTTGGTAAATGGTTGAATGTTATGATAACGAATGCGGCAAAACAGACAAAAGCCGTGCTGTTCGTATAAATAGAACGTTGTTTATAAAATAAAAAAAATATTTTTGTAAAACGAATCTTAATATAGGAAATAATAGTGAACAGGAAAGATTAATTAATTCGTAAATTAAATAATTGTAATATTCATGCAAATTCACGGCTTTACACATATAGCATCTATTAATGTTCATCTGATCTCAATAAACAAAATATAAGTATGAAGTCTCAGCTGGGTTTTGTTGACAAAAACTTCCACAAGTCAAATTGAGGCTTACGAAGCTAGGCAGCTCGTGTTAATTGAGCGATCTAACAGGGCGTTTCTGAACCTTTTTCGATATCTCGGATTGACTCGTTGCCTCCCGTAAACCATTACAGTTTGCAAACAAATATTCTGCCAGTTTCCTTTCTGTATGGTTTTGTGAAACTCGAGGAATTGGTAAGGCTATTGCTACGGACTATGGTTGTTGAGTTCGGGTTGTTTTAAATTTCGTGGAAAGTTATTCAAGTGCCACATGCTCAGTTCGTTCCAAATTTAGCTGTGAGACTAGAAGGAAGGCCGCTCGCTACTCAACACCCCTTACCGCACACCTCCTGGGATACTCTTTTACCGTTTAAATCTAATGGGCTAAAGGGAAAATTGTCCAGGACCAAACACGGTAAATCGCACCGCACTAAGCCTATGGGCGTGGAATAAATTCCTTCCATTCCTTTTGTTTTAATACAAACCAGTTAAACAATTCATTAATTTCCTTGCTTTTTATCACTCTTAAATTTAGTTTGTCAAATTGCATAGTATTGCTGGTTTACACTTCATCCACGACCTTAACGTGGCCCTGAATGTCAGGATCTCTGGTGGAAATGAAATATCGATTCGAAGAATTCAAACAAATAAAACAGTTCTTGTGAAGAGCTGATGCTTTTTTGAAAGCATATTTTATTTTTCTTTTAAGACAGTGGTTCCCAAACTGGGGGTAATTTAACAATTTATCGGGGGTAATAAAGGGGTGACAGAAAAAAAGAAAATTCTGAAAATCAAGAAAACATTGAGGTAGCTGGTATTAGAATTAATGCTAACTTAGTCTTGGTATGTAAAGTTGTAAATTAAACCTATTTTAAATATGTAATAAAGTTAAACCAAATAACAATAAACATCAAAAACTAATATACAGCAGTAGAAAAGAAAAAAATATGTATCTAAGTGTGTGGTAACCTAAAAGTATTTTGACAAGTATACTTCAGAACACAAGTCACTCAGTAACCCTGATGACTCATCGACGTGTCCAGTACGCGTCACTCACTGCCTGAGGTTGCCTCTATTTCACACTGTCAGTTTCTATGTGAGCATCAGCCGAGGTAGACAAAACCTGGTATGTATGTGTACTTCCCTGTGCAGTATAGTTAGTATTTACCTACTATTACATCATTCCTATGCTGAATAAGCTCTTTTAATGCTATCTAGAATGCCATGAAAAAATAAATAATAAGTTCACATTGTTCACACTTTTTTATGCAGTTTTTCTTTTTCTTTTTCTGCAGATTAAACAATAAAATGTCTAAAGGCGCACCTACTCTGACGCCTTTCTTCGCTATGGTTTTGTGAATTTACCTTCTGGTGGAGAGGATCGGCCACAATGTGTGGTATGTCACAAAGTGTTGACAAGTGAAAGCCTCAAGCCATCAAAACTCTCAGCTCACCTCCAGAAGTGCCATCCAAATCTTCAAAATGAGGATCAGGCTTATTTTCAGTGCCGCGCTGTAGCACTAAAAAATATCCAGTTCGGTTCATCAGGAATTCAAGCCCAAAAGCTTCAAGCTGGGGTCGAATGATCTTACTTTGTTGCATATAAAGTTGCCGAACAACAAAAATGCCACTCCATTGCAAAGAATCTGATCATGCCTTGTGCATACGAGATGGTAAGCAAGGTATGTGGGGAGGATCAAGCGAAGAAACTGAGTGTCATATCTCTATCAAACACAATCCGCCGTCGAGTCGATGACATGGCGTCAGATATTCTGTCCCAAGTTAGAGATGAAGGAAAGCTCATATAGCAAATTCTCCTTGCAATTTGATGAATCGTGTGACGTAGCCAGTTGTGCTGTTCTCCTTGGGTTCGTTCGTTACGTCCACCAGGACAAGATCAAATAAGAGTTCCTGTTATGCGAAGATCTGCTGACAACCACGAAGGGAGAAGATATCTTCAATATCATCAACAGTTTATTTACTACGAATGGATTGGATTGATACAGCGTTCAACAGGTAGGGAGAGATGTTTATATAAAGTCTAGATTAGTATAAATACAATGAATTACATGGCATATAGTGATATAGTTTTATTTATTGGACAAATAGCTGTAGTGTAGCAAATATTTTATACATAATTAACAAAAAAGTGCTGAAATACTAAAGTACCAAAATAAACTAAAGTAAAACCATATAATTATAACGCAAAAGATAAGTAAGAATGACTAACTGACGCAATCTATAATAGTTTTTCTTTTTTAATCTAGATCTCCGTCGATGATGGGTCGTAATCGTGGATTACGGGGCCTCATACAAGCTGTGAATCCAGAAATTTCTGTAGATCATTGCATCATTCATCGGTACTCTCTTGGATCAAAAAGCCTGCCTGGTAATCTGAAATTAGTGTTTGAAGATGTGTTGAAAATCGTCAATTTCATCAAGTCCAGGGATGTGAATTCGCGCATATTCAGGAAGCTGTGCAAGGAAATGGGAGAGCAGTATCAAGTTCTGTTCTACCACACCGATGTTCGCTGGTAGTCACGAGGCAAGGTTGTACGTCGAGTCATTGAGCTCCGAACGGCTCTTCAGGAATTTCTGAAACAAGAAGAATCTCCTTTTGCTACCAAGTTCACTGATAAGGAGTGGCTTGCTCGACTCTGTTACTTGGCTGACATATTTGCGGAGCTGAACAGTGATAATTTGCAACTCCAGGGCCAAAACACGACTGTCATTGATGCCCATCACACTGTGAGTGCATTTCTGGGAAAACTAAGACTCTGGATTCGACGCTTGGAGAAAGGAGTGATCGCTCAGTTTCCCACCACAGACCAGTTAGTTGAGGAGAATAGTTATGATACTGGATCACTTTTACAGACCATCAACAAAGAGATGAGCGAACATTTAAAGGGGCTTGAAACAAGCATGCAGCACTACTTTCCAGAGAGCGACCTAAAAGCAGCCAGTCTTCAGTGGATCATTCATTCCTTTTCTGTACCTGATGAGGCCATTCATGATGATGATTTCCCTGAAAAGGAGGAGTGGATCACAATGCGAGTAATTGAAGCCTTAAAAGCCAAATTCCAAAACCAAAATGCAGATTCCTTTTGGATTTCACAACTAGCTGACTCGCCAACTCTGTCCAAGAGAGCCTTGAAGTTATTGGTTATCATTCTCAACAACGTATCTGTGCGAGAAGGGGGTTCTCAACCGTGCTGGGGATGAAAACAAAAAAGAGGACTCGCTTGAATGTTGCAAACGATGCCAGACTGGCACTTTGAACCACAAAGCCAAGAATTCCTAAACTAGCTTCAAGTATGCAACTCCATCTATCCCACTGATGTTCTTGACATCTTTGACAATATTCATTAGAAATGCACAATGATCAAATGCAATAATTAAAAGTGTAATTCAGTGTAAATAAATTATATAAATAAATTCTAAATAAAGTGCAATATATCTCTAGTTTAATTTAGCCATATATATCAATGTTGAAAACATTTTGTGAAAGGGGTAACATGCTTAATGTGGCATGTTAAATTGGGTAACAAGCTGAAAAAGTCTGGGAACTACTGTTTTAAGATGTGAATAGTTTTGTTTCCTCACAGAGGCTGAATAAATTATCTACAGAACTTTTTCCTAAAAGCATGTTAAAAATTTATCTGTTGTACATTTAGATTCTATGTGAAAAACTATGGGGTTTTCAAAAGCTACTGGACCATTTAATCAACTGAATTGAATTAAACTACGTTAGATAAATAATTACAGTATAACTGAAGTTAGTTCATGGTTTGAAGGATGACCAGATGGAAATCTCTAAACCAATGGTCACAGTTATGTTATTTGGTCACTATATGTCGCCACATATGGAATATTTGCCTCATAGTTGTTTTTTCATACATTCTCGCATAAACTACTAAAAAATTTCAGACAACAATCTCGTTCTCAACAAACCGTAAACAATCTCTTATGGTTCAACAATGTATGGATATCCTGAAAACCAAGTACCTTAAACATTCTGGAATTTTATCATGTTTACGATCCCATGTAGTTTTTCCAAAATAAAGAAGCCATCAAATTATCGAATTACTTAGTAATTTTAATTTAAATTAAAAGTGGACAAAGAACTTAGACTCCAGTTTCCAACATCCAAAGTCAATTAAAAGTAACAAAAAGACAACTGTTCTGACACGTTCTTGTATATTTATTTTTAAAAAATTTGAGCATCGATTATATTTCTAACAGTAACTTAATTTTAAGAACCATGAGCCGAAACTTTAAATACGCATACGATCCAAGTGTTATGCACGTAAATCATCAGTAAGTTACCGAATGTGTTATTTCAATGATTAAATCCCTTATTCGTAACTAGATGTGATACATGAAGCTCCAAATGATAGTTGTGCTTTAGTGCATATTAGGTAGGCCTAACTTTATGAGGTAGAGTTATGGACACCAAACTGACGACCTCAGTCCAATAAGCAGGCCTAACTTCATCAGGTGTTTTTGGCTTATAATGATGACAAGTTAAGGCTGTCAGAGGCTTTATTGTTATTGCATATTTTAAGCAACTTTTATAATGGAAGTTATTACATCACCAGTAGCCACTTTGAAAATCGTCAAACGGAAGTATTTACCTTTTGTTTTTTTATAAAAATGCTCAGCCATTATAAAATTTCGAAAAATTTTCTAAAATCCAGCATTAACTTTTTATAATTAAATAACTTTTAATCAAAATATTTAGTAATCCTTATCTGAAGTGTTTATTGATCTAAGTGTATGAAGTACGAATAACACTGCAACGGCAAATGATGAAAACCTTTATGCCTAACATCTTACGATTGTTTAGTTTAATTTCAAAGAAAAAAAGGCATCAGTTGCACTTGAACTTGGACATGCCAGTTGTACTCAGCCGATTACTCTTAACTGGTTTAATTAAAACAATTTTATAAATACGAAAAACGAGTAACCTCTGGAAAGACTTCAGTGAAATGTATAAGGTTTCCATTAGATGACGCCACAGTTGAATTATAAAGTTAACCCTACTCTCGCTACCTTGGGTTGACGATTCACTTGTATAAAAATTGATCGCATGCACATTTTCAAAAATCGAAACATTAAAAGTAATCAACAGAAACTAGAAAACTCCTGCTCCAAATATACAACAAACACGGAAATTTGCAAATTGTATAGAATTAATTTTGAGTCACAGAAACACAAAGCATAAAACTTGAGGGCTCTTAAAATTGTCATTTCCTGTTCTGTAGTTGCGAAGTGACGTTGTATACGTAAACAAAATAACCTAATGATTCGTATGGAATTTAGAAAACACATACATAAATAAAAGACATGTAGAAAAGGTAACCGTGCAGTGTCAATGATCCAAAATCTATGTACATGTTGGAAACGAGTGGAAAAATAAGACTTCACTGGATTTGCATATCCATAAATAAATAAAAAGTGTGTAAACCGCCTAACAAGCGTTGTATAATCAGTCCAGTACATCCACAACAGACGTTAATACACACAATCAGCTAAATACAAACTATCTTGATCTTTTGTGAATAATTTATCTGATTTGATGCTGATGTGTAAGTAGGTCTGTAAATCAGAGTCGCGCGTTTCTTTCTGTTTGATGTCAGTTTTTGAGGAATTGGATGAGCCAGTTTGAATCAGATCTTGTAAAGGAATACAGTGGTTCCCTCAAAGATTGAATTAAATGGATAAGCAGTACCAAGTTATCAGTCAGTTTAAATTTCTTACGAGTCCTCCCAAGACGGCTTCTATAAGTTATTTATTTCGTGGTTTTTTTTGTTTTTTTTTAGTTTCGCACAAAGCTGCACAAGAGTTATCTGCGTTTGAAGTTCCAAATTTTGCAGCGTAAGACTAGAGGAAAGGCAGCTTGTCATCACCACCCACCATCAACACTTGGGCTTCTCTTACCAAGAAATAGTGAGATTGACTATCACATTATAACACCTCCGCGGCTGAAAGGGGCGACCATGTTTGATGCGATGAGGATTTGAACCCTGGACCTTCAGATTACGAGTCGAATGCCTTCAACCTACACCTCGCCATGCCTGGCCTATTTATTTCGTAATTGATTTATTTGATTGAGAAATGACATACCTGATGACACCAGGTGAACTTGAAAGCCCATAACCAAATTAAAATGATGTTTTGTGCAGCATACAGATATTTGATAAACATTACTGCCGTTGCTGGGCACTTCTGAAAAGTTTTATACTTTTCTGGACCAGATCAACTGTAAATACTAATTATACCAATATAGTCGTCAGTATACATTGTTATATATTCAAAGAACAGATAAAGACACCTTCACACATTTTCGAACACTGCAAATCAGACAACGTTGCATAGAAAACACCCAAACACTAAATAAAGAAACAAACACAAAGAAGCCTTACTTATACAATTCAAGCCCAAAATAAACCAATACAAAGGAACACCTTTATACCTACATTAATAAATATATCCAACATCTAAGCACGCCCTCTACATTCCTAAACTCAGTTACACAACCGCTTTCACACATGTGGTCAGTTGCCGGTCAATAACCCTCTTTTCTTTCTTTGTGAACCTGTCGATGACTGAAGAAGGTCGAAACGTTGTTCGCTCCTCTACATTGTGCTTTCTCTACCCATATCAGTCGTTTTTAAATATAAATTTAAATATTCATTTTCTGGTTGTTACAGCTAGATGGGAAGTTAATTGTTAGATTTAATAACAACAGTGTACATATATCTCAATACAATACTCACCAATTAACTGTACCATAAAAAGATTACAACTTCATTCCCGCAAATACCACACAACCTAAAATACACTTACAATCAAGCACGCACAAAATTAAGATACTGTATAACACAGAAGTGTTCTGGTGTTGAACTAAATTGGTGTTTTTTTTTAGTGTTAAACAGGTCAACATTCTATTAACCGCCAGAATTCGAACGCTAGATTTTAGTATTGGAAGTTCGTAAACTTACTGCCAAGCCACCAGGACACCACCGACCTGCTCATAACCTTCTATTTACTATAAACGTCAATCTCTACGAACCAAAAAAATGTCCAACGGTCAAGAAAATATTAAGGGACGGAAAAAACACGATAAAAATAAAACGAAAAAATGTAAAGATTTACAAAAGAAAACGCGATAAAAATAGTTATTTCAAAAGAAGTTGAACGTGTCACGTATAAATGTTCTCATTTTTACAAATTTCAGTACTTTTTATTATCCGTTTCGTTTGTCTTTCTATATCTCCCGTTTCATTGTCTCGTCATTCTTTACCTGATTAATAATTTTATTTTATTCTACATTTACATTTTCTCATTTATAAATGGCCGTACACGTGTCTGTGAAAGTGTTTGTGAATTGTTCTGGCTGAAGCTGCATGAATGAAACCAGAAGATGATTGGTTTGTTTTGAATTTCGCGCAAAGCTACACGAGGACTATCTGCGCTAGCCGTCCCTAATTTTGCAGTGTAAGAAGAGGAAAGGTAGCTAGTCATCAATACTCGTCGCCAGCTCTTAGGCTACTTTTACCAACGAATAATGGGATTGACCATCACACAACTGAAAGGGTGAGGATGTTTAGTGTGACTGGGATTCAAATCCGCGATTCTCGGATTACGAGTCAAGTACCTTAACCACCTGACCATGCCAGACTGCAGCTACACAGAGAAAGCAAGCATTTTCTTTACTCTTTCAGACTACAGATTCTTCTGAAATGAGTTATTTGTAAGCCAACGCTTAGACAGAAAGTTATACTATAGCAAGATATTTTCTGTTCGTTGAATATAGGTACAGTTAAAAATCAGCTTTGATAAAAGCTGACCTATCAGAGTTGCTGCTGGGAGGCATTAATGTTTGTTTTTTTAATTTCACACAAAGCAACACGAAGGCTGTGTGCGCTAGAGGTCCCTAACTTAACAGTGTAAGACCAGAGGGAAGGCAGCTAGTCATCACCACCACCCACCGCCAATCTTGGACTACTCTTTTACCAACAAATAGTGGGATTAACCGTAACATTATAACGTACCCACGGTTGAAAGGGCAAGCATGTTTGGTGTGACGGGGATTCGAACCCGCGACCCTTGGATTACCGGTCGAGCGCCTTAACCACCTGGTCATGCCAGGTCACAGAAGACGCATATATAAAGTGAACCTAACGTGACAGTCGTAAAATACAATAGTTTCTGCTATTAAAGAATATACCGAATTACGTTTTCCTAAAATAAAAATATCTGCAGTGTGTTAATTGACTGGCCAGTGCAGTTATATCAACTCTTTACATTTATTAACAGTTCAAACATTTCTATAAATTGTGATTTGCTATTATAAAAAATTTGAGGTTACTATTAGTTGTATAATCTTACAAAATCCATAATTAAAAATATTCAAATACCTGCCTCTTCCCAGTAGAAAAGCGTTATGTCTGCGGCCTTGTAATAAAATACGGAGTTTGATACCCATAATGGACAGAGCACAAATAACTTTGTGCCTAATTACTGACATTACAATAGCAAAAATTAAACATGAAAAGTAGCCTCTGGTGTTACAAAACCAGTAGAAAATTAATAAATAACCCAACAGTAAGTACTGTGGTGTTCTCTTATTTGTACCAACAGCTGGAAATGTGCATTGAATGTGCGCTACTGACGTCAGTAGCCCTTCAAACGAACAGAAATAAAATCGGTAAGGTTTCCCAGCAAAATCAACTGTTACATCACCACTAGCCACCTGAACGTAATTTGTTTCTAATTCTCAAACACTTCCAAATATGTACATTATGTACTGTACGTTTCATTTTTATAACACAAGAATTGTTTCCTGCATATGCATGTTATAAGTATTTGTACCTGATATATGGACTGAGACAACTATGTTTTTTTTCTGTTAAGAACAAGTTCAGAGAAAAAAAATTATATTCGTAAGAGAAACTTAAAGCCCTTTATGTTTTACAAAACTCGAAGTGTGTGATTTGGAATAAACGCTTTGCTTTTACTACTTCATAAACCAAAATAATGATACAAAAACTTAACACTCGTCAAAATAATGAAATGTCACGTGCACTACCGTGCTGAAAGACAAAATCATTTTATTTTGGAAAAGCTGTAACTTGAGATCAGTGACTACAGGGGTTACAAACGTGTACACATTGTTACTTTGAATTCTGTAAAACGTTTACTTCACACTCTGACCAACAAAAACAGCTCATCTGCAGAATAAAAAATTTTGTTACGTTACTCTTACAGGTCTGTAATTCAACAGATGTAGTCAACAGCTTATTTCACGCGGAACCGCTCGTTGTTACTGACGTGTTCTATAGCTTGTTTCACGCGGAACCTTCATTGTTACTGACGTGTTCTATAGCTTGTTTCACGCGGAACCTTCATTGTTACTGACGTGTTCTATAGCTTGTTTCACGCGGAACCTTCATTGTTACTGATGTGTTCTATAGCTTGTTTCACGCGGAACCGCTCGTTGTGACTGATTTTCTGTTCTATAGCTTGTTTCACGCGGAACCTTCATTGTTACTGATGTGTTCTATAGCTTGTTTCACGCGGAACCTTCATTGTTACTGATGTGTTCTATAGCTTGTTTCACGCGGAACCTTCATTGTTACTGATGTGTTCTATAGCTTGTTTCACGCGGAACCGCTCGTTGTGACTGATTTTCTGTTCTATAGCTTGTTTCACGCGGAACCGCTCGTTGTGACTGATGTGTTCAGCAATTTTCTAGACAAGCAATCTATCAAACATTAAAGTGTGTTATCGTATATAGTTCTTTCAATGGAGTTAGAAGTTGTCAGAAGGATGGCAAATGACATCGCGGATATAACTGCTAACAAACCTAGTTGGCCAATTAAGATTTTACATTATCAAGTTCCGTCATTATTTAAGCTTCCATTTATTTTCGTGGATGAAAGTTACTTTCCCCTGATTAAAGGAGTTTCCCCATTTGTTGTTTATCAACAGTTACGAAACGTAATATAGAACCGCTTGTACTTTTACAGTGGCTCAGCGGTACGTCTGCGTACTTCCAAGGCTAAAAACCGGGTTTCGATACCCGTGGTGGGCAAAGCACAGATATCCCATTGTGAAGCTTTGTGCTCAATTCAAAACAACTTTTCCAATGAGGAGAGGGGTTGCAACATTTGACAGTTCAGTTGGACTGTTGCGAACGGTTGTTGTATGATTATTAAACGTATCTTAAATATAAGTTGGCATTTTGTAGGTTGCTGTCGTTAGTGAAAAAGAAAACTATCATTGCCATTAAGCCTGAATCACATTAATTAGGGTAAACACAATAACATGTGAACAAATACATTTTAAACTGTTATCAATCCTATTCACACAAAATGTGTTTAGAGTAAGCTTCACAGTTAGTAAGGTATTTAAGATGTGGCTGTTAAAAGGTGTTGGTTTAAGTAGCCTTATCTCTAAGAACCGTGAAATGTCTCAGCAGCCAAAAATTCAATTCAAATGAAAAACAAAAGAAATTTCTGAATAGCCGTGTCACTTATTCTTTTAGGCAGGTTTACAGAAAATTAATCAGCGAGACAATTGTTTCCAATTTCGGTTTGTTTTGAATTTTGTGCAAAGTTACACGAGGGCTATCTACGCTAGGCATCACTAATTTTGCAGTGTAAGGACTAGAGGGAAGGCAACTAGTAATCACCACCCACCGCCAACTCTTGAGATACTCTCACCAACGAATAGGATTCACCATAACACAACCACGGCTAAAATGGTGAGCATGTTTGGTATGACGGGGATTCATACCCGCGATCCTCGGATTACGAGTCGTGTGTCTGAACCACCTGGCCATGCTGGGGCCTTCCTATTTTGGTAACTATACCTTTGTGTCACCAATACCTCATTCGGTTTTATCACTCGTCAGGATCTCTACCATTCTACCAAACTGAAACGTTTAGATAGGATTGGAATAAATTTATGTACGATACCTCAGGCGTGGTCAAATAATCAATCGAAAAGGCTCGACCTCCTGAACCTTAACCTGTAATTAACCTCAAACTGTTTAAGTGATGACGGAGCTACGAGATAAAAGTTTGTACTCGAAAGAAATGAACTGAGCCTTTCGCCCGCGACTAAAAAAAATCAACTACAAATATCTTCAAACTTTATAAAATAAACAAAAAAAGCTATTTTAATCTTACATAAATGTACAAGCACAAACGTAACACCTTCTGAAATCTCAAAGTGGGATCTACTATTTTATGGGTTGATATGCGAGATAACATTTTCACATACACATCCACCTTCCAGCATCTCACCCTCCATTTTAAATTTGTCTACATTTGCACACAATACTCGCCACTTCAGATTAGATTCTGCTACTTGACGGGTTGATATGAAAGATTGTCAATACACAGAACACCCTTCAATTTAATAGTTTGGTCTGTTACTTCACGGGTTGATATGGAAGATTGCATTTCCATATACATACACAACACCCTGTAATATATCAGTTTACGATTGATATTCAAGCTATATTTAGACACAACATTTCCAAACGTCTCAAAAATGCTACTATTGTTTCGTGACACGATGTGCAACTCTACGTTTACGCTCAGTGCATACAGTGTTCACTAAAAGTGCAATATAATAGGTTAATGAAGAGCAAGGTTTCTTACCACTTCTAGAAGTTATTTCTGGTAACAAGGCTTGCACAATGTTTAAACATGCTTTTATTCGGGCAATCATTACCCATTTCAAATCCACGAATTCAGCTAAACACGGTAGTTCAACAGCCCAAAACCGTGGTCGTAACACAACGGCCAGCATGACCAAAAAACATATTGCAAGAAATACTGACCAGATGGTATCCGCGAGCACGGTAAAGGCGTACGTGTATGACGTCTCCATTACTTGTCACTAGTACCATATATTCGTCTATGGTTGTACAACGGTATGGCATGGTCAGAAAAGGAAGGGTGTATTTATACAGGCATCAAGCATGTATTGACCAAGACACGTCATCATTGCTTTGCTGGCGTAAACCAACGCGACACTTTTCGTTGCACGGAAAGCACATGTGCGTATAATATTTTTTTTTTTTTTTTTAAATAAAAGGCGAATTACTGAAAGAAACGTGCGCATATTTAAAGGATTTCTTGCATGGACAATTCTGTATTTGGAAACTAAATAACTTTAATTACACATTTTAATCCCTTTTTATTTGTAAAATTCACCTTTCATACTCTCTTGTTTCTAGTTTTCGTGGTATATGGAATATTTTTAGTTGGTTTTTTTCCTCTCTTAAATACGTTAAATCCCATGCCTGGCATCCGTTTTGTGTTTCTTTTAATTAATGCACTGTGAGGGTAATAACACTTTACCACCGCCTTCAGTACGAGCTGAGCATAGATATACCATCACGTTACGAGTGAGTGAGTATATAATTAGATAACGAAAATAATTTTACCGCGTACAAATTTAAATAAATCAGAGTTTTCCCTATCATCCGTTCACATAGTAAGATAACATGTACAGAAAAAACAAACAATAGTACGTAAACTTAGTTTTCGAATACGACCGTGCTACGTGCATGTTTAAAGCAATGACTCAAATAATATGACGTTATTGCAGAATGCACAACATACTCAACCATGATAGCGGACCTTCAACACTAAAAACTCCAATTCAGAATAAATTATGAGTCATCTCGCAAAACTGAGCACTTCGATTTATACGTATAAGCACTTCATGCCTTCAATTTAGAATATCTGAAATATAAAACTGAAGTGGTACAATTAATTTTTTTCTTAACCAAAGCTATCGCTTCAAAACGTGCATCAATGGTTAACTTTCAAAAATTACTTCACTGCGAGAAATTAATCATCAAAAGGAAAAAAAAAACCATTAAAACCTCAGTCGGTAAGCCAGCTTTTGAAAGAACGAACTGCCATCGGTTCTAAAAGCATACATTAGAGAACGGTGCACAAAAAGCGTAAAATATTAAGTTTTTCATTTGGTTTCCTAACAGAAAACGTCAGCCTTTGTATTCAGTATATCCAGTTTCAATCGCTGAGAAAGTTTTGTTGAAAAACAATCGTTTAGATTTCCTCAATGGCTGAGACAGCAGAACGAACTATGCAGCTATTGCATGAATATGATTTATAACGAGATATATTTGAATTCACATATTTGCCAGTTTTTACAAGTTACGCGAATACTTTTACTCCATTTTTACACCAGTCGTCTCGATTGATCTCTTCATCTAAACAGACATTGGCACGAGATCTCAACAAAAAGGTTTTGCCATATTAAGGACAAAGGGCACATTTACGTGATTTTTTAACTTGCTTGTTTATTTCTAAGTTCAATAAGCTGCATCCACCACGATTATCGAGTCCTGAATTTTAGCGTTGACTCCAAATGACTTTTTCTGGGCTACAAAAAGACTCGCATTAAAAAAAACAACAAACATTTTGAATAATGCTACAGATAAGTTACATAACGCAGAAAACCTGTAATTGTGGCGAAATAAGTCACTTTTATACATAAGAAATATCAATGATGAACGGTTTAAATTTAAAGACTGATTGAATTTGTGTTGGTCAGATGAATGGAATGAAAGTGTCTTCACTAATATATAAAACGTAACCCCAAAAATAGTGCATTATAAAAGGTATGCTGTTTACGATTAAGATTTTAGCACACGAGACAAAATATTGAACAAATAAAAACTTCAAGTTGTAATGTACGAGACAGGATACTAACTCATTCACATATATTAATCTAAAATTACAAATTAAATCTCACGATGTTACCGACTAATATACGAGATTATTTGAAGGTAAATATTCGAACCCAGGTCATAAGGTTTCGTATTACATCTGTTGAAATGCTCTTCGCCCATGTATCGCATTTGGTTTCAAAACATGTTTGGCTGTTTTCCCAATATACGAGTTTCTCCATTATACGTAATCCTTTGGACATTAAAGTTTCACAATGCAGAAAACTAAAAACTAGTTTCACTGCTATTTCAAAATAACTAATTTAGAAGTTGTGTATACGTATATTAGGATCCTCTAAGAGTAATACATTAACCTGTTCACTGCCAAGCATTTTAGCTGCTACAATGCAACTCCAATGCTTCTTCATTTTGTAATTTTTTCGTGACGCCATTTTGGATCGAAAGTGAAACAATTTGTAAGTAGGCCAAATTCATGTATTGGGCTGACATCTAGCCTTGAAGTTGGGTATCATTGAGAACGAATTAACTCGTCCGTGGCACTGTGTTACTGATCGGCTTGGACGAGTTGTCTCGCCTACGGCATTGAAAAGTTTAAATTAGCTATACTAATTATTGCATTAATGTTTAGTTCTAGGCTACGAAACTGACTCGCTTAGATCAGTAGTTAATATTTATCATGATAACAGCGTGGAAAAAGAACTGAAGAACATTGCGACTGTTGTAGAATGTTACACATACGTCAAACAGAAAAACACGAAACATGACGTACGTACACTTAGTGTCGACGGTTTTCCCGTCCTTGTCACATCAAAACAGGGTAAAATTTATTGTTACTGAGTGTACGGGACTTGGAGTCCAGTTAGCGCAGTTTTACCTACACAGATATTTCTCAACGTGTTTAGCCTTCGTGTTCGACCACACGTACCAGATATAAACATCGTCTTTTCCTCATACGTCTTTATTAAAACCACTTTAAAAATTGTTGCTTAACTCGAAGTTCTGTTGAAGCTATTGATATTTAATTACACTCTTAGTAGGTAGATGACTTATCGGTTAACAATACAATGTGTAATCACTTAAACCTCTATCTGCGGATTTGGACAGCCATGTTTATATTTTAAATTTTAATATTACGCTAACAGTGACTTATCACAAAACAAACAAGGTGTAAGTATTTGGTTCGTATGTTTGGAAAACTAGAAATTTAATTTATTTCCTAATTAGTTATAACAAAGGCAAAGCGTATTTTCATAAAAGTGATAATTTGGTGATTTTCAAAATACCTAATCAAAAACAAGAATACCTGCATAACGCATTTCCTGATTACGATAGAAGCGAGGTACGTGTGAACAATTATTTTTAAAATCTTGAAAATAAACAAATATTAACTTGGGTTAAACGTAACAGTAACTCGCATTTTCCAGTAAATTAGACGAGAAAAAACAAACCCAACAAAAACAATTTTAAGCAACAAAGTAGTCACAATATTTCAAACGAAACTCGAGGTATTAGTACTACAGAGTATCCACCAGTAAGCGTCAAGGAAGTTCAAACTATACGATCGCACCGACCTCACAAAATTACATTACACGCAAAGACTAAATTACCTTTTGATGTGACAGTTCTGAAACACGCGGAACCCACAGGTTACGTTAGGCGAATAAGCTATTAATTTAGTAATAGCTGAGTTTCTAGAAACATTCCTTGCTATTTACTGATTGGCTTATTGATTGCCAAGTTCAACCTGAATAAACACGACGGATCGTAAGATTCCGGCCCCGCCTCTAGATTTCTTAGAATAATTAGTTATCACTGATGTCGAGAAAACCTACTTGTAGAGAAAAATATATTATGTAGAGACGACTCGTTTGGGTTGAGAATTTTTTTTTTTTTACGTAGAAGAGTGAACAACGTTTCGACCTTCTTCCGTCATCGTCAGTTTCACAGAGAAAGGAAGAGGTCAGCTTCCGGTCAGTTACCTCTTCCTTTCTTTGTGAACCTGATAACCGAAGACGGTCGAAACGTTTGTTTCTCTACGTAAAAAATTTAACCCAAACAAGCCGTTTTTACATGCATATATGAGCAGTGGTGGAGTTATTTTTAAACTAATATATATATATATATATATATATATATAATTTTGTTAATTCTGTACGTCTGTTATAGGTTAATTTAACAGCTTATTATAAAAGTTGTGTACAGAGTAGCTAAAACAAAGCTTCACATGAAACCATCTCAGCTTTTCCACCACAGATATCAAACCCCGTATTCTAGAATTACAAGTCCGCTGTGCCACGGTGTGTATAAAACATACGAAACACTCAATTAGCGCAAAGCATTTGTAAAAAGCGTTATGACCAGTAAGACACACATAACTGGAACAAGGCAACAATGCTTTCAAAGCTAAAAAAAAAAAAACACGTCTACGGTCTTCTACTTTCCAAACTAGAAATTCTATTGGACTTCTATACTCAGTAAAAAAAAAAAAACTTTTACTAACTTGTATATTGTACAAGAACATTTACTACATTATGAAACTCCCCACAAGGCGTCACTGTTTGTATACGTTTTTAGTTCACTTATGAAATAAAATATTTATCCTTCAATAAGACGTGGAATGGTCAAATATTAATCCATACACTGCAGCTACTTTATTAAACGCTCGTGAAATGTCAAGAGTCGTACACCGTATAATACATTAGCATTCAAATGCCGGAAGGAGAACGCACCTCATACGATGAATCAGCAGTCTACGGGTTAATTTGAACTAAGTGTTCTGTGATTGTCACGTATAATATTTAATAACAGCACTTAAACTGCACCCCGAATTTCAAACATAACGATTTTAATGCTTTACATGCTTCAAGAAATAAAATAAAAATAACTCCACCACTGCTCATGCCCATCGAAATTAGTAGAAAATTCGTAGTGGAACAGATATATAGATACAATATAACAGGAATTTGAACATTGTGATTATGAAACAATACAAATAAATTTGTAATGTTTTAGATGTAATTTACACAAAGGCTTTTAAAATTTAGATTTTCATATGGGAATGAATGTAACGTGATATAATCTTTGGTCTTTACCTCTGCTATTAATGTAGTTGAAAACTGGGACTATGTTACGTTATCCTCATATGGTATGAATTTTGTATCCCAAGCTCAGAATAACTTCATTACAGAAAGACAGCGTTGTATGAGCCTTCTTTGTTCAAGATAAATGTGCGATTGATTACAAGCGTTGTAAGAACGTTAGAATGTTACTTGATAACGTATGTTCTTTTCAAAACCACTTTTATACAACGAAACAATAGGTAATTGTTTTACAACGTACAGGACCTGTCCGCAGTTAGAAGATCATATGTATGTTAACTTAGTACACATTACCTGTACCCTCAAGCTATCTATATCTCTAACCATATAAAGTACTGTTACGGCGCTCATTACGTGACCGAAGCGTGGTAAAATGTCCGTATTAAAACTGTTTTTTTTTTGTTTTTGTTTTTTTGGAATTTCGCACAAAGCTACTCGAGGGCTATCTGTGCTAGCCGTCCCTAATTTTGCAGCGTAAGACTAGAGGGAAGGCAGCTAGTCATCACCACCCACCGCCAACTCTTGGGCTACTCTTTTACAAACGAATAGTGGGATTGACCGTCACATTATACACCCCCACGGCTGGGAGGGCGAGCATGTTTAGCGCGACACGGGCGCGAACCCGCGACCCTCGGATTACGAGCGCGCGCCTTAACCCGCTCGGCCATGCCAGGCCTCATTAAAACTGTTTCAAGCGAAATTAAAATCATAATAAGCTCAAAGTTCGTAATTTCGCTTGAAGCAAACAGTTTTAATATTACTATTGAATTAACGAACTATGATTAAAATCAATATGGTGGTTGTATTTAAACGTCAAAATGGTGTGGTGGTGGACAGTACATTCATTTTCCGCCTTTTAAAAGATGTATTGACTTAAAAAAAACACAACAGATTTAACTTTAAACACAATATACATGACTACTTTTGTTCGAGATGTTTTGACGTGTCATGCGCCAACACAACAGAACAGAACAATCGAATAATTAAGCCTAATCGAAAACGCAAATAGATACTCGACACTGAAGATATTGTAACAACACGTTTCCCATAAGATTGTCTGTGTATAACATCCAGAACAAATCAAACAGTCGTAAACATTAGTGTTGTCAGTGTGTTTGTGTGGGGTTTTTCTTATAGCAAAGCCAAATCAGGCTATCTGCTGAGCCCACCGAGGGGAATCGAACCCCTGATATTAGCGATGTAAATCCGTAGACTTACTGCTGTCCTAGTGGTTGGCGTGTTGTCAGTTAAGCCTGGAGGTAGGACTATACTAAATTTATCAACACTCTACATAACAAAGTACGTATAAAAAACTCGATAACATCCAAGTCGGAGATTTCAGGATAACAGAGACGTTTCGCGCTTTGTTTAGAGAGAATAATCATATACAAAATGAAATATAATACATATATATCCATATTCATTAAAGCAGAAGGTATAAATAATTATCGGATAATTAATTTATAAATAACTTGCAAAGATGTTTTATGCTGGAATGGACCAGTAATTCGAATTACTTCCATAACGCACGCGCCGCTTCCTTATTGGCCAACATTTTCAAGTGATGCATTAATACCGGAAGTTATCAGTGAAAAAAATAATAAAAATACAGTTTTGAAAGCGAAGAATTTACTTGTGCTTTTCAATAGTCGATATAACAAATGATTTTAGATATTGAACATTAATATTACTTTGTTAAAGAAACGATAAAAATCCTCAAAATTATACAAATATTTAATATAAAATTACGAATATACTGAAAAAAGCTTAGAATATTATCCTTTACACTGAAGTAGCAGAGACGGAGAGTATAGTTAAAAAATTCACGCGTAGATTATCCTCAAAAACAACCAAACACCCTTAATCAACTCACGACGACCCTGCGATATGCAGCAGTTAAAAACTCACCTTTGTGAAAGTAAACCTTTATTTTCATACCACGTTTTCATTTCTATTAACTATGTTGTCGATTACAATTTGTACTTTCCTAAAAATAACATACACGAGAAATCAATGGAGTTACGTGGGGGAAAAAAAAAAAAACTTACAATAAAAATGACCTCAGTTGTTTAGCTTGTTAGCCAACGTGCACGAGAGCAAGCAGCTGTCGATCTTAATACACACGTATATATTCCAACACGTATGTAACAAGCTAAAGCTACAAGTCAGGCCAAGCCTGTGTACGTACAGAAACACTCACCGACTCGTTATTCTGGAAACACCACCTGCCAAGTCACAAGTGTACCCTCAGCTTTCCAAGATGACATCACACACAGGAATCAGTTAAACTTTACAGATATATATATATATATGCAGAGCAGACGTTGCGTTCTTCACCTGTGCTTTTCTTTCCTCCTTTCGGGTCTAGATGCAGATAAGCAACTTAGGGACTTTCTAGGAAGTCCACAATGGCGAGCAGTAAACTTCCTCTAATCAAGAAAATGTTAAACAAAGGCTGAGAAGAGAAGGGCCTACCAACAGACCTCTCGTGGTAATTACACTGCTGATGTATAATGGCCTTTCCTCCCTCCCTCAATCTACTTGTCACCTGTCTCACGTTTCTACCTGGTTCAACCGGTGTAAAGAATAAAAAAAGGTCGCACGGCCACTGACCCTCTATTACGCATGTACACGTTCCAATATTCAGCGTGCACAACTTGCACTAAGAGTCATAACAATAGAAGATGTCTTATAATGACAGTCGTGATATCTTACCAATATCCGTCACTACCGTAACACATTTTCACGGGAAGAGTGCGTAACCACGGGTTACACGTAGCTCGCTCACTTTGAGCGCACCACAGCGTAACGTCATGCTTAAAACGTATGACAATTAGACTAAAAGAAACGTCTTTAAATTCATAACTGTATATTACACCACATAAATAAAAATGTAGTACGTAGAAAAGTACAGCATGTTTATTTGACCGATCAAAAAATTCAATAAACTCTGACAAGTGTCTGTTTGATTTCGCGAAATGACACTCGAAGGTTACCTTGCTGTCCTTAATCTAAGTAACAAACTAAGAGACATGGCAGATAGGTAGTCAACACCACCCGAAGCAAATTCTTTGGATTTTTTTTATTAACGAATAGTGGGATTTACCGTTATGTTATAACGCTTTAATGTTCAGTGACGGGGATTCGAACCCACGACTCGCATTTTACGAATCCACTAACTTAACCACCAGGTCATATCAAGCCCCTACTTCCCACAATTATCTAATGCATGACCAGTTCCGGCTTGTCATCATGGTGAGCAGAGTTTGGTCAAAAACTAAGTTAACAATCTTACTCTCAGACCAAGCAACCTTCATCAGGTTTTAGTTTCCTTTGCTAATTTTACTATCACCAAAAATGCAAATACTGATAGAAATGCGATTCTAACGTTACTCCAAACTCGTAGATAAACGTAGGAGAAACAATGATACTAAACACCTACAGGCATGTCAAAAGCTTTGTGCCACGTAGATACAAGACACCATACAAAACAAACCACGTATGATAAAACTGCACAGAGTTCGTGATGGTCTCAGAGCTGTTTTCAACAAAATGTAACTTTATACTTAAAACGTACGATGAATACATTAAGTTCTTTTGAAAAACCGATCCTCCAGTGTTGATTTGTGTTCTTCAGGTTCATTACAGAGAATTCCTCCAGTGTTGATTTGTGTTCTTCAGGTTCATTACAGAGAATTCCTCCAGTGTTGACTTGTGTTCTTCAGGTTCATTACAGAGAATTCCTCCATTGTTGACTTGTGTTCTTCAGGTTCATTACAGAGAATTCCTCCAGTGTTGACTTGTGTTCTTCAGGTTCATTACAGAGAATTCCTCCAGTGTTGACTTGTGTTCTTCAGGTTCATTACAGAGAATTCCTCCAGTGTTGACTTGTGTTCTTCAGGTTCATTACAGAGAATTCCTCCAGTGTTGACTTGTGTTCTTCAGGTTCATTACAGAGAATTCCTCCAGTGTTGACTTGTGTTCTTCAGGTTCATTACAGAGAATTCCTCCAGTGTTGACTTGTGTTCTTCAGGTTCATTACAGAGAATTCCTCCAGTGTTGACTTGTGTTCTTCAGGTTCATTACAGAGAATTCCTCCAGTGTTGACTTGTGTTCTTCAGGTTCATTACAGAGAATTCCTCCAGTGTTGACTTGTGTCTCAGGTTCATTACAGAGAATTCCTCCAGTGTTGATTTGTGTTATTCAGGTTCATTACAGATAATTCCTCCAGTGTTGATTTGTGTTCTCAGGTTCATTACAGAGAGTCAGTAAACAGCAAACTAATCGTTTCAGGTTTCACACTGTAGTGGCGCTCTGGAAAATACCTGCTGGGCGGGGAGGGTAAGGATTCGGTATCTTCAAAAGTGAAATTTTATGCGTCAGTCTGAAGAAATGTTGCAACAGCGTCAGTGGTGGTCTGCGAAGACCGACATGCACACACAGTACTTTACCCTCACCAACAAGTAACGTACATGAGGCAAAGAGGGTGGGAGTTTCGCTTATTCTTCAAATATAAATGCATATACAACTTACAGGTGCTTTCTACGAATAAACCACTTTAATAGTCGTCCAGATTTTACAACTATCTTGGTGTACTTTACGTTCCATTTCAGTGATTTAATTACAAATACGTAATAGAATACATAAAAATCTCACAAGTACAATGTGAACAGTTTTTTGTCTATACATCTGTGACTATCGGTAGCAGAGTGAAATAAATTATATTAAAACTAGGATACAAGTTAATCACTATAATTTCATCTAACGTATCAGTCAGTAGGGTTAACAACGTGCTGAATTATGTTCGTAACCTCATTTATAAGACAAGTCAGTCAGCAATGACTTGTAGGGCGTAGGTTGCCTTATTATTTTGATTGAATAGCCTCATTAATTGTTAACAGCGCTGATTTCTTTCTGATTTCAAGTTTGTTTTCTCACCTATATAGCGATAATTATGCCATTCACTGCAATCATGTGACACCGTCCTTAAGTAGGCATTGCATGATACTATAGTTTAACTGTTGGGAATTTTTAATTACGTAAATTTCATGCCTCGAGCTGTTTCCCACGTCAAATATTCCACACATAAAAATGTACTTGTATTCGTTCTCACTGATATTTGTAATCGTTGTTCTAAATACTTATCAGGAGAAGAAAAAGTGAAGTAAAACTCAACACGAAATAACTAACATTAAAAAGCAATCATCTCAAAAGTCGCTGGACTTACAACTTAGCTAGAACAGAATTTGTCTTTGAAAATAAACATGCACATAACAGATCAATGAAGCACACGCACAAATATAACTTCTAGTTCAGGCCCTCTCGTGTTATTTCTCGATGAAAATATCCGAAGAGTACAAACGAACCACTTATTTGAAACTTTGTACAATGAACTGTCTGTTCTGTCTCAACAATTGTGTCTCCACAACAAGGAAGTTGTCATCCATTCTACAAAGTTTCATCATGAGTACTCTGCCTGAACAATCTATCATAGAAAAACCGTTTATCTTCATTTCCATATAATTTACTTATAGACCATCTTTTCTTTTAAACCCGCTATCCACTGCAAGATCTTTGCACAAGAAATAAACACGCCAAACGAAACTGTTGATAAGTTTGGTTGGTAGGTTTTATCTGTTTTACCCTAGCTACATAACAGTTAACAATAAAATTCATCAAGATATTCAATCTATTTACTTACAAAGAACTGTAGCTTAAATTCAATTTGAAACGGATTCTCTTGCGAAATTTGCCTGATCGCACACTAACAATACTAGGCTTTACACTAAAAACAATGGAAACAAAACAAAGTGAGACAAAAGGACAAATTATGGCGATAACGTGTTTGTGTTCTCATCAGCGAATTAACGCCAGGAATAGCGACCTATATATTTCCCAAGGTATTAGTTCATAGAATTAATACCAATTTCTGAATCTTTTTACTTGCTCAACATTACTTTTTAGTGCGTGACTTTATGGAAATCGAATACAGTTAAATATGAAAGTTGTAAAATAACAAAAGAAAGTCGAAGCTAATAAGGCTTAACTTACTGCCTCTTTGCACAAACAAGTCAGTATACGATACGCGTGAGCGGGAAGTGCATATGTAAGCACGCACATATATACATTTATATAAATCACATCACCTATTCTAAAACTGCACGGATAAGATTATTTGCACAAAGCACAACTGAGTAAAATTTGTACAAAAAATTATATAAATAACAATGACATAAAAAATTCAATTATGAGAATATATACAAATTATCACCATACCTTTAAAAGAAGCTGTAACTTAATACAGCCAATTACAGGTTTAATTCAAACATCATATTAGCCCCTAGTTCTATTTCAGTGAAGACGTGCCACGATCAAAGGGCAGAATAAGTTTCTATGCGATTGACCTGATTATAGAAGTACCTGTGTAATCTTATCAACACTAGCCCACACACCCTAAGCCCTCGTTCCCACAAAAACTAATTTATAGCTTCTTAAACGAGTAACAAAAGTAGAGACGGTTTAAACATTTTTCTTCTAACACTCGCGTCTGTAGATTTGTGCAGTTCTATGATTAAGTTTAACCAGAAGCACAGTACAAAGTAACGACAAGGCCTCTTTTGTAGCTACAATTATACAACGAACAAACTTTCTCTGATGTAAATATTAGACTTTAATACCACAACTATCAAAAAAGGTTTCTTGAAACCAGACTGAATTGGTCAAAGCAGAATGTCCGAGATCACATTACCTTTAAAGCTTCCGAGAACAATTTCATACTATGAACATCTGAAAAACAATGGGCCAGTAAGTTTATACACGAGGAATGAAAAAGTAGGTAATAAGTTACTGTTAACACTTGAACACACCCAGCGTGAGAACAAACACGGCTAGTCTGTTCCTCATTCAGAATAGATGCAAACTCTCAACCAATAAGCTGCAGTTAACTACTTATCAGTATTAAAGCTCAAAATGATTCATTTTGAATGTTGTTTTCTAACACTTACTGACCTTAAAATCCGAAAAAGATAACACCATTGTAACACTTCTTGTTATCCAACTTTAACTAAAATTTAACTTACAAAACAGGGCAACTTATAACCGATCATTACTAATAATATATCAGAAAGGGTGTGAAAAGGTTACGTAGAGATTAGTGTTAACGTTATAGGCGCCAATGAGTTAAGGAAGTGAAGCCATGGATTTTAAGCTGATAAAAAAAAAAGTACTCGGAACCAGTTCTCAGGTTTTAAACACGCCTTTTGAACACGAATGCAGGGGATTATTTACTTTTATCTAAACGAGAATATATTTTGCTCACTGAATGACAAAGTGCTGTGAATGTAACTAAACAGTACGATACACAAGAGCTTTACGAGAAACGTTTACATATGCTTAGACAATGGCGCGTCACACAAAAATCGAACCTTAATTCCAGAGGGGAACAAAATTAGCACTATTTGGTTCACAGCCAGATTTCCGACCATTTCCTAGTGCAATGTTGTAAGGATTAAATTTATAGCTGAAGGATTTTTGTCACCGCCCCTTTTCAGAGAATGATGGTCGTATTGCGACACTTGTAAACAGTGAAGAGCCAGCGGCGTAAAGATTTCGAAAAATGGAGCTTTAAACGTTCTGCACGAAAACGAAAAACAATAAAAACAAAACCCCAACAACGTTTAGGTCGAACACTGAATCCTAAACCACACCCCAAAGTAATTCTGAACAACGACATCTGCGAAGTACAAGTCATGAATAAGCAAGCCAACCTATAGCTCTAAATGTCAATGTCAGGAGGTATAGTACATCTACTCTGACCTTCAAGAAAATAAATGACGACAATTAGAAGTTGACAATCAATAACTGTTTTCATGACAATGGTGGACTAAAAAGAAGGTCTGGTATCACAGCAATCTCACTATACTTATTTGTGAAACCCCTCATGAGGCAGATTCAATCAATTTTTCAGCCTTTGGTTTGTTTATATATATGACATCTTAGAAACTGATGTACGTTGTACACAGATTTCAGAAAACTTCAGATTTTAAGTCGAATATTGATCACCTTTTTCAGAGGCTTATTACAATGGAATTAATATCTGACAACAGTCATTCTCATAAAATGCAATTACCTTCATTAAAACAGTTAACAAAACAATAAACATTGTGATATGAAAAAAGGTACTGAATATTTAGATTATTTATACATAAGAACCCAATGTTCCTGAGATAGGTAGTCCTCATAAGACATTATTGGATTTACGTCTGAATACATCATTAACAATGAGGGTATGCAACTGGTGCAGCAATCCATTCTAATAAGTAGGTTATCCAGTTTTATGATTATACTCATTATGCTATGGTCATTATTAGATAAACATGTTTAGTTCTATTCTACGTAGGTAGCTTGCTTTGATTAGAAAACAAAACAATGCTCTTCATCTATGCTTTTTTCCTTCTTGAATTTGGATGAAGGAGCTTGAGAACCTTCTAGGAAGTTCATAATGGCAAGCAGTAAACTTCCTCTAATAAAGTGTTGAACAAAGGCAAGGAAGAGATGGTGTCCAAACAGAGAACTTTTCAGTCATTGAATCTTTAACATAATCATCCTAACTTATGATAATCTATCAGTTGTCATCAAATATCCTAACGTTATCTTCATCACTCCAACTACTAAAACAGTTCATAACTGTTTTCAATTTTAATATAGCTTAATTTAAAACACTGGAATTTAATTCGAAAACAAAAATCCATCTAGTAATGAGATATATATGCTTATTAAAACTGCAATCATTAGTTCCAAGATATCACACGATTTCTAGCAAAAGAGATAACTGTTTAGATTGACTAAATGATTCTGTGGCTACATTAACCATAAAAAGGCAAAATAAAATAAATTTAAATAATTACACAAAATATTAGCTAGCTACAACATTGTGCAATGTGTTTTGCAGGAATAGAACAAACCTGAACAAACAATAAATTATGAAACATTCCATTGTTAATATAAGAAAGTAGAAAATGCATGACACACTAATATACCAAATTTCTCTTTTTCAAGCTTGTCCTCAAGCCAACATCTTAACGTTGAACCCAATAAGATCAACAAACATGTTGGTCAAGGTTTGGTATAATTATCACCTAATAAAATCAAACATGTACCACAGACAAGACAACTCTTTTAATAAAGATGACAGGACACTGTACATTGTAAACACTGACAGAAATATCAAATGTAATAGAAGAATGTTCTGTAATCACAGTACAAAACTGCAAACAGGGAAACAAAATAAACCCTGCAACAAGTATAAAATCTTGCAAGTACAAAAATGCAACACCAATGAAATTAACTATAAAATTAAGTCATGCTGAAAAGAAACTGATAATTTTGCAAATATCCACCTTCACATGAATGAAGACCCTCATGAAAGACAATATTCACAAAAAACAAAATATTTAAATAATTAACAATTTTCACAGTATTACTGTTTAATTGTTCACAAGACAATTCAAGAAGAGATGTGTCACATCACATTATACCCTACAGTAGATCTTCCAGTGCTGGTGACAACTGTCTACTTTATGATCTCCGACTTTTGCCAGGGTCCTGTGGATCTACACCAATTCTGCCTGGGTTTCATCAATTACTCTTAGTTTGGACAGAAGTAAGAATCAACACAGTTGTATTTTTATTTTAGAGAATTTTACCACTTTGCATTTGGTGGCTGGTTCCTGGTTATGCATTTTAAGCACTGGAATATGATCTAGCACTGGTCACAGGTGATATTCATGTATGTGGTAGCAAGGGTGGTCTGGCCTCAGCTACATTCAAGGTAAACCATGAGAATACTTTGGTGGTGGTTATTTGGATGTTACATGTTGAGACACCTGCAATCACTGATAAAATACTTCAACAGTGTTATGTTGCTGGTCATGAACCTCAAATCCAAGTTATGGAAGATAAACCTATGACTAGGCTAACTCTCACAAAGACTTTAGCTCTGGAAAGGTTTTTTACATTTTTTGAATACATTGATGTTGCTGGAGGTAAATGCACATTTTGCATCTGTGATGCTTGGTGTTGATACATCCTTCAAAAGAATATCTTACTGGCTGAAACTGATGTCCGATTGGCGTCATTCTTCTTATGATTCGTGTCATATGAGCATCTGAATGATGTCACAACAGTACAAATTGCAATGTTAAGCATAATTCATGTAACATCATTTTGTCACTGCCTAAGTGATTAACTGACAGATAACCCTATTGTATACTGGTAAAAGTAGTTATAACAGGCACCCCCCCAACCAGCTTTTGGTGCCCCCTTTTGGAGAAATTCTAAATCCTCCTCCAATTAAAGAAAAGAAAAACTAATACTAGTAGTAACTGGAAGTACACGTACATTTCTTTCATATGAGTCCAATAACAAAGTTCATTCGAAACAAGTACCTACAGAATCCAATCTTGCATAAAAACACTACGCATTTATTCAAGAATTAAAGTTGTGGTGCTAAGAATGTTATTGTTAAAATAATTAAACTTATTTTGTTTTGTTTCTATGCTTGCTCATAAAAGATTCTTCAACTTTCACACAAAAGTAAATACAATGTTAATTTATGTGGACCAAACAAGCTAAACATTATTAATAATGCTGTATTACACTATAGCACATAAGAAAATTTACCTCAAAAAACAAAACAGACAAAGTATAACTTTGATGTACCATAATTCATAGATACTCCAAGAAAATACATAAATACTTAGAATCATTATACTGGGTGAAACACCACAGTCATGTTTTATTTGAAATATAGCAAATAACCTGCCAGTTCACGATAGCTACTGCTCCAGTCCTGTAAATGCTGCTAAACAATGGCGATACTGGATAAAACTAGATTAAATCAAAATTATTTTTTCTTCAACATTCAGGATGTTTTAAATTATATTTTTTGAATCACATTTAATGTTAAAATTTGATTTCCAGTTTTTCAAAATGATCCCACATTCTCAAATACTGTAATTAAAGTTCAGAAAAAATCTAGAGTTTAATTGGAAAATGAATGTATACGCCTCAAAACAAGAAATGCAAAAGGGATATTTTTTTATTTTAAAGAGAAATATATGTAATAATGTTACAAGCTCAGAGTATGTGATGTTACACATGTTAAGGTGCTGATTACCTGACCAAAATGACAATAAAAGTTGTGCACTTTGAAAACGGAGGAAAACATCGGATTTTTCACCAAAACTCATTTGTGTCCAATAAATTTGTTTAAGAGATCTGCATGTTCTGCAAGTGCAACATGTGCAAAATCCCTATAAAAGTGATAAGTTCTCGGTTTCCATAGCTCAGTGTTAAGCCACCGACACGCAATACAGTTATGCCAAGACTGACTGAAGCACAATGCAACAATGCCATTGGTTGCTTGGAAGCAGGCGAATCTCGATCAGATGTTGCCAGAGCTGTGAATGTCCACCCAAGCACCATCACAAGGCTATGGAATTGTCACCAACAACATGGATCAACTTGTGACCATTCATGATCTGGCAGACCTCATGTGACCACACCCGCACAAGATCGCATCTTCAGGATAGGACCACCACTACAACGTCTACTGCCTCAACCATACCAGGGCTACATAGGATATCCAATCAGGCCGTATGCAACCATCTACGAGATGCAGGAATCTGACCTCGACGTCCAGTCATAGGCATCATCCTCACCCAGCAACATCTTCAAGCATGGCTGCAGTGGACTCAGGCACATCAAGTATGGCCTCATCGACAATGGAGGTATGTTTGGTTCAGCAATGAATCACGTTTTCTGCTTCAAAGGCAGAATGGAAGAACCTGTGTTTACCGTCGCCAAGGTGAATGTTTTGCAGCCAACTGTTTGCAGGATCTTGATAGATTTAGTGGTGTCAGTGTCATGATGTGGGCTGCCATCACCTACAATGCCAGAACAGACCTTTTGCACATCCGAGGAAATCTTACAGCTCAACGATACGTCGACGAGATTCTTAGGCCCTATGTGCTACCCATTATGGTGAACATCAACAACGTTTTTCAACATGACAACGCCTGTCCTCACACAGCCCAACTTGCCACTGTCTTCTTGAGACACCACAACATCAACGTTCTTGACCTGGCCCTCCAGATCACCAGATTTAAACCCCAAACATCTTTGAGATGAGTTGGACAGACGTCTGCAATGGTGACAACCTCAATCGCAGACTCTACCTCAGGTTGCAGCAGCTTTGCAGGAGTGCCAAGCAGTTATTGATTCTCACGGGGGACATACTCGTTATCGATGTTGAGTGACGTTAAACTTCAACTAGTGAGCGTGGATGTGCAAAGTTTCACACATCATACAGAACTACCCAGAATAAACTTAACAATTTGTCTCATATTTTACCTTTTGCATTTCTTTCTTTGAAGAGTATATTTAACTAATACCCTGTATGTAAGACTATGGGATGTATAACAGAAAAATATAGCAAGGTTCTGTACGACTTGTCTGACAAAATTCCCTTTATTTAACCTCAGTTTAATGATGCATGTAACAGATTAATGAGTGTTATAAAGATGAGGCCAGAAGTAGGATGTTAGATAACATGCACATATCACTTAAGAGCATTTCGCACTTCAACACGTACACAAAACATACCCTTCAAAGTTCTTCTACTCCAATTGTCATACACCCCTAAAAATGCTTTAACAGTTTGTCATAACTTTAATTTTCAATGATAGAAAAATAGTAGAATATGTTGGATTCACCGTTAATAATTTTCATACTTGAAATATTCAGCAACTCAATATTTAAAAAACAAATATCCAGACAAATTACAGTACATAAAAATTCAGTTAATCTCTGACCATATGACAATATTTAAGTTTAAATTAGAACTATTTAAAAGTCCTTTAAGAGACTTGGTATTGCACAAAGACTGTAAAATAACATCCAAATCTGAAACTTTCTGGACATTATACTCATTTCTAAATCAGAATAAAACCGTCTTGTCCAACTACTTGGTTTAGTCCCCGATCAGTGCACAAGTTTAATGTTGTGCTCAACACATCTTCACATTTTACATCAGAGTAAATGGACCCCATTTATTGCAATGCTGCAGGATATTCGTTTGAATATCCTTTATGAGTCACTTGAGATCAGAGAGTGAATGCTATTTATTAGGCTTAAAACTATCTTAAAAGTCTGCAGCTTTGAGATACATGGACAGAATATCATGCCATAGGAAAAAACATACCAATGTTTGTACATAAAAGTTACAACAAAGGTATAATTAGCATACAGTTAAACTGAGGATAAGCACCCATCAAATAATCAAAGTTGATAGCCATCACAAAATGTGGTATTTACAAGTTTTGTGGATAAATAACCTAATACTTGTTTATACATGAACAGTAAAATAATTTGTTTTCATGCTTGTAAAGAACATAATAAAAAAACTAACTTAAAAATTTACTTTAAAGGCTTTGCAAAGTTTCTCAACTGTTAAAATTACAATACTTCTTTAAATGAAAGAATTTTGACATTTACAATATAAAGTGCAAAAATCAGTAAACCAGAAAAATAGCATAAATTACAAAAGTTAATCTATTTCTATCAACACTTAAAACAAAGTTCACATTTGAAATACCACAATCTGACCCACTGATAAGTATTAAATATTTTATCACTTAACACGACTGAACACGTCACAAACGGGTATTTTACGATAAAGCACAATGATCAGAAAGGTTATCTTACAGACCATAGTCCAAAACACAGTTCTGAAAAAATTGTTAACTTGTTAATGTTATCTAAATGAAGAACCTGCTCTAGATTCAAGAAATGCAGTTGCTGTTGTTTTGAATTAAGCACAAAGCTACACAATGGGCTATCTGTGCTCTGCCCACCAAGGGTACTGAAACCTGGATTTTAGCGCGCAAGTTCACAGACATACTGCTGAGCCACTGGGGGGCTCAAGAAATGCAGATGTGTATTTTTAAAGAGGTTGTGCATGTAAGAAAGCTAAGTCCCAAACCATCAGAAAACTTACAAATCATCTTAACTTCCTGTAAAGTCTAATGTCTTGAACAAGTGTTCACAGCTTTATGTTGTTAAGTACATATTTACTATGAAATTGAATTACTGTTGGTTTACTTTTATCAAAACCATCACTTGAAAAGTTTGTATGAGCACACTTATAACTAACAAACTGGAGTTGGCCATCAAACATGACACTTAACATAGATCCTTAATATCAGCCCCCCCCCCAAAGCGATGTGGGGGGGTCTGCCATTCAGATCTGATCCCGTCACCCAAAGCATTCCCCACAAACCCCCTGTACATTGTTTCCTTATACTTCTGGACTGATTGTCACGAAACCTAGTACGTATGATTAGGGCTACCCAGAGAGTGACACAGAAGGGTGTACATCCAGCCTTTCACCCAACAGCCTGTAAGACTTCCCCAATGTTCAACAGTTACATCAGCCAGTATATTCCAATTCAGAAATCCCACAATTGTAGAGTGATGTTATTACTTTTAGATAAGTTGCTGTGCAAAAAATAGTTATTCTAAATATAGCACACATAATGTGCAGCACTAGAGAGTGTAATACACAAACTTCAGTTAATGAAAATTTATTTTCACAGCTACAGTAGAGAAAATAAACATCACCTCAGCTTATTTCTAGCTTGAAAAAGTGTTTGCTTGAAACATCCAAGGAAAGTTTTTTTAAGACAATTTATCTCAATTTTTATTGTGAAGTCTATTTTATCACCTTTGCACTTCCCTATTTATAATTGACAAATAATGGTTATGCCAATTTTTTTAAAATTATAAATACATAATAATAACCACTAAAACATCTTACCAGGAATGTGGCTTTTCAGTATCAGTGAACTGGGACTCCATGTTGCATTAGCAGGAGTAACATGCCTCAGTCTTGAACCCAGAAAAACAAAATAAAATTTTCCTTCTTCAACCTCTTCTGAAGATAACGGTGGAAAGGACGATAGGTCTAAATGAAGATGAATGGCTTTCCCACCCTTGAATATTGAAGGAAGTACATATCAGCCTTAGTTAAGTCACAAATATTTTTTATTGTTCAACACTCAATATTCTTTTCCAACTGAATGTGTTAGTTTAACTTGTTTTACACCCAAACATATTTGGTACTTTCAAAAATTTTCACACTACGATCAATATACAGTATTCTCTTTATCTCAAAACATTAATCATAAGTTTAACTAGAAATATACAGTACTAGATAACACTAACTTACATAAACAGGAGCCTGGTTTGGAATCAAATCCATTGCTAACCTCTGAAAAAAAAAAAAAAGACGTAAATTACACACACACACACACACACACACGTATATTTATATAGTTATGTTAAAGAATGTTATAAACAGTAACTAATGAAATTAGCAAGAACTTATTACCTTTATAAACTTATGTTTCTCTACTTTTTATATTATCTTGAATTAAATGAAAGCAGTGAATTTTGAATACTGTAACATACGTATGTTTGTTTGTTTGTTTGTTTTCGAATTTCACACAAAACTACTCGACAGATATCTATGCTAGCTGTCCCTAATTTAGCAGTGTGAAACTAGAGGGAAGGCAGCTAGTCATTACCACCCACCACCAACTCTTGGGCTACTCTTTCACCAACGAATAGTGGGATTGACCGTCACTTTATATTGCTCCACAGCTGAAAGGGCAAGCATGTTTGGCACGACAGGGATGCAAACCCGCGACTCTCAGATTACGAGTGTCACACCTTAACACGCTTGGCCAAATGAGAGTAATAAAATATTTACACAAGAAGCACATACTGATCGAATCCAGATGTCTTTCTTCTGATGGACTAAGAAATATATTTTAAAATATTCCTTTGCAGTTTTAAGCATTTTGTGCGGCAGTTCATTACATAGGTATGCATCAAGAACCAGAAGACAGTAGACATTGATATAATGTACAACTGTTTAACATTTCAGACACATGCAGCTCTGGCTTTATGTAACTATATGGAAGGAAGGAGTTATTTTTGTCTGCAGCTAAAAAATGGGTAACCAGCAATATTAATAGGCTTAACTATCACTGTTAAACAATCAATTATGATAGAAACAGAAGAAAAACATTTTCAATATTGTCTCATTCAACACAAAGATTTTTATTAATTAAAGCAAGCAATGTATAATTAACCAATGACTTGTTAGAATCAACATTTATACAGTAAAGAGAAACCAGTTGTTTCTACAAAATACAGCAAGCACCATTCTTGCATCATGACCTCAAACTCCTTAATTTTATGTGCCAAACAATGAAAGTCCTCACAACAAAGTGATCATTCTTTCATGTCTCCAATAAATGACAATTGATAGGATTAATTAACCCTTAAACAGCAGGAATGTTGTAGACATTCAATAGTCAAGTAACAAAGCAGCTGTAAATACACGCACTACAAAACTGTCTAATAGTCAAGTAACAAAGCAGCTGTAAATACACGCACTACTAAACTATCTAATAGTCAAGTAACAAAGCAGCTGTAAATACACGCACTACAAAACTGTCTAATAGTCAAGTAACAAAGCAGCTGTAAATACACGCACTACAAAACTGTCTAATAGTCAAGTCACAAAGCAGATGTAAATACACGCACTACTAAACTGTCTAATAGTCAAGTAACAAAGTAGCTGTAAATACACGCACTACTAAACTGTCTAATAGTCAAGTAACAAAGTAGCTGTAAATACACGCACTACAAAACTGTCTAATAGTCAAGTAACAAAGTAGCTGTAAATACACGCACTACTAAACTGTCTAATAGTCAAGTAACAAAGCAGCTGTAAATACACGCACTACTAAACTGTCTAATAGTCAAGTAACAAAGTAGCTGTAAATACACGCACTACTAAACTGTCTAATAGTCAAGTAACAAAGCAGCTGTAAATACACGCACTACAAAACTGTCTAATAGTCAAGTAACAAAGCAGCTGTAAATACACGCACTACAAAACTGTCTAATAGTCAAGTAACAAAGTAGCTGTAAATACACGCACTACTAAACTGTCTAATAGTCAAGTAACAAAGCAGCTGTAAATACACGCACTACAAAACTGTCTAATAGTCAAGTAACAAAGCAGCTGTAAATACACGCACTACAAAACTGTCTAATAGTCAAGTCACAAAGCAGATGTAAATACACGCACTACTAAACTGTCTAATAGTCAAGTAACAAAGTAGCTGTAAATACACGCACTACTAAACTGTCTAATAGTCAAGTAACAAAGCAGCTGTAAATACACGCACTACTAAACTGTCTAATAGTCAAGTAACAAAGCAGCTGTAAATACACGCACTACAAAACTGTCTAATAGTCAAGTCACAAAGCAGATGTAAATACACGCACTACTAAACTGTCTAATAGTCAAGTAACAAAGTAGCTGTAAATACACGCACTACTAAACTGTCTAATAGTCAAGTAACAAAGTAGCTGTAAATACACGCACTACAAAACTGTCTAATAGTCAAGTAACAAAGTAGCTGTAAATACACGCACTACAAAACTGTCTAATAGTCAAGTAACAAAGCAGCTGTAAATACACGCACTACAAAACTGTCTAATAGTCAAGTAACAAAGCAGCTGTAAATACACGCACTACAAAACTGTCTAATAGTCAAGTCACAAAGCAGCTGTAAATACACGCACTACAAAACTGTCTAATAGTCAAGTCACAAAGCAGATGTAAATACACGCACTACTAAACTGTCTAATAGTCAAGTAACAAAGTAGCTGTAAATACACGCACTACTAAACTGTCTAATAGTCAAGTAACAAAGTAGCTGTAAATACACGCACTACAAAACTGTCTAATAGTCAAGTAACAAAGTAGCTGTAAATACACGCACTACTAAACTGTCTAATAGTCAAGTAACAAAGCAGCTGTAAATACACGCACTACAAAACTGTCTAATAGTCAAGTAACAAAGTAGCTGTAAATACACGCACTACAAAACTGTCTAATAGTCAAGTAACAAAGCAGCTGTAAATACACGCACTACAAAACTGTCTAATAGTCAAGTAACAAAGCAGCTGTAAATACACGCACTACAAAACTGTCTAAACTGGACCAAAATGATTTTTTTAATCTTATTTTTACTGCCTGCCAGTTCATATGAATATAAAGACAAGTCAGCTCATAACATTACTTCAAGGTATTTTAGGAAAGTTTAACACTTTTTTTCCATGCACAACAGTGTTTTAAATTGTGTAGTATAACTGTTTGTGCAAATATTTATATAATTTTTCAAGTACATAACTTATCATCCATAATACAAAACAACCTTCTGCTATGATCCCATTTAAAAAATACCAGAGGTATGACCAGCTTGAATTTTTACAAGCAAGGCTATGCAGTTTTATACAATACACAATGAAAATTTTCAAAGCCTTTGTTCTGTTGTTCTTTTAAAACAACTTAAGTTACATTTTCATATCATAGTCACCGATTTAAAAACAAGAGTACACTATTGTTCTTTATTAATATAAATCATTACATAAAGGTCCATTATGTTCTAACACAAATAATTTTATGCACTGCTCATTTACAAGCACACAATAAGAGTAAAGTAATCAGTTAGTCGACGGTCTTTTTTCCAGAGAATTATCATTTATCACAAACTTGGAGATGAGCAAGTACAACTTATCAATCCAAGATGGAGAATCAGATCTGTATTTTCATTTAAATTGCACTGTTATTAAACTAATAAAATAAAAAATAGAAACACTCGACAGACAACCAGAAAGAATTTTGTGACAGTATTCTTCTTTAACTATCTACTAATACTGCATTTAAAAATTAAAACTAGCACTTCAATATCAACTTGAATCACTTCTTATAAATGTAAAGCAAGAGAAAACAGTCCTTACTAGGACAATATACAGCAAATAATCTTCATAAGCACTCAAGTCAAATTCCTAAACAGTTTTCTTTTGTCCATGTCTTTGAAAAATACTGAAACCTTTAACTTTATTTGAACAGGTAAAAATCTCAGCAAGTGTTATGCAACTAGCAAGCCAAAATCATAATTTTACTACACGAGAAAATTTCTTGCATAACATTACGTTAAAAGATAAAACATGAGTGCAAAAGATCTTCAATGAAAGTGTGAAAAGATCATCTGTACTAAGTCGATCTGTTATTCTCACATCTTTGTGCAGCTCTACAAGAAATGTCCTCGAAAAACTAACACCATCTTTTATATTACATGTGAACTGAAGGAAGGTGGTAGGATTCTGTTTCTTGGAAAGATGGAATTTCCTGTCAGAACTATTTTCCTTCTCTTTAAGGTATAGTATAAAAAAAGGAGTCCACACACTGAGGGAGAATCCATTCATCTTGGCAAAGTATACATTTTAAAATGAGCTAATTTAGAAAAACCAATGACTGTCTCATTATTAAGTGCTATAAGATTGGGGATGAAATTTAATTTATCAGCACATATTGATCAAATTTAATGAGGGAGGAAAATTACAAAGCCAAATTAAAACAAATGGATGGGGTACTTTTGACCTGGCCAGGTGGATGAGACATTCGACTCGTATTCTAATTGTAGTGGGTTCGAATCCCCATTGCACCAAACATGCTCACCCATGGAAGCATTATAATGTGACGGTCAATCCCACTATTCATTGGTAAAAGAATAGCCCAAGAGTTGACGGTGGATGGTGATGACTAGCTGCCTTCCCTCTAATCTTGCACTGCTAAATTATGGACGGCTAGCGCAGATAGCCTTTGTGTAGCATTGTGCGAAATTTGAAAACACACAGGTACTTTTAACCATTAAACAGCAGGAATGTTGTTGATAGCAGCATTAGTTAATCATGGCTAAATTGTTTAACACTTAAACAGCAAAGTGGGATTTGAAGAAAACTTGCTAACTGGTTGAAAACAAATTGACCATAGCAGATAAAACAGTGTATATTTAATGTCAAATGTTTATAATAAATTATTTATCTTTTGATTTATTGTTAGAAATGAGAACTCATCACTTTGAGCCCCATTTCCGATCTGACATAGTGGTAACTTGTGTAACGAGCCAAAATAATCAAAACAGAAAAAACCTCAGTTAAATGAGCCACTAGAAAGATCCTAAAACAAAATACCAGTGAGAGAGTACACAGACATATCAAAACAGATCAAATTTATATTACATTACCACATGTATACTACAAGTTAAAAAATAAACCAGAGTGAATCTCAGTATTCAAGGGAAAAGTCATCTAAAGTATATTTACAAGACGTGATCAGCAACTTTTACTAAAATGTTCAATATGTTACCCAAGTATTTGCAATCAAATGTTAGTAAATTGAATGTGTTAGTCTAACTCACTCTGACAGGTCAGAGTGCAAGGTAACATTTCACACGAATACAAATACTTGTGTTCAATGTACAATTTGCATATTATATTTACATAATCTCTAGAACCTCTGAAATATTTACTTAGCTTTTTCTCTCCATATCCCTGTGTATTGGAACTACTGTTTATTTTCCTTTACCACCTACTCATTATATCTGCAATACGAGGTGAAACAAACAGTCGATAATTGTGAAATGAAGTAAATACTATGTCAAATGGCAGATATAGGTCATAGTATGTGCACTTTGACCCCTACCATTGTATTGGATTAAAATTCAATCCATATAAAATCTAGCAATGCTGTAACAGTTGCGTGTCAAATGTTAAATTTTTGTTCACTAAATCTAAGTTCAAGATGATTCTGGAAACCAAGCACATAAAACTAATGGAAAATCGAGCATGGAGAGTTTACATACAGCTGTTAACAGCTTTCTTACAAATCACACAAGACTTATTATGCAGGCATATCACCAAAATAATTTGATTTATGACAACAAACATGTAGAGACAAAGCAACCTGTGTTCAATCTCAAGATTTCACGTTTGATATACATAAAGGACTTTCTCCCAACACTAAAAAAACTTGCAAAACGTTTCTCACTGAAATGTGAAAAATTTGCTTCAGTCAGACCGTCATCCATAAGGTTTCTGTAGCTATTCATAAACTTGGAAATACACAGATCTCTCCTTTTCTCAAAAAGGAGTAAAAAAAGCAGAGAAAATCAGGATTTAAAAAATCCAGAAAACAGGAGTGACCTCTGACAGTAAGAAAAGTCATTAGGAAGCTTTCATTAAATAGTTTTTTCAGCATAAAATGTTGATTGCCTTCCACAATAAAGCGTCTCATTCTACACAATTTTTTATGTCTAAGTATTCATTTTATGTAGAAATGCAAACAAAAATGTTAATATTTACTACCACTGTCACTTCAGTTCTGGTTTATATCAGGTAACTGTTCTATTCATTAAGAGAAGTCACGTAATGTATAAAAAATTAGTTTAGAACATGCAGTTTCACTGAAAAGTGGACAGGTATATTTAGCAATGATAAATCATACAAGTCAAAGAATTATATAAAACATTTATTTTATTAGGTTTGTAAGTCATAAAGTACTGTGATTTACAGATTAGGAATTTGTACACGAGCTAGACACATCTGGTGACATTTCTATCCACAAATCAACTAATAGTATTTTACTATAGGAACCCCTGGGTGACAGCAAATAGTGTGCAACATGATGGTCATACTAAATCTGCATATTCTACAGGGTGGTCCGTAAGTCCCCACCCATCCATGTGTTATTATATTATATTCAATTGTGCATCATAAATTTATTTCTTTCTTTTTCAGAGAAATATGGCTGATGTAAGTCTATGTTGAGGAAACTGTCTCACAGAACATGGCATTGCATAATACTGTGCAGTGAGAATGAGGGACAGCACACAGATACACAAGCTATATGGATGGGTAGGGACTTATGGGCCACCCTGTAACAGTGGTAAGGCCTTCTGCCCAATGCCAGGACCCATCAGGCTGGCTGGAATATTTAGAAATTGTAATAATCTAAGCATTGCTTGAATAATCAATTTCATGAACTAGGCTTAATAAATAAATTATCTTTTATATTATTCAGATGTCAGAATTAGAGTAAATATGCTTAACAAAATATATTTATTTTAATCACTGATTGTTTATCTTAGTTTTCATCAGAATAAACTGTAATTACCAAGTTTTATTAAATAATCCTATTGGTAAAACCATTGAGCTAACATCAACTCTTGAAAATAATTACATCTGTATTTTGCACTGCCATTCAGCAAAAGCTATACAGAAGAATTTATGACCTCAAACAAAAATCCTGCTTACTATAGATGTATCACTGAAGTTACTACACATTACAAGAATACATCACACACCCTACTGTATTACTGAAGACCAAATGCACATTACAAGAATACATCACACACCCTACTGTATTACTCAAAGTTGAAAGCACATTATAAAAATATTTCAGGCTTCTTTCTGCTCTTGGAACTAATTTATCCCGTCATCTGCTTACTATTAGCCATAAAAGTATTAACACAGCACTGAACCTGCAACTGGAATGACTTATCCACCACTGTATCAAGATTATGCTCTTCAAGCAAGTTACTGAGAATGCTTGTGCAAAGATCCATTTCTTCAATCGTTCTACTGAGTGGGTTCCAACGTACATTAAGTGCAATCAAATTATGGTCACCCAAGGGTTATCTGATAGGTTGTCACTTGTCAAATAGTTGTACTACCTACTCAAAATCATTCTGTAGTCTCTCTCAATTCAGTTCGAAATATAATTTAATATCGTAATAAAAATTTAACAGTTTACTAATTATGCCCCAATCAATGTCATTGGATTAGAAATAATTGGCATCAACCATGAAATCAGAAGATTTAAAACAAGAAGCATGAAACAAAAATGAACTTTTCTTCTAGCAGGTTAGTTATTACATGTTCTGTCAGTTTGTCTTCAAGCTCGAATAAGATTTATTCGTGGTGCCATAATACTATACGTAGCTTGCTGTAACGTACTTTCCAATTGCAACTAAAAATATTTAGGTGAATTTTTCATCACTGGATACCTGCTAAAACCATGACACATTAAGTATTAAACTGGTCCACATAAGTAAAACTTAACTAATAACCGTATCCATGGTCTCTGTGTAACATTATCATCCTTCTAGTCACTGAAACAGCAAAGCAACATGTCAAAACCAAACTAGCCAACAAAAGTTCTAATAAACTTTAATCACATCACTTGAATAAACTATTGAAAATATTTAAAGCTATAACAGACAAATCTAACTGAAGACAAGTTTTGATGTTAGCTTCTCTAATTTAGTTTAGTAACCTTCATACTCAAGTTGCATTTCAGCCTTTTCCAACCAAACAGACCAAATACCAAAGTCCAATACTAAGCCATTTCTGGTTATTTTAAACTTATCAGAAAATAATTTTTTTCAAATTAACTTTTGTAACTACAACTAGCAGTCAATCTTCATACATTTTCTAGTTTTTGGACAATAATTGTGCAATAATAGAAAATTACATACATTATATTCCCCATGGAAGCCACAATGTAACCTTGTTACTCTACAAAATCAAAAATTATTTTCACTACAACTTGATCATCAACACAAACATTCAAGCAACTTATGAATTCCAACATTTAAATCAATTTCTTACACAACTCCAATGCTTCTCTTATATACTTTAAGATAACCTCCATGTGTACCACCTTATTCAATACTGTACCTAATTTTATCATATAAATAAAAATACATAAATCTAATATATATATTATTCATGGTACAGGTACACCAAGCATTTTTTTTATTCTATTAACACACTTCCTGACAGAACAGTGGAGAAACATCCAACACATTATACTGGTACAACACGATTGCCCAATGGAGACAACAGCTGTAACACAGCATATGTTTAGAATGTTAGAAACTACAGTGTTCTTGGTGTGCTTCCACAAAGCTGTTACGGCATTTTTATTGGTTACTAAATACAAACTTAACACTGAAATCCATCTTAATAAGAGTATTACATTTATTAATCAATATAATAATCTGGACATACAATATTTTTGTCAAAAATAAAACTGTTATTAGCACTGTATATTTCACATTTAGATGTACCAGTCACTAAACAAAGAATAACTATCTACAATTTTAATTAAAGTTATTGGAATGCTCCAAGTTTATAATATTGCAACAATAAATATGCTTGACACAGAAACGCTTTGGTTAGCAATAAAAATCTGAACAGATGTCTTAATACTCAAACCTTTCATATCAGTTCTCAAAGAAATAAAATACAACGAACATTGTTATAAAAATTAATGTAGCTATTTAATATAAGGTAAAGTTTAACTGTTCGTGCAACCCGGCACTCTTCACTACCGCAAAAATGACATGAATTGTTACAGCTAAAGACGATATAGTATTACCGAGATTTACTTAGATATATAGCTGGTAAATAGACATTTGTTAAAAGACAGTCTTAAAAATTAAGAAAATGGAGGTTTTTAATCACCCATTACATTTCAGTCCTGTGATTAAAGAGATAGTAAGCACATACCTAATCCAATTAATTACCTTAAAAAGTGATTTACAATGTTTAATTTTTTTTAATAGTAATAACTCAACACCAGTCTCTGCGCGTTAATAAACTTTGCAAATTACAAAAACGCATTTCTTATACGACAAACCACACTACGATGCGCAGACAGCCTAGTAACTTTACACCATGAAACGCCAGTCCAAACGAATTTGATTAGTTTACAATTATTCACTGGTCACAACTTACTAAACTTATAATGCACGATATGTAATTTCAAATGCAATAAACCTAAAATTGAACCTGTCTAAAGAGTTTATAAGCTCAAATAGAAAGCTTGTTAAAACGAATATAATGTGAAGTTACCCTGATAATATGTTTAGTAACTAAAAACAAAAAAAGAACAGTAAAACTAAAAGGTAAGTTCATTAATTAACCCTACTAATAATATTAGTGTAGTAGTTAGCCGTATCCCGCACACGTACAAACCTCGTAATTATGAATGTCAAAGGTATTTATAGAACAAGCTTACCTTTTAAATATACGTTCATTACATTTAATTTCAATAGAGTTACTTAATGTTCTAAAACTATTTCCTATGCAAGTCAGCCCCAATTTAGTACGAAACAATAACATCAGTAACGCTATCAACTCAATAAACCACTCTGTCGGAACTTCGGGCAAGTTCAGCACATCAGGAAAAACTGCTACACAGGATATGACATCACTGAAGGATTGGTCTGATTGGATTAGAGTTTCTAGCATAAGCAGGTGTCACAATCCCTAAATATTAAATTTTGAAATTAAATTTAAAAAAATTTACTAAAAGTTACTAATAACTTCATATTATTACGCCGTCATTTGGCAACCAGTTATCAGTTAATAAACGCATAAAATAATCTTGTTCAAGCATTAAGATATGAATTCATGTTTAAACTGAAAAAGTAGAGTAGTTTTACATCGCAAAAATCAAAATGAATGACCAGCGAATAAAACGGTAATTATTACGAAATAAAATAAATGCTAGATGATGGACGAAATATTGGGTACATTCCACTGCATATCAGTAATTTAACAGTGTATCGACTTGTTTGTCTTTTGAGATTCGTGCAAAGCTACACGAGGGCTATCTGCGTTAGCTGTCTCTAATACAGCAGTGTAAGAATTGGAGGGAAGGCAGTTAATCATCATCACCCACCGCCAACTCTTGAGCTACTCTTTTTATCAACTAATAGTAGGATTGACCGTTACATAACGCCCCCACAGTGAAAGGGGGCGAGCATGTTTGGTGTGACGGAAATTCGAACGCGTGACCCTCAGATTAGAGGTCGAGTGCCTTAATCACCTGCCCATGCTGGGCCAGGAAGTGTATCGAAAGGCAGTGTTGGTATTAGCTAGTAATTATTGGAAACTCAATATTTAATCGAAATTCATCTATAATAGTTAAAGTAATTATACCAGTGAAATTTAACGTGTGGTTATATAAGCTTCGTGAGTAAATGTTTCGTATGTTATTTTCGATAACACATACATATATGTGGTTACATATAAAGAGTAAAAATGATAAACAACTGAAAAACTAATGATGTGAAAAATATCAAAATACTGAAATTTAATAAAAATGAACGCAGAGAGAAAATGCACATAAATGGTAATAACTGTTAAAAATACCTATAAAGTCATAAGTGGTTGTAGCTGTGCTCTAGTGTCCAAATAATATTGAAGACAGTTTGTCTCTTAAATTATATACCCAAGCAGATAAGAATATGTCATCCAACAAGATTTGGGTTTATTTGTTTGTTTTCCTGAAAGCAAAGCCACAGCGGGCTATCTGCTGAGCCCACCGAGGGGAATCGAACCTCTGATTTTAGCATTGTAAACCCAAAGACTTACCGCTGTACTAGTGGGGTGCAAAACCAAAGCTTTTTCTGTTGTATGTGATATAGTTTGTAGTTAAACACAAAACTACACAAGGGCTTATTGGTGTTCTGCCCACCACGGGTATCGAAACCCAGAATATAACGTCATGAGTCCACAGACATCCCACCATGCAACTGGGGAACTCCCAATGTAGTTTGTTTGTTTTTTAATTTCACGCAAAGCTACACGAGAGCTATCTGCCCCTAATGTAGCAGTGCAAGACTGGGGTGAAGGTAGTCAGTAATCACCACCCACCGCCAACTTTTGAAGTACTCTCTTACCGACGAATAGTGGGATTGACCGTAACATTATAACGTCCCCACGACTGAAAGGGCGAGCATGTTTGGTGTGACGGGGATTTGAATACGCGACCCTCAGATTACGAAGATTTTGATAAAGAACTCTAGAGTAAACGATCTTTACAGTCCAGATTTTTTTTTTTTCAGACATAAGTTGGTCTTTGCTGCTTCTTCAAGGTAAATATACATAACTGTTTGATATTAGAATAGTCGTTAAAATGGCAACACCTTTTATTTTCTTGAACAGAAGACCCGAATGTAATACTATTGAACTTTGAATAAGAATATTTAATATACAGGAAGTCTGTTTCAAAGTCTTACGGTGAGACAACGATAAGTCTTCGGATTTGTAATCCTGCAAACCGGGGTTCGAAACCCCGTCCTTTCAAATCTGCTCCCTCTTTCAACCTTGGTATCGTTACAATGTGATGGCCAGTCTCACTATTCGTTGGTAAATGAGTGACCCAGGAGTTGGTTGGCGGTTGATGGTGGTTGATAAATTCGAGTTGGCCTGAGCAGATAACGCTTGTGTAGTTTTGCAAGAAATTCAAAACAAATCGAACTCCTTAGAGGACACAGCTGTGATTTTGCTATAACTAAAACTCTTATAAAGTTATTTCCGTATATTTTTAGTAAGTGTATTGTCTTTATTTTGAAGAAAAAAGCATATCTCGGATACAAGTTTAAAGATTTTTGTGAAAACTTGTAAAAAATTATGCTTTCGTAAAAGGTTTAATTTCCAGAAATAAATCTAAAAAATATCAAATTAATAATCTAAAATATTATTGTAGACTGAATTTTTCATGTTGTGTTTTTTATTAGTTTATAAAAAGCTGATAGTTTTTGATGATGCAATAATTTGAAGTTAAATTCACATTTCATTATAGAAATGGTCAATGAAGTCTCGAGACAAGTATAATTAGTTAAGAGAATTTTCGATATTTGTCATCGTAATACTCACTGGACATGGCTGTAAACTTAGACCTATAAGCTACAAGAGTGACGTGTGTGTTTCTTATAGCAAAGCCACATCAGGCTATTTGCTGAGTTTACCGAGGGGAATCGAACCTCTGATTTTAACATTGCAAATCCGTAGACTTATCGCTCTACTAGAGGAGAACTACAAAAGTAAGAAATTCTGCAGTAACATTTAAGAAGGAGGTGAATCAGTTTGTGATTGTTACCAAACTGGACGTTGAATTATTTTCACTTGATAATTTAAAGAACCAACAGAGAAAACAAAAAAATTACAAAGTTGGATGTAAACAAGTGAAATCATGTCACACAAAGTTACACTAAAGACTATCTCCGCTCTGCTCACCACAAGTATCGAATCCCGGTTTATAGCGTTTTAAGTCCGCAGATAATCCCACTGCGCCACTGTAGAACGATTTGCACATAATAGAAATCCGACTAAACTTTAACTGCCAAAAACAGCAAAAAATTAATCTGTATGTGTTTAAAGCGCCATCTACCGTTGAAATATAAGACGAATATTACATAAATAGGTATTTTCTCTCTTAATTTTTTTATTACTCAAAGTTTATGATGCAATCACTGTGATTATACAAAAGCGAGCAGTTGAAATAGTTGTAAAAGGTCTAATAAAATTTTAATGAAAATTAAACACAGAGTCACTTAAAGAGCTATCTGTACTCTGCCTACAATGGGTATCGAAACCAGGTTTCTAACAGTATAAGTCCGCTGGTATACTAATGTGCTTCTGGGGGAGGTTTTGTTAGAAAGAAAATAGAAACAAGAAATACATTATATCTCTCAGCCAGGCATGGCCAGAGAGTTAAGGCACTCGACTTCCAATCTAAAGGTCGCGGGATCGAATCCCCGTCACACCAAACTTGATCGTCCTTTCAGCCGTGAGGGCTTTATAATGTGACAGTCAATCCCGCTATTCATTGGTAAAAGAATAACCTAAGCGTTGGCGGTGGGTGGTGATGACTAGCTACCTGCCTTCACTCTAGTCTTACACAACTAAATTAAGGACGGCTGGCACAGATAGCCCTCGTGCAGCTTTACGCGAAATTAAAAAAACAAACAAAAAACATTATCCATCCCCCTATGAGAAGGAAAGCTTAATCATTTTTAGTGTCACAGAGTTTAATACGTTAAGCATTTTAATCAAATGTTCAATAGAATCTACACACGTTACCTTAAACTGTAGGATCAAGGTATTGCTGTTCCAGACCCAAGACAACAATTTTCCAACCAAACATGAAATAATGCTTTATTTCTACACAACAAAAATATATATGCTAGAAGATTAAATTTCACGTGTAACGTTAACCCTCGTTCTCAGATCGCACAGCGAGCACGAAAGAAACAAAAAAAGTACATATTTCAATGGTCAGAGTCACTGGATGTTTCTCATATCGTGCAGAGCTTGTGACATCCTCCATTCGTGATCGCGGTCAGTTAATTATAAAGATTCTCGCCTGACAGCGTGATTTTAATTGTAGCAAGATTCTTGGAAAGGTGGCAATGCTAGATTTAGACCACACACTTTGTTTAACTTTCCACAACGCGACGACTGCTTCCAAGAATACAAATAAGCAAATCAAATATTCAGAAGTCCATTAGAATTACGTGGGGGGAAAAAAACTAACGTGACTTGTGTATAGATTTTGTCCGGTTTTTTAGACATCTTTTCCGTCCAAGACGTACTGCAAGATTATGAAATTTTGACCTTTGTGACCTTTGAGAATGGCCCCCCAGTGGCTCAGCGGTATGTCTGCGGACTTACACGCTAAAATCCGGGTTTCGATACCTGTGGTGGGCAGAGCACAGATAGCCCATTGTGTAGCTTTGTGCTTAATTCAAAACAACAACAACAACAACAACAACTTTGAGAATGTCAAATAAACGTCATAGTTAATTTTTTGTTGTTGTTGTGTTTGGTCCGGCATGACCAGGTGGTCAGGGCGCTCGTCTCGAATCCCCGTCACACCAAAACATACTAGTTCTTTTGGCCGTGAGGGAGAGAGATATAATGAAACGGGAAATTCCATTATTCGTTGGTAAAAGAGTAGCTCAAGAGTTGGCGGTGTGTGGTGATGAATAACTGCCTTCTATCTCGTCTTATACTGCTAAATTAGAGACGGCTGGAGCAGTTAGCTCTCGTGTAGCTTTGCGCGAAATTTAAAAACAAATAAACAAACAAACCATCCGAAATGCATACCCTTGATAAAATCAACACTTACTGGTTACATGCTCACAGCACGGTGTTCACAGTAGTGTAGGGCCCGGCATAGCCTAGCGCGTTAAGGCGTGCGCTTCGTAATCTGAGGGTTACGGGTTCTCGCCCGAGTCGCGTCAAACATGCTCGCCCTCCCAGCCGTGGGGGCGTTACAATGTGATGGTCAGTCCCACTATTCGTTGGTAAAAGAGTAGCCCAAGAGTTGGCGGTGGATGGTGATGACTAGCTGCCTTCCCTCTAGTCTTACACTGCTAAATTAGGGACGGCTAGCACAGATAGCCCTCGAGTATCTTTGTGCGAAATTCCAAAACAAACAAACAGTAGTATATATCAACATCCAAGGTGCAATAGCTTCCTAGAAACATGAGATCGAAGACTTAATTCAAGAAACTAGCCCCCACTTTGATATACAATAACAATAGACAACATTATACAACAGTAAGAAAAGACAGAATAAATAAAAATGATGAAAACAGAGGCATTATGCTGCTCTACAAAGTGGAGCTTTCAGTAAAAGAAATTAAACTGAGCAGTAACAATAAACATGTTACTGTAGATATCCTGCAAAGAAATAAAACAAAAGTAACTGTAGCAGGAATTTACTGCCCACCTGATAAACGACTAGATGTAACAATACTCAGCAACATCTTTTCCCACAACCGAAACTCCATAGTTATGGGTGACTTAAATAGTAAAAATGTTACCTTTGGATGCTGTAGCTCAAACTACAATGGTAGAAGTCTGTTACAATTCGTAGGTTATAACAATGTAGTTTCATTAAATGATACCAACTCTACACATATAGCGTATGTCACTAACTCCAGTGACATACTATACCTGTGTATGTGCACATATAATCTGAGCCAGAAAATAATAAAATTTCAAGTGGGAAAATATGTTGACAGTGATCACCTTCCAATATATTGTGTCTTTGATCTCGCCCCCCATAAAAATATAACATTTAAGAAAGAACAATTTAATTACAGAAAAGCAGATTGGCAAAATTACAAACTGGAATTAGACAACCTATTACCTAATAAAGTTATAAAAGAAGTTAAAACCCATATTGAAATGGATAACTACGGTCAAACAATTACGGAGTGCCTTCAGAAAGCAGCCAAGTTAACAATACCAAAACAACACCATAAAACAACAAACAACACGTGGAAACCTACCACAGAAATAATCAATCTAATCAAAAAACGAAAACAATTAAGAAGACAGTACATGATGACAAGAGACAGAGAAACCAAAACGCAAATAAACAACATTAGAAATTACATCAGGACACAAATAAAACAACAAAAACAAGGTAAATGGGACAACTACTGCTCAAAACTAAATGATAAAACTGATCATAACAAATTCTGGTCACATCTTAAAAGACTCACAAATGAAAATACAGACACAAAGAAATTTCCCCCACTCGAACATAATAACACTATAACACACACAAATAAAGAAATAGCCGAAGATTTCAAAGATCAATTTAAAAATACTTTTAAAACTCACACTGATCCAGATACAGATATATATTTCTACAATAAAGTCTCTAATCACATATTAAATAATAAACATCAATTTGAACCAATTTTTTCAATAAATATAACTGATACAAATACAAGTTCCGATACAGAATGCGCAAGCACATTACTAACACATGAAATATCCCTTCAAGAATTACTAGAAGCAATAAAAACACAAAAACAAACCACCAGGTGAAGATGAAATGCAAGTTATCCTTCTAAAAAATTGCACTCAGAAATTGTTTAACCACCTAAATTCACTTTTTAACTTATCACTATCTTCAGGATACATCCCAGTTTCTTGGAAGCTTGTAAATATATTAATGTTCCATAAGGAAAGAAAGCCAGTAAGTAAACCTAATAGCTACCGACCAATCCGCCTGACCAGCTGTGTCGGCAAAATTCTTGAAAGAATAATTAGTAATAGACTCTCCACATTCTTGGAGATAACATTAAAATTACCAAAAGAACAAAATGGATTCAGGAAATTTAGACAAACGACAAACCACCTAATTAGATTAACCGAAACCATAATAGATAGTTTCAACAAAAATGAATGTACAGTCGCTTGCTTCCTTGATGTCGAGAAAGCATTCGACACCGTTTAGCACGACGGTCTAAGGTTCCGAATGAATGAAATGGAACTACCGTGAGGAATTATTCGTTGGTTATCTAACTTTTTGGAAAACAGAAAATGTAGAGTAAATGTTGAAATAGCATTTTCTGAATACTTTACTCCACTAGCTGGTGTCCCTCAGGGAGGGGTGGTTAGCCCTATACTCTTCATCATGTATGTAAACAATATGCCATTGAAGGATCCAAATCATGGATTCTCATCACAGTTCGCAGATGATGTGGCAATCTGGAAAAGTGCTGCAACACCCACGATAGCAGCCACGAATATACAACCACAACTAAATAGAATAAGTGAATACTGTCAAAAATATAAAATAAAAATAAACACAGCAAAAACACAGCTCGTAGTCTTTACTAAATTGACAAAAAAACAACAGCCAGAAATATATATGAATGGCACTCTACTCCAGATTGCCCCATCGGCAAAATTTTTAGGTCTGACTTATGATTCAAAACTAACTTGGATCAATCATGTGAACGAAATAAAAAACAAAGTTTGGCGAAGAACCAACTATGCTGAGAGTCTAACTGGTAAAAACAGTGGAGCATCTGCAGATAACATACTAAAAATCTATAAAACATATATCAGACCCGTAATAGACTTTGCAGCTCCAGCATGGATAACTGTAAGCAATAAAATAATTAAAACTAAACTACAAACAATCCAAAACACACTTTTCACAACTACATACAGAGTTCCAAGAACAATATCATCTCAGTTTATTCACAAATACTCGAACATACCAGATAGACTCCAACATATTACAATAATGTACTTTAATAAGAATTGGATGAAAAACGAATTACTATGCGAACTAGACAGGTACCTCATAAATGGTGAAGCTAGTCCTAAACATCTCTTCCCAGTTAACTTATATTTTAAATAAAAAAATATATATTTATAACTTTTAAGTAATAAAAATAAAATAATATAAAAAATAAAAGTACATATATACATATGTGTAAATATTTTTTTTATTATTAAACAATAAAAAAATTCTTTAAAATTCCACCAACAAACTTGACATTCTGCTGATAGAATAAAATAATCACTATATATGTTCCACAATACATGGACATTGCCCTGAAAAGGATCAAAATAATATTCAGTTCTACAATTATAAATATAAATCTGTCAAGAACATAAGTACCGGGAGGAGGAAGAGGTCACAGAGAACCTGACCCTCCAGGGTATGAACTTTTCTGACCCAAACACCGACAGACATTTGAACATCCGAAATGGTACTGCATTGTCTAATGCTCAGGAATTTTCGGTGAACCAAACACATGTACATTGATACTAATTAAAATGCTTGGGGCTTTATAGTGTGCTCCTGCGGGCGACACAACACTGCGTTCAAATTTATAAATCTTTCAACTGAAGAGTAATTGATTCTCTGTAATTTGCCTTTTTTTTATTTTGAACGCCCCGCAGGGCCAGGTGCATAAGGCACTCGACTCGTAATCCGAGGGTTACGGGTTCGTTTCCCTGTAACACCAAACATGCTCGCCCTTTCAGTCGTGGGGGCGTTGTAAGTTCGGTCAGTCTCACTATTCGTTAGCAAAATTGTAGTTCAAGAGTTGGCGGTGGGTGGTGATGACTAGCTGTTTTACTTTTAGTCTTACACTGTTAAATTAGGAAAGGCTAGTGCAGATAGCCCTTGTGTAGCTTTGCGCGAAATTAAAAACAAACAAACAAAAAAACCTTTCGTTTTTTTAAAACCTAAACTGGATACACTTTAAATGGTGAGATAATAAATTGTTAATTTGACTTATTTATTATTGTATTCATAAACAGGCTAATTAATGAAGATTGCAGTGATACAATTAAGTGATATGCGCTATTTACTGATGTTTAAAACTTAAAAATATATTTTAATATTTAACATCACTTTATTTGTTATATAATATTTTCGACTATTTCTGTATTACTGTTAATATTAAATCTAATTGAAATTTTCTATTTAAATGGCACTTTGTGTGCCGTAGGATAAACAGCACATAGAATTCAGATATAGACGCCCCTGATTTGGAGCTGCTCATCCGAATAAAAACCAGTCAGCCAACAGCGAAAAATTTGCTCGGTTCTTTGAACCCTACAGCGATATTGGTTGTAATTGTAATAACATGCTCACAGTTGAAAGTTTTTAAAAATGATGCGTCTTGAACTTCGATCCACATTCCAACCGCTAGTGAGTGGGCCACACCCACTTACCTTTGTGTCCGTTTATGTAAAATTTAAGCTAACCTAATTATTATACATACTTTTTTATATTATATCAAGACTTTTCTTTTTCAGTATTTCATGATGGCTTTGACTTGGTCTTACTGTGTTATGTTGTCAAATCTTATTGAAAAAACTAACCAGTTCGAAATTCGCACACTATTTTGTCTTTTGTATCTATAACTACTTTATATGTGTCTTTTGTTTTACTTATTGTAATTGCTATTAAATTACATAGCAATTAAATTTTTTATAGCCTATTCAAGTCATCACGTGCCTTAAAGCTGGAATGATTGTTCCTATAATTATAAGTTTAGAACTTTTCTTGACATTAAAGTTTTGAAAAAAAGGTTTCTTACATATTTTTATGAGGCACAGGATCCTCACTTCTGTCCACATAATAAATTGAGTACGATGTACGTTTTACATCATACAGTTCAGCCTTTTCTTCTTTCCCCGTTTACTGAAATTAAAAACTCACTGTTTACAATGGTTTATTGTTTGTTTGTTTTTCTTTTGTCACTGCAGAGAAGAAATATTTGTTATAGACGAATAACATGGCTTAATACACCAGAAATCCACGAAGACTACTGTCGAGAATATGCTTGGTAATATATAATTGGGGTGAGGACCTACCACATGTCTTGATGTCATATTATGCAACTCACATACAGTAAATTTTTGAATGAAAAATACTGCTTCTGTGGATCTAAAGTATAGTTCTTGTTCCAGTCAGAAGAGTACAAGTCATCTTCAGAAATGTGTATAATGGCTGCATTCGACATGTACGAAATTCGGTTGATTGTTTGTTTGTTTGTTTTTTTAATTTTGCACAGAGCTACTCGAGGGCTATCTGCGCTAGCCGTCCCTAGTTCAGCAGTGTAGAACTAGAAGTAAGACAGCTAGTCATCACCACCCACCGCCAACTCTTGGGCTACTCTTTTACCAACGAATAGTGGGATTGATCGTCACACTATAACGCTTCCACGGTCAATCTCACTATCCGTTAGTAACAGAGTAGCCCCAAGAGTTGGCTGTGGGTGGTGATGACTAGTTGTCTTTCCTCTAGTCTTACACTGCTGAATTAGGGACGGCTAGCACAGATAGCCCTCGTGTAGCTTTGTACAAAATTAAAAAAAAGAAATACATCGCATACCTCAACCAATTTATAGGAATAAATTCTGCATTATTGACAAACCCCCACAGACATAATTATTCGGGGAACCAGAAGTGGCTGAACTGGATGGTTTTGATGATATGTAATACATTCTCTCTCAAACTCATGAAAAGAATGACAGTGGTATCACATGTCCAGCACTTTGTAAAGAATCGCCTCAGGAAACGTCAATGGAGGTACAACCAATCAGCTGTTCAGATTGCTGGAGGTACTGATGACGACCTTATAATTATAGCTAGGATTTGGGATGGTGTTTCGTCATATGATGCATGTTCACACACTTGAGTTTTGTACTTTTAGGAGCGTTGGTTGAAAAATCTATAAATCAAAGGACATTGGAACGTTTATTTTTCGGGATATTGAAAACTGATAAATAGTAAGATGTTAGTCAAATGTTTTGGGATAATTGCTTGATTTGTCTGGTCGAGTCATTGCATAATTTCTGTTAGCTGGATAACGCAAAATACGCTCAGAGCTGTAGCAGCTGAAGTGGAAAGATAGCATCCTAACAAAAGATTGGTTGGTTTGAACTTCTGATGATGATAGGAAATTCAAACAAACTTGGAAGAAGAAATTTGGAATTCTAGCTTTCTAAATATTGGAGTTGAATTTTGTGATGAATGTGGATGGAAAGTTACTGACATAAAATTCTCCATGAACTTTTGATATCGCGCAGACGCTGTCACGAGCCTTTGTTATGTCGCTATGCAAGGTTGTACATGATAATCTGGTTGGTAAACGAGAATTTTCTTAAAGTACAAGAAGCAAGTTTGTGCTGTAACACAAGAAACATGTGGGATGTTCCTCGATCTTTCTGTCAGATACTTATTGTTAGTTATACGGTTTAGCAGCTTTATTACAACTCCTAGAATGCAAGACTGCCGTAATAAACATGGATATTTTTGCTGATTGCTTTATAATTTCAACAGAAGCTGTATGTGTAGGATTACATTTTGCAGTTAGCAACACAAAATGTGTTTGCTTGTTTTTTTTTTAATTTCATCTGCGCTAGTTGTCCTTAATTTAGTAGTGTACGACTACAGGGAAGGCAGTTAGTCATCACCACCCACCGCCAACTTGTGGGCTACTCTTTTACCAACGAATAGTGGAATTGACCGTCACATTATAACGCCCCCACGGCTGAAAAGGTGAGCATGTTTCTTGTGACGGAGATTCGAACCCGCGACACTCAGATTACGAGTCGCACGCCTTAACCTACCTGGTCATGCCGGGGCCCACAAAATGTGACGTGGGTGGATATGCTTGTAAATTATCCATTTCTTCTTATTTCTGTTCAGGATTGATTTTGTTTATTTGATATCACTGAACATGGGTTAAGACTAACCCTTTAAGTGTTGCCCGAAGAATTAAAACATGGAGGGCTCAGTTGATGGTGACGTTTCATTGCCATGGAAACCATGCTAGTTGTTTATAAAATAAGTGTCACAGTTCTGGCTTGGCATGGCCTAGCGCGTTAAGGCTTGCGCTTCGTAATCCTCGGGTCGCGGGTTTGCGCATAAAATGCTCCCCCTCCCAGCCGTGGGGGCGTTATAATATGACGGTCAATCCCACTTTTCGTTGGTAAAAGAGTAGCCCAAGAGATGGCGGTGGGTGGTGATGACTAGCTACCTTCCCTCTATTCTTACACTGCTAAATTAGGGACGGCTAGCGCAGATAGCCCTCGAGTAGCTTTGTGCGACTTCCAAAACAAACAAACAAAGTTACAGTTCTGTAATAACTAATGTATGAAGATGGAAACAAATGCGAGTAACAGTGTAAGTGTTTTCCGGTATATAATCCTCTTTCAGATATTGAATTACGTAAATAACTCTTATGTATACAAGACTACATGATATCAGTCAAATAAAGAATTATGGCTCGAAGCACTGAGAAAATGAAGTAAATAGCTACGACAGCTTATAATAACATTATAAATTTTTTGTTTTTAGTTCCGGTGAAGATAACTAGAACTTCGTCTAAATTCACTCTCTATTTTATAAGTTCCTGCATTACCACGTGGTTCATGCACTGGACTTGTAATTCGAGGTTCACGAGTTCGAATCTCGGTCACAACAAACATGATGTCCCTTTCACCGGTGGGGACGTTATAATGCGACAGTAAATCCCATTATTCTTTGGTTAAAAGAGTAGCCCAAAAATTGGTGTTAGGTGATGATGACTAGTTCCCTTCCTTCTGCCCCCCAATGGCTCAGCGGTATGTCTGCGGACTTACACGCTAAAATACGAGTTTCAATACCCGTGGTGGGCAGAGCACAGATAGCCCATTGTGTAGCTTTGTGCTTAATTCAAAACAACAACAACAGCCTTCCTTCTAGAATTACACTGCTAAATTAGGGACAGCTAGCGCTCGTGTAGCTTTGCGCAAAATTCAAAACCAAAGTAGCAACTTCACCAGTACAAATAACACATTTGTAAAAAGACGTTTTAATTATTTGTTAACTTATAAATGTTTATTTGCTTCCCTGTATGTATTCAACTTGTTTATTCTTTGATATATAGTTCTGATAGGTATTTATACAATTGCACAGATAGAACTTACAGTAGTTTTTGCGCTTGAGTGATCCACATGTAGCACTTAGTCACAAGCTAAAGTGACTTCTCTGTAATGACGAGAAACCCACTTGAAGTAAAAATGTATTCTCAAGACGGTTTTAATGTTTATTTTGAATTTCGCGCAAAGTTTTAATACCCATATCATCCGTTTTGAGAATTGCTCGGAATGGCGAGATGGGTTAAGGCATTTGACTCGTAATCTGAGGGTCACGTGTTCGAACCCGGGTCGCACAAAACATGCTCGCCCTTTCAGCCGTGGGGGCGTTATAATGTGACGGTCAATCCTTCTATTCGTTGGTGAAAGAGTAGCCCAAGAATTGGCGGTGGGTGGTGATAACTAGTTGCCTTCCCTCTAGTCTTACACTGGTAAAGTAGGGTTGGCGAGCGCAGATAGTCCTCGAGTAGCTTTGCGCGAAATTTAAAACAAACAAACGTTTCTAAACATCTAATACAATACTCTTTCTTAGTCAGTTTTATGGTGATATAATGTATTTAGGTGTCACGTTCACTCACACTGTATAAAAGTAAGTAAACGGTGTATTGGCTAGTTTTAGTTCAACCTGACGAACGTCATTGTCTTATAGAAATCCAATTTGCACTCTTTGCATGCCTCATGAGAATATGGTGGAAACAGTTTTTTCCAAACTTCTTGCTTAAATAGGTTTAAATTGCACAAAAATAAATTTTGTAGAAACATATTTTGGCAAACTGCAGTTGAATTTCATATTCTTATTAGCTTAGAAATAAAGTAATACCATTATTTATTTTATACTTTTACTGCGAAGTCGGAAAGTTTAAATACATTTGTATCTGTATTACTTAAGAAAGGTGATTTATTATTGATCTGCGACACAGGTTTTAAACAGAACTCTTTCGTAACTCGCAAGAAAGTGTAACAAAATACATCAATATGAAACAAATCAGTTTGGGTCAAAAGATATATATACACACATAATAAATGCTGTAATAAAATATTTACATTTTATTTTTCATTGCACGTATGTTTTTTGGTGACTCGTTGTTAGAACTGAAGTCTTGTAACGATCTAAATTGGATTTTGATTCATTCTGTACAAAGATCACAAACTGATGTTTGTGCTTAACAACAACAACGTTGTATCTGAATAGTTTAGAACATAAAACAGAGTTTATGTCAGAGTTACAGTGGCCATTGTCGCCCCAGTACCTCGTGCAGTGTATCGGAACGTGTTGTTTTATGATTATTAGAAGCCCCAGAAAATAAATACCTTCAGTGATAAACGAAAATAATTAATAACGATATGTTTGAAAATATTGTCTACTCCATTAACACTCATATAGATCATAAATTTTGAGCCAACAGTTGCAGTAGAGTTAAATGAACCATACTATCTAATAAACCATATATCACTCATGCTAATATAAAATAAACAGCAGTGAGTGTTACTGTTGTGTCTGGATAGGTCATTCGGTCTTTGAACGTGGCCAGGAAAGTTCAGATTCTTTTCGGATCTATGCTCCCTTCCTTGACTATGCCCAGGGGACTCTTTTTTTTCCTTCATGTGAACACAGGCCATATTTTAGACCAGAGAAGATCAAGTTCAGTGTTGGCCTGGACAAGCTTTTTGAATACATGTAGACATAAGGATACAAGAAGGATACTCGTTTGCGTAGCTTCATTATTCTTTAACACAAATTTGTTACTCGTTTTACAGTCAGTGGCCACTCAATAAGATACACTTACTCTTTAGGGCAAATAGTCAAACAGAGAATCAATAGACTGCAACTCAATACATAAAGTTTGCAAACATGATCAAGGAATTCAGTTGTTGTTTGAACAAACAGTAGAATGGGGAAGATGCGTGTTCAAACGACTCTGACCGTAGAATGATTGTTGGTGTCAGACGTGTTGTTTCAGCATCTCAGAAATTTGCTGACTTCCTGGGATTTTTACCCACTACAGTCTCAAGAGCTTATAGAGAATGGTGCATAAAACATCAAGTGGGCGGCATTTTAGTGGGTAAAAACACCTTGTAAATGAAACAGGTCAGAGGAGATTGGCCAGACTGGTTCAAGCTGACAGGAAGGCCACAAATTCTCAAATAGCCACTCTTTACAACAATGGTGTGCAGAAGAGCATCTCTCAATGCACGACGCGTCAAATCTCGAAGTGGATGGAAACAAAATACGACGTCAGGTTCGCTCCTGTCAACTAAAAACAGGGAGATGAGGCTACAGTGGCGACTGGACCACGGGACGTTTGAACACTGGGAGAACATCGCCTGGTCTGGAGAATCTCAATTTCTGCGGTCACGTGCAAATGATAGGATCAAAAGTTAACGTAAACAGCATAAATCTAAGGATTCATCCTGTCTTGTGTAAATGGTACAGGCTGCTGGTGGGGGTGTAATAGTGTGGCATATATATTAGGACATTTAATACCAATTGAGCACCATTTGAATTCTACAGTGTATCTAAGCATTGTTGATGACAGTGTGAATTTTCTTATAGCCACAGTCTGCCCGTTTCTCAAGGGCTACTTCTAGACATGTCACAAAGCACGCGTCATCTCGAGTTGGTTCCACGAGCATGACAGCGACTTTAGTATGTCATCACAATATAAGACTCCTGTGACCGAAGAGGCTTACATGTTCCTTGAAGGAGATTCATATTGCAAGTTGAACATTCTAATTACCAGTCAGGTCAAGATTATGTACGCAGATGATAGTTTAAAAAAAATGACTCTTGGACATTGAATACACTCGTAAATAAACCGGTTTTTATTACACTACTTTAAAATATATAATCTTTATGGAATTGATTCAGTGAAACGTAAAAGTTTTATACAATAAGATAATCTAAAGGCAATATGCCATCTAATTTGTTTTCCTTTTGAACTAAAACTAAATGCGACACCAACGGTCAAGGAAAGGCAACCTACATGGCGTTGCTCCGAACGAAAGTTTGCTAAATTGTCTGAATACAAAGAATAAAATACTTAATATCTGAAGAAACACATTCCGCCTCAACTAGCGTGCTCATTATAATGGAAGAAATATAATTATATGTATACGATTCTAGTTTGAGATGTATTAATTGAGAAAACGCTTACGAGATTTCGAATGGATTCATTAGTCAGAGATATCGTTCAGTGAAACATTAATGTGATTAGGAAACATGATAAGTTGTATATCAACCAGATCTTTAAGGCTCAAAAATAATGAAAGAAAATAAAAGTTTTGATTAATAGGGTTGTAATTATATGAAGAGTTTAATTCTGTGTGCACTGATCCAGTGGGCAATAAGCCCAATTTTTGGTAAATTAATACAACCCAATCAATAAAAAAGAAACGATGAGTAAGTAACATTATGAAAGAGCACTTTTAGAGATTTAAAATTCATGTTTCGTAACACATGTATGAATGCAGAATATTATTCAAAGGTAAAAACCTAACACTTTGAGCATTCACACAGCATACAGTAATGATTTTTGGTCCGGATTTGAGGTGAGATGAAAGTGGGATTAATCACGTGTTGCTTCCTGGAGGCTTAACTGAAGTTCAGAGAGATTATAACGTTGTAAACTGGGCTGAGCAGCGACAGCCCAGTGTATCAGCTTTATGCTTAACAATAAACAAACTTTTCAAGATAAATACTAGGATGGCAATTATAATGAAATGTACACTTGAGTTAAATGTATAATTATTAAGGCGTTAAGCCATCTTGTATGATAGTTTTGGATTACAGTGTTTGTGAGACCAAGCATTCAAGATTTGTTCTTTAAATTGACAATGATTTTGAATTGTTTAAAAATGAAAGCGTGTAATTTGATTAAATCTTTTATAACTTATCACGCTGAAGAAGCCCCCTAGCGGCTCAGCGGTATGTCTGCGGACTTACAACGCTAAAAACCGGGTTTCGATACCCATAGTGGGCAGAGCACAGGTAGCCCATTGTGCAGCTTTGTGCTTAATTCAAAACAACAACAGTGTTGAAGAAGTCGGAGATTTCTATAAATGGTTAAAGTAATGCTTTATTATTGTTGCGGATTGTTTGTTTGTTTGTTATGAATTTCGCGCAAAGCTACTCGAGGGCTATCTGCGCTAGCCGTTCCTAATTTAGCAGTGTAAGACTGGATGGAAGGCAGCTAGTCATCACCACCCACCGCCAACTCTTGGGCTACTCTTTTACCAACGAATAGTGGGATTGACCGTCACATTATAACGCTCCCACGGCTGAAAGGGTGAGCATGTTTGATGCGATGGGGATTTGAACCCGCGACCCTCAGATTACAAGTCGAACGCCTTAACCCATCTGGCCATGTCGGCCCTACAGAGAAGTAGGATGAGTAATACAAATAAAGGAAAGAGTTACACGACCTAAAATACTATGAATATATATTAAGCAAGCCTGGCATGGCCTAGTGTGTTAAGGTTTGAGAAGGTACTGTCTTTAAACGCTTTGTGCAAAATTCAAAAACAAACAACAACAATATGTTAAGTTAATTTCTAATAAACTTTTGACTAACAATTCCATGAGAGATAACAGTTTCATAAGATAAAAGCCGAAATGTCTGTGGCAGTAATTTAGTTTTAAAGGAAGGTTGGTCAGTAATATAGTTTCAAAGGAATGTTGGTCAGTAATTTAGTTTTAAAGAAAGGTTGGTCAGTAATTTAGTTTTAAAGAAAGGTTGGTCAGTAATTTAGTTTTAAAGAAAAGTTGGTCAGTAATTTAGTTTTAAAGGAAGGTTGGTCAGTAATTTAGTTTTAAAGAAAGGTTGGTCAGTAATTTAGTTTCAAAGGAAGGTTGGTCAGGGATATTAATATCCCTTTTCACCCCGATCGCGGTAGAATTTTAGTTGTCTTTTAATTGTTTTTGAATTAGGGTTAGTTTGTTTTTGTGTTTCTATAGTGAGAATTTGGAATGAAATATTAGTTGTTTCAGAGAAGTGCTGAGGACAGAAGTCCGGCTGGATTAAGGTAGCCCAGATAAAAGGGTCAAGGCCGATGACATCAGCTGTAGAAGATCGATGATATGGAATGACGGTAGAACGAAAACAAGCGGGAAGGTAAACGAGAACTCGTCAAAGCATCCATCAAACGTCCCGTGATCAGGGTCACGAGGTGGCTGGGTTTGTTTGTTTGTTTTTGAATTTCGAGGGCTATCTGTGATGGGGGATGTAAACTCGCGACCCTCAGATTACGAGTCCCACGCCTTAACGTCCTTGGCCATGCTGGGTCAGATGGCTGGTATCAGTGGATCCAGGCCATAGCTGTGATCGATAAATCCAAGTACCTTAGAATTTGCTGTAGGGGCAAACGGGAGCACCCCGAGAAAACCCCACTTTCACAAGACAGGCACCGAATGTTCTACTGGTAATAGCTTCTGAGAAATTATTTTCCAGCTTATAGCTACGTCACAAGAGAACTATTTATATATAACGTAAATGGAAAAAAAACTACACCTGTTTTTTACGTTTCATTACAAGTGCAGGTGACCAGTTTTGTTACATCTTTTTTAAAATTTCTCTTGCCAAGTAAAACTGCGATTATTTGAAAGCTGGAGATAAACTATCTATGTTTTGTTCTGTTCTCAAACTATTGGTCTCTGTTAAGTAACAAAGCTTTCCTTTCACCCAAAATATTATGGGCTGTTATTTTAAGCGGGAAATTTTCGAAAACATGATGCTTATGTGAAAAAAAACACATAATTTTTATTCATTTTTATTTTAAAAACAAATGTTTGATTTCCCTCGGTGGACTCAGCAGGTAGCCCGATGTGACTTTGATATAAAAAAAATACATTTTAAAGAACTGCGAAAATTATATTTTCTTCTTTTACTGGTTTATTTTTGTCTTATATATTTTCAGTTTTAAACAATTTCAGATACACTAACTTACTATAATAATATAATCATATTCTGTACAACTTCGAATTTAAAACTCACCTTTTTCACATTTTTTCAACTGAAAATTAGGGTGCGTCTTATTTTCAAGGTATCATTTTTCATTCCTCAAAAGTCTAGAAAACATTATTTTCCTCGAACAACGAATATTTTCGAAACATTCTGCATCAACAAACAGATTGGCCTATATTTTGAAATGAACTTAGCTAAGAAAGACTAAAAAAAACCCCACAAAATGTCAACTTTGCCGATGTCAGCGCCTCTAGAGGTGTATTTGGACATTACCACTCTCAGTCTTTATCTGATTGTTCAGATGCTATTTTATTGTTTTATTTTTAACGCGTGTTTTACCCTGGGGAAAACGTTTCACGTACGATGCCGAATTTAAAAGTTATTTTGTGCGCCAAACAGATTGGTAATCAATCATGCAGTAGGCTAAATGAGCACAGTGAGTGAAGCAAAACGTACGTCGTTGGCGTGTTATGAAAACCAAGTTGATTTCTGACTGAAGAAAAGTACAAAGTAATTTTTGGCCTAATAAAAAGAAGACATCCTAAAACTGATGTCGTCGTATTTCAGGGAGTTAAAAAATAAATGACTGTCTGTCACGAGAGAAGTCTTAATACTAAAAAATATTTATAATTTATGTGTGTGTTTTTTTATAACAAAGCCAGATCGGGCTATCTGCTAAGCCCACCCAGGGGAATCGAACTCCTGATTTTAGCGTTGTAAGTTCGTAGACTTACCGTTGTACTAGCGGGTCACCATCTTAATGTTAAAGGCAAAAGAATGTGCAAGGATTAGTGGTGTATTTTTTCAAGACCAGTCATGGCTGGTGTGAGAAATTTATGAAAGGAGAAGGTTTGTCATTACGGCGAAGGACAACAATTAGTGACAAAATGCTGTCAGGTTTAAAAGATGTGGAAAATGGAACATAAGATGTCATTCTTTAGGACAATATCGAATCATGTGAAGATATTTCAACTTTAGAATATAACAGTGAGTCAAAAGAAACATCAGTCACATTCTGATTAAATGAAAGAAAGAAACATTATTGTAATGAAATAATTAAATTTCGTGTATTTTATATATGTATATACATATTTCAATTTTAAATTCATTAGTAACTTTTTTGATTCGTTAATAAACTCTTCTGAAACATATTTACTCCATTTTAGTTAGGCTTGGCACGGCCAGGTGGTTAAGACACTCGACTCATAATGCGATGGTCGCGGGTTCAAAACCCCGTTACACCATTCATCCTTTTAGCCATGGGAGCGTTATAATGTCATGGCCAATCCTACTATTCTTTGGTAAAAAGAGTAGCTCAAGAGTTGGCGGTGGGTGGTTTTGACTAGCTGCCTTCCCTCTATTCTTACACTGCTGAATTAGGAACGGTTAGCGCAGATAGCCATCGTGTTGCTTTGCGCGAAATTCAAACCAAACATTTATGATTCGTCAATAAACTGTTTTGAAACATATTTACTCCTTTCTAACTAGCCCCCCAGTGGCACAGTGGTATGTCTGAGGACTTACACACTAAAAACGGGTTTCGATACCCGTAGTGGGCAGAGCACAGATAGTCCATTGAGTAGCTTTGTGCTTAATTCTAAACAAACAAAAACTTTCTAACTATCATCCAATTCACCCCTTGAAAATCCAAATCCCGTTTCAAAAGTGGGGTGCGTCTTAAATTAGAGGGCATCTTAAATTCGATGTATAATTTTATTTAGTTTTACTGCTTGTTTGTTTTTAATTTCGCGCAAAGCACTTAAAGACAGTAACCTCTCAAACCCACTAAGAAAGTCATTCTCACGCGTGGTCAATACTATCTGCTCAGCGGTAGAGCCCCCTACCCTTCATCTAACTTTTTGTCAACTCTGCAATTCTTAAGTTTCTTCTAAACCGAGTTTCATGTATATATATATATTTATGTATATGAAACTTATTAACAAATCAATAATAATTTTCCTCTCTTTCACAGCTTCATCCGGGCACGATCAGATGGAATTTCTCTCACAGCAAAATTTCTATTAAGATTGGGATTCATTGTTCCCAGCTCGCAAAAGTCCATCTTAACTTATGGTTAACATGCTCAATATAAGCACACTAGACCCGGCATGGCCAGGGGGGTTAAGGCGTTCGACTCGTAATCTGAGGGTTGCGGGTTCGAATTCTGGTCGCACCAAAATACTCGCCCGTTCAGCCGTGGGGGGCGCTATAATGTGACGATCAATCACACCATTCGTTGGTAAAAGAGTAGTCCAAGAGTTGACGGTGGGTGGTGATGACTAGCTGTCTTCTCTCTAGTCGTACACTGCTAAACTAGGGACGGATAGCGCAGATAGCCCTCGTGTGGCTATGAGAGAAATTAAAAAAAAATATCTGCCCAGCCAAAAAAAAAATGTAACTTGATTCACGTATCCTGTTTGTAGATTGAAGTACTAAAAAAAGTTCAGGAAAAAAACAACCCAAAGCTTTTTGACAAAAATGAAATTATGAGATTTATGCGTCTCGAGAGGATCTACCAGAATATCGAGACAACATTTTGCAAACTGAAACGTATGGTCAAATTGACGTTGGCAGCTTCCAATAACTATACATCTTCAAAGCTTTCAATTCTTTGAAGAGCGCTTTCTTAAGAGTTGGATTCCCCAAACCATAAATTGCTGTTGGCTGGGATGTCGCTTTCAGCATTTTCACCTTGATATTTTTGCAAAATGACCGATCTTTTCAGAATGACGTAAGGAACCTAATTACTGTTTTTGCCATTCAGAATCTAGAACGAATCTTTTTGTCAAAGTTGTCTGTTTTGTTAATGACAGTGACCAGGTACGTAATAAATGTGAGGAATTGTTCGAAAAAAGGTATATCGACAGCAGATGTTGTAATTAACTTACTGTTGTGTCATATATTTATTTTAATATCTACGTTTGTTTTAGTTAATTATATATTTAGAAATGTATGTAACTTACATTGTTAAATGTGTAATGCAAGACTTCCGCCAGTTATCTAAATTTATAGATAGCTCTTTCTTGGCTGGCCCCTCGCCGTTTACAATGTGACTTTCCTTCGACGAAGATATCTAATGTTCTCGTAAAAATACTGACGGCCAAAGTTAATTCACTGAAATTAAGCTATTTTGATTTTCCTATAAACGTTCCTGGTCAGATATCTGTAGTTTTCCAACTGGTAAGCGTTTATTACAGTTATATACTGTAGGTATATAGTATATTAACTGTAGCAAACCAACAACATAAAACTGTCTCTCCACGTTGAGTTGTTTAGCTTTTATAAACTTTAAGGCGAGGTTCTCGAAAGTTAAATTGGTAACAATGTAAATATATATTATTGATTATATCTTTAGAAATCTTCTACAAATTTAGAGAACAAACGAGACTCTCGCAATATACATCTAACAATATAAGTTCCATGCAATTCTAAATATATGTTTAACAGAAACATATTGAAAGAGACATTGATATTTAAAAATGAATAAATAATCCATAACAATGCTAATTATTCATCTTTCTTCATAAGTGCCATGACCTTTGCATTGGTGGTGATAATTTTCAACTGATATTTGGTGGAGACAACCTCTACCTTGTTTAGAAACAGTTGGAGTCTGAAGACAACACCAACCTTGTTTAGAAACTGACAGAGTCTGAAGACTACCTATACCTTATTTAGAAACCGTTGGAGACTGAAAATGACTTCTACTTTGTTTAGAAACCATTGGAGTTTGAAGACTACTTCTACCTTGTTTAAAAACTCTTAGAGTCTGAAGACTACTTTTACCGTGTTTAGAAATTGTTAGTCTGAAGACTACTTCTACCTTGTTTAAAAACTCTTAGAGTCTGAAGACTACTTCTACGTTGTTTGAAAACTGTTAGAATCTGAAGACTACTCTTTCTTTGTTTAGAAATTGTTAGAGTCTGAAGACTACTTCTAACTTATTTAAAAATAGTTAGAATCTGAAGACTACTTCTAACTTATTTAAAAATAGTTAGAATCTGAAGACTACTTCTAACTTATTTAAAAATAGTTAGAATCTGAAGACTACTTTTACTTTGTTTAAAAACTGTTAGAGTCTGAAGACTGCTACCTTGCTTAGAAATTGTTAGAGTCTGAAGACTACTTCTACCTTATTTAAAAACTGTTAGAGGCTGAAGATTGCTACCTTGCTTAGAAATTGTTAGAGTCTGAATACTACTTTTACCATGTTTAGAAATTGTTAGAGTCTGAAGACTACTTCTACCTTGTTTAAAAACTGTTAGAGTCTGAAGACTGCTACCTTGCTTAGAAATTGTTAGAGCCTGAAAATTACTTTTACAGAAGCTGGAAACTAAAAATTAAGTTTCACAGAGTTGCTTGTGAAACATAATTTCCATTTATTACAATCGCTAGCTGTTTGTTGTTTTCTTTACCTCCTCGAATTTCAGCCAGAGAGAGACGTCGATAATTAATTTAAACAATTAGCCAAAATATTACCGAAAATACTTTCCTTATGGAGCTTATATGCATCAAAATAAAAGAGAATAAAACAAAAGATGTAGAAAAATCTAAAAAAATACCTAGCTTATTCTTAAACATAGGTTTCCACCACCCTCTACTGACTGTTCTCTAACAAAAAATTCTCTTTGTACGAGATCAAACTTCTTTTAATAAATATATTTTTGACACAAATATATTTTAATATATAAACAATTATACGATTTACAGTAATGGTTATTAGAAATAATGATCTATGTACAAAAGTTTTACAAACTTACAAACAATATCCGATCTTCTTTCTCATCTGGAACTTTCTTGGTGTCTTATCGCGGGTTCAGGATGAGCGAATTAATTTTGAGTTGATGTAGATAGAATTCTCTTAACTGTTTCCTTCGCTGGTCATACGTCGATCACAGGCCGAGGTTTTCGTCGCTGAATTATGCAATGCCTTCGTAAAAATATTAATGCTTGATGTTAAGCCAACGAAGTTAAATGGTTTGTGATGTTCTAAATTTATGAGCGTTCCTGGTCAAATATTGAAAGTTCCTAATTAATAAGCGTGAATCACAGTTACAACTTCCGAGGTTTATAGTATCTAGTAAACCAGTAATATACAGTGTGTCTTGGCGCATCATGTCGGTTACATTTATAGACATGTGGAGAGTTTCTAGAAATTTCAGCCTGCAAAACAATACTGATGATACACAAGTGTTTGCATACAACATATATACAACACATCAACAGTTGTTGATTCTTAAACTCGAGAATAGGTGGGAATTTTGTTATGCTGATTTAACAGTATAAGTTATGTACATTTGTAAATATAAATTTAACTTCAACAGACACCGATATGAAAGAGATATAACAAACAGTAAATCTGTCACGAGTGATTTAGATCCATTATATTATTATTTTCTCAAATAACTCTTAATACAACTTTAACAAACGAAATAATTAAAGTTGTTAATTTTTAGTTTCTCGCATAGTTTAGAGACTGGTGTGTGTATGAGTTAAACACAAGAACCAGTCATTTCACAAAAGATTAAGGGAGCAATGAGTAATGATTCAAGTGCCTCCTCCCCCAAATCATTTGGGAGTTTTACACCATTGTGTTTTAATCCGGCTCGACTAGAAATATCTCACAGAATCTGCTATTTAAATTAAGCTTCTGGTGAAGCCTGATAGGGCAACATTCTCTTTCGGGCCCCCGAATGACACCTGTGGTTAGTTGTAATAATATATGTACAAATATCATTAACATCTAATTGGCTCACAACAAGTTTTTGAAACAGCGCAGTAAAACTGCCCTTAAAAATCTGTTCATTTGAGGTTAAGGGTAATGTTACGCAATGGGCTATCTGTGCTCTGTCCACCACAAAACCCAGTTACTAGCGTTGCGAATTAGTAGACATGCCTTCCGCTATGTCACGGGAAGGCACTCCTAACAGACCACAAAAATTGTTCAGAAAATAACATCTTTGACAGAAAAACAATTTACTCAGGAATGAAAATACAATCTTAATTATTATGTTATCATTTGTGTTTTATAGATTATTGGTTTGTTTTTGAATTTCTCACAAAGCTACTCGAGGGCTATCTGTGCTAGCCCTCCCTAATTTAATGGTGTAAGACTAGAGGGAAGGCAGCTACTCATCACCACCAACCGCCAACTCTTGGGCTACTCTTTTACCAACGAATAGTGGGACTGACTGTGACATTATAACGCACCCACGGCTGATAAGGGGGAGCATGTTTAGCGCGACTGAGATGCGAACCCGCGACCCTCAAATTACGAGTCGCACGCCTTAACGCGCTTGGCCATGCCAGGTCGTGTTTTATAGAATGTATAAATTTTTTTTTCTGGTAACTATTATTATCACTATTGGAGTACTTGTTTGTCATGTTTAACACAATAATTTAATATGTGGAATTATTTATAGCTAAGTTTTCGAGCTACAGTCACCAAAAGTGAGATGTAAATTAATTAATTAATATTTTTGTTATTGTATTTTCATGCCTAACATTTTAATTTGATATGTAGAATTATTTCTCCCCACCAAATTGTCACCTGAAGTCTCAGGTCATTCCATAAGCAACATCTGTTCCCCTATGATTTGATTTTAGCCAACCAAGAGTGGACATTTACACTTCTCTACACTCTCTTGAACGTAACTTTCCTTTTTGGGCAATTATTGACTGGAGATGAAAAATGGATATTTTATGAAAATGTTAAGAACCGCAGACAGCGGCTTAGTGCAAAATGGATCTCCACCCTAGGAAAGTCTTGTTAAGTGTTTGGTTGGATGTTGTTTGTGTGATCCTCTCTGAGTTGCTGCCACTCAATGTAATGATTACATTAGCCTTCCACTGTCAACAGTTAGAGCGTTTCAATGTTGCACTGAAAGAAAAGATTCCTGCTTTGATCAGTCATAAAGATGTTGTGTTACACCAGGATAATGCACGGCCCCACACAACAAGGATCACATCTGTAAATATTGAAGAGCTAGACTGAGAAAAACATCCACATCCTCCTTATTCCCCAGATCTTGCCCCATCTGATTATCATCTATTCCAAAGTTTGTAGAACTATCTTGATGGAAAAGAGCTTGGAACACATGAAGATGTCAAAACTACCCTCTGTACATTCTTTTCCTCTAAACCCCAAGAATTTTATAAAAGTGACATTCAAAAGCTTGTGAATCGTTGGCAGGAAGTAATTAATAATAATGGAACATACATTATTGATTAAATAACATTAAAATAATTTGAAATTCTTTCTCTTTTTTTTTTTTATAACCTGAAATCAAACATTAATTAAGGGATGGCCTGATAAATTATAAATAAATTAATTCATATTATTGTTGTCAGTTTCATGCCAAACATTTCAATTAAATATGTGAATTATTTATCTCTACCCAAACACCACTTGCAGTAACCCTCCAGCCGAAACTGTATTACATATATTTGAAATTATTAAGTGCTGATTGGACATAAATTTTGTATTTACAGAAGATAATTTTGTACCTCTCAAACTTGTTTTACTATAGCGGAAAGCCACACATTGTTCATCGCGAGAAATCGATTCCATGATTGTTGTTGAATTTTGCACAAAACTATACGAGGTTCGCGGGTTTGCATCACCGTCGCGCCAAACATGCTCGTCCTCCCAGCCGTGGGGGCGTTATACTGTAACGGTCAATCCCACTATTCGTTGGTAAAAGAGTAGCCCAAGAGTTGACGGTGATAACTAGCTGCCTTCCCTCTAGTCTTACACTGCTAAATTAGGGACGGCTAGCATAGATAGCCCTGGAGTAGCTTTGTGCGAATTTCAAAAACAAACAAATCAAAGTGGAAACTTGATTAATTGACGCACAGTACTTACTCGTCAATTAATTTATGACAAGTTTGTTTGTTTTGTATTACGGTCATTTCCTTCTCGTCTTAGATACACTTGTACAAATTACATGGCTCTACCAGATTTCAATGAACGATTCTTCTCGTATAGAACTAAAGCGGATGTAGAAACTATATACTAAGAGTCAAGTTGAAACGGTTGTAACGGAGACACTTACACAAATTAGGAAACACTCTACTGAAATTAACAAGAGATAGAAAACGTACGTGACTAGTTTACCGGCATGTCCTCGGATTCGCACCGCTAAAAACTCGGTTTCGATTCCCGTGGTGGGTAGAGCACAAATAGCCTATTGTGTAGCTATGTGCTTAAATTCCAAACAAATTACACAAACATTTTGTTACAACAAATAAAAAAAGTTAGAACGAAAAGACGACACGTCAAATTATCAGCAGACTTGTCCACATGCATTTACTGTTGTTCAGTTATACTGGATCTTGGTTTATTCTTCAAAGTACTGGTGTTTATCTACCATTAAAATATCTCACCCTTATGCTACTAATTAAAGTAGAATTTAATGCAGTAGAACCATTATGTACAGAATTGTTAACATATCTATATACATGTTATTTATATCAACAGATACCTTACGTCCCTGGGGTCCCAGAAAGCGTCTGTTTTAAGAATAAATGCCCCTTATGGCCAAAGGTGTTAAGGCGTTCGAGTCGTAATCCGAGGGTCGCGGGTTCGAATCCCCAGTCGCACAAAACATGCTCGCCCTCCTAGCCGTGGGGGCGTTATAATGTCACGGTAAATCCTACTATTCGTTGGTAAAAGAGTAGCCCAAGAGTTGGTGGTGGGTGGTGATGACTAGCTGCCTTCCCTCTAGTCATACACTGCTAAATTAGGGACGGCGAGCGCAGATAGCCCTCGAGTAGCTTTGCGCGAAATTATCTTTTACCAACGAGTAGTGGGATTGACGGTCACACTATGACGACCTCACGGCTGAAAGGGCGAGCATGTTTGGTGGACTGGGATTCGAACCCGCAACCCTCGGATTACGAGTCGAACGCCTTAACACACTTGGTCATGCCAGGCCTTGGAGGGAAAGATATAAACAACAACAGTAGCAAACAAGGACACAAAGTTTTCGGAATTTGAAAATTCAGTACAAATGCTTTCTGAGCTAACCTATGGTTTTAGATGGTTTTAACTTTGGACCAGTTGGAAACATCAAGTGTGAATACAAAGCGGAAAATAGAAACAGGAAATAATATGGTCAAGGTAAAAGTAGGGGACTAATGTCGCTCATGGAGCAAAGAAGTGGAATTGACATTGTTGGAATCGAAGACGTCCTTGTCCATGCGAAAGAAGATTGTAGAGATTAAGGTTAGTTAGGTTAGCATCAGGCTTAAAATACGACCAACTGACACTAAAATATTTTGTCAAAAGGTTGTCAAAGGGGAACATTTAGTTTCTAAGGGCATCCATCTTTCCAGATATGTAAGAGCACCTGGAACTACTATTCGAAACAAAACAGTTGGCCAAAAAGCAGGTCTCAACTTCGCGTGGTCTCGAGAAGAGGTGATAAAGTGAGACGTGCTGTGAGGAGAGGAAATATTCCATATTAAGGCTCATGTTTATTTTAAACTTATAAATCGAAGACAGACGCAGGAGAGAACTGAACAACCACCAGCTTAAATGAAAATTGTAATATAGGGTGTTCGGAGAGTTACTTTGCACTTATGTATGTACATGATTACAAAACTGCACAATGACTTTCCGAACACCCTGTATAATAGTTATATATTTACCTATCTATAATAAATATGCACTTATATGGAAGTCCTAAATAATTTTTAAGATTTTAATGTAATTGAAAACTATGAAGCTGATAATATATTATTTACTTTAATTAATTATGTAAAAATTATTAGAAGATTTTAGCATATTTCAAATGAACAGTAGAATCGTAATAAAAATTATGACGACTTTAATTTATTGCTAAGAGATATAAGAACAAATTTTGGTATAATAATTTTTACGAACTATAATTTATCTCGGATGAATCTCCGATCTATTACGTTACGTATTACAAATTCAAACAGCCGAAAATTTTAATTTTGATTTAGAAATTAATTAAAAGTCGGTATCTATGAAATTTATAATATTCATAATTTATAATACTTGCCAAAAAGATTGATACTCACAATTTTTTCTTCTTAAAAATATATTTTAATAAACAAACAACAATACAATTTATAATAATGCTTATTACAAACAATGGTTCATGTACAAAGGTTTTACGAACTTATAAACAGCACTAAGTCTTCTATCTGTTCGAAAACTGAATCTTTTATTGGTTTTCAAGGAGAGGGAAGTAATTCTATGTTAACAGAGAGGTACACTTCTGTTGAGGGCTTGAAGCACGTGTAGGCTTTTGTTAGACGACCATATCTAATGACCTCGTAGAAATGCTAACGTCCATAGCTAATTCTCTGAAGTTGAACAGTTTGTAATATTCGAAATATACAAACGTTTCTGATCAAATATTTGTAATGTTCCGATTAATAAGCGTTCGTCACAATTATAGTTTCCAATGCTTACTGTACGCCAACGATCAAACAATATTCTAAAATTTTCTCTCATAAACTATAAAGCAATATTATTGAAATTTCAACAATATTCAAAGATAAGCTAGTGTTTTCGTAAAACATATACTGTTGATTCTTACTCTCGAGAATCTTTTAAACATTTAGAGAACAGGTGGGACTTGCGCTATAGACATTCGACAATATGCGTCACATACATCAAATTGAAACAAATGCAGACACCAATATAAATATATAACGGTAAATCCGTTACACAATACCAACAGAAGCTAGATTAGTTTATTTGCCAAATCACTTATTTAACATTCCAGAATGCTTTGCGAACGGAACCTTACTAAACCTTAAAATAAATATTGGAATAATTATATTAAGAGACAGTTTATATTAACAAATTAAAAAAAGAAGATATACAATATACGAACTGTAACTGTTTCTTTGTACATGTAAAGGAACTGTAAACAAAAATAATAGCACTCTATCTGTCCCCAAACGGAATAGTAGATGCATTTGTCAAAGAGCTTCGAGCAAGTGAGTATTTGAATTTCAGATGCATTATCGAAGGAGACACAAATAAAAATATTGATAAAATATTTTAAAAATGGCCTCAAAGTGATGCCAAATTATTACTTAAAACTAATTTTGGTAGAAAATAAATTTGTTTCGGATGTAAGTACTCCGACTAGAGTCTGTGATAATCTGAAGAAGTGTAGCAACCGTATTTTAATTAATGGTTGTGTGAACAAACAGACAAAATAAACTGATTTAAACTTATATTACGAATCATTACTCTATGTGCAAAAACGGCTCGTTTGGGTTGAGAAAATATTTTACATGAAAGAGCGAACAACGTTTCGACCTTCTTCAGTCATCGTCAGGTTCACAAAGAAAGAGGTAACTGACCGGAAGCTGACCACATGTTTGGAAGGGGTTGTTTAACTGAGTGTCGGAATGTAGAGGGCGGGGTTAGATGTTTGAATATATAATTTTATTTATATTCTGGTCAGTTACCTCTTTTTTGTTAACCTGACGATGGCCGAAGAAGGTCGAAACGTTGTTCGCTCTTCTGTGTAAAATATTTTCTCAACCCAAACGAGACGTTTTTGTGTATACATTTCTCGACAAGTGGATTTTCTCGAAATCACTGAATCATTACTCTACACTTGTACATATGAATTTCAGAACATCCACAAACCGACGTGGTCTAGTGGTTAGGGAGCTCAACTGAAGGAGGTTAGAGATGACTTGGTAATGGAAAGAACACAACGGAATAACCGGAAAAAAGTTCTTATAGACACTATCGAAACAATAATAAAACCCATAAAACGTATAGTTAAATTAAGTATAAATAATGGTGTATTCCCTGATGTATTAAAATATCTATTATCATTCAAATATACAAAACTAGCGATCCAAAACTACTATCCAACTGTAGGTCAGTTTCAATATTGTTAACTCTTGTGAAAGTCTTGAATAAAACTGTTTGAAATCCACTATAATTGTTGAAAGTAATAGAAAATTATCAAGTAATTAATATAGATTTCGGAATGGGTTAGATATCGGCGAGACAAAGGTAGGAAACTGAAGGCCGTGTTTCTGAACTTAACTAAAGCCATCGATATGGTTTCATACTCTAAATAGATAGTAAAGTTGTACAGAATAGAATTTAGAAGAGCAATGTTAGATTGGTTTAAAATCTATCCATAAAGTAGATCTCGGATGGTTTAAGAAAACGGTATTGTCAGCAATTTATTGCAGAATATTTAATCTCTTAGAGGATAGTTTTAGGACCGGTCCTTTTTATCATCATACTATAATGGACTCTTGCTTATATGATACTATAAAAATTTCTTATTACGCAATGTGCAATCCCCAACTTATCGAAATTTTTATCCTGTGTGCATGTAGATTTTCAATAGGGGCTCGATTTCTCCGTTTCCCTTCATGTTTTCTCCATTTTCAGGATGCAGATATGACGTCATAAATAATTCAAATGCGGATCTAATGCACTGGCGCTACGCCAAATCGGCTGAAATTTATAAATGACCTTTATAACTTGGCACTGAATGGACGGCTAATTACATTTACCAACGATATAGCCCTCGTTTGTACAGATGATAATGGGGAAGAGGACCTCAGTACCACAGATCAATAACCTAACAACAATAAATATCGGTTAGATATAAACACGTTATCACTTTACGTCATATAAGACAATTACGTAATATTCTTACAGTGTAATAAAGGTCAACCAACAACTCCAGGGGCTATCAATTTTAAATTTGTAAAAGTGCTTTCAGAATATTTCTTACTCATAACTTGTTTTTCTGATTTGGTTGAATTAATTATCATTCATTGGACTGACTGAGTACTGGTTCAGTGCACACTGCATTACTCTTTGTTTGTTTTTGAATTTTGCACAAAACTACTCGAGGGCTATCTGTGCTAGCCGTCCCTAATTTAGCAGTGTAAAACTAGCGAGAAGGTAGCTAGTTATCACCACCCACCGCAAACTCTTGCGCTACTCTTTTACCAACGAATAGTGGGATTGACCGTCACATTATAATGTCCCCACGGCTGAAAGGGCGAGCATGTTTGGTGTGACGGGAATTCGAATCCGTAACGAGTCGAGTGCCTCAACCACCTGGCCATACCCGACCCATTCGAGTTAGCCAGAAGAACAACAACAGGGTATTTTATGGGCGTAAAACTTTTTAAAACGCTTTCGAAACAAATATGCACATTTAACAAACCGATTAAAACCAGTCTGAGAAAAAAATTACTGATCTGCGTGTGCATTTGTGTGGAAGGCATTACGTGAAGCACGTGGAGATACAGCAAAAATGCACTTAGCTTGTCAGAACTTGACAGGAATGTCTTTCAATCGATATGTCTCTTCTTCGCGTGACAGTTGCTGACATTTGCGTAGTCAATTTCCTTTTCTTTCTGACAGCAGATAAGCTAAGTAAGCAGCGATGATTGGAATCACCTGAAATCAAAGATACTCGTTTCTTTATTGTTCCTACTGAGCATGCTCTAAGTTATCCTATCAACGTGAACATACGTACATATATATATAACCAGTTCGCGAACTAAATTTTAGCTTACAACTTCTTTCGAAAGAAGAGAAATAATACAGTAATGCTTAGATGTGTATTTCAGCTCATCTAGATGACAGGGCTGTTATTATTGATTGTCAAGACTTTATCTGCAACTAGGTATGTCATAGTGTAGTTAGAAATTGATTTAAGGATTTTGTTTAAGTCCGAACAATAATAAAGGCACAATATACGTTCGTTGTAAATAGAAATTAATTGTATGCTTAACGCCTTTTGTTGATTTACATTGAGTAATAAGAAAAATGAATTTATTAACATATTTATTCGGGGCTAATAGTTAAAATAAGTTTGCGTGCGTTTTAAAGCAAAGCACATAAAGCCAACTGCTGTATCCACTGCTGGGAATCGGACCCCGGATTCTGTTTGCTTGAAGGCAATATTGGTCAACAGTGGCACTTGAAAGATCCTATAGTAAACAATGTTGTAACCGTACGGGAATGTGGGGCTATTAAGTATCGAAACGTGATCTTTAAACGTAAAACTTAAAAACCGTTTCACATGGATTTGCTGCTATTATGTTCGATTAACTTTTAACCATGAAAAAGGACATCAATAGTGTTAACTCCATTCTGTAATAACAGTCTTTTAAATGTATGAAAGAGCTATCTATTTGGCTTACAAAACAGAAAACTTCTTGTCAAACACAAAAATTTATTCTGTTTCCTTGGTAAGGATTTTCTCGAAGACAGAATTATATATCTAAATGTCTCAAACAGACGCTGCTAGCTTGTTTACCATTCAGGCTTCCTTTGTGCCAGAAGGCTATATTCTACGATTTTATTAGATTGACAGTTCGAGTAGTATTTTGTAATATGGACAACTTTCACGTATTTTATCTCTTTCTGAGAAACATGAAGAACCTTCTGTTAGATTTATTATTTTCATGTTTCTTTTGTTTAAAACATAGTGGCTGATTTAGGACAGTGGCTATAGTGACGGCAAAACATTTCGAATACGTAGGAAAGAAACAGTCAACATGGGTTGACTTTAAGAGTACACTTAGCAAAGACGCATCGGGCTATCTGCTGAGCCCACAGAGGGGAATCGAACCCATGATTTTAGCGTTGTAAATCCGGAGACATACCTCTGCATTAGCGGGGGGCCCAGCCATAATGATTTGTAATACAAAGGGTGACGGTAAGTACAGAAGACAAAAGCATTCGCTACGTTCCAGCAGATCTTTCGCTATTGGGATTTCTTGTGAGGCCCCGGCATGGCCAGGTGGTTAAGACACTCGACTCCTAATACGAGGGTCGCGGGTTCGAATCTCCGTCACACCAGACATGCTTGCCGTTTCAGCCATGGGGGCGATATAAAGTTACGGTCAATCTCACTATTCGTTGGAAAAAGAGCAGTCCAAGAGTCGGCGGTGGGTGGTGATGACTAGTTGCCTTCTCTCTAGTCACAGATCGCTCTCGAGTAGCTTTGCGCGAAATTCAAAACAAACAAAAATCAAACTTCTTCAGAGCTGCTAGAACAATAACAGTGTTTTTCTGCTCACCCCGATGAAGCCGCAGTGAAACGCTGGATGAAAACAGTTTAATGTGGAAGGTAAATGTCGTTCTTTGTTTTACTTTTATTTTAAAAATGGGTTTAAACCCCTTTCAGTAAATACAGTAAATTCTGGGGAAAAGATCAACCAAATACTGAGTGGGCAATCAAACGGGCAGACTACCCCACAGGGAGAGCGGAAAGTCATCGAATTTTATAATGTTATAATGAGGGGTTTGAATTCCCGTTGTGGGCATAGAAGATAGTGTGTGTGTGTGTTTTTCTTATAGCAAAGTCACATTGGGCTATCTGCTCAGTTTACCGAGAGGAATCGAAACCCTGATTTTAGCGTTGTAAATCCGTAGACTTACAGCTGTACCATCGGGGGACGCGAAAGATAGTTTGATGTAGCTTTGCTGGAAGTAAACCAACGCACGCACGAGTAGATTTGTTTGTTTTTAATTTCGCGCAAAGCTACTCGAGGACTATCTGCGTTAGCCGTCCCTAATTTAGCAGCGTAAGACTAGAGAGAAGGCAGCTAATGATCACCACCATCCCCTGCCAACTCTTGGGCTACTCTTTTACATACGAATAGTTGGATTGACTGTCAAATTATAACGCCCTCATGGCTGAAAGGGCTAGCATGTTTGGTGCGACGGGGATTCGAATCCGCGACCCTAAGATTACGAGTCGAACGCCTCAACCATCCTGACCATGCCGGGTCTCAACAAGTTTAGATGTAATGTTTGAGTGTGTTTTCTTATCTGCTGTGTTTATCAAAGAGAAACCGAACTCCTGATTTTCGGATTGTAAATCTGAAAACTTATCTCTGTCTCAGCGGGGGCTCAATGCAACCCTGCGAAAAAAGGTTCGCAGAAAACGTCTTTTGTTCTGATGCTTTGTTGAAGCATCTATGCAAGTTATTAAATGCGTAAAAATAATCTAAAAACTCCACTAACATTGGGTTGACCTCTAATAACAGGACGTGGAAAAAGAACTAGAATATATTTGAACGTGTACCGCCTGACATCGTATTTGTTACACAGTATGGAGAGGAATTGATTTATACCTGACAAAGAAGGACATTTGTTTGTTTGCTGCATTTCTCCCAAAGCTACCTGCGCTAGCCGCCTCTAATTTAGCAGAAAAAGACTGGAGGGACGGCAGCTAGTCATCATCACCGCTAACTCTTAAGCTATTTTTTTTTATCAACGAATAGTGGGATTCACCGTCACATAATGACGCCTCAACGGCTGAAATAGAAAGCGTGTTCGGTGACGGGGTTTTGAACCTGCGACCCACAGATTGCGAGTCAAGTGCCACCTAGAGGACTTGCATTAAAGTTAATTATAAAAATTACTTAATTTGATTGAAATTTATCCTGTTTTATTCACTGTAATGTTCTTGAAAACAACATTAAATAACAATGGTACTCGATTGGTAAATAATGTTGGAACCGTGCTTACAAGGGACTTAAAACGCTAGAAACCGGTTTCGATAGCTGTTGTGGGTATAGCACAGATAGCCTATTGTGTAGCTTTGTTTACTTAATTCCAAACAAAAACCCGTGCGGGGAGGGGGTTAAACGTGGTCAGTAGGATTGTTAACACATTCCTTTAGGCCCGACACGGCGACGTGTGTTAAGGCAGTAACTTTGTGCGAAATTCAAAACCAAACACATTCCTTATGTTATTCATCGTTCTAAACTTTTTTTTTATGTCACATAATATATTTCCTCTACGATACCAGTTCCTTACACAGTTAGAACAACTCTGTCTTCTCGGGCTTTTTTTCAATATTTTCACACCATTACCAATACAGAAAACGGTTGAAGAATGTTTCATCAGACAACAATACACATTTCCACTGACTCACTTTCAAGAATAGCGCTTTAACCAATACAGAAAACGGTTGTAGAATGTATCATCAAACAACGATACACATTTTCACTGACTCACTTTCAACAATAGCGCTTTAACCACCACTGGCTTGCTTCTCCGATTAAATTTGAAATCAACATTGTTCAGTGTTGTATCCATTATCACGTTTATTTTAATGTCCTTAGCATGCTATGTTTGGAGATTCAAAAAGTTTCAGCCACTTCTGGTTGAAAGACTCAATCAGTTGGTTCAAGCAAATTGCGTCTTGTACTTTAACAAGCCTGTCTGTGCTAACTACTTCCCCTCACTAAACTACTAGTGGCTGTCAGTTCTCAGCTATCTGCGATAACAGTCGTTTTATGCTGCAGTTGTCACTTGCTACACTCTGACACAAACGACTTTGAACAGACTGTCATAGAAATGGTCTATGACAGTGAGAAACGTGATCGGGGCGGGAAAACTTCCTAACTTGTTATTCTACAAGTCTTAATAGGTGCGTGTTTATCTTCAGAGAATTTCAGATACTGTGCCGTCTGCTTTATTATCTTGACACATTCTGTAATCAGGTTTATTTTACAAGTATTCTACTGAGACATTCTGTTCGCGGGCACAGAGTGTCTTAATTCAATATTTGGTAATAAAACTTATCATTGATAAGAAGTGTGATATATTCAGTTTGATGATGTTGGTGTTTTTCTTACAGTAAAGCCACATCGGGTTATCTGCTGAGCCCACCGACGGGAATCGACCCCTTATTTTAGCATTGTAAATCCGTAGACATACCGCTGTACTAGTGGGGACAGTTTGACGGTAACCTTTCAGAAAAACAACTGTGAACTTCTGTAGAGCAATTGCTTGATTTTCAAAGCTACTAAAATTTGTTAATTTAAAAAGAGGAAATAGAAATCGTGAATGATCGTGAAACAAGAAACTTGAATTAACGTGAAAATGAAATCGCAAAAAGAAAGTAAACAAACAAGTTTAATATTCGAGTCATAAGGTTGGAATGATTTCCTCAAGCTACGAATCCTTAGTTTGACTTTATGACGTAGGTGTAGTGTCTATGAAATTTGTAATTCAACACTTATCATCAGTGATCATCAGACGGCCGATCCGAGGTTCGAAACTGAGGTTGGTGCTACCCCTTTAAATCCTTTAAACTAAGACTTAAAGATTTCTGTTGTGGAGATAGTTTAAACTTTTGTGCAACTTGGTTGAAATAAGACATGCAGTGGTATAAAACAAACAAACAACTCTCTTCCTATAATCAGCGCCATGTCTGAAAGAGCAGTAACCCTATACATAAACAAATGATAAGCGACGGGAACACAATTAGAAGATTTAGTTAATAATTGCTATGGTGCATGTATCATGCTTACTTTGTTTGGTTTGTTTGGAATTTCACGCAAAGCCACAAAAGGACTGTCTGCGTTAGCCGTTCTTAATTTAGTGTAAGACTATAGGTAAGGTGGCTAGCTAGCCATCATCACCCACCTCCAACTCATGGGCTATTTTTTTACCAACGAATAATGGGATTGACCGTAACAATATAACGCCCACATGGCTGAAAGGGAATTTCCACCCGTCAAAAAACATATTGAGAAAAAATACTGTACCTTATTGTCCAAAGTCTTTTGAAAGATGTTTTTTTTTTCTTCCTGAGTAGTAAAATGACTCAGTAAAGTGTATTACGAGAAATGGTGGCATGGCATAATGAAAGGACGTTAAGATATGAACCGGAACTGCTTGGAATAACTTTCAAAGGATTATTTCAGATATAAATTAGCTCCGATGTGTAATACGTCAAACAGACAAACAACAATAATGATTGAAGGGTTAGAAAAGTTTTATTAGAAAACAAGTGTCAAGAAAGACAGACTGATCAAGAGCAGATATATATATATATACAGAACTTTTATGTGCATTATTTTCAAATAAAATTTTTACCAGTTGTCTTAAGAATACAATCCTTCTAATTTATTTGAGCTTGTTAGAACAAGTATTTTCTTTCAAGCCATAATAATATGCGTTAGAGATTAAACTCTACGTATCGTAAATCTTACTTTATGATATATTACGTTAAATGTGTTTGTGTTTTTCGTATAGCAAAGTCGTAAAGAACTATCTGCTCAGCTCACCGAGGGTAATCGAGCCCCTGATTTTAGCGTTGTATATCCGGAGACATACCGCTGTACTAGCGGGGGACGTTACGTTAAGCCTTTCTGAGGTGATGTAACACATTAAGATGATAACTTTCCTCTGATTTTGTTACAATTTTTTTCCCCAAAATAAAAGTAGGACTTTAAACCTGCCTCCAGGTGTGAGTTCCACTTAAAAACTTTAAAACACAACATACGAAACAGAATGATCTGGATAAGACTTACTCAATTATACAATGCATATTATTTTTCAAGCAAGTTTTGCTTATTACTCTTTACAAATTAAGAATGATAGTTAATATGGTATAAAGTTCATATTTATTATTGTTATATTTGTTTTACAGGTTTTGCACAGTACCTACACAAAGGCTATCCGCACTTTTCCATTCTCAATTTGGAATTGATTGACTGGTGTGTGTTGGGTTTTTCTTTTTAGCAAAGCCACTCCGGGCTATCTGCTGAGCCCACCGAGGGGAATCGAACCCCTGATTTTAGCGTTGTAACTCCGCAGACATACCGCTGTAATAACGGAGGGCATTGACTGACTGGAGCTAGTCAACACTACTATACTTGCCTGACTGAAAGGTATTTATTTAGTCGTGTAAAAAAAAACTCACCAAAAACTCAGTGTAAATATCGTTTTTTAATCTTGGAAAAAATCCCACCGAAAACTTCAATATATTTGCAAAATGTCGTCATAAGTTGCATATTTTGATACACAGAGAATGAGGTAAATGAACTCATTGTAAATGTCGTTTCTTAAATTGTATTTTTAATTTGTATGAAATTTGAAATACCTTTCACTTCCAGTGGTGTCGAAAAACCCACTTGTTGAGAAATTTATTTAAATTTATTTCGATGACCGAAGAAGGTCGAAACGTTGTTCGCTCTTCTATGTAAAATATTTTCTCAACCCAAACGAGCCGTTTTTACATATAAACATTTCACTTCCGTATTTTTGAAACTTACTCCAAATAAGCAGAGTTCTTTGTGAAACAACAACAATTATGATTCTCTTTAATTTATGTTCCAGTAGATACACCTCGCCGACCCAATGGAGCAGAAGACACTGAAACTAAAATACGAAATATTCGTCAATTACACGAATACTTCCTACTACAATGAAACAAACGGAACAAATAATATTTATTTTTACGAGGCTGGTGACAGAGAGAACGCCAGCATCACTTCCTGGCAAGACACGCTTAAAGAGTTGAAAGACAAACTTTATAAGACCAATGACGTATCCGTATTGGTGTTGATAAGCTTGTACGGGATACTTTTCTTAACAGGCCTGGCAGGCAACTCTATCATTGCTTATTTCGTGTGTAAGCAGAAAACCTATCCTCACGGCCACAGACGAAATATCATGTTGATAAACCTTTGTATAGCAGATTTAATGGTCATCCTGGTATGCTGTCCGATGGCTATTTATACGAGCATGACAACAGTTTGGCACCTGGGAGAATCCCTATGTAAGATTCTTACTTATCTGCAGGGTAAGTAATTTAAATTGTCCCTTATGTTTAACCACAACTTTCATGACACAATAAAAATGTTTCTAAATAATATCACGGAAACTTATTGTGTTACATCTTAAATTAGCAAATTGTTTGTTTGTTGTTTTTTGTTTTTGAATTTCGCGCAAAGCTAAACGAGGGCTATCTGCACTAGCCGTCCGTAACTTAGTAGGGTAAGACTAGAGGGAAAGCAGCTAGTCATCACCACCCATCGCCAATTCTTAGATTACTCTTTTACCAACAGATAGTAGGATTGACTGTCACATTATAACGCTCCCACGGCTTAAAGAACGAGCATATTTGGTGTGACGGGAATTCGAACCCGCGACCCTCAAATTACGAGTCGAGTGTTCTAATCACTTCGCCATGCGGGGCTAAATTAGCAAATCCAATTAATTTTATCTTATTGAAATGTGTAGATAACTGGTTTACTTCTCGAATATTTCACTAGTCAGTCTTTACGTTACGCTACTCACAAAAATATTCTTTGTTTATGAAATTTCCAGGTTTGAGGCATGATATTTCACTGAACACGCCGTTTAATGATAAGTGTTGCTGTCAATACTGCTATTCGGTAAAAGCAACCCCTTAGGCGATGGACACTGTTGAATATGTATCTTTTCTTTGGTTAGTAATTCGTAATCTGAAATGGTTACGCCTGAAGCATCCGGATCTGCGATCTGGTCGTTGGGCCCACGTGTTGCCTGAAACGTTGTTTTGATTGAAAATACCGAAAACCAAACTTAATATAAACTGTATAACATTTGTCAAAGGAACAACACTAATTCTAGATAGTCAGTCATAGTATCCATGAGAGTGCTCGTTTTAAAAATCTTTGCTAAAATAGATGCCTTGGTTAGACATACAATATTGTATTGATTTAATGTAATGTGAATTACAGAAGTGTATATTATGGGTATTCTTGAAAACTATTACATTGAATCACAATGTACTTTTTCGTTTTGTTAATAAGCCTAACCTGTCTTTATAATTAAGTTTTATATACCTATTGAGTCACAACAATTAAAGAGCTAGTTACATAGACAAAAGTCAAAAAGAGACTTAGTTAACGAAGCAAAGTACATGTAACAAACTAATACAGCAACTTAATGTACAAGAAAAGCATTTATTCCAATATCAAAGGTGCATTTATTCACCAGTTAGTTGCTCTTTTCATTATAAATACTTTCGGTCGTAATCCCAATAACATCACAAAAGCTTGGGAAAGCTCATTAAATTCAGATTATTTTTATATTCATATACTAAGCTAAAAATGCAAATAATCTTAATATGTGTAAAAATAGCAACAGTAGTAAATAATAGCAATAAATCATTTTAAGATTACAACCAATAATATTAATGAAACTTATTTTGTATAAAAATGGAATATGATACTACTTAATTGGTTTACAATTATATGACATAAAGCTACAAATGCAGCCATAAAGTTCCTACTATACCTTCTGTTCACTCGTGCGCTATTTTATTGTTTAACCTTACCGTTTGGTTTGTTTTGAATTTCACGCAAAGCTACACGAGGGCTATCTGCGCTAGCCGTTCTTAATTTAGCAGTGTAAGACTAGAAAGAAGGCAACTAGTTATCACCACCCACTGCCAACGTTTGGGCTACTCTTTTACCAACGAATAGGGGGATTGACCATCACATTATAACGCCCTCACGACTAAGAGGGTGAGCATGTTTGGTGGGACGAGGACTCAAATCCGCGATCCTGGGATTACGAGTCGAGTGCCTTAACCATCTGGCCATGCCATGCCCAATTCATTACATCAACAAATAAATATGCGTTAAATATTTTTCACATTGTTAGTGAACCAACTTACAATTTCTGAACATAATTCTATACTAGTGTGATAATTATATTCACAGCAATATATTGATTGATTGTTTCGAATAAAGTACAAACATGCACAACGGGATATTCCAGCCGGGCGAGACTGCAGACATGCCGATGTTCCACTAAAAGACTTACACCATCTTGCCCCCAGTGGCTCAGCGGTATGTCTGCGGACTCACACGCTAAAATCCGGGTTTTGATACCCGTGGTGGGCAGAGCACAGATAGCCCATTGTGTAGCTTTGTGCTTAATTCAAAATAACATAACATACAGCATCTTACATGTGTATTAGAAATGAAAGTCGAAAATAAAACTATTATATCTAAATATCAGACTATAGGTCGATTTTTTTCAAGTTTTCAATATTTTATACAAGCTGATTGGTTCTTTTAGAACAAAGACACGTTAGGCTACTGGCTATGTCCACCGCGAGAAATCAGATCTCTATTTCAGAATTGTAAAACTCGTCTCTGGTCCACTGGTGAATACTTCATAAAAGAGACACAATAGTGAGAATCTTGTTTATTTGTTAAAAGGTCCGTAAAAAAAAATGAACAAGTTATGTTTCGTCTTTTACACTACGATTCAAAAATATTGTATTTCTGTGGCTAACTATGGCTAAAAATGCCATGTATTGAAATTATTGAATTTTGTTAAGTAAATACTGATCTTTATACAGTGTAGAAATGCTGTAGAAAAAGAAAGAGAAAACGTACTGAAAAGAATTTGATTTTTAAAAATACAGAGCTATTTTTTTGTCGGATGTACTTTTTTATTCTTTATGTCGCCGGATTAGTTGTGCATCAGCTTACTTGGTAAACTAATCGCATTACGTTTGTAGAATTTTCTTTGCGCGTATTTAGTGATGTATCATTCTGAAAACATGTTTTCATTACATTTCTTTTACATTTTAAGTCCAAACGTTTTGTTTGATAGAATAATATTAATCGGTTACACTATTCTAGGTGTTTTCGTGTTTTAAATGACTGAAAGGGCGAGTTTGTTTGGTGCGACTGGGATTACATATATAAAAAATACACATAAACGTGAAACAACCAGTTTCAGTGACTTTGTCACTGCTACCTACATCTTATATTCTATTTTGTTTGAGAATATGCATTTGTTAAAATGGTTAAAAATGTTTAACTTCAAAGGGTACTGAATGATTATATCACAAATAAGAATAGTTAATCTCATATTAAAATGTATTAGAAAACAGGTTTTTGGGTTTATTTGATACTTAAAAAAATCGGAGAAAGATAAAAGTGGCAAACGTTTTTATTTTAAAATCCTAAATTATATTTCAAACAAAAACCGAAAACCAACAACACGTAACTTGTTTGTGGTAATAATAAATATTTTTCTTTGTCCCCAGGTGTATCTGTTACTGCAGGAACTTTGTCGATGACAGCCCTAAGTTTGGATAGGTATGTTTCAGTTCGACATCCAGGAGCCTTTCTCAAATTAAACAGACATCGTATGAATAGCATGATGATAGCAGTGGTCTGGACTATATCTGTGCTATTTTCTCTTCCCATTATATTTGTGAGAAAAATGGAAACCCTGAGAATACCTTCATTACAAGTTTCATTTTGTATCGAGAAATGGGATTCTAGTATAAAACGCACCTTCACAATAGCCACATTAACTGTTGTTCACGCCTTGCCCTGTCTAATACTTCTAATTTGTCAGGCCTCTGTCAGCAGAACTATAAAATCTGCAGAAGATGCGGTTCTTAACCGAAACGACATTCGTCAGAGGTCGTTTCGAATGAATTCTCGTAACCCAAACACTCCTCCACCGACGAGAGAAGATACGAGTACACACTGTAGACGATACATCGGAGACCTGTGCAATAGAGAAGTAGACATTAGATTACAAAATCTTCGCATAGCAAAAGAAATGTCATCGGTTAATGGAAGTTGCTCATTACAATCAACAGATCGCGAAGGCGTGGTTCGACCTCACAGTCCCCGGATGAAGAGAAGGTTGGCCTATTTATTGATGGGGATGACCATGTGTTTTGTCATTTGCTGGTTACCATATAATATCACTTCGTCCTACGTGGATTTATTTGGTATTCCCAGCGTGGCCAAATATCTGCCTTTCACCTTACTATTAGGCCACGCCCATAGTGCTATTAATCCTATTGTCTATTGGCTGCTGAACAAGACTCTACGTAAGAAAATGCATAATATAAAACAAAGGTCAACCTCGCGGCCACGTACTCGTCATCAGCGGATACCCATGAAGTGTTTTGTTCAAAATACACAAAGCCAGTTCTCAGATACTACAACTGAAAATGCTTTAGGAATTTTCCACCCAAAATATTCTAAGCGAAACAACAGAGAAGTTATATAAAAAAAATTATCGGAAGGAAAACGAATGAAAAAGTTTCCAAAATTATTCATTTTTCATGTTGTATACAAACAATTGAAGCGAAATGAAACGTTTCCCCTCGGAATGTCTAATAAGTTACTAATCGATATTTTGGTGAGCATGATGAATTATTTATCAACATGAATAAATTCACGAGGACATCATAAATAAAGCAAAATAAACGAACAATTTGGAATGTTTAGTTATTCTTCTGAGGATTATAAGTAAACATGCGCTGTTATCGTCTTTTAATCTAATACTTTTATACACGAGAAGCATTTCAACAAGTTACGTTTATTGCGTCGAAAAAAAATTTCTGACTCAGTTGTAATCTAAAACTTTTATTCGTTGGCTCAGTAGCTTCTGTTATGAGGCTCTCGTGTAAACAGTACCTCTAAAATACAGTCCTTGTCGTAGAGATGAGGAGTACTTTAGTGAGGTGAATTAAAAAAAACCTTTTTAAGATGTCTTTCGTAAATACGAAAGCTGGAAAGAAGACACATTATGACATTGGATTGTTATGCCTTTCTAAATTTACATCTTTATTGGTACTTGTTCATTTACATTATATATATGTAACTAAGTACACATGACTCAGTTTACGCTTGAATTTTATCGATATAGTATCTGCCTTTTATTAAACAACAACAAGAAACAAACTGGATTTAGATCTGTGTGAACAATACCTTTTATTCCTTATACATTTATATAAGAGTGGAGGTCTCCGTGACGGGAAACGGAAGTGAAATGGGAAAACTGTGACCCCGATTGCAAGTCTACATGCATACAAGAAAAGAATTTCGTAAAGTTGAGGTTTGCATGTCACGTACACAGAGTATTTTTACAGTATCATATAAGCAAAATATCCATTATAGTATGATGACGACATTTTTAAGTAATTCTCTTGTTTGTGATAGTATTTAAACGATCAAATGTCTTAGCTCGATTAAGTCTGTCTACATAAACCTTCAACTGACTTAACTAGATTGGCCCGTCATGGTCAGGTTGCTAAGATGTTCGACTCGTAATATGAGGTTCTCAGTTTCGAATCCCCATCACATCGAACATGCTCTCCCTTTCAGCAGTGAGGGTGCTATAATGGTACGATCAATACCACTATTTGTTAGCAAAATAGTAGCCCAAGAATTGGCAGTGGATGGTGATGACTAGCTGTCTTCTCTCTAGTCTTATACTGTTAAGTTAGGGACGGCTTACGCAGATAGCCCTCGTGTAGCTGTTATTCACTGTAGAAATGTTTGTCTCATAATGAGCGTTGTATTTGTGCACCATAAAGCATTTGTTCAGGAATATTTTATTTATGGCAAACCTACTAAGAGTAAATGCCGCTTTTCCTAATTTTCAGCTGCTGACCAATCAACAGCAGTCTACCATTTATGTTAACTGATTGACTGTCATTATCGTAATATGCCCCAATCTAGGCAACGAGGACTATTTTGCGCTATTAAACGGAGTCAAATCGGATATGTCAGCTCCTTAATCCAAAGGTTTATCACAAGGCCAGTCAGTCTGCGCTCCGATATGTAAAATATCGTGTAATGACTTTAATAGTCTTCCAACGGCCACTGATTCTTTTATCTGTGTATGATTTGATTGTTGGTAAGTTAATAAAGAGTTGATTTTGTAAAACCATAATCGTCTGGATCTAATTTCAATTCGCCGTTAAACAGTCATAAAGCATCTCAAATTATTGTCACTGGATTTAGTCTCAATAAAAATACATGAAATTAATACTTATTTTCTGAAAATATCACAAGTCACTCCTTGTGGCACAGCAGTAAACGTGAAATACTATAATAGTTAAAACTAGATTTTGGTACTCGTGGTAGACACAGCATAGATAGCCCATTGTACCGGACTCAGTAAGTTGAAAGTTTCAAGAACCATTCTGGTAATTGCATATTGTTAATTTGCAAGCCTCACGGGAAATATTATAATCTCCAGTGAAGTCAAGAGATTTTGTGAACCAATTTTTCTGAACAATTTATATTATATTTTTATTGAAAAAAAAGAACGTAACTGCATAACAAATTATGAAAATTGTAAAGTACTATTTGGTGAGGAGTGTGTATGTGTTTTTTCTTATAGCAAAGTCACATCAAGTTAGCTGTTGAGCCCACCGAGGTTAATCGAACCCTTGATTTTAGCGTTGTAAATCCGGAGAAATACCGTTGTAATAGTGGGGGGCATTTTGTAAGGGGGATCTACAAAAAGGGAAGATAAATGTAAAGTAACACTTTGTAATAAATATAACGCGTTTCGTAAATTGTGGGAAGTATGAAAAACACGTTAAAATAATAGTGACCGGTAATTTAGCCTGCTACTATTTTAATATCTAACAAATGCTAAACCTAATTCCCTCTTAGTCTTAAAGGATATAATAGTTTACCCTCAGAGATAAAGAACATTGCCTCTCCTGATAATTATTTTCAGAAGTAGTTTCTTCTTCTGCTGTGAACAAAACATTCCTGGGAATCATATGTTTATTTTAGAATTTCGCGCAAAGCTACAAGAGGGCTATCTGCGCTAGCTATTCCTAATTTAGCAAGGCCCTCAAGGGCTAGTACGAGATATTTTTTGTTTAAAAACAAAATAAAAAACAACTAATCTGGTTTTTATTAATTTGAATTGAAATTTTTTGGCCATTTTTAATGACCATAAAGATAAAAAGTATTTCATGCACTCATTTAGCTTTGTGGCTGTAAAAAGTGGTTAGAACTGATAAGGTGACTGCAATTCGTAATAGGCATTTTGAACAACTTTGTAGATATCATGCAAGAATCCAGTACAATATTATGTCTGCAGCTGCTTTCAAAGTGCTTCTGTCAGTTCATCCCACTGCTGACTATCATGATGATTCAATATTCCCCATTGAACCATAGGGAGAATTGTTTGCATCTTAGTTAAAAGCTAAACATAATAGATAAGACTCGATAATGCTGTAGTTTTCTTTAAAAAAATATATCCATTAAAGATCCAAATAAAAACTTCTCTCGAAGTCCTGTCAAAAATTCACTTCCAAAACTGGTCTTTCTGGTTTGTTTTCAAATTGAATGTACTTTTACTATTCAATAGAGACACTCCTTAACTCTTGAAGGAGGTGTTAAAAAAGAGAACACTACCAGTTGCACAGTGCTGTGTCTGAGGACTCATAACGAGATACTTCAATACCTCTGATAAGTAGAGCACAAACAGCCCATTGTGTGGCTTTGCACTTAATAACAAACAAAGCAAGTGAAAAACAAAAAACAAAACAAATATTACAGATAGATTAAGAGCCATCAACTCAGAACATTAACATTTGACGAGATGTAACATAAAAGTTAAACGAGGAATTACATGAATACATAAAGCAGAGTAATAAAACGTGATAAGAAAAATATGTATACATTTGTATGCCTGGAAAATAACTCCTTAAGACGAAGCAGAGGATTTCGAAACATGGTGTGTTTTTTAAATCGGAAGCTTCATTTCAGTGTGCCCCCCCCCCAGTGACTCAGCTGTATGTCTGCGGACTTACAACGCTAAAAACCGCGTTTCGATACCCGTGGTGGACAGAGCACGGATAGCCAATTGTGTAGCTTTGTGCTTAATTCAAAACAACAACAACATTTAAGTATTTAAAACTATGTAAATACGAAAAGCTAATTTCAGTTATTTATTAAATTTTAAAGAATAAAGTAGTGCCAATCATTCAGTTCTGGCATCTTTCTTATGTGTACCAAAACAGACATTAGAACATCAATTAAAACAACACATCGCAGTAAGTAGGCATCTGTTCCTATTTACACCATACTAAACATTAACACGTATATTAGATGTTCCTAGCGACACCATAACACACATGAAGACACGTTAAAACAACACATTACAATATTTAACCGTCTAGTCCTTCCCAGTTATACCGTAACGTACATTAAAACATATATGCTGATATATTAACAGCCGCGCTCCGCTGTGGGGTTCAAAGGTCATTCATAATTTACAGAGGCCCCAGTGTACATATCAAGTAAGAGTCCGTACCCCAAAACAAAGCCCGTGGGGACACCCTGCCCACGGTACTTGAGTGCGTCAGCTGAATTTGGTGCCATTCATTAGCTGTGATCTTCTATTTTTTTATAGGGATCTGGGAGGGTAAGATTTGACACTTTCATCTTATGCGTGACCCTGGAAGATCAGTTTCACTTCACACTTGTCCCTCTGGTACTGTTGTTGATGAAATTCGAGAGGTTATACGTTTATTGAAGAATTCATTGACCATTTAAACACTGATTTTACTGCTCTAATCCAGGGCAATAAACATGCTGCTGAAGCATTAACATCTTTTCGCCCGGCATGAGCAAATGTGTTAAGACGTGCGACTCGTAATCTGAGGGTCGCGGGTTCGCATCCCCGTCGCGCCGAACATGCTCGCCCTTTTAGCCGTGGGGCCGTTATAATGTTACGGTCAATCCCACTATTCGTTAGTAAAAGAGTAGCCCAAAAGTTGGCGGTGGGTGGCGATGACTAGCTGCCTTCCCTCTAGCCTTACACTGCTAAATTAGGGACGGCTAGCACAGATAGCCCTCGAGTAGCTTTGTGCGAAATTCAAGAAACAAACAAACATTAACAGCTGTTTTACTGTTTCTCTCAATTTGGTTATACATACTCGCAAACAGTTCCGTATAAATATTTTGCGGTATTCACTCGCAAACAGTTCGATAGTAAAACGCCATTATCTCTAATGAAATTACTGTCACTTCGCGTATTTCAAATACACATACGACCTTTTATACTCACAAATGATACGTATGCTAAGTGATATGTTAATGCTTAGCATGGGTGGTCTTTCACCTTGTGGATGGTGGTTTAAACATAATTATAGAAATGGCAGGTTCCGAACCATGTAGGTGGGTCAGTTTAGAGTTCAGCGACCCTACATTCTCATGCCTAAACCCACATCGTGCCTTCGTAACCTGCTGAAGGGCATTGTAGAGCCCTTTGTCTGAAGAATACGTCATACATAAGGATACCTTCTGGCTACATCGGGCTCGAACAAACCAGTAAGTTCAAACCTCTTGTGCATTAATATGGAATATTGTTGCGTCGTTTAAGCATACCCTATGTACACAATAAGATATGCTTCACGTGCCAATACTTTTGAGAAATAGAGTGTGTGAAACCTGTTTCAACATGACAAGTTTTACATGCACCAGTTTAAAATGTACGACATGAATGATAAAAAAATGTATTGCATCCTGAACCTTAGAAACTTATGATCTAAAAATACGACATCTGCATGCTATGCGTACATGGTATAAACAAGGAAAGTGGCCTCCTTGGAAAATGATGTTAATTTGTTATATCTTTTTTATCAGATAACAGAAAAATGCGTAAAACTATACGCGTTTAGAACTCTCTCGACGAGAGCTATTCAAGCACAATCTTAGATCCTTATTTTAACACTGGTTTTCATATGTACCTGAGCTTCTTTGTTACATTTTATCGTAACAAGTGTAGTGCACCAATCACAGTTTCTTAGAGTTTCTTATTTGTTTGTTTTTGTATTTCGCACAAAACTACTCGAGGGCTATCTGCGTTAGCCGTCCTAAATTTAGCAGTGTAAGACCATAGGGCAGGCAGCTAGTCATCACCACCCACCTCCAACTCTTGGGCTACTCTTTTACCAACGAATAGTGGGATTGACCGTAACATTATAACGCCCACACAGCTGAAAGGGCGAGTATTTTCGGCGCGACGGGGATGCGAATCCGCGACTCTCAGATTACGAGTCGCACGCCTTACGCGCTTGGCCATGCCGGGCCCTTTAACTCTTATAATTATTTATTGGGTGAATACCTCTCAAAGTGAAATTTACATTCTTTTCATTATAATTTATTTTAAAATCGTTTGACTTCATCAATTCTGGAGTTCGATAACTTGCATCGTCACATTTAATATCAATTCAAATGGTTTTTGTTGTTTAGAATTAAGCACAAAGCTACACAATGGGCTATTTGTGCTCTGCCCACCACGGGTATCGAAACCCAAATTGTAAGTCTGCACACATACTCGTAAACACAAAGCTACACAAGGGCTATCTGTGCTCTGCCAACCACGGATATTGAAATCCGGATTTTAGTGTTGTAAGTCCGCAGACGTACCGATGAGCCACTGGGGAGCAATTCAAATGGGAAAAGTATGTTGTGGGGGAGGGGCTATAGCCCTCTGAGTGTATAAAACGGTTGACTTTTCACTGCAGTAATTGTATATAAGGTATGTCTTGACAACGTTTAATGAACAAGAGGAATATTTCTGTTCAAATGTATTCATCGTTCATCGCACATCCCTTTTTTCTAATTACTGTTTGAAACTTACATCACTGAGTGACTGTTCCTGCTAATCCTACCTTGGCTGTGATTTTATCAGACAGTTGATGGGGACATTAATCAGTTCGGAGAGCGCTGGTACAGAAATGGTATTTGATTTCATTCTGCACTAAGTGGAGTTTGCTTGTTCGTGGTTTGCGTTTAAAAGCTACACATTGGACTGTCTGTGCTCTTTCAACCACGTGTATTGAAACTCGGTTTCTAACATTTTAATTCCTCAGGTATATTGCTGTGCCACTGGGGTGGGGGTAAATAATGCGATAAGAAAGGCGGAAATGTAACAATTCATATCAGTTAAAAATTGAAATGGAGAAGTAATGAAATAGTGTTTCTGACGTGCACTAGATGGCGCATGCTAACAAAATATCATTGTTGTTGTTGTTGTTGTTTTGAATTAAGCACAAAGCTACACAATGGGCTATCTGTGCTCTGCCCACCACGGGTATCGAAACCCGGATTTTAGCGTGCAAGTCCGCAGACATACCGCTGAGCCACTGGGGGGCAAATATCATTGTATTTAAATATATTTTCAAGATGGCTGGTGTGGGTAATAGCACTTTAATTGAAATAAAGTACAGAATAACGCTTCGACCTTCTTAGGTCATCTTCAGGTTAAGTTGAAGATGACCTAAGAAGGTCGAAACGTTGTTCTGTACTTTACTTCAATTAAAGTGCTAATACTCGTACCAGCCGTCTTGAGAATACATTTTATTTCAATTGGGTTTCTCGACATCACGAACTTTTATTTAATATATACTGTATTAATGTGACATTGCAGCATACATTTTCTTTGACTTTAAGTAAATAGAATTATTCGAACAACAAAAAGAGTTTGACTTATAAATGGTAAACATCACATGGAATTATTTGTTTTGTCCATTTCGGAGTATCAAACCATTGTCGTAGATCTGTAACCTTATCGCTGTCCAATCGTGGAATAAAAGTTGATTTAAGAAAAAAATGAAAATTATGCCTAAAAGGAACAGGATGACAGCAAACACTGACTAGGATATCGAAGTGAGACTCAACTCATATTTCTTGGATAATATATTACTCCATTTGGTCCCGACATGGTCTGGTGGTCAAGGCACTCGACTCGTAATCTGAAGGTCGCGGTTTCGAATTCCCATCTCACCAAATTCCTTGCTAAAAGAGTATCCCAAGAGTTGGCTGTGGGTGGTGATGAGTAGCTGCCTTCTCTTTGGTCTTACGCTGCTAAATTAGGAAGGGTTAGTGCAGACAGCCCTCGTGAAGCTTGGCGCGAAATTCAAAATAAACAAAACTACTTCGTCTATTCCTTCTTCGGTGTCTCAGGGCTTATAAGTCTTAGGACTTGAAAAACAAAAATTTGATTTCTATAGCCGCGGTGAGCATAACACAGGTAATTCGTTTTATAACTTTATCTTAGTAGTAAAGAAATGATTATTGCACGTTGTGTGAATGTAATTGTTGTACATTTTACGAGCTGCTTAACTGTCAAACAGATCAACCATTTTGAACAATAAAATTCAACTCCTAATAAAATGGGATCTGCATAATCCGACCGTAAGAGCTTGGGTTTGTACGTAAATGAGAACACGCTTAAAACATTCCAATTGCCACTGAAGTATTATTGAATCATACGGTAATATATATTTTTATAAATAATTGTATTATATCTATAGCATTATAATTTAGGTTCAAAATGGTCCAACATTCCCTTCAACAAAACTTGAAAAGGCTGAATGATCTTCATCGGTTTAGATTACAGTTGTGATATTAAACCAGATTAACTTGTAATTCTGGTTACAGACACGTGAGGCTTAAGAGAGTAACCAAAACTGGAAACGTAATTAAACCGTATCTTTAGAGCCTGCAATAGTTCGTTCTTCTTTGCTCAGAGGCTGCCCTCGGGTTTTAAAAAGCTGACTTTCTCAATGCACGAGCTTATTAAAATTTAAATCACACATGCACTTTGCCAACAACAGTCTTCGTTATTAAAATACATCGACAGAGGCGATCGAGCCTTCATTCAGTGAAAATATGCTCTTTGATTCTTCCATACCGACACAGCGATTCAGTAAAAACACGCGCGGGTTTGAATCTCCGTCACACCAAACATGCTCGCTCTTACACTGCTAGATTAGGGACGGCTAGTGCAGATAGCTCTTGTGTAGTTTTACGCGAAATTCAAAGCAAACAGAATCAGTGGAAACACTCTTGGGTTCTTCAATACCAACCCATCAATTCAGTAAAATTACACTCTTTGTTTCTTTATTATGAACACAAAGATTCAGTGAAATTACACTCTTTGTTTCATTATTATCAACACAGAAATCCAGTAAAATTACACTCTTTGTTTCTTCATTATCAACACAGAAATTCAGTAAAATTACACTCTTTGTTTCTTTATTATCAATATACAAATTCAGTAAAAATGCACTCTTTATTTTTTTATTATCAATACAGAAATCCTGTAAAATTACACTTTTTGTTTCTTTATTTTGAACACAGAGATTCAGTAAAATTACACTCTTTGTTTCTTTATTATCAACACAGAAATCCAGTAAAATTACACTCTTTGTTTCTTCATTATGAACACGGAGATTCAGTAAAATTACACTCTTTGTTTCTTCATTATCAACACAGAAATCCAGTAAAATTACACTCTTTGTTTCTTCATTATCAACACAGAAATTCAGTAAAATTAAACTTTTTGTTTCTTCATTATGAACACAGAAATTCAGTAAAATTACACACTTTGTTTCTTTATTATCAATATACAAATTCAGTGAAATTACACTCTTTGTTTCTTTATTATCAACACAGAAATTCAGTAAAATTACACTCTTTGTTTCTTCATTATCAACACAGAAATTCAGTAAATTTACACTCTTTGTTTCTTCATTATCAACACAGAAATCCAGTAAAATTACACTCTTTGTTTCTTCATTATCAACACAGAAATTCAGTAAAATTAAACTTTTTGTTTCTTCATTATGAACACAGAAATTCAGTAAAATTACACTCTTTGTTTCTTTATTATCAATATACAAATTCAGTAAAAATGCACTCTTTATTTTTTTATTATCAATACAGAAATCCTGTAAAATTACACTTTTTGTTTCTTTATTATGAACACAGAGATTCAGTAAAATTACACTCTTTGTTTCTTTATTATCAACACAGAAATCCAGTAAAATTACACTCTTTGTTTCTTCATTATGAACACGGAGATTCAGTGAAATTACACTCTTTGTTTCTTTATTATCAACACAGAAATCCAGTAAAATTACACTCTTTGTTTCTTCATTATCAACACAGAAATCCAGTAAAATTACACTCTTTGTTTCTTTATTATCAATATACAAATTCAGTAAAAATGCACTCTTTATTTTTTTATTATCAATACAGAAATCCTGTAAAATTACACTTTTTGTTTCTTTATTATGAACACAGAGATTCAGTAAAATTACACTCTTTGTTTCTTCATTATGAACACGGAGATTCAGTGAAATTACACTCTTTGTTTCTTTATTATCAACACAGAAATTCAGTAAAATTACACTCTTTGTTTCTTTATTATCAACACAGAAATCCAGTAAAATTACACTCTTTGTTTCTTCATTATCAACACAGAAATCCAGTAAAATTACACTCTTTGTTTCTTCATTATCAACACGGAGATTCAGTGAAATTACACTCTTTGTTTCTTTATTATCAACACAGAAATTCAGTAAAATTACACTCTTTGTTTCTTCATTATCAACACAGAAATTCAGTAAATTTACACTCTTTGTTTCTTCATTATCAACACAGAAATCCAGTAAAATTACACTCTTTGTTTCTTCATTATCAACACAGAAATTCAGTAAATTTACACTCTTTGTTTCTTCATTATCAACACAGAAATTCAGTAAAATTACACTCTTTGTTTCTTCATTATCAACACGGAGATTCAGTGAAGAAATATAATTATATGTATACGATTCTAGTTTGAGATGTATTAATTGAGAAAACGCTTACGAGATTTCGAATGGATTCATTAGTCAGAGATATCGTTCAGTGAAACATTAATGTGATTAGGAAACATGATAAGTTGTATATCAACCAGATCTTTAAGGCTCAAAAATAATGAAAGAAAATAAAAGTTTTGATTAATAGGGTTGTAATTATATGAAGAGTTTAATTCTGTGTGCACTGATCCAGTGGGCAATAAGCCCAATTTTTGGTAAATTAATACAACCCAATCAATAAAAAAGAAACGATGAGTAAGTAACATTATGAAAGAGCACTTTTAGAGATTTAAAATTCATGTTTCGTAACACATGTATGAATGCAGAATATTATTCAAAGGTAAAAACCTAACACTTTGAACATTCACACAGCATACAGTAATGATTTTTGGTCCGGATTTGAGGTGAGATGAAAGTGGGATTAATCACGTGTTGCTTCCTGGAGGCTTAACTGAAGTTCAGAGAGATTATAACGTTGTAAAGTGGGCTGAGCAGCGATAGCCAATAGAGATTTTAACGTTCATAATTGGGCTGAGCAGCGACAGCCCAGTGTATCAGCTTTATGCTTAACAATAAACAAACTTTTCAATATAAATACTAGGATGGCAATTATAATGAAATGTACACTTGAGTTAAATGTATAATTATTAAGGCGTTAAGCCATCTTATATGATAGTTTTGGATTACAGTGTTTGTGAGACCAAGCATTCAAGATTTGTTCTTTAAATTGACAATGATTTTGAATTGTTTAAAAATGAAAGCTATAAGTGTAATTTGATTAAATCTTTTATAACTTACCACGCTGAAGAAGCCCCCTAGCGGCTCAGCGGTATGTCTGCGGACTTACAACGCTAAAAACCGGGTTTCGATACCCGTAGTGGGCAGAGCACAGGTAGCCCATTGTGCAGCTTTGTGCTTAATTCAAAACAACAACAGTGTTGAAGAAGTCGGAGATTTCTATAAATGGTTACAAGTAATGCTTTATTATTGTTGCGGATTGTTTGTTTGTTTGTTATGAATTTCGCGCAAAGCTACTCGAGGGCTATCTGCGCTAGCCGTTCCTAATTTAGCAGTGTAAGACTGGAGGGAAGGCAGCTAGTCATCACCACCCACCGCCAACTCTTGGGCTACTCTTTTACCAACGAATAGTGGGATTGACCGTCACATTATAACGCTCCCACGGCTGAAAGGGTGAGCATGTTTGATGCGATGGGGATTTGAACCCGCGACCCTCAGATTACAAGTCGAACGCCTTAACCCATCTGGCCATGTCGGCCCTACAGAGAAGTAGGATGAGTAATACAAATAAAGGAAAGAGTTACACGACCTAAAATACTATGAATATATATTAAGCAAGCCTGGCATGGCCTAGTGTGTTAAGGTTTGAGAAGGTACTGTCTTTAAACGCTTTGTGCAAAATTCAAAAACAAACAACAACAATATGTTAAGTTAATTTCTAATAAACTTTTGTCTAACAATTCCATGAGAGATAACAGTTTCATAAGATAAAAGCCGAAATGTCTGTGGCAGTAATTTAGTTTTAAAGGAAGGTTGGTCAGTAATATAGTTTCAAAGGAATGTTGGTCAGTAATTTAGTTTTAAAGAAAGGTTGGTCAGTAATTTAGTTTTAAAGAAAAGTTGGTCAGTAATTTAGTTTTAAAGGAAGGTTGGTCAGTAATTTAGTTTTAAAGAAAGGTTGGTCAGTAATTTAGTTTCAAAGGAAGGTTGGTCAGGGATATTAATATCCCTTTTCACCCCGATCGCGGTAGAATTTTAGTTGTCTTTTAATTGTTTTTGAATTAGGGTTAGTGTGTTTTTGTGTTTCTATAGTGAGAATTTGGAATGAAATATTAGTTGTTTCAGAGAAGTGCTGAGGACAGAAGTCCGGCTGGATTAAGGTAGCCCAGATAAAAGGGTCAAGGCCGATGACATCAGCTGTAGAAGATCGATGATATGGAATGACGGTAGAACGAAAACAAGCGGGAAGGTAAACGAGAACTCGTCAAAGCATCCATCAAACGTCCCGTGATCAGGGTCACGAGTTGGCTGGGTTTGTTTGTTTGTTTTTGAATTTCGAGGGCTATATGTGATGGGGGATGTAAACTCGCGACCCTCAGATTACGAGTCCCACGCCTTAACGTCCTTGGCCATGCTGGGTCAGATGGCTGGTATCAGTGGATCCAGACCATAGCTGTGATCGATAAATCCAAGTACCTTAGAATTTGCTGTAGGGGCAAACGGGAGCACCCCGAGAAAACCCCACTTTCACAAGACAGGCACCGAATGTTCTACTGGTAATAGCTTCTGAGAAATTATTTTCCAGCTTATAGCTACGTCACAAGAGAACTATTTATATATAACGTAAATGGAAAAAAAACTACACCTGTTTTTTACGTTTCATTACAAGTGCAGGTGACCAGTTTTGTTACATCTTTTTTAAAATTTCTCTTGCCAAGTAAAACTGCGATTATTTGAAAGCTGGAGATAAACTACCTATGTTTTGTTTTGTTCTCAAACTATTGGTCTCTGTTAAGTAACAAAGCTTTCCTTTCACCCAAAATATTATGGGCTGTTATTTTAAGCGGGAAATTTTCGAAAACATGATGCTTATGTGAAAAAAAAACATAATTTTTATTCATTTTTATTTTAAAAACAAATGTTTGATTTCCCTCGGTGGACTCAGCAGGTAGCCCGATGTGACTTTGATATAAAAAAATACATTTTAAAGAACTGCGAAAATTATATTTTCTTCTTTTACTGGTTTATTTTTGTCTTATATATTTTCAGTTTTAAACAATTTCAGATACACTAACTTACTATAATAATATAATCATATTCTGTACAACTTCGAATTTAAAACTCACCTTTTTCACATTTTTTCAACTGAAAATTAGGGTGCGTCTTATTTTCAAGGTATCATTTTTCATTCCTCAAAAGTCTAGAAAACATTATTTTCCTCGAACAACGAATATTTTCGAAACATTCTGCATCAAAAACAGATTGGCCTATATTTTGAAATGAACTTAGCTAAGAAAGACTAAAAAAAACCCCACAAAATGTCAACTTTGCCGATGTCAGCGCCTCTAGAGGTGTATTTGGACATTACCACTCTCAGTCTTTATCTGATTGTTCAGATGCTATTTTATTGTTTTATTTTTAACGCGTGTTTTACCCTGGGGAAAACGTTTCACGTACGATGCCGAATTTAAAAGTTATTTTGTGCGCCAAACAGATTGGTAATCAATGATGCAGTAGGCTAAATGAGCACAGTGAGTGAAGCAAAACGTACGTCGTTGGCGTGTTATGAAAACCAAGTTGATTTCTGACTGAAGAAAAGTACAAAGTAATTTTTTGGCCTAATAAAAAGAAGACATCCTAAAACTGATGTCGTCGTATTTCAGGGAGTTAAAAAATAAATGACTGTCTGTCACGAGAGAAGTCTTAATACTAAAAAATATTTATAATTTATGTGTGTGTTTCTTTATAACAAAGCCAGATCGGGCTATCTGCTAAGCCCACCCAGGGGAATCGAACTCCTGATTTTAGCGTTGTAAGTTCGTAGACTTACCGTTGTACTAGCGGGTCACCATCTTAATGTTAAAGGCAAAAGAATGTGCAAGGATTAGTGGTGTATTTTTTCAAGACCAGTCATGGCTGGTGTGAGAAATTTATGAAAGGAGAAGGTTTGTCATTACGGCGAAGGACAACAATTAGTGACAAAATGCTGTCAGGTTTAAAAGATGTGGAAAATGGAACATAAGATGTCATTCTTTAGGACAATATCGAATCATGTGAAGATATTTCAACTTTAGAATATAACAGTGAGTCAAAAGAAACATCAGTCACATTCTGATTAAATGAAAGAAAGAAACATTATTGTAATGAAATAATTAAATTTCGTGTATTTTATATATGTATATACATATTTCAATTTTAAATTCATTAGTAACTTTTTTGATTCGTTAATAAACTCTTCTCAAACATATTTACTCCATTTTAGTTAGGCTTGGCACGGCCAGGTGGTTAAGACACTCGACTCATAATGCGATGATCGCGGGTTCAAAACCCCGTTACACCATTTATCTTTTTAGCCATGGGAGCGTTATAATGTCATGGCCAATCCCACTATTCTTTGGTAAAAAGAGTAGCTCAAGAGTTGGCGGTGGGTGGTTTTGACTAGCTGCCTTCCCTCTAGTCTTACACTGCTGAATTAGGAACGGTTAGCGCAGATAGCCATCGTATTGCTTTGCGCGAAATTCAAACCAAACATTTATGATTCGTCAATAAACTGTTTTGAAACATATTTACTCCTTTCTAACTAGCCCCCCAGTGGCACAGTGGTATGTCTGAGGACTTACACACTAAAAACGGGTTTCGATACCCGTAGTGGGCGGAGCACAGATAGCCCATTGAGTAGCTTTGTGCTTAATTCTAAACAAACAAAAACTTTCTAACTATCATCCAATTCACCCCCTGAAAATCCAAATCCCGTTTCAAAAGTGGGGTGCGTCTTAAATTAGAGGGCATCTTAAATTCGATATATAATTTTATTTAGTTTTACTGCTTGTTTGTTTTTAATTTCGCGCAAAGCACTTAAAGACAGTAACCTCTCAAACCCACTAAAAAATCATTCTCACGCGTGGTCAATACTATCTGCTCAGCGGTAGAGCCCCCTACCCTTCATCTAACTTTTTGTCAACTCTGCAATTCTTAAGTTTCTTCTAAACCGAGTTTCATGTATATATATATTTATGTATATGAAACTTATAAACAAATCAATAATAATTTTCCTCTCTTTCACAGCTTCATCCGGGCACGATCAGATGGAATTTCTCTCACAGCAAAATTTCTATTAAGATTGGGATTCATTGTTCCCAGCTCGCAAAAGCCCATCTCAACTTATGGTTAACATGCTCAATATAAGCACACTAGACCCGGCATGGCCAGGGGGGTTAAGGCGTTCGACTCGTAATCTGAGGGTTGCGGGTTCGAATTCTGGTCGCACCAAAATACTCGCCCGTTCAGCCGTGGGGGGCGCTATAATGTGACGATCAATCACACCATTCGTTGGTAAAAGAGTAGTCCAAGAGTTGACGGTGGGTGGTGATGACTAGCTGTCTTTTCTCTAGTCGTACACTGCTAAACTAGGGACGGATAGCGCAGATAGCCCTCGTGTGGCTACGAGAGAAATTAAAAAAAAATATCTGCCCAGCCAAAAAAAAAAATGTAACTTGATTCACGTATCCTGTTTGTAGATTGAAGTACTAAAAAAAGTTCAGGAAAAAAACAACCCAAAGCTTTTTGACAAAAATGAAATTATGAGATTTATGCGTCTCGAGAGGATCTACCAGAATATCGAGACAACATTTTGCAAACTGAAACGTATGGTCAAATTGACGTTGGCAGCTTCCAATAACTATACATCTTCAAAGCTTTCAATTCTTTGAAGAGCGCTTTCTTAAGAGTTGGATTCCCCAAACCATAAATTGCTGTTGGCTGGGATGTCGCTTTCAGCATTTTCACCTTGATATTTTTGCAAAATGACCGATCTTTTCAGAATGACGTAAGGAACCTAATTACTGTTTTTGCCATTCAGAATCTAGAACGAATCTTTTTGTCAAAGTTGTCTGTTTTGTTAATGACAGTGACCAGGTACGTAATAAATGTGAGGAATTGTTCGAAAAAAGGTATATTGACAGCAGATGTTGTAATTAACTTACTGTTGTGTCATATATTTATTTTAATATCTACGTTTGTTTTAGTTAATTATATATTTAGAAATGTATGTAACTTACATTGTTAAATGTGTGATGCAAGACTTCCGCCAGTTATCTAAATTTATAGATAGCTCTTTCTTGGCTGGCCTCTCGCCGTTTACAATGTGACTTTCCTTCGACGAAGATATCTAATGTTCTCGTAAAAATACTGACGGCCAAAGTTAATTCACTGAAATTAAGCTATTTTGATTTTCCTATGAACGTTCCTGGTCAGATATCTGTAGTTTTCCAACTGGTAAGCGTTTATTACAGTTATATACTGTAGGTATATAGTATATTAACTGTAGCAAACCAACAACATAAAACTGTCTCTCCACGTTGAGTTGGTTAGCTTTTATAAACTTTAAGGCGAGGTTCTCGAAAGTTAAATTGGTAACAATGTAAATATATATTATTGATTATATCTTTAGAAATCTTCTACAAATTTAGAGAACAAACGAGACTCTCGCAATATACATCTAACAATATAAGTTCCATGCATTTCTAAATATATGTTTAACAGAAACATATTGAAAGAGACATTGATATTTAAAAATGAATAAATAATCCATAACAATGCTAATTATTCATCTTTCTTCATAAGTGCCATGACCTTTGCATTGGTGGTGATAATTTTCAACTGATATTTGGTGGAGACAACCTCTACCTTGTTTAGAAACAGTTGGAGTCTGAAGACAACACTAACCTTGTTTAGAAACTGACAGAGTCTGAAGACTACCTATACCTTATTTAGAAACCGTTGGAGACTGAAAATGACTTCTACTTTGTTTAGAAACCATTGGAGTTTGAAGACTACTTCTACCTTGTTTAAAAACTCTTAGAGTCTGAAGACTACTTTTACCGTGTTTAGAAATTGTTAGTCTGAAGACTACTTCTACCTTGTTTAAAAACTCTTAGAGTCTGAAGACTACTTCTACGTTGTTTGAAAACTGTTAGAATCTGAAGACTACTCTTTCTTTGTTTAGAAATTGTTAGAGTCTGAAGACTACTTCTAACTTATTTAAAAATAGTTAGAATCTGAAGACTACTTTTACTTTGTTTAAAAACTGTTAGAGTCTGAAGACTGCTACCTTGCTTAGAAATTGTTAGAGTCTGAAGACTACTTCTACCTTATTTAAAAACTGTTAGAGGCTGAAGATTGCTACCTTGCTTAGAAATTGTTAGAGTCTGAAGACTACTTCTACGTTGTTTAGAAATTGTTAGTCTGAAGACTACTTCTACCTTGTTTAAAAACTGTTAGAGTCTGAAGACTGCTACCTTGCTTAGAAATTGTTAGAGCCTGAAAATTACTTTTACAGAAGCTGGAAACTAAAAATTAAGTTTCACAGAGTTGCTTGTGAAACATAATTTCCATTTATTACAATTGCTAGCTGTTTGTTGTTTTCTTTACCTCCTCGAATTTCAGCCAGAGAGAGACGTCGATAATTAATTTAAACAATTAGCCAAAATATTACCGAAAATACTTTCCTTATGGAGCTTATATGCATCAAAATAAAAGAGAATAAAACAAAAGATGTAGAAAAATCTAAAAAAATACCTAGCTTATTCTTAAACATAGGTTTCCACCACCCTCTACTGACTGTTCTCTAACAAAAAATTCTCTTTGTACGAGATCAAACTTCTTTTAATAAATATATTTTTGACACAAATATGTTTTAATATATAAACAATTATACGATTTACAGTAATGGTTATTAGAAATAATGATCTACGTACAAAAGTTTTACAAACTTACAAACAATATCCGATCTTCTTTCTCATCTGGAATTTTCTTGGTGTCTTATCGCGGGTTCACGATGAGCGAATTAATTTTGAGTTGATGTAGATAGAATTCTCTTAACTGTTTCCTTCGCTGGTCATACGTCGATCACAGGCCGAGGTTTTCGTCGCTGAATTATGCAATGCCTTCGTAAAAATATTAATGCTTGATGTTAAGCCAACGAAGTTAAATGGTTTGTGATGTTCTAAATTTATGAGCGTTCCTGGTCAAATATTGAAAGTTCCTAATTAATAAGCGTGAATCACAGTTACAACTTCCGAGGTTTATAGTATCCAGTAAACCAGTAATATACAGTGTGTCTTGGCGCATCATGTCGGTTACATTTATAGACATGTGGAGAGTTTCTAGAAATTTCAGCCTGCAAAACAATACTGATGATACACAAGTGTTTGCATACAACATATATACAACACATCAACAGTTGTTGATTCTTAAACTCGAGAATAGATGGAAATTTTGTTATGCTGATTTAACAGTATAAGTTATGTACATTTGTAAATATAAATTTAACTTCAACAGACACCGATATGAAAGAGATATAACAAACAGTAAATCTGTCACGAGTGATTTAGATCCATTATATTATTATTTTCTCAAATAACTCTTAATACAACTTTAACAAACGAAATAATTAAATTTGTTAATTTTTAGTTTCTCGCATAGTTTAGAGACTGGTGTGTGTATGAGTTAAACACAAGAACCAGTCATTTCACAAAAGATTAAGGGAGCAATGAATAATGACTCAAGTGCCTCCTCCCCCAAATCATTTGGGAGTTTTACACCATTGTGTTTTAATCCGGCTCGACTAGAAATGTCTCACAGAATCTGCTATTTAAATTAAGCTTCTGGTGAAGCCTGATAGGGCAACATTCTCTTTCGGGCCCCCGAATGACACCTGTGGTTAGTTGTAATCATATATGTACAAATATCATTAACATCTAATTGGCTCACAACAAGTTTCTGAAACAGCGCAGTAAAACTGCCCTTAAAAATCTGTTCATTAAAGGTTAAGGGTAAAGTTACGCAATGGGCTATTTGTGCTCTGTCCACCACAAAACCCAGTTACTAGCGTTGTGAATTAGTAGACATGCCTTCCGCTATGTCACGGGAAGGCACTCCTAACAGACCACAAAAATTGTTCAGAAAATAACATCTCTGAAAGAAAAACAATTTACTCAGGAATGAAAATACAATCTTAATTATTATGTTATCATTTGTGTTTTATAGATTATTTGTTTGTTTTTGAATTTCTCGCAAAGCTACTCGAGGGCTATCTGTGCTAGCCGTCCCTAATTTAATGGTGTAATACTAGAGGGAAGGCAGCTAGTCATCACCACCAACCGCCAATTCTTGAGCTACTCTTTTACCAACGAATAGTGGGACTGACTGTGACATTATAACGCACCCACGGCTGATAAGGGGGAGCATGTTTAGCGCGACTGAGATGCGAACCCGCGACCCTCAAATTACGAGTCGCACGCCTTAACGCGCTTGGCCATGCCAGGTCGTGTTTTATAGAATGTATAAATTTTTTTTTCTGGTAACTATTATTATCACTATTGGAGTACTTGTTTGTCATGTTTAACACAATAATTTAATATGTGGAATTATTTATAGCTAAGTTTTCGAGCTACAGTCACCAAAAGTGAGATGTAAATTAATTAATTAATATTTTTGTTATTGTATTTTCATGCCTAACATTTTAATTTGATATGTAGAATTATTTCTCCCCACCAAATTGTCACCTGAAGTCTCAGGTCATTCCATAAGCAACATCTGTTCCCCTATGATTTGATTTTAGCCAACCAAGAGTGGACATTTACACTTCTCTACACTCTCTTGAACGTAACTTTCCTTTTTGGGCAATTATTGACTGGAGATGAAAAATGGATATTTTATGAAAATGTTAAGAACCGCAGACAGCGGCTTAGTGCAAAATGGATCTCCACCCTAGGAAAGTCTTGTTAAGTGTTTGGTTGGATGTTGTTTGTGTGATCCTCTCTGAGTTGCTGCCACTCAATGTAATGATTACATTAGCCTTCCACTGTCAACAGTTAGAGCGTTTCAATGTTGCATTGAAAGAAAAGATTCCTGCTTTGATCAGTCATAAAGATGTTGTGTTACACCAGGATAATGCACGGCCCCACACAACAAGGATCACATCTGTAAATATTGAAGAGCTAGACTGAGAAAAACATCCACATCCTCCTTATTCCCCAGATCTTGCCCCATCTGATTATCATCTATTCCAAAGTTTGTAGAACTATCTTGATGGAAAAGAGCTTGGAACACATGAAGATGTCAAAACTACCCTCTGTACATTCTTTTCCTCTAAACCCCAAGAATTTTATAGAAGTGACATTCAAAAGCTTGTGAATCGTTGGCAGGAAGTAATTAATAATAATGGAACATACATTATTGATTAAATAACATTAAAATAATTTGAAATTCTTTCTCTTTTTTTTTTTATAACCTGAAATCAAACATTAATTAAGGGATGGCCTGATAAATTATAAATTAATTAATTCATATTATTGTTGTCAGTTTCATGCCAAACATTTCAATTAAATATGTGAATTGTTTATCTCTACCCAAACACCACTTGCAGTAACCCTCCAGCCGAAACTGTATTACATATATTTGAAATTATTAAGTGCTGATTGGACATAAATTTTGTATTTACAGAAGATAATTTTTTACCTCTCAAACTTGTTTTACTATAGCGGAAAGCCACACATTGTTCATCGCGAGAAATCGATTCCATGATTGTTGTTGAATTTTGCACAAAACTATACGAGGTTCGCGGGTTTGCATCACCGTCGCGCCAAACATGCTCGTCCTCCCAGCCGTGGGGGCGTTATACTGTAACGGTCAATCCCACTATTCGTTGGTAAAAGAGTAGCCCAAGAGTTGACGGCGATGACTAGCTGCCTTCCCTCTAGTCTTACACTGCTAAATTAGGGACGGCTAGCATAGATAGCCCTGGAGTAGCTTTGTGCGAATTTCAAAAACAAACAAATCAAAGTGGAAACTTGATTAATTGACGCACAGTACTTACTCGTCAATTAATTTATGACAAGTTTGTTTGTTTCGTATTACGGTCATTTCCTTCTCGTCTTAGATACACTTGTACAAATTACATGGCTCTACCAGATTTCAATGAACGATTCTTCTCGTATAGAACTAAAGCGGATGTAGAAACTATATACTAAGAGTCAAGTTGAAACGGTTGTAACGGAGACACTTACACAAATTAGGAAACACTCTACTGAAATTAACAAGAGATAGAAAACGTACGTGACTAGTTTACCGGCATGTCCTCGGATTCGCACCGCTAAAAACTCGGTTTCGATTCCCGTGGTGGGTAGAGCACAAATAGCCTATTGTGTAGCTATGTGCTTAAATTCCAAACAAATTACACAAACATTTTGTTACAACAAATAAAAAAGTTAGAACGAAAAGACGACACGTCAAATTATCAGCAGACTTGTCCACATGCATTTACTGTTGTTCAGTTATAGTGGATCTTGGTTTATTCTTCAAAGTACTGGTGTTTATCTACCATTAAAATATCTCACCCTTATGCTACTAATTAAAGTAGAATTAAATGCAGTAGAACCATTATGTACAGAATTGTTAACATATCTATATACATGTTATTTATATCAACAGATACCTTACGTCCCTGGGGTCCCAGAAAGCGTCTGTTTTAAGAATAAATGCCCCTTATGGCCAAAGGTGTTAAGGCGTTCGAGTCGTAATCCGAGGGTCGCGGGTTCAAATCCCCAGTCGCACAAAACATGCTCGCCCTCCTAGCCGTGGGGGCGTTATAATGTCACGGTAAATCCTACTATTCGTTGGTAAAAGAGTAGCCCAAGAGTTGGTGGTGGGTGGTGATGACTAGCTGCCTTCCCTCTAGTCTTACACTGCTAAATTAGGGACGGCGAGTGCAGATAGCCCTCGAGTAGCTTTGCGCGAAATTATCTTTTACCAACGAGTAGTGGGATTGACGGTCACACTATGACGACCTCACGGCTGAAAGGGCGAGCATGTTTGGTGGACCGGGATTCGAACCCGCAACCCTCGGATTACGAGTCGAATGCCTTAACACACTTGGTCATGCCAGGCCTTGGAGGGAAAGATATAAACAACAACAGTAGCAAACAAGGACACAAAGTTTTCGGAATTTGAAAATTCAGTAGAAATGCTTTCTGGGCTAACCGATGGTTTTAGATGGTTTTAACTTTGGACCAGTTGGAAACATCAAGTGTGAATACAAAGCGGAAAATAGAAACAGGAAATAATATGGTCAAGGTAAAAGTAGGGGATTAATGTCGCTCATGGAGCAAAGAAGTGGAATTGACATTGTTGGAATCGAAGACGTCCTTGTCCATGCGAAAGAAGATTGTAGAGATTAAGGTTAGTTAGGTTAGCATCAGGCTTAAAATACGACCAACTGACACTAAAATATTTTGTCAAAAGGTTGTCAAAGGGGAACATTTAGTTTCTAAGGGCATCCATCTTTCCAGATATGTAAGAGCACCTGGAACTACTATTCGAAACAAAACAGTTGGCCAAAAAGCAGGTCTCAACTTCGCGTGGTCTCGAGAAGAGGTGATAAAGTGAGACGTGCTGTGAGGAGAGGAAATATTCCATATTAAGGCTCATGTTTATTTTAAACTTATAAATCGAAGACAGACGCAGGAGAGAACTGAACAACCACCAGCTTAAATAAAAATTGTAATATAGGGTGTTCGGAGAGTTACTTTGCACTTATGTATGTACATGATTACAAAACTGCACAATGACTTTCCGAACACCCTGTATAATAGTTATATATTTACCTATCTATAATAAATATGCACTTATATGGAAGTCCTAAATAATTTTTAAGATTTTAATGTAATTGAAAACTATGAAGCTGATAATATATTATTTACTTTAATTAATTATGTAAAAATTATTAGAAGATTTTAGCATATTTCAAATGAACAGTAGAATCGTAATAAAAATTACGACGACTTTAATTTGTTGCTAAGAGATATAAGAACAAATTTTGGTATAATAATTTTTACGAACTATAATTTATCTCGGATGAATCTCCGATCTATTACGTTACGTATTACAAATTCAAACAGCCGAAAATTTTAATTTTGATTTAGAAATTAATTAAAAGTCGGTATCTATGAAATTTATAATATTCATAATTTATAATACTTGCCAAAAAGATTGATACTCACAATTTTTTCTTCTTAAAACAAATATATTTTAATAAACAAACAACAATACAATTTATAATAATGCTTATTACAAACAATGGTTCATGTACAAAGGTTTTACGAACTTATAAACAGCACTAAGTCTTCTATCTGTTCGAAAACTGAATCTTTTATTGGTTTTCAAGGAAAGGGAAGTAATTCTATGTTAATAGAGAGGTACACTTCTGTTGAGGGCTTGAAGCACGTGTAGGCTTTTGTTAGACGACCATATCTAATGACCTCGTAGAAATACTAACGTCCAAAGCTAATTCTCTGAAGTTGAACAGTTTGTAATATTCGAAATATACAAACGTTTCTGATCAAATATTTGTAATGTTCCGATTAATAAGCGTTCGTCACAATTATAGTTTCCAATGCTTACTGTACGCCAACGATCAAACAATATTCTAAAATTTTCTCTTGGCGCGCCGATTCATAAACTATAAAGCAATATTATTGAAATTTCAACAATATTCAAAGATAAGCTAGTGTTTTCGTAAAACATATACTGTTGATTCTTACTCTCGAGAATCTTTTAAACATTTAGAGAACAGGTGGGACTTGCGCTATAGACATTCGACAATATGCGTTACATACATAAAATTGAAACAAATGCAGACACCAATATAAATATATAACGGTAAATCCGTTACACAATACCAACAGAAGCTAGATTAGTTTATTTGCCAAATCACTTATTTAACATTCCAGAATGCTTTGCGAACGGAACCTTACTAAACCTTAAAATAAATATTGGAATAATTATATTAAGAGACAGTTTATATTAACAAATTAAAAAAAGAAGATATACAATATACGAACTGTAACTGTTTCTTTGTACATGTAAAGGAACTGTAAACAAAAATAATAGCACTCTATCTGTCCCCAAACGGAATAGTAGATGCATTTGTCAAAGAGCTTCGAGCAAGTGAGTATTTGAATTTCAGATGCATTATCGAAGGAGACACAAATAAAAATATTGATAAAATATTTTAAAAATGGCCTCAAAGTGATGCCAAATTATTACTTAAAACTAATTTTGGTAGAAAATAAATTTGTTTCGGATGTAAGTACTCCGACTAGAGTCTGTGATAATCTGAAGAAGTGTAGCAACCGTATTTTAATTAATGGTTGTGTGAACAACCAGACAAAATAAACTGATTTAAACTTATATTACGAATCATTACTCTATGTGCAAAAACGGCTCGTTTGGGTTGAGAAAATATTTTACATGAAAGAGCGAACAACGTTTCGACCTTCTTCAGTCATCGTCAGGTTCACAAAGAAAGAGGTAACTGACCGGAAGCTGACCACATGTTTGGAAGGGGTTGTTTAACTGAGTGTCGGAATGTAGAGGGCGGGGTTAGATGTTTGAATATATAATTTTATTTATATTCTGGTAGTTACCTCTTTTTTGTTAACCTGACGATGGCCGAAGAAGGTCGAAACGTTGTTCGCTCTTCTGTGTAAAATATTTTCTCAACCCAAACGAGACGTTTTTCTGTATACATTTCTCGACAAGTGGATTTTCTCGAAATCACTGAATCATTACTCTACACTTGTACATATGAATTTCAGAACATCCACAAACCGACGTGGTCTAGTGGTTAGGGAGCTCAACTGAAGGAGGTTAGAGATGACTTGGTAATGGAAAGAACACAACGGAATAACCGGAAAAAAGTACTTATAGACACTATCGAAACAATAATAAAACCCATAAAACGTATAGTTAAATTAAGTATAAATAATGGTGTATTCCCTGATGTATTAAAATATCTATTATCATTCAAATATACAAAACTAGCGATCCAAAACTACTATCCAACTGTAGGTCAGTTTCAATATTGTTAACTCTTGTGAAAGTCTTGAATAAAACTGTTTGAAATCCACTATAATTGTTGAAAGTAATAGAAAATTATCAAGTAATTAATATAGATTTCGGAATGGGTTAGATATCGGCGAGACAAAGGTAGGAAACTGAAGGCCGTGTTTCTGAACTTAACTAAAGCCATCGATATGGTTTCATACTCTAAATAGATAGTAAAGTTGTACAGAATAGAATTTAGAAGAGCAATGTTAGATTGGTTTAAAATCTATCCATAAAGTAGATCTCGGATGGTTTAAGAAAACGGTATTGTCAGCAATTTATTGCAGAATATTTAATCTCTTAGAGGATAGTTTTAGGACCGGTCCTTTTTATCATCATACTATAATGGACTCTTGCTTATATGATACTATAAAAATTTCTTATTACGCAATGTGCAATCCCCAACTTCTCGAAATTTTTATCCTGTGTGCATGTAGATTTTCAATAGGGGCTCGATTTCTCCGTTTCCCTTCATGTTTTCTCCATTTTCAGGATGCAGATATGACGTCATAAATAATTCAAATGCGGATCTAATGCACTGGCGCTACGCCAAATCGGCTGAAATTTATAAATGACCTTTATAACTTGGCACTGAATGGACGGCTAATTACATTTACCAACGATATAGCCCTCGTTTGTACAGATGATAATGGGGAAGAGGACCTCAGTACCACAGATCAATAACCTAACAACAATAAATATCGGTTAGATATAAACACGTTATCACTTTACGTCATATAAGACAATTACGTAATATTCTTACAGTGTAATAAAGGTCAACCAACAACTCCAGGGGCTATCAATTTTAAATTTGTAAAAGTGCTTTCAGAATATTTCTTACTCATAACTTGTTTTTCTGATTTGGTTGAATTAATTATCATTCATTGGACTGACTGAGTACTGGTTCAGTGCACACTGCATTACTCTTTGTTTGTTTTTGAATTTTGCACAAAACTACTCGAGGGCTATCTGTGCTAGCCGTCCCTAATTTAGCAGTGTAAAACTAGCGAGAAGGTAGCTAGTTATCACCACCCACCGCAAACTCTTGCGCTACTCTTTTACCAACGAATAGTGGGATTGACCGTCACATTATAATGTCTCCACGGCTGAAAGGGCGAGCATGTTTGGTGTAACGGGAATTCGAATCCGTAACGAGTCGAGTGCCTCAACCACCTGGCCATACCCGACCCATTCGAGTTAGCCAGAAGAACAACAACAGGGTATTTTATGGGCGTAAAACTTTTTAAAACGCTTTCGAAACAAATATGCACATTTAACAAACCGATTAAAACCAGTCTGAGAAAAAAATTACTGATCTGCGTGTGCATTTGTGTGGAAGGCATTACGTGAAGCACGTGGAGATACAGCAAAAATGCACTTAGCTTGTCAGAACTTGACAGGAATGTCTTTCAATCGATATGTCTCTTCTTCGCGTGACAGTTGCTGACATTTGCGTAGTCAATTTCCTTTTCTTTCTGACAGCAGATAAGCTAAGTAAGCAGCGATGATTGGAATCACCTGAAATCAAAGATACTCGTTTCTTTATTGTTCCTACTGAGCATGCTCTAAGTTATCCTATCAACGTGAACATACGTACATATATATATAACCAGTTCGCGAACTAAATTTTAGCTTACAACTTCTTTCGAAAGAAGAGAAATAATACAGTAATGCTTAGATGTGTATTTCAGCTCATCTAGATGACAGGGCTGTTATTATTGATTGTCAAGACTTTATCTGCAACTAGGTATGTCATAGTGTAGTTAGAAATTGATTTAAGGATTTTGTTTAAGTCCGAACAACAATAAAGGCACAATATACGTTCGTTGTAAATAGAAATTAATTGTATGCTTAACGCCTTTTGTTGATTTACATTGAGTAATAAGAAAAATGAATTTATTAACATATTTATTCGGGGCTAATAGTTAAAATAAGTTTGCGTGCGTTTTAAAGCAAAGCACATAAAGCCAACTGCTGTATCCACTGCTGGGAATCGGACCCCGGATTCTGTTTGCTTGAAGGCAATATTGGTCAACAGTGGCACTTGAAAGATCCTATAGTAAACAATGTTGTAACCGTACGGGAATGTGGGGCTATTAAGTATCGAAACGTGATCTTTAAACGTAAAACTTAAAAACCGTTTCACATGGATTTGCTGCTATTATGTTCGATTAACTTTTAACCATGAAAAAGGACATCAATAGTGTTAACTCCATTCTGTAATAACAGTCTTTTAAATGTATGAAAGAGCTACCTATTTGGCTTACAAAACAGAAAACTTCTTGTCAAACACAAAAATTTATTCTGTTTCCTTGGTAAGGATTTTCTCGAAGACAGAATTATATATCTAAATGTCTCAAACAGACGCTGCTAGCTTGTTTACCATTCAGGCTTCCTTTGTGCCAGAAGGCTATATTCTACGATTTTATTAGATTGACAGTTCGAGTAGTATTTTGTAATATGGACAACTTTCACGTATTTTATCTCTTTCTGAGAAACATGAAGAACCTTCTGTTAGATTTATTATTTTCATGTTTCTTTTGTTTAAAACATAGTGGCTGATTTAGGACAGTGGCTATAGTGACGGCAAAACATTTCGAATACGTAGGAAAGAAACAGTCAACATGGGTTGACTTTAAGAGTACACTTAGCAAAGACGCATCGGGCTATCTGCTGAGCCCACAGAGGGGAATCGAACCCATGATTTTAGCGTTGTAAATCCGGAGACATACCTCTGCATTAGCGGGGGGCCCAGCCATAATGATTTGTAATACAAAGGGTGACGGTAAGTACAGAAGACAAAAGCATTCGCTACGTTCCAGCAGATCTTTCGCTATTGGGATTTCTTGTGAGGCCCCGGCATGGCCAGGTGGTTAAGACACTCGACTCCTAATACGAGGGTCGCGGGTTCGAATCTCCGTCACACCAGACATGCTTGCCGTTTCAGCCATGGGGGCGATATAAAGTTACGGTCAATCTCACTATTCGTTGGAAAAAGAGCAGTCCAAGAGTCGGCGGTGGGTGGTGATGACTAGTTGCCTTCTCTCTAGTCACAGATCGCTCTCGAGTAGCTTTGCGCGAAATTCAAAACAAACAAAAATCAAACTTCTTCAGAGCTGCTAGAACAATAACAGTGTTTTTCTGCTCACCCCGATGAAGCCGCAGTGAAACGCTGGATGAAAACAGTTTAATGTGGAAGGTAAATGTCGTTCTTTGTTTTACTTTTATTTTAAAAATGGGTTTAAACCCCTTTCAGTAAATACAGTAAATTCTGGGGAAAAGATCAACCAAATACTGAGTGGGCAATCAAACGGGCAGACTACCCCACAGGGAGAGCGGAAAGTCATCGAATTTTATAATGTTATAATGAGGGGTTTGAATTCCCGTTGTGGGCATAGAAGATAGTGTGTGTGTGTGTTTTTCTTATAGCAAAGTCACATTGGGCTATCTGCTCAGTTTACCGAGAGGAATCGAAACCCTGATTTTAGCGTTGTAAATCCGTAGACTTACAGCTGTACCATCGGGGGACGCGAAAGATAGTTTGATGTAGCTTTGCTGGAAGTAAACCAACGCACGCACGAGTAGATTTGTTTGTTTTTAATTTCGCGCAAAGCTACTCGAGGACTATCTGCGTTAGCCGTCCCTAATTTAGCAGCGTAAGACTAGAGAGAAGGCAGCTAATGATCACCACCATCCCCTGCCAACTCTTGGGCTACTCTTTTACATACGAATAGTTGGATTGACTGTCAAATTATAACGCCCTCATGGCTGAAAGGGCTAGCATGTTTGGTGCGACGGGGATTCGAATCCGCGACCCTAAGATTACGAGTCGAACGCCTCAACCATCCTGACCATGCCGGGTCTCAACAAGTTTAGATGTAATGTTTGAGTGTGTTTTCTTATCTGCTGTGTTTATCAAAGAGAAACCGAACTCCTGATTTTCGGATTGTAAATCTGAAAACTTATCTCTGTCTCAGCGGGGGCTCAATGCAACCCTGCGAAAAAAGGTTCGCAGAAAACGTCTTTTGTTCTGATGCTTTGTTGAAGCATCTATGCAAGTTATTAAATGCGTAAAAATAATCTAAAAACTCCACTAACATTGGGTTGACCTCTAATAACAGGACGTGGAAAAAGAACTAGAATATATTTGAACGTGTACCGCCTGACATCGTATTTGTTACACAGTATGGAGAGGAATTGATTTATTCCTGACAAAGAAGGACATTTGTTTGTTTGCTGCATTTCTCCCAAAGCTACCTGCGCTAGCCGCCTCTAATTTAGCAGAAAAAGACTGGAGGGACGGCAGCTAGTCATCATCACCGCTAACTCTTAAGCTATTTTTTTATCAACGAATAGTGGGATTCACCGTCACATAATGACGCCTCAACGGCTGAAAGAGAAAGCGTGTTCGGTGACGGGGTTTTGAACCTGCGACCCACAGATTGCGAGTCAAGTGCCACCTAGAGGACTTGCATTAAAGTTAATTATAAAAATTACTTAATTTGATTGAAATTTATCCTGTTTTATTCACTGTAATGTTCTTGAAAACAACATTAAATAACAATGGTACTCGATTGGTAAATAATGTTGGAACCGTGCTTACAAGGGACTTAAAACGCTAGAAACCGGTTTCGATAGCTGTTGTGGGTATAGCACAGATAGCCTATTGTGTAGCTTTGTTTACTTAATTCCAAACAAAAACCCGTGCGGGGAGGGGGTTAAACGTGGTCAGTAGGATTGTTAACACATTCCTTTAGGCCCGACACGGCGACGTGTGTTAAGGCAGTAACTTTGTGCGAAATTCAAAACCAAACACATTCCTTATGTTATTCATCGTTCTAAACTTTTTTTTATGTCACATAATATATTTCCTCTACGATACCAGTTCCTTACACAGTTAGAACAACTCTGTCTTCTCGGGCTTTTTTTCAATATTTTCACACCATTACCAATACAGAAAACGGTTGAAGAATGTTTCATCAGACAACAATACACATTTCCACTGACTCACTTTCAAGAATAGCGCTTTAACCAATACAGAAAACGGTTGTAGAATGTATCATCAAACAACGATACACATTTTCACTGACTCACTTTCAACAATAGCGCTTTAACCACCACTGGCTTGCTTCTCCGATTAAATTTGAAATCAACATTGTTCAGTGTTGTATCCATTATCACGTTTATTTTAATGTCCTTAGCATGCTATGTTTGGAGATTCAAAAAGTTTCAGCCACTTCTGGTTGAAAGACTCAATCAGTTGGTTCAAGCAAATTGCGTCTTGTACTTTAACAAGCCTGTCTGTGCTAACTACTTCCCCTCACTAAACTACTAGTGGCTGTCAGTTCTCAGCTATCTGCGATAACAGTCGTTTTATGCTGCAGTTGTCACTTGCTACACTCTGACACAAACGACTTTGAACAGACTGTCATAGAAATGGTCTATGACAGTGAGAAACGTGATCGGGGCGGGAAAACTTCCTAACTTGTTATTCTACAAGTCTTAATAGGTGCGTGTTTATCTTCAGAGAATTTCAGATACTGTGCCGTCTGCTTTATTATCTTGACACATTCTGTAATCAGGTTTATTTTACAAGTATTCTACTGAGACATTCTGTTCGCGGGCACAGAGTGTCTTAATTCAATATTTGGTAATAAAACTTATCATTGATAAGAAGTGTGATATATTCAGTTTGATGATGTTGGTGTTTTTCTTACAGTAAAGCCACATCGGGTTATCTGCTGAGCCCACCGACGGGAATCGACCCCTTATTTTAGCATTGTAAATCCGTAGACATACCGCTGTACTAGTGGGGACAGTTTGACGGTAACCTTTCAGAAAAACAACTGTGAACTTCTGTAGAGCAATTGCTTGATTTTCAAAGCTACTAAAATTTGTTAATTTAAAAAGAGGAAATAGAAATCGTGAATGATCGTGAAACAAGAAACTTGAATTAACGTGAAAATGAAATCGCAAAAAGAAAGTAAACAAACAAGTTTAATATTCGAGTCATAAGGTTGGAATGATTTCCTCAAGCTACGAATCCTTAGTTTGACTTTATGACGTAGGTGTAGTGTCTATGAAATTTGTAATTCAACACTTATCATCAGTGATCATCAGACGGCCGATCCGAGGTTCGAAACTGAGGTTGGTGCTACCCCTTTAAATCCTTTAAACTAAGACTTAAAGATTTCTGTTGTGGAGATAGTTTAAACTTTTGTGCAACTTGGTTGAAATAAGACATGCAGTGGTATAAAACAAACAAACAACTCTCTTCCTATAATCAGCGCCATGTCTGAAAGAGCAGTAACCCTATACATAAACAAATGATAAGCGACGGGAACACAATTAGAAGATTTAGTTAATATATGCTATGGTGCATGTATCATGCTTACTTTGTTTGGTTTGTTTGGAATTTCACGCAAAGCCACAAAAGGACTGTCTGCGTTAGCCGTTCTTAATTTAGTGTAAGACTATAGGTAAGGTGGCTAGCTAGCCATCATCACCCACCTCCAACTCATGGGCTATTTTTTTACCAACGAATAATGGGATTGACCGTAACAATATAACGCCCACATGGCTGAAAGGGAATTTCCACCCGTCAAAAAACATATTGAGAAAAAATACTGTACCTTATTGTCCAAAGTCTTTTGAAAGATGTTTTTTTTTTTCTTCCTGAGTAGTAAAATGACTCAGTAAAGTGTATTACGAGAAATGGTGGCATGGCATAATGAAAGGACGTTAAGATATGAACCGGAACTGTTTGGAATAACTTTCAAAGGATTATTTCAGATATAAATTAGCTCCGATGTGTAATACGTCAAACAGACAAACAACAATAATGATTGAAGGGTTAGAAAAGTTTTATTAGAAAACAAGTGTCAAGAAAGACAGACTGATCAAGAGCAGATATATATATATATACAGAACTTTTATGTGCATTATTTTCAAATAAAATTTTTACCAGTTGTCTTAAGAATACAATCCTTCTAATTTATTTGAGCTTGTTAGAACAAGTATTTTCTTTCAAGCCATAATAATATGCGTTAGAGATTAAACTCTACGTATCGTAAATCTTACTTTATGATATATTACGTTAAATGTGTTTGTGTTTTTCGTATAGCAAAGTCGTAAAGAACTATCTGCTCAGCTCACCGAGGGTAATCGAGCCCCTGATTTTAGCGTTGTATATCCGGAGACATACCGCTGTACTAGCGGGGGACGTTACGTTAAGCCTTTCTGAGGTGATGTAACACATTAAGATGATAACTTTCCTCTGATTTTGTTACAATTTTTTTCCCCAAAATAAAAGTAGGACTTTAAACCTGCCTCCAGGTGTGAGTTCCACTTAAAAACTTTAAAACACAACATACGAAACAGAATGATCTGGATAAGACTTACTCAATTATACAATGCATATTATTTTTCAAGCAAGTTTTGCTTATTACTCTTTACAAATTAAGAATGATAGTTAATATGGTATAAAGTTCATATTTATTATTGTTATATTTGTTTTACAGGTTTTGCACAGTACCTACACAAAGGCTATCCGCACTTTTCCATTCTCAATTTGGAATTGATTGACTGGTGTGTGTTGGGTTTTTCTTTTTAGCAAAGCCACTCCGGGCTATCTGCTGAGCCCACCGAGGGGAATCGAACCCCTGATTTTAGCGTTGTAACTCCGCAGACATACCGCTGTAATAACGGAGGGCATTGACTGACTGGAGCTAGTCAACACTACTATACTTGCCTGACTGAAAGGTATTTATTTAGTCGTGTAAAAAAAAACTCACCAAAAACTCAGTGTAAATATCGTTTTTTAATCTTGGAAAAAATCCCACCGAAAACTTCAATATATTTGCAAAATGTCGTCATAAGTTGCATATTTTGATACACAGAGAATGAGGTAAATGAACTCATTGTAAATGTCGTTTCTTAAATTGTATTTTTAATTTGTATGAAATTTGAAATACCTTTCACTTCCAGTGGTGTCGAAAAACCCACTTGTTGAGAAATTTATTTAAATTTATTTCGATGACCGAAGAAGGTCGAAACGTTGTTCGCTCTTCTATGTAAAATATTTTCTCAACCCAAACGAGCCGTTTTTACATATAAACATTTCACTTCCGTATTTTTGAAACTTACTCCAAATAAGCAGAGTTCTTTGTGAAACAACAACAATTATGATTCTCTTTAATTTATGTTCCAGTAGATACACCTCGCCGACCCAATGGAGCAGAAGACACTGAAACTAAAATACGAAATATTCGTCAATTACACGAATACTTCCTACTACAATGAAACAAACGGAACAAATAATATTTATTTTTACGAGGCTGGTGACAGAGAGAACGCCAGCATCACTTCCTGGCAAGACACGCTTAAAGAGTTGAAAGACAAACTTTATAAGACCAATGACGTATCCGTATTGGTGTTGATAAGCTTGTACGGGATACTTTTCTTAACAGGCCTGGCAGGCAACTCTATCATTGCTTATTTCGTGTGTAAGCAGAAAACCTATCCTCACGGCCACAGACGAAATATCATGTTGATAAACCTTTGTATAGCAGATTTAATGGTCATCCTGGTATGCTGTCCGATGGCTATTTATACGAGCATGACAACAGTTTGGCACCTGGGAGAATCCCTATGTAAGATTCTTACTTATCTGCAGGGTAAGTAATTTAAATTGTCCCTTATGTTTAACCACAACTTTCATGACACAATAAAAATGTTTCTAAATAATATCACGGAAACTTATTGTGTTACATCTTAAATTAGCAAATTGTTTGTTTGTTGTTTTTTGTTTTTGAATTTCGCGCAAAGCTAAACGAGGGCTATCTGCACTAGCCGTCCGTAATTTAGTAGGGTAAGACTAGAGGGAAAGCAGCTAGTCATCACCACCCATCGCCAACTCTTAGATTACTCTTTTACCAACAGATAGTAGGATTGACTGTCACATTATAACGCTCCCACGGCTTAAAGAACGAGCATATTTGGTGTGACGGGAATTCGAACCCGCGACCCTCAAATTACGAGTCGAGTGTTCTAATCACTTCGCCATGCGGGGCTAAATTAGCAAATCCAATTAATTTTATCTTATTGAAATGTGTAGATAACTGGTTTACTTCTCGAATATTTCACTAGTCAGTCTTTACGTTACGCTACTCACAAAAATATTCTTTGTTTATGAAATTTCCAGGTTTGAGGCATGATATTTCACTGAACACGCCGTTTAATGATAAGTGTTGCTGTCAATACTGCTATTCGGTAAAAGCAACCCCTTAGGCGATGGACACTGTTGAATATGTATCTTTTCTTTGGTTAGTAATTCGTAATCTGAAATGGTTACGCCTGAAGCATCCGGATCTGCGATCTGGTCGTTGGGCCCACGTGTTGCCTGAAACGTTGTTTTGATTGAAAATACCGAAAACCAAACTCAATATAAACTGTATAACATTTGTCAAAGGAACAACACTAATTCTAGATAGTCAGTCATAGTATCCATGAGAGTGCTCGTTTTAAAAATCTTTGCTAAAATAGATGCCTTGGTTAGACATACAATATTGTATTGATTTAATGTAATGTGAATTACAGAAGTGTATATTATGGGTATTCTTGAAAACTATTACATTGAATCACAATGTACTTTTTCGTTTTGTTAATAAGCCTAACCTGTCTTTATAATTAAGTTTTATATACCTATTGAGTCACAACAATTAAAGAGCTAGTTACATAGACAAAAGTCAAAAAGAGACTTGGTTAACGAAGCAAAGTACATGTAACAAATTAATACAGCAACTTAATGTACAAGAAAAGCATTTATTCCAATATCAAAGGTGCATTTATTCACCAGTTAGTTGCTCTTTTCATTATAAATACTTTCGGTCGTAATCCCAATAACATCACAAAAGCTTGGGAAAGCTCATTAAATTCAGATTATTTTTATATTCATATACTAAGCTAAAAATGCAAATAATCTTAATATGTGTAAAAATAGCAACAGTAGTAAATAATAGCAATAAATCATTTTAAGATTACAACCAATAATATTAATGAAACTTATTTTGTATAAAAATGGAATATGATACTACTTAATTGGTTTACAATTATATGACATAAAGCTACAAATGCAGCCATAAAGTTCCTACTATACCTTCTGTTCACTCGTGCGCTATTTTATTGTTTAACCTTACCGTTTGGTTTGTTTTGAATTTCACGCAAAGCTACACGAGGGCTATCTGCGCTAGCCGTTCTTAATTTAGCAGTGTAAGACTAGAGAGAAGGCAACTAGTTATCACCACCCACTGCCAACGTTTGGGCTACTCTTTTACCAACGAATAGGGGGATTGACCATCACATTATAACGCCCTCACGACTAAGAGGGTGAGCATGTTTGGTGGGACGAGGACTCAAATCCGCGATCCTGGGATTACGAGTCGAGTGCCTTAACCATCTGGCCATGCCATGCCCAATTCATTACATCAACAAATAAATATGCGTTAAATATTTTTCACATTGTTAGTGAACCAGCTTACAATTTCTGAACATAATTCTCTACTAGTGTGATAATTATATTCACAGCAATATATTGATTGATTGTTTCGAATAAAGTACAAACATGCACAACGGGATATTCCAGCCGGGCGAGACTGCAGACATGCCGATGTTCCACTAAAAGACTTACAGCATCTTGCCCCCAGTGGCTCAGCGGTATGTCTGCGGACTCACACGCTAAAATCCGGGTTTCGATACCCGTTGTGGGCAGAGCACAGATAGCCCATTGTGTAGCTTTGTGCTTAATTCAAAATAACATAACATACAGCATCTTACATGTGTATTAGAAATGAAAGTCGAAAATAAAACTATTATATCTAAATATCAGACTATAGGTCGATTTTTTTCAAGTTTTCAATATTTTATACAAGCTGATTGGTTCTTTTAGAACAAAGACACGTTAGGCTACTGGCTATGTCCACCGCGAGAAATCAGATCTCTATTTCAGAATTGTAAAACTCGTCTCTGGTCCACTGGTGAATACTTCATAAAAGAGACACAATAGTGAGAATCTTGTTTATTTGTTAAAAGGTCCGTAAAAAAAAATGAACAAGTTATGTTTCGTCTTTTACACTACGATTCAAAAATATTGTATTTCTGTGGCTAACTATGGCTAAAAATGCCATGTATTGAAATTATTGAATTTTGTTAAGTAAATACTGATCTTTATACAGTGTAGAAATGCTGTAGAAAAAGAAAGAGAAAACGTACTGAAAAGAATTTGATTTTTAAAAATACAGAGCTATTTTTTTGTCGGATGTACTTTTTTATTCTTTATGTCGCCGGATTAGTTGTGCATCAGCTTACTTGGTAAACTAATCGCATTACGTTTGTAGAATTTTCTTTGCGCGTATTTAGTGATGTATCATTCTGAAAACATGTTTTCATTACATTTCTTTTACATTTTAAGTCCAAACGTTTTGTTTGATAGAATAATATTAATCGGTTACACTATTCTAGGTGTTTTCGTGTTTTAAATGACTGAAAGGGCGAGTTTGTTTGGTGCGACTGGGATTACATATATAAAAAATACACATAAACGTGAAACAACCAGTTTCAGTGACTTTGTCACTGCTACCTACATCTTATATTCTATTTTGTTTGAGAATATGCATTTGTTAAAATGGTTAAAAATGTTTAACTTCAAAGGGTACTGAATGATTATATCACAAATAAGAATAGTTAATCTCATATTAAAATGTATTAGAAAACAGGTTTTTGGGTTTATTTGATACTTTAAAAAATCGGAGAAAGATAAAAGTGGCAAACGTTTTTATTTTAAAATCCTAAATTATATTTCAAACAAAAACCGAAAACCAACAACACGTAACTTGTTTGTGGTAATAATAAATATTTTTCTTTGTCCCCAGGTGTATCTGTTACTGCAGGAACTTTGTCGATGACAGCCCTAAGTTTGGATAGGTATGTTTCAGTTCGACATCCAGGAGCCTTTCTCAAATTAAACAGACATCGTATGAATAGCATGATGATAGCAGTGGTCTGGACTATATCTGTGCTATTTTCTCTTCCCATTATATTTGTGAGAAAAATGGAAACCCTGAGAATACCTTCATTACAAGTTTCATTTTGTATCGAGAAATGGGATTCTAGTATAAAACGCACCTTCACAATAGCCACATTAACTGTTGTTCACGCCTTGCCCTGTCTAATACTTCTAATTTGTCAGGCCTCTGTCAGCAGAACTATAAAATCTGCAGAAGATGCGGTTCTTAACCGAAACGACATTCGTCAGAGGTCGTTTCGAATGAATTCTCGTAACCCAAACACTCCTCCACCGACGAGAGAAGATACGAGTACACACTGTAGACGATACATCGGAGACCTGTGCAATAGAGAAGTAGACATTAGATTACAAAATCTTCGCATAGCAAAAGAAATGTCATCGGTTAATGGAAGTTGCTCATTACAATCAACAGATCGCGAAGGCGTGGTTCGACCTCACAGTCCCCGGATGAAGAGAAGGTTGGCCTATTTATTGATGGGGATGACCATGTGTTTTGTCATTTGCTGGTTACCATATAATATCACTTCGTCCTACGTGGATTTATTTGGTATTCCCAGCGTGGCCAAATATCTGCCTTTCACCTTACTATTAGGCCACGCCCATAGTGCTATTAATCCTATTGTCTATTGGCTGCTGAACAAGACTCTACGTAAGAAAATGCATAATATAAAACAAAGGTCAACCTCGCGACCACGTACTCGTCATCAGCGGATACCCATGAAGTGTTTTGTTCAAAATACACAAAGCCAGTTCTCAGATACTACAACTGAAAATGCTTTAGGAATTTTCCACCCAAAATATTCTAAGCGAAACAACAGAGAAGTTATATAAAAAAAAATTATCGGAAGGAAAACGAATGAAAAAGTTTCCAAAATTATTCATTTTTCATGTTGTATACAAACAATTGAAGCGAAATGAAACGTTTCCCCTCGGAATGTCTAATAAGTTACTAATCGATATTTTGGTGAGCATGATGAATTATTTATCAACATGAATAAATTCACGAGGACATCATAAATAAAGCAAAATAAACGAACAATTTGGAATGTTTAGTTATTCTTCTGAGGATTATAAGTAAACATGCGCTGTTATCGTCTTTTAATCTAATACTTTTATACACGAGAAGCATTTCAACAAGTTACGTTTATTGCGTCGAAAAAAATTTCTGACTCAGTTGTAATCTAAAACTTTTATTCGTTGGCTCAGTAGCTTCTGTTATGAGGCTCTCGTGTAAACAGTACCTCTAAAATACAGTCCTTGTCGTAGAGATGAGGAGTACTTTAGTGAGGTGAATTAAAAAAAAACTTTTTAAGATGTCTTTCGTAAATACGAAAGCTGGAAAGAAGACACATTATGACATTGGATTGTTATGCCTTTCTAAATTTACATCTTTATTGGTACTTGTTCATTTACATTATATATATGTAACTAAGTACACATGACTCAGTTTACGCTTGAATTTTATCGATATAGTATCTGCCTTTTATTAAACAACAACAAGAAACAAACTGGATTTAGATCTGTGTGAACAATACCTTTTATTCCTTATACATTTATATAAGAGTGGAGGTCTCCGTGACGGGAAACGGAAGTGAAATGGGAAAACTGTGACCCCGATTGCAAGTCTACATGCATACAAGAAAAGAATTTCGTAAAGTTGAGGTTTGCATGTCACGTACACAGAGTATTTTTACAGTATCATATAAGCAAAATATCCATTATAGTATGATGACGACATTCTTAAGTAATTCTCTTGTTTGTGATAGTATTTAAACGATCAAATGTCTTAGCTCGATTAAGTCTGTCTACATAAACCTTCAACTGACTTAACTAGATTGGCCCGTCATGGTCAGGTTGCTAAGATGTTCGACTCGTAATATGAGGTTCTCAGTTTCGAATCCCCATCACATCGAACATGCTCTCCCTTTCAGCAGTGAGGGTGCTATAATGGTACGATCAATACCACTATTTGTTAGCAAAATAGTAGCCCAAGAATTGGCAGTGGATGGTGATGACTAGCTGTCTTCTCTCTAGTCTTATACTGTTAAGTTAGGGACGGCTTACGCAGATAGCCCTCGTGTAGCTGTTATTCACTGTAGAAATGTTTGTCTCATAATGAGCGTTGTATTTGTGCACCATAAAGCATTTGTTCAGGAATATTTTATTTATGGCAAACCTACTAAGAGTAAATGCCGCTTTTCCTAATTTTCAGCTGCTGACCAATCAACAGCAGTCTACCATTTATGTTAACTGATTGACTGTCATTATCGTAATATGCCCCAATCTAGGCAACGAGGACTATTTTGCGCTATTAAACGGAGTCAAATCGGATATGTCAGCTCCTTAATCCAAAGGTTTATCACAAGGCCAGTCAGTCTGCGCTCCGATATGTAAAATATCGTTTAATGACTTCAATAGTCTTCCAACGGCCACTGATTCTTTTATCTGTGTATGATTTGATTGTTGGTAAGTTAATAAAGAGTTGATTTTGTAAAACCATAATCGTCTGGATCTAATTTCAATTCGCCGTTAAACAGTCATAAAGCATCTCAAATTATTGCCACTGGATTTAGTCTCAATAAAAATACATGAAATTAATACTTATTTTCTGAAAATATCACAAGTCACTCCTTGTGGCACAGCAGTAAACGTGAAATACTATAATAGTTAAAACTAGATTTTGGTACTCGTGGTAGACACAGCATAGATAGCCCATTGTACCGGACTGAATAAGTTGAAAGTTTCAAGAACCATACTGGTAATTGCATATTGTTAATTTGCAAGCCTCACGGGAAATACTATAATCTCCAGTGAAGTCAAGAGATTTTGTGAACCAATTTTTCTGAACAATTTATATTATATTTTTATTGAAACAACAGAGCGTAACTGCATAACAAATTATGAAAATTGTAAAGTACTATTTTGTGAGGAGTGTGTATGTGTTTTTTCTTATAGCAAAGTCACATCAAGTTAGCTGTTGAGCCCACCGAGGTTAATCGAACCCTTGATTTTAGCGTTGTAAATCCGGAGAAATACCGTTGTAATAGTGGGGGGCATTTTGTAAGGGGGATCTACAAAAAGGGAAGATAAATGTAAAGTAACACTTTGTAATAAATACAACGCGTTTCGTAAATTGTGGGAAGTATGAAAAACACGTTAAAATAATAGTGACCAGTAAGTTAGCCTGCTACTATTTTAATATCTAACAAATGCTAAACCTGATTCCCTCTTAGTCTTAAAGGATATAATAGTTTACCCTCAGAGATAAAGAACATTGCCTCTCCTGATAATAATTTTCAGAAGTAGTTTCTTCTTCTGCTGTGAACAAAACATTCCTGGGAATCATATGTTTATTTTAGAATTTCGCGCAAAGCTACAAGAGGGCTATCTGCGCTAGCTATTCCTAATTTAGCAAGGCCCTCAAGGGCTAGTACGAGATATTTTTTGTTTAAAAACAAAATAAAAAACAACTAATCTGGTTTTTATTAATTTGAATTGAAATTTTTTGGCCATTTTTAATGACCATAAAGATAAAAAGTATTTCATGCACTCATTTAGCTTTGTGGCTGTAAAAAGTGGTTAGAACTGATAAGGTGACTGCAATTCGTAATAGGCATTTTGAACAACTTTGTAGATATCATGCAAGAATCCAGTACAATATTATGTCTGCAGCTGCTTTCAAAGTGCTTCTGTCAGTTCATCCCACTGCTGACTATCATGATGATTCAATATTCCCCATTGAACCATAGGGAGAATTGTTTGCATCTTAGTTAAAAGCTAAACATAATAGATAAGACTCGATAATGCTGTAGTTTTCTTTAAAAAAATATATCCATTAAAGATCCAAATAAAAACTTCTCTCGAAGTCCTGTCAAAAATTCACTTCCAAAACTGGTCTTTCTGGTTTGTTTTCAAATTGAATGTACTTTTACTATTCAATAGAGACACTCCTTAACTCTTGAAGGAGGTGTTAAAAAAGAGAACACTACCAGTTGCACAGTGCTGTGTCTGAGGACTCATAACGAGATACTTCAATACCTCTGATAAGTAGAGCACAAACAGCCCATTGTGTGGCTTTGCACTTAATAACAAACAAAGCAAGTGAAAAACAAAAAAACAAAACAAATATTACAGATAGATTAAGAGCCATCAACTCAGAACATTAACATTTGACGAGATGTAACATAAAAGTTAAACGAGGAATTACATGAATACATAAAGCAGAGTAATAAAACGTGATAAGAAAAATATGTATACATTTGTATGCCTGGAAAATAACTCCTTAAGACGAAGCAGAGGATTTCGAAACATGGTGTATTTTTTAAATCGGAAGCTTCATTTCAGTGTGCCCCCCCCCAGTGACTCAGCTGTATGTCTGCGGACTTACAACGCTAAAAACCGCGTTTCGATACCCGTGGTGGACAGAGCACGGATAGCCAATTGTGTAGCTTTGTGCTTAATTCAAAACAACAACAACATTTAAGTATTTAAAACTATGTAAATACGAAAAGCTAATTTCAGTTATTTATTAAATTTTAAAGAATAAAGTAGTGCCAATCATTCAGTTCTGGCATCTTTCTTATGTGTACCAAAACAGACATTAGAACATCAATTAAAACAACACATCGCAGTAAGTAGGCATCTGTTCCTATTTACACCATACTAAACATTAACACGTATATTAGATGTTCCTAGCGACACCATAACACACATGAAGACACGTTAAAACAACACATTACAATATTTAACCGTCTAGTCCTTCCCAGTTATACCGTAACGTACATTAAAACATATATGCTGATATATTAACAGCCGCGCTCCGCTGTGGGGTTCAAAGGTCATTCATAATTTACAGAGGCCCCAGTGTACATATCAAGTAAGAGTCCGTACCCCAAAACAAAGCCCGTGGGGACACCCTGCCCACGGTACTTGAGTGCGTCAGCTGAATTTGGTGCCATTCATTAGCTGTGATCTTCTATTTTTTTATAGGGATCTGGGAGGGTAAGATTTGACACTTTCATCTTATGCGTGACCCTGGAAGATCAGTTTCACTTCACACTTGTCCCTCTGGTACTGTTGTTGATGAAATTCGAGAGGTTATACGTTTATTGAAGAATTCATTGACCATTTAAACACTGATTTTACTGCTCTAATCCAGGGCAATAAACATGCTGCTGAAGCATTAACATCTTTTCGCCCGGCATGAGCAAATGTGTTAAGACGTGCGACTCGTAATCTGAGGGTCGCGGGTTCGCATCCCCGTCGCGCCGAACATGCTCGCCCTTTTAGCCGTGGGGCCGTTATAATGTTACGGTCAATCCCACTATTCGTTAGTAAAAGAGTAGCCCAAAAGTTGGCGGTGGGTGGCGATGACTAGCTGCCTTCCCTCTAGCCTTACACTGCTAAATTAGGGACGGCTAGCACAGATAGCCCTCGAGTAGCTTTGTGCGAAATTCAAGAAACAAACAAACATTAACAGCTGTTTTACTGTTTCTCTCAATTTGGTTATACATACTCGCAAACAGTTCCGTATAAATATTTTGCGGTATTCACTCGCAAACAGTTCGATAGTAAAACGCCATTATCTCTAATGAAATTACTGTCACTTCGCGTATTTCAAATACACATACGACCTTTTATACTCACAAATGATACGTATGCTAAGTGATATGTTAATGCTTAGCATGGGTGGTCTTTCACCTTGTGGATGGTGGTTTAAACATAATTATAGAAATGGCAGGTTCCGAACCATGTAGGTGGGTCAGTTTAGAGTTCAGCGACCCTACATTCTCATGCCTAAACCCACATCGTGCCTTCGTAACCTGCTGAAGGGCATTGTAGAGCCCTTTGTCTGAAGAATACGTCATACATAAGGATACCTTCTGGCTACATCGGGCTCGAACAAACCAGTAAGTTCAAACCTCTTGTGCATTAATATGGAATATTGTTGCGTCGTTTAAGCATACCCTATGTACACAATAAGATATGCTTCACGTGCCAATACTTTTGAGAAATAGAGTGTGTGAAACCTGTTTCAACATGACAAGTTTTACATGCACCAGTTTAAAATGTACGACATGAATGATAAAAAAATGTATTGCATCCTGAACCTTAGAAACTTATGATCTAAAAATACGACATCTGCATGCTATGCGTACATGGTATAAACAAGGAAAGTGGCCTCCTTGGAAAATGATGTTAATTTGTTATATCTTTTTTATCAGATAACAGAAAAATGCGTAAAACTATACGCGTTTAGAACTCTCTCGACGAGAGCTATTCAAGCACAATCTTAGATCCTTATTTTAACACTGGTTTTCATATGTACCTGAGCTTCTTTGTTACATTTTATCGTAACAAGTGTAGTGCACCAATCACAGTTTCTTAGAGTTTCTTATTTGTTTGTTTTTGTATTTCGCACAAAACTACTCGAGGGCTATCTGCGTTAGCCGTCCTAAATTTAGCAGTGTAAGACCATAGGGCAGGCAGCTAGTCATCACCACCCACCTCCAACTCTTGGGCTACTCTTTTACCAACGAATAGTGGGATTGACCGTAACATTATAACGCCCACACAGCTGAAAGGGCGAGTATTTTCGGCGCGACGGGGATGCGAATCCGCGACTCTCAGATTACGAGTCGCACGCCTTACGCGCTTGGCCATGCCGGGCCCTTTAACTCTTATAATTATTTATTGGGTGAATACCTCTCAAAGTGAAATTTACATTCTTTTCATTATAATTTATTTTAAAATCGTTTGACTTCATCAATTCTGGAGTTCGATAACTTGCATCGTCACATTTAATATCAATTCAAATGGTTTTTGTTGTTTAGAATTAAGCACAAAGCTACACAATGGGCTATTTGTGCTCTGCCCACCACGGGTATCGAAACCCAAATTGTAAGTCTGCACACATACTCGTAAACACAAAGCTACACAAGGGCTATCTGTGCTCTGCCAACCACGGATATTGAAATCCGGATTTTAGTGTTGTAAGTCCGCAGACGTACCGATGAGCCACTGGGGAGCAATTCAAATGGGAAAAGTATGTTGTGGGGGAGGGGCTATAGCCCTCTGAGTGTATAAAACGGTTGACTTTTTACTGCAGTAATTGTATATAAGGTATGTCTTGACAACGTTTAATGAACAAGAGGAATATTTCTGTTCAAATGTATTCATCGTTCATCGCACATCCCTTTTTTCTAATTACTGTTTGAAACTTACATCACTGAGTGACTGTTCCTGCTAATCCTACCTTGGCTGTGATTTTATCAGACAGTTGATGGGGACATTAATCAGTTCGGAGAGCGCTGGTACAGAAATGGTATTTGATTTCATTCTGCACTAAGTGGAGTTTGCTTGTTCGTGGTTTGCGTTTAAAAGCTACACATTAGACTGTCTGTGCTCTTTCAACCACGTGTATTGAAACTCGGTTTCTAACATTTTAATTCCTCAGGTATATTGCTGTGCCACTGGGGTGGGGGTAAATAATGCGATAAGAAAGGCGGAAATGTAACAATTCATATCAGTTAAAAATTGAAATGGAGAAGTAATGAAATAGTGTTTCTGACGTGCACTAGATGGCGCATGCTAACAAAATATCATTGTTGTTGTTGTTGTTTTGAATTAAGCACAAAGCTACACAATGGGCTATCTGTGCTCTGCCCACCACGGGTATCGAAACCCGGATTTTAGCGTGCAAGTCCGCAGACATACCGCTGAGCCACTGGGGGGCAAATATCATTGTATTTAAATATATTTTCAAGATGGCTGGTGTGGGTAATAGCACTTTAATTGAAATAAAGTACAGAATAACGCTTCGACCTTCTTAGGTCATCTTCAGGTTAAGTTGAAGATGACCTAAGAAGGTCGAAACGTTGTTCTGTACTTTACTTCAATTAAAGTGCTAATACTCGTACCAGCCGTCTTGAGAATACATTTTATTTCAATTGGGTTTCTCGACATCACGAACTTTTATTTAATATATACTGTATTAATGTGACATTGCAGCATACATTTTCTTTGACTTTAAGTAAATAGAATTATTCGAACAACAAAAAGAGTTTGACTTATAAATGGTAAACATCACATGGAATTATTTGTTTTGTCCATTTCGGAGTATCAAACCATTGTCGTAGATTTGTAACCTTATCGCTGTCCAATCGTGGAATAAAAGTTGATTTAAGAAGAAAATGAAAATTATGCCTAAAAGGAACAGGATGACAGCAAACACTGACTAGGATATCGAAGTGAGACTCAACTCATATTTCTTGGATAATATATTACTCCATTTGGTCCCGACATGGCCTGGTGGTCAAGGCACTCGACTCGTAATCTGAAGGTCGCGGTTTCGAATTCCCATCTCACCAAATTCCTTGCTAAAAGAGTATCCCAAGAGTTGGCTGTGGGTGGTGATGAGTAGCTGCCTTCCCTCTGGTCTTACGCTGCTAAATTAGGAAGGGTTAGTGCAGACAGCCCTCGTGAAGCTTGGCGCGAAATTCAAAATAAACAAAACTACTTCGTCTATTCCTTCTTCGGTGTCTCAGGGCTTATAAGTCTTAGGACTTGAAAAACAAAAATTTGATTTCTATAGCCGCGGTGAGCATAACACAGGTAATTCGTTTTATAACTTTATCTTAGTAGTAAAGAAATGATTATTGCACGTTGTGTAAATGTAATTGTTGTACATTTTACGAGCTGCTTAACTGTCAAACAGATCAACCATTTTGAACAATACAATTCAACTCCTAATAAAATGGGATCTGCATAATCCGACCGTAAGAGCTTGGGTTTGTACGTAAATGAGAACACGCTTAAAACATTCCAATTGCCACTGAAGTATTATTGAATCATACGGTAATATATATTTTTATAAATAATTGTATTATATCTATATCATTATAATTTAGGTTCAAAATGGTCCAACATTCCCTTCAACAAAACTTGAAAAGGCTGAATGATCTTCATCGGTTTAGATTACAGTTGTGATATTAAACCAGATTAACTTGTAATTCTGGTTACAGACACGTGAGGCTTAAGAGAGTAACCAAAACTGGAAACGTAATTAAACCGTATCTTTAGAGCCTGCAATAGTTCGTTCTTCTTTGCTCAGAGGCTGCCCTCGGGTTTTAAAAAGCTGACTTTCTCAGTGCACGAGCTTATTAAAATTTAAATCACACATGCACTTTGCCAACAACAGTCTTCGTTATTAAAATACATCGACAGAGGCGATCGAGCCTTCATTCAGTGAAAATATGCTCTTTGATTCTTCCATACCGACACAGCGATTCAGTAAAAACACGCGCGGGTTTGAATCTCCGTCACACCAAACATGCTCGCTCTTACACTGCTAGATTAGGGACGGCTAGTGCAGATAGCTCTTGTGTAGTTTTACGCGAAATTCAAAGCAAACAGAATCAGTGGAAACACTCTTGGGTTCTTCAATACCAACCCATCAATTCAGTAAAATTACACTCTTTGTTTCATTATTATCAACACAGAAATCCAGTAAAATTACACTCTTTGTTTCTTTATTATCAATATACAAATTCAGTAAAAATGCACTCTTTATTTTTTTTATTATCAATACAGAAATCCTGTAAAATTACACTCTTTGTTTCTTTATTATGAACACAGAGATTCAGTAAAATTACACTCTTTGTTTCTTTATTATGAACACAGAGATTCAGTAAAATTACACTCTTTGTTTCTTTATTATCAACACAGAAATCCAGTAAAATTACACTCTTTGTTTCTTCATTATGAACACGGAGATTCAGTGAAATTACACTCTTTGTTTCTTTATTATCAACACAGAAATCCAGTAAAATTACACTCTTTGTTTCTTCATTATGAACACGGAGATTCAGTGAAATTACACTCTTTGTTTCTTTATTATCAACACAGAAATTCAGTAAAATTACACTCTTTGTTTCTTTATTATGAACAGAGAGATTCAGTAAAATTACACTCTTTGTTTCTTTATTATGAACACAGAGATTCAGTAAAATTACACTCTTTGTTTCTTTATTATCAACACAGAAATCCAGTAAAATTACACTCTTTGTTTCTTCATTATGAACACGGAGATTCAGTGAAATTACACTCTTTGTTTCTTTATTATCAACACAGAAATTCAGTAAAATTACACTCTTTGTTTCTTTATTATCAACACAGAAATCCAGTAAATTTACACTCTTTGTTTCTTCATTATCAACACAGAAATTCAGTAAAATTACACTCTTTGTTTCTTTATTATCAATATACAAATTCAGTAAAAATGCACTCTTTATTTTTTTATTATCAATACAGAAATCTAGTAAAATTACACTCTTTGTTTCTTTATTATGAACACAGAGATTCAGTAAAATTACACTCTTTGTTTCTTTATTATCAACACAGAAATCCAGTAAAATTACACTCTTTGTTTCTTCATTATGAACACGGAGATTCAGTGAAATTACACTCTTTGTTTCTTTATTATTAACACAGAAATTCAGTAAAATTACACTCTTTGTTTCTTCATTATCAACACAGAAATTCAGTAAAATTACACTCTTTGTTTTTTATTATGAACACAAAAATTCAGTAAAATTGCACTCTTTGTTTCTTTATTATGAACACAGAGATTCAGTAAAATTACACTCTTTGTTTCTTTATTATTAATACAGAAATTCAATAAAAATACACTCTATGGTTCTTCAGTACTAACGTAGCAAATTTAGCATTTATAACTGGGATACAGTTAAATATTCGTGACAAGTGAGGTGTTAAGAATTTTGTTAAAATATCAGTTTCTAAAGCTAGTAGTACAGCATCTCTGGTCATTTCGTATATTCGCTCATAGCAATCAAAGGGCTATTTGCACTAGCAATCCCTAATTTTGAAATTACATACTAGTGTGGGAATATATAGCAGACAACATTGGTCCTCAACTCCTGAGCTTCTATCCTCCAACCGAATAGTTGAATTTGACTGTCACTCCTAGAGTAAACCCTCGGTCACAAAGAGGACCTGGCCCGGCATGGCCAGGTGGGCTAGGGCATTCGATTCGTAATCTGTAGGTAGCAGGTTCGGATCCCCGTTGCACCAGACATGCTTGCCCTTTCAGTTGTGGGGGCGTTATAATGTTTCGGTCAATCTTACTATTTGTTGGCAAAAGAGTAGCCCAAGATTTGGCAGTGGGTGGTGATGACTAGCCGTCTTCCCTCTCATCTTACATTGCTGAATTAGGGACGGCTAGAGCAGATACCCCTCGTGAAATAAAAAAACAAAACAGAAACAAAAAAAACATGTGTTCATAGAGTGGTATCAAAGATTTGGTTCTTGAGTAGACGGTTTTGCGCCGGGATCTAACTTGATCAGTTAGCGAAGCGTGTTGAGCGTCAACATCGATGTCAAACTGTGCAGAAATTCCGAAACGTTGGTCGTACATTTTACGTACATGTTTTAGCCAAAATTAACAGTACGTTCTTAGCAAAAACTATTTATTTTTAAATCATTTTTGAGACATTATTTAACGTCGCTGTTTTTCTTAAAGCTAAGCTACATTGATCTATTTTCTGTGCCCATCTTGGGGAATCGAATCTTGGATTTTTAGCGTTGTACGTTCGTAAACTTAACACTTTCCCACCAGAGGGACGGCAATATTTAATTATATTTAATGTACATGAGGGAAATTTTGATTATCTATATTTTTTTCCAATCACTTGCATTTCTAAACGTTTCTTTATTGATTATGTATTTGGAATTATACACAAAGCCACACATAAGGCTCTTTGTGTTCTGCCAATCACAGGTACCACTGAGAAACGTATGTGTTTTGTATTTTTCCAATAGCAAAGTAACATCGGGCTATCTGCTCAGCCCACCGAGGGGAATCGAACCCCTGATTTTAGTGTTGTAAATCCGGACACATGCCGTTGTACTATTGGGGGGCCACGGAGAAGCACATTAGTCTGTACGAAACAATACGGATAAAAATTCAACTATTTTTTTATTTAATATTTTATATGAATTTCAGAAAAACAAAGATTTGTATACATTTGAAACGTTGTAATTTGCTGAAGACACCAGACATGATCTCTGTTATAAATAGGATTTCTTTATTCCATCTTTCGAGATGATTAATACAGCAACGTCTTCTCAGACAAATTATTGAGGTGAAACAAAGTTCGAGTGTACCATTGTAGAAAAGTTTTCTTGCTTCAAAATTTAGAGAAAGTAAGAGAAACAACAAAAATATGCTTCATCAACAGTAAATTTTTGATAAAATACAACGACTATTACATAATAGAGACTCAATAAGTAGTTCTAAAGCAAAAATTAAATATTCTGATATTTAGATTGGAAAAAGATTTGTCTTATTTAAAATATTTATTTTATAAACTTTAAATAATGCAGTATTCTGAAGCTTTGTTTGTTTGTTTGTTTTGAATTTCGCGCGAAACTACTCGAGGGCTATCAACGCTAGCCGTCCCTAATTTAGTAGTGTAAGACTAGAGGGAAGGCAGCTAGTCATCACCACCCACCGCCAACTCTTCGGCTACTCTTTCAACAACGAAAAGTGGGATTGACCGTCACAATATAACGCCCCCACGGCTGAAAGGACGAGCATGTTTGATGCGACGTGTATTCGAACCCACGCCTTAACCCACCTGGCCATGCCGGGCCTATTCTGAAGCAGATTTAAAAAAAGGGATGCATTGAAATGCAGTAAAATATGCAATATTTTTTAAACACTATAGTATGTAGGGTATTGTAATAAATAATACTTCTGTCCTTGTTTTTCATTAGGAGGGCCCGGCATGGCCAAGCGTGTTAAAGCGTTCGACTCATAATCAGAGGGTCGCGACTTCGAATCCCGGTCATACCAAAATATTCTCGCTCTTTCAGCCCTGGGCGCGTTATAATGTGACGGCCAGTCCCACTTTTCGTTTGTAAAAGAGTAACTCAAGTGTTGACGGTGGGTGGTGATGACTAGCTGCCTTCCCTCTAGTATTACACTCCTAAATTAGGGACGGCTAGCGCAGATAGCCCTCGAGTAGCTTTGCGTGAATTTCAAAAACAAACTCATTAGGAGCAAGGATACACAATGGGTTACCTCTGCTCTGCTCAACGTAAATGTTAAAACCTAGATATTATTCTGAGTATATACTGGAGTTTGTTTTATATTGCACATATGTCAAACTCACTCAGGTTAACTGATATCGGCTGTAACCCTTACCTACTGATCAGATTCAAGGTTAGCAGCACCTTATCGATCAACTTGAAGGGTTGCTCGTCTCTCTTATCGAGAATATACTTTGTGATTTCACATAAATTTAAACCTGAATCGTCAGCTTCGAAATCCGAAACGTTACCAATCCGCTTCCGGTTATACAATGAGAAGTGTAAAACTTCTAAGTGAAATTAAAATGTGTAACATTCGTAATATAATAAAGGATGTGTGATACTTTGCGATACCTTCAACTTTGTAATGTTTCTCTATGAATAAAGTATACAATATTTTAAATTCCTTAAATCATGTAATATCTTACATAAATCACAGTCTGTAATGTTTTACATCTCGTTTTTTTTTTACCTAATTATAAACAAACAATATGTAATTAAACTATAGAACATAATGCAGTATTTAAAAGTACCCAATATTTTATACACACTAATCTGTATAATACAACACAATATAGCGTGATACGTTTAAATACATATTGTAATATATTGAAGAGCGTAACATACACTGCTGGCCAAAATCTTAAGGCCAATAAACACAAAGAAAAAATATGCATTTTGCGTTGTTAGAATCAACCACTTATTTGACTTGAGCTTAGAAAAATGAAAATAAAAATAAAATAACGTTTTTAACATTTAATAGGGAAAATGTGAACACTATGAAATCAGCCTAAATAATAGCTGGTCAAAAGTTTTAAACCATACTAAAAGAAGTCCTAAACAGAGTAGGAAATGCCCAACAAGAGGTCTCAGTATTGAGTTGCACGGCCGTCATTGCGAATGACTTCAAACATTCACTTTGGCATGGTCAATATAAGCATTTGAAGAAGGCTGGCTGGAATTTTATTCCAAGTGGTGAAGATGGCTTCACGAAGATCATGCACTGTTTGGAATTGAAGTTCATTTCTTTAGACTTCCCTTACCATCCACCCCCAAACATTTTTAATGTGTTTCATTTCGGGGGAACACGCTGGATGGTCCAAAAGAATCACGTTATTCGCCATGAAAAAGTCCTTTGTCTTGCGAGCATAGTGGATTGTAGCGTTGTCCTACTGAAATATCCAGTCATTTCCACACAAGCGAGGGCCCTCAGTCAATAAGGATGCTCTCCCCAACATGCTAATGTAGCCAGCTGCTGTTTGACGCACCTGTAGAACCTGAAGCTCCATCGTTCCATGGAAGGAGAAAGCACCCCAGATCATGATAGAACCTCCTCCACTGTGTCATGTAGAAAATGTCTCCGGTGGGATATCTTTATCGTGCCAGTTACGTTGGAAGCCATCAGGACCATCAAGGTTAATTTTTTTCTCCTCAAAGAACAAAACCTGCGTCCACTTTTCTACGTTCCATGTGTGGTGCTTAGCAAAGTTTAACCGAGCTGTTTCATTGTGTTAAAGGAGGCGTGGCCTTTCAAAACGTTTACGGTTCTTAAAGCCTTTCTCTCGTAGATGTTGTCTTATTGTTCTTGAACTGCATTCTGCGTCCGTAAGGGCCTTAATTTGGTTCGACAATCAGCTGGTGCCTTGCCGGACAACCCGTCGACTTCTCCTGCTCAACGCTGGCGAAATATTTTTAAGCCGACTACTTGAAATTTCGTTCCGTAACCCTCAGGGTCTTCTAAAAATTTGCTTTTGGCACCTTGCTTTTGCAGCTCGACAATTCCGCCACGTTCAAACTCTGTCAACCTTTTAGCCTTTGCCAAGTTTTTACCCAATGTAACACAGGAGATGTCAGTGGGACATGTTGACAACACTAAAGCTTGAACACAAATGACTAAATTTCGTTACGTGTTTACCAGTTAACGCTTCGTCTCAGTATGGTCTTAAACTTTTGACAAGCTAGTATTTAGGCTAATTTCTTAGTGTTCACATTTTCCCTATTAAAGGCTAAAAAGTTTTTTAATTTTCCTTTTCTTATTTTCATTTTTTGAAGTTCTATTCAAATAAGTGGTTGAGTCTAACAACGCAAAATGCATAATTTTTCTTTATGTTCATTGGCCTTTAGATTTTGCCTAGCAGTGTATTGTAATAGAATGAATTACTATTGGGGAAAAAAGTCGTGCTTTGTACACGAAATATATTTCAGTTGTGGTAAAGTAATGAAATCGTGTAAGTGACCTGCCTAGATAACTCATCCAAGAGGTTAGGTACGTAAAGTTATGAACAAATCTGAACGACCGTACGGGGCGTCTCATTGACTGCGAGGTTAAACGTAACTCTAATACAAAATGCACTCCGAGCAGAATGGTGTGAATGAAAATAGTGTACATTACATTACATCTGGAAATGACTTCGAAATTTGAGCATCTAGAGAAAGTATTAGAACTCAACACCATGGTGGTGATGATGCTTTACAAACAGATGAATAAATTCACACACAAACAATACTTTCTGAGATGGGGCGATGATGGATGACAAATCCATTACACAGGTACCTTTACCTCAGTACTATTCAGTCGTAACTTCTCTTACGCATATAACGACATTGCCCACATTTTCCTAACCCTAATTTAACTTGTGAAGTATTTAATAAAATTCAAACAGCTTTTCACTCAAGCACACCAATTTCTATTTTAATTTCATATATGCAAAAACGTTTACCGTTTTGTAATATCTTAAAGTATGTTAAATTTCACCTACTTTAAATTGTGAAATACAATACAAAGTATTTCGAACCATGTTAAATTATCTAATATTTGTTATTCATTGGAATGTAATATCTTAAAATAAGGGGTGATTATAAAGAAAATATTATATTTAAATGGTTATATTTGTTTTAAGAATCTTCTTCTTTTTGGCTCGCTATAATAAGGCCCCGGTATGGCCAGGTGGGTAAAGGCGTTCGACCCGTAATCTTAGGGTCGCAGGTTCGAATCCCGGTGGCACCAAACATGTTCGGTGTTATAATGTGATGGTCAATCCAACTATTCGTTTCAAAAGAGTAGCTCAAGAGTTGGCGGTGGGTGGTGATGATCAGCTGCCTTCCCTCTAGTCTTACACTACTAAATTAGGGATAACTAGCCCTCGTGTAGCCGTGTGCGAAATTCAAAACAAACCAACCCTAAAATTTTATGACCAGGAATTAATTCATATAGACAGACATGCTGCTTTGCCTTTGTGTTATTTAACTTATAAATAAATATACAGCTTTTGTCTTTCAAATAATTCTTGTTAATTCTAACAAGAACAACAGAAAGTTCAGAGTAAAATTTTATTGTGCTTCAAATGGATGGGTGAAAAATTAATAGAAAATTATTCTTTCATTAATGTTTCGTGTTTTGAGTCTCTTGTGTTCTAAACCAGATCGGTCTAATAATAGTTTACTTGTATCATCTGACATATTTCACCAGCTTCTGTTCTGTTAAACGTTGTTCTCCTAGGACTAATTGATTTTAAGATATAATGATATATATTTAATGAAATTCCGTAAGCTTTGCATTTTAGGTAGAAACCGCCATTTAATTCTAAGATGTTCTCAGTGAAAGCACAGAAGAGTACGTAATAAATTGTAAACCACGTTATGTCTGCCGCGTGTAGTGCCGATGAGACTTTTCGTTCTATACCAGTGCTCACCAGGCAGCTATATTAGTCATGTAGTGTCGTATTACTGATACGACAGTAATATTAGTGGTCTAGCCGCTATCCATATCACCAAATGCATGAACGATTGTAATGGATGAGTTTCTACAACGTAATGTGAACAACATTAGAGTGTTCTGTCAGTATACACTTTCAAACTGAGTGCAACTGTAATTTTGAATACCGAAACACAACTACGTCTAACGCCCCCTGCAGAAAAGTCCCCCGTTGGAACAACAGCAAGTCTACGGATTCAAACACTAAAATCAAAGGTTCGATTCTCCTCGGTGGACACAGCAGATAGCCCAGTATAGCACAAAATTAAAAAAACAAACAGACCTCTCTCCTTTATACAAACCGTGTGTCTATGAGCCAGCAGTGTGAGACACGGAACGGGTGCATATTCGTCACTTATCTGGATCTCTATCCTGAGATTCTTTAAGGCAGGATTAGAGTAAATTAGCCTATGAGAACTTGAGAGTTGCTAAATAAATCAGCCGAAAAAGTTTGACCTCCTGACTCTAAAACTGTAATTAGATATCAAATTGGTGACACAGCTGTCAAGTAAAAATTTGTACTTGAAATAATGCAGGGAACAAACTCAGAATCATTCTATGAATTGATTTGCCACCGCCACGTGATTATGAATATTACATACACAGAATACCTTCGTTTAGTATTTATTATTTAAGGATTGTCAGATAAATAACCTATATTATTATTTACTTTCCCCTTCAGCAAAGAATAACATAAAATTGTCACCGATATGAAACGTAATTTTTATATTGAAATATACAAAACATTTCTTTTTTAACAGTGGCAAAAGATGACACGCGAGAACTTGAAATCCGACTCGCTCGAGCGACACACTCTGCTAATCAAAATTAATTGACACTTGTTCTCGTGTCTTCTCCTATTTTTGTTTTCTATTTTTTTACTTTTTATAGCTTTTCTTTCGGTTCATCAGTCACTTTGCTCATCATGTTAAAATTGTGTTACATTTTTTTCCCCTGTCTACTGCTCCCTTCAATTATCATTCAGTGAGAGAGAAAACGGCAGATCTGTCTTTGAAATTCGGTTCGACTAATTTCTTTATAGAGAGGAGTTGCATTAGTAAAAAGGCCTGGCATGGCCGAGCGCGTTAAGGCATGCGCTTGTAATCTGAGGGTCGCGGATTCGCATCCTAGTCGTGCTAAACATGCTCGCCCTCCCAGCCGTGGGGGCGTTATAATGTTACGGTCAATCACACTATTTGTTGGTGAGAGAGTAGCCCAAGAGTTGGCGGTGGGTGGTGATGATTAGCTGCCTTCCCTCTAGTCTTACACTGCTAAATTAAGGACGGCTAGTGCAGATAGCTCTCGAGTAGCTTTGTGCGAAATTTCAAAACAAACAAACAATGGATTGGTGAAAATATTCATTTCGGACGTCAAAAAGAACAGATACATATACAATTTTGCGTTGCATATCTGGCCATTCAAATGGCTCCGCGCTAGAATAGCGGTATGTTCACGGATTTTACAACGCTAAGATCAGGGATTCGCTTCCCCTCGGTGGGCGCCGCAGATAGCCCGATGTGACCTTGTTATAAGAAGAACACACGCTTTTTGAAATGGTATGAAAGGTACAGGCCAATGTAGAAATTAGAAAAATTGCTTGTGCTACAGTCTTAGTCTAAATATTTACATATTTTGTAACAAATCGGAGTATTATTATTAATGTGTAATATAAATACACTTAGTACTACCAAACTGAGAAATGTAGGTTATATGAGACATACACATGTGTAATTTACATCATAAGACATTGTAAGGACATTAACGATTTATAAGAACAGCAAAGAATTTTATCAGACACTTGTAGAAAGATATGTAATTCAGTATTTCACCTATTACAAAAAAACCTTGACAAAACATATCTACTAATAAAATACAGCATCAAGTTGTTATAAATAGCGGCTGTATCTTATAACAGTTCATATTAAATATAAAATTCTTGCTTGGTCCTATCCGCACTCTAATAACCTCTACATGGCGACACGGCACGCTACCGATAAGATACGGTTTAATCCACCGTAATATCCTCCCAAATTCTTCCAAAAGGTATTGCAATCCAGTCACAATACCCGGCTTAGGCTTAGAGTCGTAGTTAGCAATTTCTTGGCTTAATTTTATCCAACAGTTCTTAATGGGATTACCATATGGAGACTTTGGTGACATCATGACAATTTTGTAAAATCCTCCTGGTTGAGGTAATCGTGTACAATACGTGAACTGTGAACAGCGACTTTGTCATCCTGAAATATAAAACTATTGCCACATCTTGCTCTAGCATATGACAGAATCATTGTCTCTATTTGATACCTGTAGAAGGCGCCACTATCTTTCCCCTGGAGGATACGAAGAGCAATATTTTTACCAAACATGTACTTCACCACCTCCTGTGGAAAAAAACAGTCTTTCTTCATCTGTTCTCTAGACAGACGATTAACATGCATACCACCGACACCTTCAAGTACCTGAAAAAGTTTGTTTGTTTTTTGAATTTCGCGCAATACTACACGAGGGCTGTCTGCGATGGATGTGTAAGACTAGAGGAAAGGTAGTTAGTCATCACTACCCACCTCCAACTCTTGGGCTACTCTTTTACCAACGAACAGTGGGGCTTACCATCATATCATAACGCCTCCACGGGTGAAAGGGCGAGCATGTTTGGTATGACGGGGATTTGAACCCCCGATCCTCGGATTACGACTAAAGCGCCTTAACAATGTGGCCATGCCGGGCCCAGGCGTGTGTGTGAATTTGTTCACGAACAAATGCTCCAAACGACTTATAAAGATCAGAATAACAACACCTATACGAGTTTTTCTGAACATAGCATACCTTCTCTGTGCATGTAGGCGATTAATAACACCATTGAAGAATAGCATGTGTACATTTTGATCGAGCCTGTACTTTACAGCATACTGACTCTTTGTACATGTTTTAAAAATTGTTCGAGCTACATCAAACGGAAATTCAACCATGTTATTGGAATGGCTTCAAAAGCTTAATTTTTGTAACATAAGATTTTATAAATAGAAAGAATTTTTAAACAAATAGTTATCTATTTAAGTATTATGTGAATCTTCCCATTAAACATGACGTAGATACCTATTTTGCATTTCGAACAGACAACTTATGGTGCATGTGTTTGTTTATGCTCAGATCTTGCATTACTTGTCATATAACTTCTTTTGTTTATGTAAAAACATAGAATATTTACGTGACTTTATTTTCATATAATCTTATGTATTTATGCACACACACTTACACATATATATATAATGTTTATGATACTTTGTTGTCGTATAATCTTTTGCTAGTTAATGTTTTCCATTCCACTTCTAATTATTATTATTCAAATTTCCAAGCTTTTATTCACAAAACTGTTATAATTATTATCTCGTATCCTCGTAGACTGCTTTTAAAGAGTATCCTGTCATCATCTGTTTCTACTGTTGTTAAACTCAAAGCTATATACTGGAAGGCTTGCTCTACGTTCACAAAAGGTATCAAAACCCGATTTTAAGCTGCACATTTATTGTTGAGCGGCTACAAGGAAGGGGAGCTTCTGTCGTCAACTAAACTAGTTGTTCTATTTGCTAAACACCTGCAGCCTGGCATGGCTAAGTGAGTTAAGGTGTTCGACTCCTAATCCGAGGGTCGCGGGTGCGAATCCCGGTGGCACCAAAGATGCTCGCCCTCTTAGTCATGAGGACGTTATAATGTGACGGTCAATCCCACTATTCGTTGGTAAAAGAGTAGCCTAAGAGTTTGCGGTGGGTGGTGATGACAAGCTGCCTTCCCTCTAGTCTTACACTGCTAAATTAGGGACGGCTAGCGCAGATAGTCCTCGAGTAGCTTTGCACGAAACCCAGAAACAAACAAAACATGTGTAAGTCAATAAACACGAACTGTGCCTGAATAAGTAGCTCAGAAATATTTCTTTTTATTTACCTAAGTTTTAGTAAGTGTTTACAATGCCCATATATAGATATTTACCTAAGTTTTAGTGAGTGTTTACAATGCACATATATAGATATTTACCTAAGTTTGAGTGAGTGTTTACAATGCTCATATATAGATATTTACCTAAGTTTTAGTGAGTGTTTACAATGCTCATATATAGATATAAGATATGTGTGACTTTAAGTATGGGAATTAAAAATACCTGTGGATTTGTGACTTCAAATAAAGTTATACAAATCCTATGGCCTTCTGACCTTTTGACTTGAAATAAAAATGTAAAATAAATGTGGCTTTGCTACCTGAAATTAAAAAATTAAAACACCTTGGCTTTTTGACTTGAAATAAAAATGTAAGGCAATTGTGGCCTTTGTGACCTGAAATTAAAAAAATAAAAACACCTTGGCTATTTGACTTGAAATAAAAATGTAAGGTAATTGTGGCCTTTGTGACCTGAAATTAAAAAATAAAAACACCTTGGCTTTTTGACTTGAAATTAAAAAATGAAAACACCTTGGCTTTTTGACTTGAAATAAAAATGTAAGGTAATTGTGGCTTTGTGACCTGAAATTAAAAAATAAAAACACCTTGGCTTTTTGACTTGAAATTAAAAAATGAAAACACCTTGGCTTTTTTACTTGAAATAAAAATGTAAGGTAATTGTGGCTTTGTGACCTGAAATTAAAAAATAAAAACACTTTGGCTTTTTGACTTGAAATAAAAATGTAAGGTAATTGTGGCCTTTGTGACCTGAAATTAAAAAATAAAAACACCTTGGCTTTTTGACTTGAAATAAAAATGTAAGGTAATTGTGGCTTTGTGACCTGAAACTAAAAAATAAAAACACTTTGGCTTTTTGGGTTGAAATAAAAGTGTAAGGTAATTGTGGCCTTTGTGACCTGAAATTAAAAAATAAAAACACCTTGGCTTTTTGACTTGAAATAAAAATGTAAGGTAATTGTGGCTTTGTGACCTGAAATTAAAAAAATAAAAACACCTTGGCTATTTGACTTGAAATAAAAATGTAAGGAAATTGTGGCTTTGTGACCTGAAATTAAAAAATAAAAACACTTTGGCTTTTTGACTTGAAATAAAAATGTAAGGTAATTGTGGCTTTGTGACCTGAAATTAAAAAATAAAAACACTTTGGCTTTTTGACTTGAAATAAAAATGTAAGGTAATTGTGGCTTTGTGACCTGAAATTAAAAAATAAAAACACCTTGGCTTTTTTACTTGAAATAAAAATGTAAGGAAATTGTGGCTTTGTGACCTGAAATTAAAAAATAAAAACACCTTGGCTTTTTGACTTGAAATAAAAATGTAAGGTAATTGTGGCTTTGTGACCTGAAATTAAAAAATAAAAACACCTTGGCTTTTTTACTTGAAATAAAAATGTAAGGAAATTGTGGTTTTGAGACTTTAAATTGAAAATATAAAACTTCTGGCTTTGCGACTTGAAATTGTAAATATAAAGAACTGTGGCTTTTTGACTTAAAATAGAGATATAAAAAAATAGCTGTGACGTTGTGAATCGAAACAAAGATATAAGATACCCGTGGTTTTGTGATTTGAAATTAAAAAAATATAAAAACATTTGTGGTTTTGGGACTTGAAATAAAAATATAAAATTATTTGCGACTTTGTTAACTGAAATAAAGATGTAAGATACGTGTGGCTTTGTGGCTTGAAATTAAAAATATGTAAAAGCTGTGACTGAAAAATAAGATATAAGATATCCGCCTGTTACTATACTTGGAAATTATTTTACTATTTCAAATTTGATAATGAAGTATACTTGAGTAATGGTGACTTTATAACAATCTTTCTGTAGTGTTTTCTAGATATTCATTTATATTGACAAATGATAATAAAAGACGGAGAAAAATATGTAACCTATTTGGTCTAACTTTGATTTGTTCAGGTGTTTGAGAGCAAAGCCACTTTGAACTATATATTTCCTGCCTACCCCTGGTGACACAGTTTAACTTAATAAAATACAAACAATCTGCTGTGCACACCGCGGGGAATCGAATCACGTATGGTAGCGTTACAAGTCAATAAACTCACCACAGTCCCACCGGAGAATCGTTAGATTTGTCAATTTAACTTTAGCGAGTTTTCACGCTGTAGTTAAATAAGTGTTTATTTTAACAATAACGTACTGTAAGGATGTTTACAGACACACCAAATACACGTGCCTTTTCTTTGATTATTTTAATAACTTTTACAGTTATTACCTAATGATCTGTTGGCACACACATGTTATTTATCGTATTTAAAAAGTGATTACACAGTGTCAGTTTTTGAATGTTTAAACATATCAGCGGGTTTCCCAACAACTTTAACGTATGAGACTGTGTTACGCGTTACTTTCAGCTTTATGTAGACTTTAATGTTGAAATCAGTACATTAATAGATAGTGAGTAATTTGTTTTCTACGTTTTTTTCAATACATTATATGTAGTTGTTTGTATGTCATCCAAAAACATGTAGCTAAGTTGTGGTGGTTAGCTTGTCTCCCAATCCTTTGAATACATCACTATGTCATGTGGTGGTTAGCTTGTCTCCCAATCCTTTGAATACATCACTATGTCATGTGGTGGTTAGCTTGTCTCCCAATCCTTTGAATACATCACTATGTCATCTCCTATCTCGGTCTCTTGAATGTGTTAATAGCCAGATATGAACTCTTTTTTCGGTCCTTTAAATATATTGGTAGTCAGTGGTTAATTCGCTTTTCAGGTCTTTGCTCCTTAATGGTCCAGTGGTAAGTACATAGAACAGACTTACAAAGCTATATATTAGGCTTCAATAATTTTTTCGAGCAGAGAACAAATAGCACATTGTTTGGGTTTGTGCTGGATAACAACCAAACCAAATAAATTTTAGGCCTTAAAATACATTCACAGGTAATGGTTTACTCGTTTTTCAAGTCCTTTAAATATATTTGTAGTCAGTAGTTAGGTAATTTCGCATGTCTTTGCTCCCCAGTGATTCGGTAGTAAGACTACAGGCTTACAATTCTAAAAATCGGGTTTCGATACTCGTTGTGGGCAAAACACAGATAGCACATGGTGTAGATTTGTGATTAGCAAAAACCAAACAAATCCCAGTCTCTTAATTACACTAATAACTATAAGTTAAAACGTTTTCCAGTCATTTATGGATACTGATAGGTAGTGGATAAACCCGAAACCAACTTTCTAAAGATATAAATTTATGCATTATTTGTCATGTAACTCTGTCATGCCAATGACGCCAAAATGGGTAGTTGTCTAGTTTTTCAGGCTAAAAAAACTCACATTTGTACGAGAGCGAGATGACATTGCTTTCCTAACGAACTGAAAAGGTACCAGTGTTGAACAAACCGTGTAGTGGTATAATACCTTGTACCTTCATAGTGTTAACACAGCACATCTTAGCCTTACAAGTCATCGCCGGTAAGTCATCACATGGAAATTGACATCACTCGGCTGAAAATTTCCTGTTAAGGATGTTTGTAATTTACGTTGTTTTATAAAGAATTTTAATTCTGTTTCAAAATTTATCGAAACTCCAGCTGTGTTGATAGGATATTCCATACATTCTAATACGTAGCTTTTTTGGTCTAATGGAATTAGAGGAGCCATTGTAGGAGAGATTCGAACTTCTGTTATGAAACATAACTAAGAAATATAGTTGACCCAATCACGCTATTCGTCTGTAAATAGAGTAGACCAAGAGATAGTGTTGGATTGTGTTGACAAGCTCAGTGTTTTACAAAGTGAGAGTCGTGAGCCCTTGGGGAAAAGTGAATCTTTTTTTTTGTTCTGGGGGACCCACCAAGAAATGTGTAGAAAACAGAGATGCTGAATTAATTTTAATTGTTAATAAACAATAAGCTGATAAAAAAAGTATGGATAAATTAATTGATATACAGAATTATTTCACATGTTAAAAGGAAAATAAGATAATATTATATGAAATTAAGTGCATATTCAATTACTCAAAAGTCGAAAAATTTAACCCAAACGCAAACAATCGCTAATAGTCTAATTATAATACATACAAAATTCATTAGCAAAGGCCACGTTTAATTGAAAAATATATCGTTAAAGTTCATTAGTAAATAGTTTTGTAACTAGATTATCATATTTTAAGGAATATTTATAAATTAAGGGGGCCTCAGGCTTTTTTGTTGTTCACATCATACTAAAAAGTTTGGGAACAAAAATTGGAAATTGATATGTCATATTTTAAGGAATGTTTATAGGCTGGGAGATCTCAGGGTTCTTTTATTTACATCAGCTAAAAAGTTTGGGAACCATTGGTCACCAGCTAACCACTTTCTGGTCTTTCGCTGTTAAATCAAGGAGGCTACAAGGAAATGAGACAGACGCTGACCAGGCATATATTTGCCCAAGAACTGTTTGTTTGTTTTCGAATTTTGCACAAAGCTACACGAGGGCTATCTGTGCTAGCTGTCCCTAATTTAGCAGTGTTAGACTAGAAGAAAGGCTATTCTTTTACCAAAATTTTTCGTTGCTACCGGGATTCGATCTCGCGACCCTCGGATTACGAATCGAACGCCTTAACCACCTAGCCATGCCGGGATGGCCCGAGAAATACCGTTGATGCATCAGCCAACGACCGTAAATGTCTTCGGTACTAAAATACGTCTGAAAATACCGATTTTATGTTCAACATTGTAATCAACGACACAACTCTGATGAGTTGGGCTTGGCACTGCCCTCGTAATCTGAGGGTTGCGGGTTCGCATCATGGTCGCGCCAAACATGCTCGCCCTTTCAGCCGTGAGTACGTTATAATGTCACGGCCAATCCCACTATTCGTTGGTAAAAGGGTAGCCCAAGAGTTGGCGGTGGGTGGTGATGACTAGCTGCTTTCCCTCTAGTCTTACACTACTAAATTAGGGACGGCTAGCGCAGATAGCCCTCGAGTAGCTTTGTGCGAAATTCCAAAAAACAAAACTCTGAGTGTTTAGGCACAAAAATAAAACATGTGCACTAATTTTGTAATAAATAGTATATGTTGTTAGTTTTTATTATCAGCAATGTTCAGCATGTCGAAGAACACGCTTGAAGTACATCTACAGTACAGACAGCTCCCTAGTTGCTCAGCGGACCTACAACGCTAAAAACCGGGGTTTGATACCCATGGTGGGCAGAGCACAGATAACCCATTGTGTAGCTTTGTGCTAAATTCAAAACAAGAAGAATAGATTGCTGATACGAGTATTAAAATTACTGTCACTTAGAAACACTATTCCAGTAACGTGATGATGACCTCAGCAGACTGTGAAGTTGATAGCCATGTTTTTCATGCTCGTATCAACCGTCTCTGTTATAAAGAGACTTGGAAGTTTATTTTTAGTCAATTAATTAGTAACTAAACCACAGGCCGTATGCGGGTTGTCATTGGACAGAGTTTATCGCCTCTATTCAACAACAACAAAGCGTTACAATAAACACATTGGGTCACATTGTCTAAATGTATTTATAGTTTCGTTACAGTTGAGGTAATGTCGGTTTTAGTTGTTTTACTCTTTCCTTATGAAGAGGCATTTATTAGCTCAGGTTGGTTTAAATTTCGCGCAAAGCTACACGAGGGCTATCTATGCTAGTTTTTTTTAATTTAGAAGAGTAAAACATCTAATCATCACTATCCACCTCCAACATTTGGACTACTCTTTCTACCAACAAATACTAGGATTGATCGTCACTTTATAACGCCCCCACAACTGAAAAAACAAGCATGTTCGGTGACGGGAATTTGAATACTCGAACCGCAGATTATGAGTCGAGCGCCATGTTGGAGTCCCACCAACATGAAAATACAATAGCTTATATAATTAAAGATTTTGTTATCTAATGCAATGTATATATTTTTCTTATGGACTAGGTGACATTTTCTTTTACTTTTTCTCCCCTCAGCTCTGTGGAGATACAATAGAAGTTTTGATGATACGTTTAAAAACAAACATTATCTTCAATGATAAGTAATTCCAAGAAGTAAAATTTGATAAATAATAAAAAAACACAAAATAAAAAACTCGATAATCCTAGCGAGTTCGAATCCCGGTCGCGCCAAACATGCTCGCCCTTTCAGCCGTGAGGGCGTTATAATGTGACGGTAAATATCACTATTCGTTGGTAAAAGAGTAGCCCAAGAGTTGGCAATGGGTGATGATCACTAGCTGCCTTCCCTCTAGTCTTACACTGCTAAATTAGGGACGGCTAGCGCAGATAGCCCTCGTGTAGCTTTGTGCGAAATTCCAAAACAAACAACTAATCCTAGTGCTTTCGGAAAATATGTTGTTGTTTCTTTTTTTAAATTTCGCGCAAAACTACACGAGTGCTTTTTGTGCTAGCAGTATAAGATAAGAGGGAAGGCAGCTAGTTATTAACACCCACCGCCAACTTGGGCTACTTTTTTTTTTATCAAGAAACAGTCTGATTGATTGTCACATTACAACGTTTCCATAGCTGAAAGAGCGAGCAAATTTGGTGTGACTGGGATTCTAACCCGTGATCCTCAGGCTACAAATCGAACGTCCTAACCACCTGGCCGTGCCGGACCCTTTTGAAATGTACTCATATATAGAATATAGAATAGTTTTGATACTTCATTTGTACAGTGGCTGAAAGGCATGACGTAAATATTTTAGTCTATTTATATTCAATTTGACATTAAGATGCCTCCTGGTGGTTCAGAACTAATCTTAAAGGTTTATAATTCTAAAGTTCGGCGCTAATGCTTGTGATAGGCAATTTCAGCTAATTCACTGTGCAGGTTTAAACTTGAATACAAACTAACTAATAAGGGGATTTATTTGGAAGCCTCTCTATTTCATAAGGTAAATGTGTGGAGTAATGGTTGATAGTTCATTTTCAAACCACTTATCATCTCCTAAAGATGATACTACGTTTTCAACCCTCAAAAATAAAGAAAACCATTAGCTCTCCTAGGTTGTCCGCCACTATAAAATGTATTTTTCATTACATCTGGGTCAATGGTGAAATAGCTTCTACTTCTTTTCTTACAAAGCTAAAAAAATATAATGTTCAAAATGAAAGAATATACGTCATCGGACATTGCTATAATTTAACATTCGGTAAGACTGTCACGTTAAACTATCATATCAGACTACGTTACGTTTTCCGTCTTTCTAACCAATTAAAACATCTTATTCAATTTTTTTTTTATTTCTTGTTTCGCCGAGACATATCTACTGAGTTTACGTACCCTATAAAACATATTTCTTAATACTGACAGGACTGGTACAGATCCTATATATTCTGGAGCATTTAGATTTTTTTTTTTTAAACAGAATATAATAAACGTGCATGAAATTAACCGTGGCCACTACCCACTTCCGAAGGTATATTAGAAAAACCAGCCCTGAGAAACAGGATTTGGCCTTCGTTGTCCTTGAACCCTCTCCACAACGCATGCGTGTTGGTTCAGGTATCACATCCTTTTATGGCAAACCGTTCGACTAATTGTGTTGACGTAGATCACTACGCCTGAAGAGCACCAGTTTTACTGGCCAGGGCAAAAGCTAAGCCCACACATTTTTGCTTGTTCCATAAAAGAGCTGTTATGCAAATACATGACACACTTACTTTCAAAGAAATAAGAACGGTTTGTCAGACCAAGTGTGCATTGTGTTTTCTTAAAAGCAATGCCGCATCGGGTTATCTGCTGAGCCCACCAAGGGGAATCGAACCCTTGATTTTAGCGTTGTAACTCCGTAGACTTACCGCTGTACTAGCGGAGGGCTTGTCAGATCAGTCTTTATATATTACATCTCTAATTCAATATTAGTACAGAGCATAATATAAAAATACGGAAATGTTTTCTTTATTACTAATTTAGCTCATGCGTGAAACTATATTCTTTACATCGTTTGAGTTATCAATAAAACATCGATTGACTCTTGTTTTGACTCCTTGCTTGACATTTTCACTGAAGATTATTAGAATTTTATAAACCCTAGAATGGTGTATTTCTTTGTTTGCTTAGAATTAACCCCAAAGCTATACAATGGGCTGGCTATCGGTATTTTGCCAACCACGGGTATAGAAATCCGAATTTTATCGGTGTGAGCGCACAGACATAACACTGTGCCACTGTGGGTATAGAATGGTGGGATTTTCTGAAAAAAAATATTTTTAAGTTGAAGCACGTGCCTAGCGAGGAACGAACATTAAACCACTTGAAAAGTAAATGTGGTTATTGCAATGGTTGAAAATTTTTGTTTTCAAAATATAAAACCTTCTTAAGATATGTACTTGGATATTTTTATTAGGATTTAGTTTGTTTTGTTTGTTTTTTGGAATTTCGCACAAAGCTACTCGAGGGCTATCTGTGCTAACCGTCCCTAATTTAGCAGTGTAAGACTAGAGGGAAGGCAGCTAGTCATCACCACCCACCGCCAACTCTTGGGCTACTCTTTTACCAACGAATAGTGGGATTGACCATAACATTATACACCCCCACGGCTGGGAGGGCGAGCATGTTTAGCGCGACGCGGGCGCAAACCCGCGACCCTCGGATTACGAGTGCACGCCTTAACACGCTCGGCCATGCCAGGCCTAGGATTTAGTGATAAACAAAGACTTAAACTTACACTGAGGTTTCAAAAGTAAAATCATTAATTTAGGAGCCTCCCCCTCCAGTGGTACAGTGGTATGTTTGCGGACTTACAAACTAAAAATCGGGTTTCGATACCCGTGGTGGGCAGAGCACAGATAGCCCATTGTGTGTGTAGCTTCGTGCTTAATTCTAAAACAAACAAACAAACAAACAAATTAATGTAGGAAAATCAACTTGAAAACGTTTGCATTTTAAATATATTTTGTACCAGTTTGCTTTCAATATCCCGTTATGTTATTCATTATGAATATTTTCTTAATCGCACAAACACAAACAGAAATTAAAAAATGTACCAGTGTGTAAGTTCATTTTTTTTGCCGCGGCAAATCGGCTCATTAAAAATCGCTGTGAATTTATTTTTTTCTACTCGAAACGTTTTACTCATAGATCCATCTTTTTACCGATTTGAGATTTGATTACAATCATAGTTATCGAGGATTTCATCTTGTTTATACACCTCCATATATATAATACTGGATTCTTTTGAAAATTTTACATTACATTAACTTTGTCGAGGTACATAATGGTGGTTAAATATTAGAGAGCTTTTGCAGATCCACATAAAGTTTCTAAACTACGAATAAAAATAATAAAATTAAAACTTACCACCTTGTATTTTAATGTTTTTTTCTCGTTTCACATATTTATTATACAGTTTTTTTTGTATTTTCAATCCATATTAAGCTGTAAAAATACGCTTGTTACTCATGTTAAATTTAACTTGTGACAAATTATTCGTTACTGTATGAATTAAATATCAATACCTACCTTTATGGATATATTTTTGTGTAGATGTTGCAACGTTTTCCTGTTCTAACATTGAAAATACACCTACGCAGTCACATGACAGTCAAGTTGTTGCTAGTAAATTAATTCTAAAGGATAAGAAGGTGAACACACAAAGTGAAAAGTCACATGTATTGAAAACCTTCTATTTCTCACTCTGTATGATTTTTAACTTTTTTTTTCTTTTATACACATGCCGCATGGTAGTTTGTTTGTTTGTTTGTTTTTCAGTTTTGTGCAAACAATTAATAAATCACTTATATTTTTCTACTCTCATGTATAATATAACAATTTTTATATTATCTATATCGTATTGTTGTGTACAATGTAATTATTAATATATCACTAATATCCTTCTGCTGTGGTGTATAATATAGCAATTATTATATCATTTATATCCTATTGTAACTATTAATATATCACTGATATCTTTCTACTGTCGCATATAGTTTGATGATCACTGTATCATTAATATTTTCTTTGTTGGATCATGCTGTGGAAGAACGTGGAATGACACTCGAGACTTGTGCTTCTGTGAGATTGGTTGTTCACATGCCAGCAACATTTTCTGGCGCTTCTCGTGTGTAGCGTTCAGACATGAATGTGTAACATAAGGTATGCGCTGGTCATCGTGTAGCAACATCTCAGAATGACAGTTATCTTTCCACGTGGTCTTAGTACCCTTTCACTTCCACATATTATGTCTTTTCACAATGACAACAACAACATCTAAGATGGCCGACCTTTACCCACCCGACACACCGCCCTGACTTTCGACTTTTTTTTCGTTTTACACTTCACCGGTTTGGATTCTTTCAATTCTTACGTAATTCTCCTATGTTGTTATAGCATTTGCACACAAATCGATTCCTAATACCACACATTAAACAATAAAAGAAATGCTGAAAAAAAAAACGAAGATAAGAAACGATATCTGTGGTCTAACATCTTCAATAACAACAGTTTATGGATATTACTTCACAATAATATTAAGGAAGACGTATTCATGCGAGCGCGCACATGTGGTTTTCTTATAGCAAAGCCACATCTGGCTATCTGCTGAATCCACCGAAGGGAATCGTATCCCTGATTTTAGCGTTGTAAATCCATAGACTTACTGCTGTACCAGCGGGGAACAGATGTATTCGCAATCTTATGACACGTAACTTCGTATAAACACATATACACAATGACGTAACATAAATAGTTGAAATCAATGAGTAATTCTGACTTACGAGAAACGTGTTTCACTCTTCATTCTCAACTGATGAACACAATACACCATAAACTTCAAACGTAGGAATTTAAGAATAATATTTTAAATACTGAATGTTTTTTTTATAATTTTGATTTAATTATATATAATTTTTTATTAATTATTATAAAGTTACACATGAACGAATTACACAGCCTCTTTCTACAGTTTATGTACATATGTATATTATTCATTTCGAATATGTCAAATAGCAAATTAATGTAACTAGTCGTGAAACGTAATTTTACTGCTCAGTTGCGAATATTTGTTAAAACTTTCTTGATATTTTAATACCAACCATGCTCATCATATCAGCTTTGGTGGTGTTATAAAATTACGGTCAATCCCACTATTCATTGGAAAAAGAGTAGCGGAAAAGTTGGCGGTGGGTGGTGATGACCAGCTGCCTTTCCTCTTGTCTTACACTGCTAAATTAGGGACGGCTAGCGCAGATAGCCCTCGTGTAGCTTTGCGCGAAATTCAAAAACAAATGAAAGAAACGCCCACAAAAAAATAAAACTAACCGATGATGTGTTTGTTTAATGCAACGAAGCAAAATATTTTTATCACAACAACTTGTGTTATATTTTGTTTTCCTCCACTGTCACTCTTAGTGAACAAGACATTTATCAACTGATATCGAATTTTACACCAAAATCTACAATCTCAGCAAATAAATATTGGTGAACAGGAATCAAGATTCGGAAGTGTTTGATTTCCAAAGTATAAGATTTTTCTCTGCCAAACATTTAACTTTTATTATACCCACCTACATTCCAGTGATTTGTTTTGAATTTTGCGCAAAGCCACACGAAGGCTATCTGTGCTAGCCGTCTCTAATTTAGCAGTGTAAGACCAGAGGGAAGGCAGTTGGTCATTACCACCCACCATGAACTCTTGGGCTACTCTTTTACCAACGAATAGTGGATTGACCGTTACATTATAACGCCCCCACGGCTAAAAGGGCGAGCACATTTGGTGTGACGGAGATTCTAACTCGTGATCTTCAGATTAGGAGTTGAGTGCCTGATTCATCTTGCCATGCCGGGCCATATATCTGCAATGGACGTTTTACCACCTATGGAAGCCACACTTTAAAGTTTCTATTGTTTTGACATGTAATATTAATATTCAAGTGAGATTCTATTTACATAAGTAATAATAATACGTACACGTTTGTTGATGTCATATGGTCACACCTAGCTCGATAAGACAATAAAATTTGCACAAGCGTTTTCAGGTTTAAAGGGAGCAGCAGTTTTCCAAATATGTGCATCCAAAGTTGCCACGCCCACAGAAAGCATGCATAGCTGTATTAGACGAATAAAAAAGTTTATTTATCCTTATTAGATAACTCATCAATTCATATATTATATGAAAAATATCTGCTCTCAGAATGGTGTAAGTATAAATCCATTTTTCACAAAAAAAGGTAGTTATCACCACTCTAGTTCGGGGAATTCGAACCCACAATCCTCAGAATACTAGTCGAGCAACCTAACCATGTTAACATTCCGAGCCAATGAATCTAAGCACTTCACCATTTTGCATACATATATAATAATAATAATATTAATAAAAGTTTTGATTAAAAATAAATATGTTGTCTCACTTTAAAATTGTGTTTTTTACATGTGAGTGATTTTTTTTGTACTAGTTTTAAAAGAAATTTCCACAAATAGAAGTTTTTATAGATACAGTGACGCGATACAAAAACGTTAAGGTTTATCTAAGAAATAATGAATCGTTCTGTAATCTTTCATTATAGAATCTTAAATCGCAGGCTCAGAACTTCCGGCTGAGAAAAAATCTCTCAGAAAAGGAACCATCTTCCAGGTTGTATGGTAGTTATTATTGTATTAATAACGGATGCCATTTCTAAGAGATTAAACATATATAGCTTTACACTTAAACGCATCCAATGCCTTCTATGTTTTTGTTAATAACACAAATATCTTTCTTTTTCTTTTTTCTATCTTTATTTTTAATTCTCGCTCTATCTTCTGCTGCATGTTCACTTTTATTTTAAATAAAAGTATAGAAATAAGTAAAGCATTGTAAAAAACCGTTTTGTCAAAAAAAATGGACTTGAATAGCTCTGAGTAATACGTTAAAATGATCTGCTTAGCAGTGACTCGTTTTGACGTTTATCTGTCTCGTCCAGGCCCAGCCAGGCCAGCTGGATAAGACACTCGACTCGTAATCTGAGCGTCGCGGGTTCGATTCCCCGTTACACAAAACATCCTCGTCCTTTTAGGCGTGGGTGCGTTGTAACGTGACCATCAATCCCATTATTCATTGGTAAAAGAGTAGTTCAAGAGTTGGCGGTGGGTGGTGATGACTAACTGCCTTCCCCCTAGTCTTACACTGCTAAATTAGGGACGGCTTGCGCAGATAGCCCTCGTGTGGCTTTGCGCGAAATTCAAAACAAACCAAACTAAAAATGCTCATCCTTTAAGCTGTAGGGGCGTTATAATGTGACGGTCAATCTCATTATTCATTGTTAAAATAGTAGCTCAAGAGTTGGCGGTGGCTAATGATGACTTGCTGCCTTCCTTCCAGTCTCACACTACTAAATTAGGGACGGATAGCGCAATAGCCCTTGAATAGCCTTGCGCGAAATTCAAACAAAACAAACTGTCTCGTCCAAGAAATACACCCATTCCTTTTCTTATCTATTTATGTGTCCTTCTGTCTCTTTACACTTTCTCTAGAAATTTATGCTCGCCACTTATCTGTTCATATACATTAATATTTCTTATCAGTCCAAAATATCAACAAATTATTTCATTGTTTCATTTGATCATTAATCAGTGACCACGTCATTTATTGTTATTTCAAGTTTTCTAGATAAATTGTTTATTGTATCGGAATAAAGATCTGTAATACTCTTTGAGATGATGTTCCCTTTTCATACATATGTATATTTATCAAAGCTGTGTCGCCCCCCAGTGGCTCAGCGGTATGTCTGCGGACTTACACGCTAAAATCCGGGTTTCGATACCCGTGGTGGGCAGAGCACAGATAGCCCATTGTGCAGCTTTGTGCTTAATTCTAAACAACAACATCAAATCTGTGTCATTAAAGCCACTTGGACATTTGAAGTAAACACCACAGTGTACTTGTGTCGCCTTTAAAGTTAGCATACGAAATGTAAAGAGAGCAAATAGCATTATGTTTTTGAATTTCGCGCAACTTTGCGCAACGCCAATTTGCGCTCGTCGTTCCTAATTTAACAGTGTAGGGTTAGAGGGAAATCAACTAGTCATTAACACCCACTGCCAACTTGGACTAATTTTTTATCAATAAATAGTGGAGGACCGACTGTCACATTATAACACCCTCGCGGCTGAAAAGGTTTACTAAGAGAGGGATTCGAACCCGCGACTTTCAGATTACAAGTGTCTTAACCACCTGGTCATGCCGGACCGTAACAGATGAGTGTGTGTGTTTTGTTAGAGTGAAGCCACATAAAGCTGTCTTCTGAGTTCACTGAGAGGAATCGAACCACTGATTTTAGATGAACCTCACTAAAGGCGACAATATGTAAACAACAAGATTCAAACACATAAACTTCGTCTACATGCATGTTTGTGTAAGTGTATTTCTGTGTAAGAAATTTTTAAAGAGAATTTTAATGACTATTTGGAATTAACCTCAAAGCTATTCAATGCGCTATCTGTGCTCTAACTACCACAGATATCGAAATCTAATTTCTCGCGATATGAGTTTGCAAACTTAAAGAGAAAATAACCAAGCTGTAATTCTGGAGACCACCAGGAAATTTCTATAGACATAATATTATTTCTTTTCATTTACAACTACATGGTGACTTTTATGTGCACTTAGTTTTCTAAGAGGAATCAAACCCCGAATTTTAGCATTGCAGGATTGTAAAAAATACTCCAAACATTTTCCTCAAATCGATTACTGTGAGAAACAAAAAGTACATTCGAGTTACAGAAATGTTCGCAGTAATTTTCAGTATTTTTTCCAATGAAATTATCAAACTCTTTGTTATGAAAACAAAAAAGCTTCTCTAGAAACGCCCCTTCCTACCCCCATTGGCACAGCGACATGTGTGTGCAGACTTACAACGCTAGAAAACGGGTTTTAATACAGAGCACAGTTGGCCCACTGTGTAGCTTTGTCGTTCAACTTCAAATCAGACGGACAAACAATTTACTCGAAACAAAATTTATCGGATATTGTCTTATCTAAACCGAGGTTCAAAACCTTCGGAAATGTCTGGGAAAAAAACGGAGGAACTTTTTTAAAATACTGAATTTTGTTTTCGTCTCCAGTGTTTACAGAGCACACATCTCTAAGCTCTTGTAAACTTAAAACAAAATCGAGTTAACAGGAGAAATTCCTTATAAAGAGGCAGTCATTTCGTGCCATATTGATCATAGAAAGCCATGTAGAAACTACGAACTTAAGTATATTATTAAGTTTATTTCTTTATTATCGTCACTATTAATTATTATTTATTATCGTCATTACTAATTATTATTTATTATCGTCATTATTATCGCCATTATTATTATCATTAGACCATTTGATCTATTATCTTATTCACAAACAAAATTCAGAAGCTTTTAGGATTCTTTCATATTTTCACAAAATTCAGCCTAAAACCGTCGACAGTAGTTATCTGTTTCAATCGTTCGTACTACGGTAGAGTTATATACAGTCTGTTGGTCGCTAAAACAGCGTCATATGAGAGGCGTTTTACGTTGCTGTTTGTACGGTCGTGACGATCTCATGTCATGATTCACGAGAATAATTATATATTTCACAGTTTGTTTTGAATTTCGCGCAAAGCTACTCGAAGGTTTGTTTGTTTTTTGTTTTTTTGAATTAAGCACAAAGTTACACTATGGGGTATCTGTGCTCTGCCCACCACGGGTATCGAAACCCGGTTTTTAGCGCTGCAAGTCCGCAGACATACCGCTGAGCCACTGGGGACGCTACTCGAAGGCTATCTTCGCTAGGCTATGGATCTGTTACTGAACGTACAGTTCAGCGTTGGTTCCAAAGGTTTTGATATGGAGATGAAAGTATTAAAGACCTCGAAGGTTGTGGAAGGAAGCCATCTTTAGATTAAAACGCATTAAGGGAAGCAGTTGAGACAAACCCTCGCACAACAGTACGTGAGCTTGCAGTAAAGCTAGGCACAAGCAAATAAAGCATTACTAACCTCCTGAGTGAAAGTTGGATAAGCTGGTTCAACACGAGCTGACTGAAGATCAACAAAATCGGCGTTATGAGACCTGTCAAGGATGACGCTCCAAAAATTGAACGAACTAGGAATCAAGGTTCTGCTTCATCCACCTTATTCCCCAGATCTTTTCCCAACAGATTTTTATTTTTTCAAGCAGTTTGACAACTTTTTAAACAACAAACTTTCCAAACTAGGTAGCTGCAGAAGAAGCATTCAGGTAGTTCACTGACCATGGAAACTGATCATTTCTGGGTAGTATTTATTGTAGTTCACTGACCATGGAAACTGATCATTTCTGGGTAGTATTTATTGTAGTTCACTGACCATGGAAACTGATCATTTCTGGGTAGTATTTATTGTAGTTCACTGACCATGGAAACTGATCATTTCTGGGTAGTATTTATTGTAGTTCACTGACCATGAAAACTGATCATTTCTGGGTAGTATTTATCGTAGTTCACTGACCATGGAAACTGATCGTTTCTGTGTCATTTCTGGGTGGTATTTATTGTAGTTCACTGACCATGGAAACTGATCATTTCTGTGTCATTTTTGGGTAGTATTTATTGTAGTTCACTGACCATGGAAACTGATCATTTCTGTGTCATTTTTGGGTAGTATTTACTGTAGTTCACTGACCATAGAAACTGATCATTTCTGTGTCATTTCTGGGTAGTATTTATTGTAGTTCGCTGACCATGGAAACTGATCATTTCTGTGTCATTTCTGGGTAGTATTTATTGTAGTTCACTGACCATGGAAACTAATCATTTCTGTGTCATTTCTGGTTAGTATTTATTGTAGTTCACTGACCATGGAAACTGATCATTTCTGTGTCATTTCTGGGTAGTATTTATTGTAGTTCACTGACTGTGGAAACTGATCATTTCTGTGTTATTTCTGGGTAGTATTTATTGTAGTTCACTGACCATGGAAACTGATCATTTCTGTGTCATTTCTGGGTAGTATTTATTGTAGTTCACTGACCATGGAAACTGATCATTTCTGTGTCATTTCTGGGTAGTATTTATTGTAGTTCATTGACCATAGAAACTGATCATTTCTGTGTCATTTCTGGGTAGTATTTATTTGCGCGTGCGTTTAAATTTTAATTTTTTTTTCTTTTCAATATTATTTATTCCTCGATATGGCAACAATAGGTTGTGCGAATGATCCAAACATGCACCATTATGTTTGTGTTAAACTTGTAAATTTGTTCTAAATAAGAGTTGTTGTATTTTTTCTTCCAGATTTGTAAAAAAAAAAAAATTCTTATGTGATTGAAAAATATGAATATTGTTCTCGAAACCTACACAACTGAATTAGGGGAAAATCCGTTTTTAAAATTGAAACGAAGTTTATGAAATTTAAATTTGCAGGCCTTTGTAATATTTTCTAAATATTTGTAGTACATAAGATAAAACATGTTTTTATTGGCAAAGTGTTTCACATGACGCACAGAAGAATAATAATTTATCCTACTATGAGTTTGTTTCTTTTTTAATTTCGCACAAAGCTACACGAGAGCAATCTGCGCTAACAGTCCCTAATTTTGCAGTGTAAGACTAGAGAAAAGGCAACTAGTCATCACATATCGCCGCCAACTCTTGGGCTACTCTTTTATCAACAAATAGTGGAATTGACCGTCACATTATAATGACACCATGGCTGAAAGAACCAGTATATTTGTTGTGAGAGGGATTCGAACCTGCGACCCTCAGATTACGAGTCGAACGCCTTAACCCACGTGACTATGCCAGGCCCGTACCATGAGACAGTATAATTTAGCACCGAATTTACTCCTTAAATTGTGGCCCGGCATGGCCGAGCGCGTTAAGGCGTGGGCTCGTAATCCGAGGGTCGCGGGTTCGCGACCGCGTCGCGCTAAACATGCTCGCCCTCCCAGCCGTGGGGGTGTATAATGTGACGGTCAATCCCACTTTTCGTTGGTAAAAGAGTAGCCCAAGAGTTGGCGGTGGGTGGTCATGACTAGCTGCCTTCCCTCTAGTCTTACACTGCTAAATTAGGGACGGCTAGCACAGATAGCCCTCGAGTAGCTTTGTGCAAAATTCCGAAACAAACAAACAAACCTTGAATTGTACTGTGAGACAGCATTACTTGGCAATGAATTCACTTCTTGAAATAACAGTAAACTCACTTCATTTGCTTCATCTACACAGCTAAAATTAAAGTCATGACGTTTGATTTATTGTATTTATACGCTAGTAGACTTTTGCAATGGCTTTTCTACTTTCAATTGTAGAGTACTCGTAGCATATTTGTTTTCTGTCTAAGTCTAATGGTATGTGTATTGCCGCTGTTCCGGTGGGTCAGCAATGAGTTAAACACACATAACGCTAAAATACAGGGTTTACTTACCGTTGCGGATGGAGCGTAGAAAGGATATTGTGTAGCTTTGCACACAAGTGAGTAAACAAACCTAATTCAGAACTACTTTCCTTAGGCGCGCATCAACCGATGTTGGTTTTTCTACATTATTACAATAATATATTATTTATCTGTTTTGTACAAATATATTCGGTAAATATATAAACAACCTTTAATATTAATATTATTACTCCTGTTTGTTTCATACACTTGAGAATCTCGGCTGAGGATATCTTCTCTCCAATAATCTCTTCAAGATCCTTCTAATATTAATGTTGGATTTAATTTAAAGTTAAAGAAAACTAGTTAAAACTATTAACTGATAAAGACGCACCTACTTGACGCATCAGAGCAAATCTTAAACCTTGCAGTATTAGTGAGCGAACTAACGTTTGATGACGTAACACTACCCTCCAATTTACTTCAGTACAAATTCGTTTGTTGAGGATTAAAAAGCATAAAAATTTATAAAAATATAAATATTCAAAGTTAGGAACGAGGGCTTGTCATGGCCACGCGCGTTAAGGCGTGCGACTCGTAATCCGAGAGTCGTGGGTTCGCATCCCCGTTGCGCCAAACATGCTTCCCCTAACAGCTGTGAGGGCGTTATAATGTGACAGTCAATCCCAATTTTCGTTGGTAAAAGAGTAGCCCAAGAGTTGGCGGTGGGTAGTGATAACTAGCTGCCTTCCCTCCAGACTTACATTGCTAAATTAGGGAAGGCTAGCACAGATAGCCTTAGAGTAGCTTTGTGCGAAATTCAAAAACAATCAAATAAAAGTTAGGAACGATTCATTTATGATTATTCAGTGAAGACAGACGTGAGAAGTGCTTACTTTTTAAAGAACACTCCTAGGTCGTCTTTATGCGCCCCCTACAGGACCCGCGTAAGTCTTCGAATTCACACCACTAGAAGCTGGATTTCTATACCTGTGGTGGACAGAAGTAAGATAGCCGTTTGTGAAACTTTGAGTTAATTCCAATCAGTTAAACGTCTTTAGTTTGGTTTGGTTTGTTTTAAATTTTCGCGCAAAGCTACGAAAGGGTTATCAGTGCTAGCCAACTCTAATTTAGCAGTGTAGGACGAAAGAAACGGCAGCTGGTCATCACCACTCACCGCCAACTCTTGGGCTACTCTTTTATTAACGAATAGTGGAATTGACCGTCGCATTATAACGCTTTCACGGGTGAAAGAGCGATCATGTTTGGTGCGACGGGGATTCGAAGCCGCGACCTTAATACTACGAGTTGAACGTCCTAACCACCTGGCTATGCCGAGTCCAATAACCTTGTGATGTATATTGCAATATGTTATTTATTAGTTCCAATTTTAAATGGAAATAGAGATCGTTAAAAAAGCTGAAGTCTTTAATAAATATGTAACTGTTTGATATACAAACAAATATCCAATATAATACTGGTTAATTGCATCTGGAAGTATTTATACAATTCTTACCTCACTTTTATTGGAAAATTTTGCCATTTGTTTCATATTTATTGTTAAAGCTCAAAATAATTAATCATAGGAAACTAAAACATTGCTTTAAACTAAGCAAAAACCTTCACATTTTCGAGAGAAAAACAACCAAAACGTTTAAGCGTTTCTGAGATTCCACGCAGTGGCCTTTCAGGATATGCATTTGTCTGATAAATGACCCATATACATGTTAAGAACCGCAGAAGTGATTGAAATGGTGAGAGTTGGTATTACACTACTCTTTACAGCCTTCCCAGAACAGGAGGTGCTGCTGTTAAGATGTTTAAACGGATACTCCACGCCTCGGAGTTCCATCATGGCGGGCGACCGGTTATGGAAATTGTAATGAACGAACAGTAATTTTGGCCATGATACAAGAGAAAACCTGTTATGCACACTAGAATGAATTTATCGATTTCGAACGTTTCATCATTCTTCCCGCATTATACTATCATATAGGGATGTATTTGTTTACCAAGCATCCAGAAATACACGTTTTAATGATACATCTAAAAACTGTTTTTCCTGTAAGACATGAGATCCTTTATCGTTCCAGGAATACACGTTACGTTTTAGTGATATATTCACAAGATGTTCTAAAGGAAAACACCAGAATATCTCTTATTATTGTATGATATATTCATAAGATGTTCCAAACGAAATGATCCGAACACCTCTGATTATTGTATGATATATTCCTAAGATGTTCTAAACGAAACGATCCGAACAATTTCGTGTAATCATAAATTTAATAACGTTGTTAACAAATTACGTTTAAAGTTTTCGTTTACAGAAAATCTAATAAAAAGGAATATTTACCTTCACTGCACGTAAAACTTTAAGATTTTAATAACGTTTCAATCATTTGTTATTCTGGTATTCCTACAATCCAGAGCGAATGACCGTAATTTGAACTCACTGTTTAGTTTGTTTTGAATTACACGCAAAGATAAACGAGGGCTATCTGCGCTAACCGTCCCTAATTTTACAGTCCCGAACCGACCGTAACATTATAATGCCTCCACGGATAAAAGGGCAATCATGCTTGGTGCGACCGGGATTCGAACTCGCGACCCCCAGATTACGAATCAAGAGCCTAATCCACCTGGCCATGTTGGGCCTAACTCACTTTCATAAAGCTGGTTGTCGCTCAGCTATTCTATTCACCATCGTTCATTGTATACTGAAAAGTACTTATTTTCGAAATATTTCACAAATCTTTAAAGTGGCCAGCCGTCCCTAAACGTACATCATAAACGTGTTTTGAAAGTTCGAGTGAGTGTCTAGCACTAAGCTGGCTCAAACTTTAAAAATAAACCAATTAATGAATAATTATACGCATTTTCAGAAGTGTCTAATCTTGTTGTTACGTTTCCAACAATGAGCTCTTGTTTTGAACTTAAGAAAATAATTCTCTATTTACTTAATAATTAATTATTTCGTAAGTAACTGAGGGAGATTTGTCGAGTCACGAGTACTGCGCATGTTCTGTTAACTTTCAACCTGACCAGCACGTGTGTATGGCGTGGTCAACGTCTTTAGTACTTGAATAAAAAATCTTCCTTTCGACCATTACACGTACATGAAACACAGTTTGTTCTGCGGCACATTAACATTACATATCAACTATAATGGTATTAATACTGAAAAGTAGGTAACGAATCTTTAATGCAAACTTCGATAACAATTAGATAGAGATGGGACTGGTATGGCCAGGTGGGTTAAGACGTTCGATTCGTGATCTGAGGGTCACAAATTCGAAACAAATGAAACCAATTGACGGATATGACTCCTATTGTTATGGGTCAGCTTGTCCTTACGTTGTATTGTAATGTTTTTGTAGTGCACAAGAGCTATCTGCGCTTCTTGCTCTAAATAAGGTGTAGTTATTCGCTAAAGTCCGTGGCCCAGCATGGCCTAGCGCGTTAAGGCGTTCTACTCGTAATCCGAGAGTCTCGGGTTCGAATCCCAATCGCACCAAACATCCCCGCCTTTTCACCCGTGGAGACATTATGATGTGACGGTCAATCCCACTATTTATTGGTAAAAGAGTGGCTCAAGAGTCGGCGATGAGTGGTGATGACTAGCTGCCTTCTCTCTAGTCTTACACTGCTAAATTAGGGACGGCTAGCGCACAAAGCCCTCGTGTAACTTTGCGCGAAATTAAAAAACAAACACTAATGTCCCCCAGCAGCAACTGTGAAGGGTTAGTAACACTTATAATTGAGATTTAGTTCCCATGGTGGGCACGGCATAAATAGACCATTGTGTTCCTTTGTCTTTAACAGCAAGTAAAGAAATTCATAAAAAATTGAAAAAAAGTAAACTTAAGAGATGTATCAGAATGAAAGTGTTTTCTGGCTTTTATTTTAAATATTTTCATTGGATTTGAAGATTAACGTAGTCGAATCATACGAATTAGTTATAATTCTATAGATGTATATAAATTATTTTCAGACTTTTCCCCTGGATACTCAAAATAGGTATAATCGTATTATAGATACGTGATTTGTTGACTCGTATCTCAGAACAAATGTGATCCCATTAAATATAGGTTGTATCTCAAAACTATCCAATAAAAATAGAAAAAAATTATATCTAAATTATATCATGAAGACAAAATACAATTCATAATACGAGATCCCTTTAGACTCTTAAATGTATGTTAAATGTGGGTACAAACGTATATATACATATATATTTAATGCACCCTGTATCTTTATTGTATTTTTACTTACAGTCCATGTATTGAGGTAGCCCGGCATGGAGAAGCGTGTTTAGGCCTGCGACTCGTAATCCGAGGGTTGTGTGTTCGCATCCCCGTAGCGCCAAACATGCTCACCCTTTCAGCCGTGGGGTCATTATAATGTGACGGTCAATCCCGCTATTCGTTGGTAAAAGAGTATCTCAAAAGTTGGTGGTAGGTGGTGATGACTAGCTGACTTACCTCTAGTCTTACACGACTAAATTAGGGACGGCTATCACAGATAGCCCTCGAGTAGCTATGTGCGAAATTAAAAAAAACAAAACAATGTATCGAGCTCACGACATATTTCTGCACGAAATAGAAAGTCAAGAGATACACTGACAATGATTTAGTTCGTAAGCTTAATAAAGTGAATTACGTCACGGCCAATGAAGCAAGTAATAAGTTTCATTCGTAATACAAGTCTCAGTTGAAAATGATTTCAAAAACGCACCCAGTTAAAAAAAGAATTTATTCAGATAAATTTTGTTTCATAGAGAAAAAACAAGACATATGGGCTTAAAACAAATGTGTAGGGGTTAGACGTCTGCCAAAGATTCTAGGTTTGTAGGTTCTGAGTTCAACATCCACTGTGGAGGGGACAGTTGAGCTCAGTGAATATTAAAACTTAAATCAAATAAAATAGGCTCTTTTTATATATATATATATTTAAGTTACGTTGCTTAGAGGTTATAAAAGGTGCTGGTCGGAGACCGGCTAGATTTCACCTCCTTAATAGTGATACATACTGAGCACATTTAGGTCTGGCCTGTTTAGTTACTCTCGTCCCGGGTACAGAACACGTTAAACAAGTTATCGACCAATCATAGCCACGTACCTGTTGTGTGTTCTGTTGTTCTGGGTTCTCCGAAGGTAGGACAGGAAGACAAAGTTTTCTTTTAGAAGCTAGCCAGTGTGAGAGGCTGCAGCAGAAGAAGCGAAAACGTAAACCATCCGACTTCAGGTTTAGGTTGATACAGTGACCAGTGCAGACTCGGGAGTGGTAGCGCCTTTAAAAGTAATTGTATGGTAGGTAAAGTTGAAGATAACGTAATATTGGTGAGGAAATGGGGTAATTGTCGTAGTCTGTGCCTTAACAATCGAGTTCAGCTATCGATTAAAGCAGGTAAGATAGATAAGGTTGTGTTGTTTAAAATGGTGTGATTTGAGGGGATCCATTATGAACCTCGAAATCTGTAGACCTAGAAAAAAACTGGATGTCAAATATTCTATATGGTGTTCAATGTCTTTTGTGCCCCAAACGTTATTTGCTATTTTAAATAAAGTTTCAGTAGTTATTTTATTTTTATGCGAACGTCTCCGAAAACATTTCGAAGTTTCTCTGTTTGTTTTGAATGATGGTAAGTTTAAATAAATGGTTGAAGTAGACGCAACACGTTTGCTTCCTTCAAATGTGTTGTTTTCATAACAAAGGTAAAATGTTCGTTAATGTAAAACCGCTTATTTATGACTCTGTGTACATTGCGCAGCGGTAGGACAAAACATTAATTGTGCGATCAACGTAGATCGCCAAGTTTGCGCTCCCTCTATCGCGAAAACTCCTTAACACGTTAACCTTCAGATCTCTATAGTTGCATAACTTCACAATTTATTTACCTCACGAGATGAAAAACTACTGGAAATTCACGCTCAAATAAGTTTTATATTAATAAAAATCTCGTGATCGGACCTTTTTATCCATTATACTTTTGTTAACAGTTTTCGTCAAAACTTGTTTTTCTTGGCGACGCATGAGGGGGTTTCTTGTTATTATTTTAAAAAATAATTATCTTTTTTAATTGTAACGAAAAAAATTTAAAGGACCTCATTTATACTGATTTTGTTGCCGTTTCTACAAAACTCGGGCTGGATGTGAAGTCTAGATTGAATCGTTTGTGACCTAATTGTTCGTACTAGTTCATACCTTGCGACTAGCTGCCACGTGGAATCGTGGTTGCGATAAAGGAGTGACAGTCAAGCTCCATTATTCCATCAGATAAGTGCTTTACAGTAGATAATGTTGACTAATTTATCAACAGTACTTTATCAGTTTAAAATTACTGGCGGTATGCATAAACGGCTTTTCACCTAGCTTTACGGGTAAAATCTGATAGTTAAACGAGCTGGACTGGACTGACTGTAGTTACGAAAACTGATAACTTACCCCCCCAAAAACAACAACAACAGCAAACAAACAAGAGGGTTGATTATCTCTTGAGTGTATACGGTGTGATTCTGATGATGCAGGACGGTGGAAACAAGAGTATTCGTCGAATCCGTTTCCAACTCGACGAGGTTTAGCTTATCTGCTCAGAATTAGATTGCTACCACAGCTCGTGCTTGTGCGACTTTGGGCGAGAACCAGGGGCCGGCCGATGGCAGTTTTTTTTTTTTTTTTGCATCCTCTGATGGCACGAACGATAAAATTTAAGCCTTGTGAAGCTAAAATAGGCACACAGTGATATCTCATTGTGTAATTTAAACTTAACGACAAAGAAACAAATCAGCTTGTCACTGTTTAGAAACAGGAAGATGTCAAATAAACTACACATCAATAGGTGTCTGACGCTTTTGTTGGCGTATCGGATGCTCTTATGATATGGCGTATCGGATGCTTTTATGATATTCTGTTTGTTTGAAATAGAGAAGTGGATGCTGTCTAGAAATGTTTTGAATCTGTTTTAGGTGCAACTTTTTAATTGATTAATTAGAAAAAAAAACTTTATTGTGTTACAAACAAAAAATTTTATGATGAGGAGAAAGTCATTTGAGCTAAAAATTTATGTTTTATTAATATAAAAGTTATGTGACAACATTTCGACCTTAAGTCATTTATATAAGTTTTAATGCCTATACCAGCCTTCTAGAGATACAACAAATATTTATTTTTGTTTGTATTTTTGTACTTAAATTCAACGCTATGCAACGGGCTATTTGTTCTCTGTCCACCAAGGGTATTGAAACTATTCCTAACGTACGTGAGGAAAGCTTTATTTACTAGAAAACATTATTTTAGAATAATCTTGTTTACTAATTCGCAGTGTAGTGCACAACGAAAATACCTGGGGATAAGACTTCTTGAAAACTTGTAGTTTTATCTATAACAACACTCGTTGTGAAGAACTGACAAACCTATAATAACAAAAATGAATAAACAAAGAAAAACTGGGACAACTCGTCAATTTTTTTTAAAGTAATTTACACTGTGGCTATTATCGTAATGGCGGGAATTATTATATTGATAGTAAGTTTGATGTAATGGTTTTGTGTAAGTTTGTTTTGAATTTCGCGCAAAGCTACTCGAGGGCTATCTGCGCTAGCCATCCCTAATTTAGCAGTGTCAGACTAGGGGGAAGGCAGCTGGTTATCATCACCTACCGTCAACTCTTAAGTCACTCTTTAACCAACAAATAATGGGATTGACCGTAACATTATAACGCTCCCACGGCTAAAAAAAGCGAGCATATTTGGTGCGACGGGGATGCGAACCCGCGACCCTCAGATTACGGGTTTTGTGAAAGACGTGTGTTACTTTGGGATTTGGCAACCAATAATGTCATGAATAGTAAAGCATTTTAAAATCTCGCTATTTCTATGGTCAAAACATGTTTAGAATGTCAATAATTCTAGCTTATTAAAAGAAAAAAGAACAACAGCGTAAAAGATATAGAATAGCATAACTTTCAGTTGTAAACTTTATACTAATTAATTGGAGGACCACCATATAGGTTTATCGCTAACAATTATCAGCTCTTAATTTATTTTTCTTGATGTAGCAGCGCCGCATAGGATTACCACCATGCTAATACATTTCATCTGCTAGTTTAACCAAATTTGTTGTTCCAACTTGACTCGGTTTTCTATTTTCGCAAAACCGAATTAATTCAATCGTCCTTAATTCGCAAAGAAGTTGATGATTGCTTATGCACTGCAGACTCTGACGTCACCAAGGAAAGAGAAAGAATCGACAACCTTTTTATTCTTTTTTGATAGGTGTGAAGCTTTTAAAAAGTGTACAAAAGCTGATAATCTACCTAAAATGATAAAACCACTTCCACAAAATGTGTAACTCGTTACATAATTGGTGTGTGTGTAATGTGTTTCTTATCGCAAAACCACGTCGGTCTATATGCTGACTCCACAGAGGGGAATCAAACCCCCTAATTTTAGTATTGTAAATTTGGAGACATACTGCTGTATTAGGGGAGAGGACATGTAATTGGTTAATTCAACCAATAATTAAGTACTTTCTTCGCTTCAACTTGCATCGATAGCCATTATATTACGTGCATGTTTTCTTGTAACAAAGCCACATCGAGCTGTCTGTTGAGTCCATCGAGGGGAATCGACTCCTGATTTCAGCGGTGTCACCCCAAACATGCTCGCCCTTTCAGCCGTGGGAGCGATCTAACGTGAGGGTCAATCCCACTATTCGTTAGTAAAAGAGTGCCCCAAGAGTTGGCGGTGGGTGGTGATTACTAGCTGTCTTCCCTCTAGTCTTACACTGCTAAATTAGAGGACGGTTAGCGCAGAGAGCCCTCGTGTAGCAATGCGCGAAATTCAAACCAATCTTAGTATATAACGGGCGTAGCTTTCTCACACGTTGTATGTACATTTTATGCAAATGTCTGTTTTGTTTTGTTTTTTTACTTCTGATAGAAATTGATAAGTAGTGGATTATTAATTTAATGAACAAAATATTTAAAACAAAATTTATGTTCATCCCTCAATGAGCTTCGTTTTGCTGGCATGTTGTCTGAATCCATTTAGTAAAAATTGTTCTCCTTTACTTGGCTTTCAATCCCATGGGTTTATTTAATTCGAATTTTAAAATCCATTTCTTGTTCACTTTGAACTACTGATATCAAATTTTCTCGAAGTTTATGGAGTTGCAAACCTAATTAGAATCCATTGTTCGATTCCCCACGAAACTGACAAATATCTCATTTTATTTCATAAAATAAGTCAATATTTGTTGTCTTGAAAGGTTCATGTTAACTTCCACTCACTAACATTTCTAAATGTCATTTAACACTTTACGTGAAGGTAACGGAGATTCGTGTTGCACATTGTGTGTTTGAACACGAATCGCTGGCATGTTTAATTCTTGGGTCAACGAATGAAGAAAAGTTTCCTCGAGGATCGTGGTGTAATGTAACATTATGGAATGGTTTCTTTTCGATATATTCTTGTCTATATCTTCAAAGAACAAAAACATGGCAAACTCAAAACACATTAATGTAGTAACTGAGCATCTCGACTGCTGTTGTCCTCTACTGGCCCAAAATCGACTCGTTGTCCATTCGCAAAATTTGTTATTGAAACTTTACTCTTGGGGTCTTTTTGGGGGTAAATTTGGGGCTCTTTACTGGCATACAAAATGGGGGAAGTAGGCTTACAAAAGTTAGGCTAGTTTATAAGAGATTCTATCAGTGGTTGGAGGAAAATAGCTCTTGCCAGCATCCCCCCCTCCGTCTTCCATTTTTCCTCCCTTCCTTCACATTTAGTCGGACCCTCCGGCTAAAGTAAATCCAAGAATGCAGTTTCGGCGACATTCCTCTTGTCTTACCGGTCTCGAGCCATCCCGAGTGGTTCATGGAAAAGCACGATAAAATCTTACGCATCTTTCTCGTCACTGCATGCGTCCTCAATCACGTGCCAGCAAAAAAAAAGAAAGAAAAAGCTCACCTTCGATCCCAACCTACAGCAACTAACATCTGGGCGCCATGATGGTGCCTCGTTCAAACGGGTAAGCTGGAGCAGCTGTGATAAAACCGTTTACAAACTGCATTCTTCGGTAGAGACATCTATTCCATTTTTATCCGGCCGTACTGTTCAATGTTAAGTATAAAAACTTGGTTGTTATAAAGTTTAATCACTGGAATTGTCGTTTACCAGCATACTTTTTATCGTTATTGTGTGGGCGCATAATGCAGACGACAGATGACCAAACAATTCGCTTGTTCATAAAATGAATTCACATGTTTGACTAAAACGCCTCATCTACTTAAAAATGAAATTTTATATTTGAACTAAAGAACCTTATTTATATTAATCTATTGTTACGACATTCACAGAATTAAGTAACATTAACTGTATTTGTTATGTTTCAAGTTCACGTCCATTGTTTCTCCTGGCCTTAACTTTGTATGTAGCTTATTAATTATTTAATATATTCTCCTACTGGTAGTGAATTTACCTGGTATTAAACGAGGAAAACCATTTTCAAAAATCGTGGTTCTTATCCAGTTGTTAACCCTTGATGTAATGAAGTCCCAAAGCCACTACTTTTTGTCTTTTAATTTTCAAAATGTTCTTATCTGAAGTCGCTAGTGTCGCTATTTATAAATCCTTTCGTCGTTATTTGTATTCGGAATTTATTTTGAAACTCTGCAGCCTCTAAATTCTTTTATGGCCCGGCATGGACAGGTGGTTAAAACACTCGACTCTTAATCTGAGGGTCGCGGGTTCAAATTCCGTCACACCAAACATGCTCGCAGTTTCAACGGTAGGGGCGTTATAACGGAACGGTCAGTCACAATACTCGTTAAGAGTATCCCAAGAATTAGCGGTGGGTGGTGATAACTAACTGCCTTCCCTCTGGTTTTAACTACTATGTTAGGGATGGCTAGTGCAGATACCCCTAGAGTAGCGTTGCGCCGAAATTCAAATCTGCCGAACAATATCCAAATACATCTTGACAACTACACGTGCATACACCGTGTTGCTTCATTTCATGTAACGATATTTATTTCAAGCTGTTTTGTGATGTTTTAAGAAGATCAAAGAAATTGATGTGTCTACCGGCACTTTGTAAGTAAACCACTTGATGAAAGATCAAAACGGGCTTGTGATGCTTTCAAGTGAACAACTTGTTTTTTGGAGTCTCTTTCAAGATTTTGTTACGAAAGTAAAATGCACGTAAAATGATTTGGACATTGTTTGTAGCCCGCTCCTGCTAAAATGTGTGGTCCGATACTCCAGTTGGAAGGAGCGCAAACAGTCCACGTGTAACAGACTTGCGGTAAAAGAAAGAAACGTGATATAAGAAACTGCCCCCAGAGGCGGTTCATACAATGATAGTTCGCCAGAATTTGTTCGTTTTGGAATTTCGCACAAAGCTACTCGAGGGCTATTTGTGCTAGCCGTCCCTAATTTAGCAGTGTAAGACTAGAGGGAAGGCAGCTAGTCATCACCACCCACCGCCAACTCTTGGGCTACTCTTTTACCAACGAATAGTGGAATTGACCGTCACATTATACACCCCCACGGCTGGGAGGGCGAGCATGTTTAGCGCGAACCCGCGACCCTCGGAATACGAGTGCACGCCTTAACGCGCTCGGCCATGCCGGCCCTAGTTCGCCAGAATCCTTTTTGTTTTAATAAGCATATTGACATACCAACATCAATATTTTTACGATACAAGTTACTTTTTAGGATATAGAAAACAAATCGCATTTAAAGAAAAACAAATAAACAAACTATGGTAATAACATATTAAATTAGCGACGTTTCGAGAAGGAAAAACAAGTCTTTCTTTTAAGGGAAATTACAGAAGATTTCTTATCCAGCTGTTGGCGCGTGCAAATGTCTTTAACAGTACTATATTGTTTCTTAAGCAGGCGGTGGTTCTTGTTTAATTTCGTACAGATTAGATCATATCTAATGAACTACTGTTGTAAGGTTTCTCGGGCAGGTATTGGTTTTTCTTCATTTAAGTACAGCAACGTAAAGTTGGTAACCAACGGCTTTAAATTTTCCCTAGCTAGAAATTCGTGTTTTCTTCCTGTTCTATAAATTGCGAGAAATTAATTTTGATATTGCTAAGAGCAACTTCCCGCTGGCCTCTTCTGAATATGGTTTGTACGGAGTTTTCAAATATTACATTAAACTTCTGTCAAAAACTTTTGTTCCTTGTAATTATAATCCGTTCGTGGATTTTCAAACTGGAAACGGAATATAAACCAGAAACCTGCTGCCTTCCTCTCGTTCTGCATGTTTTAAGTTATGGCCACGAGTAAGAAAACCTTTTTACCTGACAAATGTAAACACAAAAATAACACACATTTTAATTCACAAGAAAAATTAGAATAGGAATTAAGTACCAAAATTAGGGAAACAAGGTAGGAAGTGACGTAATAAAATGAGAAAACCTGATTGGTATTTAACACGCTGCAACTTCAAAGTGGGCGGGGCCATCGTTCAATCTATTCCGACTTCAATCCAATTATCGATTTCAATCAAGTTTTGTAAGTAACTGATTTTTTTTCTAAATACCCAGAAAATTTAAAATACTCCAAAAGTCGAAAGTTTTGTTAGCATTCTGTTAACCAACCCCCTTACCAGTCAGTCAGTTATGTTTCCCACAGTTAAAGTATGACTTGGAACTTTGTGTCACTTCCAACATCAAACTCGCACCTTTTTATAATATCTTGCATTTCGTCAGACTCGTATAACTTGATTTACATGCGTGCACCTGCACCTGGTTGCTGAAACAAAGATTACAAACGTGCATTTCCGAACGGCTGATATGAATATTAACACTTATTAATGAGGAGAGGACAACGTTTCGATCTTCCTAGGTCGCCTTCAGGTTAAAGTTTTGAATGTGACCCAGCCCTGCTATAGGAATAATTTACTTTAATTATGATTTATCAGCAGACAGGTTAACTGTAAATGAATACAACTTAAATTACTTCTTTATCGACAGTTTTTATTTTAAATTGAGCCACGTTATCACTTACTACCACGTGGTAATCATCAGATTAACAGCTAAGCCTAATATCAGCTTTGATACTAGGCAATTCTTTAGTTTAGTGACGTATAGGGTTAATACGAGTACATGTATAGGAGTTAGAATTAATTTTTTTTGTTTTTGAATCGCGCCCAAAGCTACTCGAGGGCTATATGTGCTAGCCGTCCCTAATTTAGCAGTGTAAGACTAGAGAGAAGGCAGCTACTTATCACAACCCACCGCCAACCCTTGGGCTACTCTTTTACCAACGAATAGTGGGATTGATCGTAACATTATAATGTCTCCGTGACTGAAAGGGCGATCATGTTTGCGACCGGGATTCGAAGCCGCGACCCTCAGATTACGAGTCGAACGTCTTTACCCACCTTATGATGCCGAGCCGGTTCGAGAAATTAAGTACGGAGGAAAACGTGTGATTTTCGAAAATCGGCAGAATGTAAGCAGGTTTTAACGAACTTACGAAGAACATACTATAAAAATTGAGAGCTGCCTTTCCTGTGAAACGAATATTTTATAACTGTTTTTTAAAACCGAGAAACGGTAAGTTATATTAAATATTAGTTCTCAGACTTTCAGTGATATTTAACACTCGAATTTATATTCATTAATTTCAGATAAATGTTAATTGTATGTTTATGAGAATACATAGCTTTAATCGTGTATGAAGCTTTTTTTCCCTTTAGACTTAATAGGAGTTTTATTGTGCATAATCTAATTCAAATAAATTTGAATTATACGGAAATCCAAAGATTCATTTCATTTCAGATAGCTGTTTAAGGACTCTTAGGCTTAAAACATTAAAAACGTTATTGTAAATACACATTTGTTATTACATTCCAGATGTGGAACAAGATTAGGGAACCGTACTGGAGTAGTAGTTGTCTTTTAAGACCGTTTTGTAACTAAACATTTTCAGACTGCAAGTATTTTATATCACGAGTTTTAAATAAGTAAAATGGACTTATCTTACGATCTCATTCAGCCACTGTAAGTCTACATTATACTCCGTTAAATGTTGTCTTGGTCTGAAACTTTGGAAGTTCATTCTTTTAAATAAGACGTAACATTTAGCCCTCATTTACATTTAAAAACAACAACAAACAAACAAAATAATGTTGCAAGTTTGTTTATTATTGGGTAGGATATTTTTTTTTTTGCACTTGAAAAAGTATATATATATATATACCGTACATTTAAAGGTAAATTACCTTATTTCTCTGAGAGAACATTGTTTGTCACAGGCAGTTTACTCGCGGACGGTCCAGCATGGCCAGTTAGTTAAGACTCGTAATCCGAGGGTCGCGTGTTTGAATCCCGGTCGCACCAAACATGCTCGCCCTCCCAGTCGTGGGGGCGTTATAATGTTACGGATAATCCCACTGTTTGTTGGTAAGAGCAGCCCTAGAGTTGGCGACAGGTGATGATGACCGAGCTTGCCTTCCTTCTTGTCTTACACTGCTAAATTAGGGATGGCTAGCGCAAATAGCCATCGAGTTGCTTTGCGCGAAACTTAAAACAAATAACACTTGTACTCCTAACTTCAGATATGTTCGACAACAATGTTTGACAGAACTTCCAGAAACTAACGCACTAATCCTTGCTTGTGATTTTCTAGATGTGTTCATAGGAACATAAATATTAACGAAAAACACCCACGAGGACTGCGTTAATAAAGTGTTTTTTGCAGAAATACAGTTTACAACTTCTCATCAACTTGGCACGCTTCAAGATGTATTCACAATATCCAAGTGCACTGTTATAATCTTTTAACATATCCAAACAAAAACTGTAGTTAACAGAATCGCTTCCAATTCTTGGGCTATTCTTGTCCGATCGAGTAACAGGATCTGACCTTCGACTCCGGAATTGGGCCCGGCCTGGCCACGTGGTTAAGGCACTCGATTCGCAATCCGACATCGCGAGTTCGAATTCCCGTCACACCAAACCTACTCGCCCCTTTTCACTGTGGGGGCGTTATGTAACGGTCAATCTCACTAAGAGATGGCGGTGGATGGTGAAGACTAACTGCCTTTTATCTAAATTAGGGACGGCTAGTAAAGACAGCCCTCGAATAGCTATGCGCAAAATTCAAAACAAAACAAACCACTCCGAAAGTAATGTCAGAAGCGCGCTTTTGCAGCAAGAAGCCATAAAACGTGAATCCTGAAATTCAGTGCGATCGCACTGACCTCTGTACCAAGGTCAACTCTCATTTATAGCCAAGCCCACTGGCACGAGCCGAAGTGGCTACAATTATCAAGTATACCAGTAAATTTATAGGTGAAACAAACTCTTTTGTAATTTGATATTTCGTGGCAAAATGAGCAGCCTTATGAATTTTTCCAGAATGCATTATTTTATCGTCAGTTAACCTCATCATTCATTTTAACCTCCATAAAAACAAACAAGTTGTGTTCAGTCACTACTGGTTAAAGTTTTAATACATAATGTATTATATTTTTATAATCTTATACTGTGATATACCATGGATACAGTATAAATGTGGCATTGGTGTTAAACTGTTTTTATTATTTGTAATCACACAAACTTCTAGGAAAATAAACTGTGCAGGAAACGAGGCACACCCTATTTTATAACGTACTAAACAAATAACCAATAAGAAGATCAAAAGGCAAGTTGTGTGTTTTTTGTCGCTATTCATATCAATGAAGGGAAATTCTTCAAAACAGTTTCACGTTTGTTGTACATATGAAACCTGGAAACCTCAAATATTCTTCCAAGGTTTCGGAAGATTTTATTTTGAACAAACATGCATATCGGATACGAATTAAACTATGTAACATAAATATTGTTCTTCGATAGTATGTGATTTAATTGTTTTTGTTGGAAAAGTACAGAAAATGGCCATTATTCGCTTCAAATTTTGTTTTTGTGACCTGGATAATGAAATTTCGAAATTAATTTATTTTATATGTAAAAACGGGCAAATTTGCACATTTTCATTTACATAAGGTCTGAATAAAAGAACATATGAATCAAGATTTACATGTTTTTACACTAAAGTTGTACAAAAATGTTTAGAAGTGAGTAGATTTTCGAGATTTCCGACTGTAATATAAATCATTTTCACGTATCAGCCTCCAGATATAGTCTTCCATCATGTTTTCATTATACGGTCCCACGTCAGAAATACAGTTTGAAGAGACAAATAAGTCTTTTTCACATTTACCTCAGGCATGAGTAAATGGAAAATACCACTTTCTGTCCAGAAACAAGAAAGTTAAATTTGATACATAGTGTTAAAATTATCCGTCACTTACCAATGAAGACAAGCCACGTTTATTTTATTATAATTGATTTCTGAATTAGTATTTGGTTTGTTTTGGAATTTCGCGCAAAGCTACGCGAGGGTTATCTGCACCACTAGTCCTTAATTTAGCAGCGTAAGACAAGAGGAAAGGCAGCTAGTCATCACCACCCACCACCAGCTCTTACCAACAAATATTGGGATTGACCGTAACATTATAACACCTCCACGGCTGAAAGGGCGAATATGTTTGGTGCGACGGGGATTTGAACTAGCGACCTTCAAATTACGAGCCGAGTGCCTTAGCCACCTGGTCACGCCAGACCTATGAATTAGTGAATGGAAAGTCTGCGCTTTTGTGGAAAATAAGTGTACAAGTTTGTTCTTTCCTTCAGTATTGTTGCTTGCACTTGTTCATTTTTTTTTAAATACTTTGTTGCTTAAAACAGAAACTATTCACACTATTTAAAATTACCTATAAAATAACAGATCCTTTCAGAAGAGTTAACGAAACGTTAAGCAAACTAATTCACCTTTTTTTTCAGTGGATTATTTATTTTAATATGTTGTTATATATAAAAACTTTGTTCTAATTATCGATACAACTTTCAAACTGTTAGATAGCTTTCATTGTAAGGAGTAAATTTATAAAATTTACTGAAACATCAAGAGAAGACAAATTAACATTTTAGTGGTGTTTGGCCTCGCTGAACACGTTTACCAAAAGTTATTCGATTCTGATTAATAACTGCTATTGTATATTTTTGTTCACTCTTATATTGATGCAATTAAATGTGATTTTTATAAGCAGTTGTATTTACATCCGAGTGCGTAGTTCAAAGTAATTTTTCAAGGTCGTAAAAAAAACGAGTAGTACTTTAATCTTTAGTTTTAGTATAGAGTATTAGGTTTTATTTGACAATTAAATTTCGGAAACAATTTGTTAATTATTTATGATCAATATTTTTGCATTTCGTAGAAATTATCTGTATTTGTTTTTTTCATCGACGCCCCCTGGTGGGGAATGATTCAAATTCCTCTTGTGCATTTTTATTTTTTCTGTTTTGTAGTTCCTGCTTTTCGTCAGTTAAATGTTCTCAAAATCGATGTTAAAGGTCGGCAGGCATTGATGTTTTCTTTGGTTATCTAGCTGTATGAGTGTGACTGACGTCATAAAGCTAGGTTACCAAAGTTAAAAACAATCGCCAGAAATCAGCTGGATGACAGTCGAAAGAGAAGACGAGAAACATTTGAACTATCGTTTGATAAGGATCTGAACACTTCCCTCAAGGGGAAAACATCTAGAAACATTTCAAGATCACCATGTTTCAGGTGGATGGTGGAACCGCTTTGAAACTCAAAAACGATTGGAAATCTCCTATATTAACTAAAGATGACTTCTTGTCGGTTCTTCAAAAAAACAACAAAAACTCATTATGGTTCGGATACTGTATGAGAAATCGTGTCGCAAGTGTCCTAAAAAGGTTTACTTCAGATATTAACCATTTGAAACTAGCCGACTTGCATCCATAGAACTAATTCGAGTACCGAACTCGATCACGTGCTGTGAGATTACGAGGTTTAGAAATGTTTAGAATATGTAGTTGGATGTATATAATAATAATAATAACAACCCAAGGAAAGGTTTTATCTTATGAAATTCTCCAAACGTTATTACTTGCAATCAAAACATCTTCAAGGTATGTTTTCGATTCTACCTTTTTACTTAGCAACGACCATACTTCTAAAGGGAGAATTTGCATAAAAGAATCTCTAATATGATAAAATACGTGTTTTAACTTCAATTTTCTAAGAAAACCAGTAATATATATTTTATTTTAAAAGCGGTTGGTGCATAGATTACTATCTCCATCGGCAAAATTCACCAAAAGATAATAGTGAAACCAATAGTTGCATGAAGTTTAATATAAACCCAAATATAAAACTAAGTTTTAAAAGGATTTATGCAGAAAATTTGTCATCAAATCACACCTACGTGAAGTAACGTACTGAATCCGAGCGTATGGAGGCAAATTAATGGAAGACTCGTGGGGATGATTTTTTTTTTCAAGGGATAAGTGGGAGGAAACCTAGGAGTATGTATGTGAGAGAACAACAAACGTTAACAGAACACTGGATGAGGCTGTGTTGTAGTTTGTATAGCAGCCTTGTCATCGAATGTTTAGTTTTGTCTTCCTAAAAAAATATTTTGGATTTTTTAATCTTTATGCATAGGAATATAAAAATACTGCCCACTGCAGCACGGGTATGTATCTCGGAACGGTTGGTATGGGTATTGACCTGTCTAGGTCATTTTCAGGTTAACAAGTAGCACGGGGGGTGTATCTGTGGACTAAAAATGCTAGAAATCTGGCTTCGATACCCGTGATGAGCAAAACAGATAGTTGTTTGAAGTTTCAGCACAAAACTACACAATAGACCAAGTACGTATACTATCGATCTAATTGATATGCCACCAAGTCCTTTGCTTTCAACCAAACGTATTTGATAGCTGTTATTTAATGCTATAACTAATCTTTTTATCAAGTTTATTATTGTTAAGCCTAAATACACCAACGTTAATAGCATGCAACTTGTGCAAGTCTGATACCGTTTTTTTACTTATTATAAATACTTTAACATTCGTTATTTTTATTAAAATAAAATTACTTTTCAGTTTCAACATTTAATGCAGAAAGATATTTATTAAATCAAATGATCATATTGCATTAGTAGTAATAGTTGCTACTACTACTACTAGGCCTATAACTTGTAGTTTTAACATTAGCACTGTTAGTCCTAACGTTTGATTTAATAGTTTCTGGTTTAGAAATACCGCAGTCTGTTAAGTTTTTCCCAAAATTTGAAACTGCCGAATCTGAGCTTTTTTGTGAGTCTTTTCACTGCACTACAACGATTTTGATAATCAAATATTTTTCTGTAAAACGATTCTCACTTTCGAATCCCTCGTGGTTTTGTAAATGTGTTGATAATTCAAAATACTACTCGTATTACCCAAGTTCTCTCAATGTCCAACTTGAAATCATAAGTGTAGTTTTGTTACGCAGCTAGTAAGACGGAAAGATTGAATCATTGACTTCTAGAATATATGCCACAACATGGGTTGTCATGAATGTCCATAAATGAGGATGACGTAATACTGAAATTTTTATTAGTTTGATTAGGCACGTATAGGTGGCATTACAGAGCTTTCTTTGCGAATTGTGTTTGGAACAATCTTTGAACGTAAATATTTTCACGTTCTAAATGGAACTTAATTGTACTTTAGAATTAAAAAAGATATTCTTAAAATGTAAAATAAAATTATAAAATTACTTTTTTAATAGTCTTGTACAAATATTCAGCTTTAAATAATGAAGTTAACAGTGTGAGAAATGGTAAAGTGACTTTAATACGGAATATTTTTTTAAATGACAATGAATTTTACTCGTTCGTTACGTTGTAATAAAACGTAAAAACAGTAAATATCATGATATATTTACGTTCACAGAAACAAGTTAGAATTTTATTATGAAGATGAACATTATTCGTTTGTTCTGTTTAACGTGGTTAGTCCAAATGATAAAACATTTGTATCGTGTAGACTTTTGATAATAGATGGTAGCCTCTCGATACTGTTCTCTTCACGTGTTTCAGTGTATGTCATTTTCATTTCCAATACAATTATGTAACAAAAGCGGTAACATATATCGAGTTAACTACCTAGTTTAAACCTGCCTCCGGTTTCTCTCTATTCTTTCATTTTTAATTTTTATAATAAACAACGATTAACCTGAACAAAAACACAACTGAAAATTATACGATAACAAAACCAATACAACAAGGCAATAAGTTTTTATTTTTAACAGGTTTCTGCTGACGTCAAACAACTCTTGATCATTACTCTTCGGGCCCAGGCATAACGAGGTGGTTAAGGCACTCGACTCTTAATTTGAGGGTCGCGGGCTCGAATCCGGTCGCACCAAACGTGCTCGACCTTTCAGCCATGCAGACGCTATAATTTGACGGCCAATCCCACTATTCGTTGGTAAAAGAATAGCCCGAGAGTTGGCGATGGGTGGTGATGACTGGCTGCCTTCCCTCTAGTCTTAGCTACTGTATTAGGGATGGCTAGCGCAAATAACCCTTTAGTAACTTTGCGCTAAATTCAAACCAAAGCAATGATTACTATTGGCAAATCACGTGCATCTGTTTTCATACACAAATTTCTGGATTTCAAAACAAGATTTGATCAATAGGTGTTGGAATTATTTTGTTATCAAAGAACCATCAAACAACGGTAACTTAAAGTGGTACCTTTCATGAAGAAGTTATCGAAGTCCATGTGTGCAACTTACTCGTACAAAGAGAACAAAACATGCGTTTATTTATTAATTTTTCGAATGAAACTGCCCAACCATCTCGTGAAGTTTTAAATGTTACAATTGCGTGCATCTCGTCTTTCACAGTGTGCATTACGTTCAACATTTTTGAACGTCAGTACTTTGATCAGTTATATTTGAGCTAATTGTACAACATTATTTCAGGACCATCTGGACTTGAATGCGCACCTCGTGGTCAGTAACTTGAATCGATGAATACTTTAGATCTCCGTAGAAAATAAAACTTTCTGTAAAAAGGAAGAAACTGTTAAACGTGTTGGTAACTTAACATTTTAATTATACTTATTCAAAAAAGAATGAACTCTATGTTGTCAAGAGGGTCTTAAGTTTATCCACTCGCAATTGACAAAACTAATATTCTAGAAAAATTGAAATGGAAAACATTCTACAGATGGTGTCGTTTAAGGTCTAATTTTTTAGTCTATGCTCGTGTGAAAATAATACATCATTTTCAACATTGATTCTAATGGAACCTTTACTCTGATCACGCTTTGATTTACCACTAATGGTACTCTCCTCGAATACTCAATACATAACGTACGACAATTGTCGTACTTTTTCAAGTGCTTCGAAGTTTTGATTTGAAATTGGTCGCCACCAGAGGGAGATCTTTCCTGATACCCAACACTTTCAACAATCACTGTTGAGCTGAAATCAACATTATTAAGTTGTTTTTTTTTATATCTATCCTGAAACCTCACAAGGCTGTCATCAAGCCATCCGACCAAGGTGTTGTTACATGATGTGAGAATTTCTACATCTCAATAGGTCACAACCAACTGTCTTCACCTTCTGTAAACTACTCTATAATAGTCTCTCGTTTTCGTTTTTAGAAGTTTATCGGCGATAGTTAGGTTTCATTAGTCCCGTGCTATCATCTTATTCTTTGACAAACCAGAACTAATTTGCACGTGCTACAAACTCCCATACTCAGTTGTCCAGAACGCCTCACAGTTTCTTCTTGTATTTCATTAAACTGACCTACACTTAACCCGAAGTATTTTCATTCTATAATAGCTGCATTCTGTACGTACGTTGAAGATATAACTCATGTCTTCAATATTTTATAAGTTTAACTTCCCGTCACTGTCGGTTAAATATTCCATTTGGATAGACCATCACGGGCATGGTAAGGTGGTTAAGGCACTCGACTCGTAATACAAGGGCCGCGGGTTCAAATCCCCGTTGCCCCAAACATGTTCGCTCTTTCAGCCGTGGGGTCGTTATGTTACGGTCAATCCCACCATTCGTTGGTAAAAGAGTAGCCCGAAGAGTTGGCGGTAGGTGGTGATGGCTAGCTGCCCTTCTCTCTAGTCTTAAACTGCTAAATTACGGACGACCAGCGCAGGTAACCCCTGTGTAGCTTTTCGCGAAATTCAAAAATCAACACGTTATACGAGACACGATGGAATGACGAAACCCCAATATTTTTCTCGCCAAATTAAGTAACCTGTCTTGCCCAACAGACATCAGTCGTACTTAAGCTAACAAACTTGCTTCTGAATGATTTATACTTTTAGAGAAAATTAAAAGCAGTTACAAGCAGCTACTGTGGGAATGAGAACATAAACACTTTTTCCTATCACGTAGATGATAAATACTGTGGTATTTTTACCCACAGATCTGTATTCTTTTGATTCCTTTCTCTGATATATCAACAGTATTGTGGGTGTTTTCGCTCGACACAGAATCTCTTTGTTCTTTGACTTAGTTTAATAGCCATCTGTAGCGTATGTCGCAAACTCGCCGATTCACTACTGTCCATTCTTCTGAAAGCAAACGCATTATTTTTAAAGGAGGACAATTCATGTATTTTGATTTGGTTTGTTTTGAATTTCGCGCATGGCTACACGAGAGCTATCTGTGCTAGCCGTCCCTAATTTAGCAGTGTAAGACCAGAGGGAAGGGGAAGGTAGCTAGTCATCACCACCTACCACCAACTCTTGGGCTACTCTCTTACCAACAAATAGTGGAATTGACCGTAACTTATAACGCCCCCACGGCTGAAAGGCCGAGCATGTTTGGTGTGACGGGGATTCCAACCTGCGACCCTTGGATGACGAGTCGAGTGCCTTAACCACCTGGTCAAGCTGGGCCAAAAATTTTGGACGTCTATGGTTTGACAGTGCTGACAAACTGTTTGTTTCACGTGTGAATTATACTACAGACTTTCTTTACTAAAATATATTACATTGAAGACCAATACAGCTGTGCATGGGGTGTGCTATTTACCGTAATCGTTGTATTATATCAAACTAAATCAATACTGGGGAAACCGTACGTAGGTTTGGTGACGGATGTCATGAGCACTTTTCACATGTTCATGGCACCTTCAACCACCCAGTCTTCAAACACAAACTTTCTAGATCATAAAAATTCAGTTTTACAACATGCTTTTGCGAAAGATCCTGTCACGAAAGTCCAGATATGATCCTATTAAAAACGTATTTTTTCTTTTCATGTAATTAATTAATTTTGATTAATTATAGTTCAATTAAATATTCGTTTTAATGCCCTTTTTAACAAGTGTCACTACTATTCTTCTATTTCTCTATGCAAATAATATCCATTATGATTTTCATCTTATTATGTCGTTCATTTACTTTAAAAGGTGTATAGTTGTTTTTTTCTGAATTTTTTTAACCAAATATCTACCATTTCTTTTTAATTATTGTGCTACAAAGCCAGAAAATACATTCGGTCCGGCATGACCAGGTGGTTAGAGCAGTCGACTTGTAATCTGAGGGTCGTAGGTTCGAATCCCTGTAGCACCAAACATGCTCGCCCCTTTTAGGCGGGTGGGTATTGTAATGTGACGGTCATTCCCATTATTCGTTGCTGAAAGAGTAGTCCAAGAACGGGCGGTGGGTGGTGGTGACTAGCTGTCTTCTCCCTAGTTTTACCCTTCTAAATTAGGAACTGCTAGCGCAAATAGCCCTCGTGCAGCTTTGCGTGAAATTAAAAACAAACAAAACAAAGAACCAACGAGAGCCATCTACTTGTATCAGAGTAAACTATTCACATGATGGGATAGAACCAACTGAAGCCATCCACTTGTATCAGAGTAAACTATTCACATGATGGGATAGAACCAACTGAAGCCATCTACGTGTATCAGAGTCAACTATTCACATGATGGGATAAAACCAACTGAAGCCATCTACTTTTATCAGAGTTAACTGTTCACATGATAAGATAGAACTCCTAATACATTTTACAGAGCGAGGAAATAATTTCCAAAATTCAGAGGATATTAAAACAAATGTTTTAAGAATGTACAGATAGTAATGTAATAAAGACAACAATAACAACACGAGTTAGTCTTCGAGTTACAGTCCTCAAGAATAAACTAAAACTTTAACATTTTTGAGAAGGTACTACAACAACTTAGTTTAAAATACCATATCAACGATAGAAAAGACCGGAAGTTCTGTTGGTGTATAAAGTTCAACATCGGAAGTGATCTAATTGGAGGGTGAGAAAGTGGACATCATACTGTGTACTGGACAGTAGTGGACCTCGCTGAACCAGGGTTTATACTGCATGGGTAATTCTTAGATTATAGAAGATAGGATCATATAGAACCAATGGAGAAGCAGTCAATAATAACTTCTTGTTCTGCCATCCTGGACCTTAGTGGAACAAATCTGCTAAGGGCTTCTATATACAAGGCAAGGCTTCATTTTAGATGAGGTCCGGATGAAGTAAGAGTGAAGAGGAGACGGTGTAATATAATACACAATTGAGGACCAGCTTGAATTGAATGAAGGTGTAATGAAGGAAGAAAGTGTATGATGATGAACACTTCATCTTAAAGAGGAAACTGTAGTATGAAATCCAGATGTTTCTTCAAAGTGGTTTATTTTAGATCATAGTGAGATGGTGGTGGTAAAGAGTAAGCCTCAAGTAACAGTATTCAGAATAACGAGTTAGGCTTAGTTTTCAAATCTCCAAAACATCTATAAAATTGATGTAGCAGTGATTGGAGAAGACGAAATATTTACATTTAAGAGGAGTCAAACCACAATCACATTATAAAGCCCTTTTATTAACTGATTTCAAACTTTTTTAAATTTGGGAGAAGACAGAATCTGCACTCATACCAAGTCTTACAGGCTTTAAATTCCATCAGAATAAATAACCTGCTAATAATTCACAAAATATAATATCGTGGTGTGGTCGTCCCACCATTTAACTGTGGAGTGAGTATCGTGTAGTTGGATACACACATTTTGGGTTGAAAGTTCTTGAGCCATCAGAAGACGGGGCCCGGCACGGCCAATTTGTTGAGGCATTCGATTTGTAATCCGAGGGTCGCAGGTTCGAATCCCGGTCGCATCAAACATGCTTGCCCTTTCAGCCGTGGGGGCATTATATTGTGACGGTCAATCCCACCATTCATTGGTAAAAGAGTAGCCCAAGAGCTGGCGATGGGTGGTGTTGACTAGCTACCTACTCTCTAGTCTTACACTGCTAAATTAGGGACGGCTAGCGCAGATAGCCCTCGAGTAGCTTTGCGCGAATTTCAAAAAACAAACCATAAGAAAATGTGACTTCTGAATCTAAGCCTATTGCCTGAATTGATTCTTTTCGTAGAGAAACAGGAAAAAGCAGATTCAATGTTATAAAAAGAAACGAAGTTGAATTGTGTTGTTTTTTATCTGTAATATTATACACTTGTAATCTTCCAAAACGTACCGTTTAAGCAAGAAATGCTTAGAAGATTCTGATAAATAAGTTTAAAACACCAAAACATATTTCCAATACAAAATCCTAGCTTGTAATTAGTTATAGTAGGATAGAAATCTCTTTTTAAGCTTATAATAACCTGTGAACACAGAGGCACAGCTAGGGTTTTCAGCTGCCGGGGACAAAGTCAGTTTTCGCGCCCCCTCGTGACAAAATGTAAGTCATAATTCTTAATTGTGTAACATCAATTTGGCGACCCCCTTAGCTGCGCCAATGTGTGGACATACTTTATAAGAGCAAAAACTTCTATCGTTGATGTATTATAGTATCTAAAACGTTTGTTCGTGTCAGAATGGGGATTTGTAGCTCGAGTATTTTGTAGACATTATTTACTGTCAAGTTCCTTTACAGTGTTACTTAACTATTTATGGAAAACAAGTTTTAAGCTACATACTTGTGCAACGCGCTATAAATTGCACAAATTATTTTCCAATTGATACACATTAGTAAAATGCTTGATGACTTTCAAAACTATTTTATTACATACTAAAATTCATTACTATTGTCCTAGTTTTAGCAAAATTTTCGTGGCCGCTTTCGTAGTGGCCTGTAAAACTATAATCGATTATAAAAATGTTACACTTATAAATAAACGTATTTATTGTAATAAAACTAAGCATTTCCGACAACTATAACGGTGCTTAAGTAGCTTCTACATTTCTACACTGCACGAATGGCTCTGAAAAGCTTGTGCTGATAGTAAAGAACTTGAAATATTAGAGGATAGCAATTATGACTTTTAAAATTAACTTTAAAATATTCCTACAACCTTCTTGGGAGTTTACGTAGTAGTTGTGCATAGATTTTGGCCCATTACACCTAGCCGTTTTTGCTCTAGATTTTGGTGTTTAAATTGATTTGAAGAGAAACTTCTGTGCTAGCCGCCCATAATTTAGCAGCATAAGACTAGTTGTAAGGCAGCTAGTCACCACCACCCACCGCCAACTCTTGGGCTACTCTTTTATCAACGAATAGTGGAATTGACTATCGCATTTTAACGTCTCCAAGGCTGAAAGGGCGAGCATGTTTGTTGCGACGGAAATTCGTCCATGTTTCAATAAAATATTTATAGTCATTTTTTTAACCTGAATAATAACATCTTGAACAAATGTACAATATTTGGTCAAACAATCGGAACAAAATCAATGTTTTTGTCTGTTATCAATATTTTAACAGTTTTAGCCATTCAAATAGAAATTGGTCTTGAGTTGTTTCAAGAACAAGTCTGTTTTTAAGATGGTTTCTGCCTACATGTTTTATGAGATTTCTGGAAATTTTTCGACGAATAAGACCATAGAATCACTGCTCTTGTCTATGATAGTTAAACTGCAGTAAATGAATTATTAATTTTATGTATTAAAAATCAACAAAAATCACTTTGTTTATTAATTTCACTGAAGTGAAACTATAAAGTTTATCCTAACGGTGATGCAGGAACTAATATGTAGTAGGAACTATAGGGAATTGTAATGTTTTTCTCATTGCTATGTACAAGATTCACATCAAGAGTTTTAACTGCTTTATGCCTGTTTGAGTAATAACCTTATCATCGACACCTAGCGGTACTTGTTGGAACTATCTTCCCCGTAGTGCCACATTATAGAATAATGATATCACTTAGTAATATTTTTTTCATTGTCACGTATAAGATTCACATCAAGTATTTTAACTGCTTTATGCCTGTTCTAGTAATAATCTTATCATAGATCCCCTAGTGGTACCAATTGGAAGTATCTTCTCCCTAGTGTCACATTTTAGAATCATAATATCACTTGTCCAGTTCAATCTCAAACGCTGCACCTCTTTAGACGGTAGTATTTCCTTTTCTACCCCTCTCTTCATGTCCTCAGGCGTCAGCATGCTTTTGACAAAGGTAGAAAGCACAAACAAATTATCTGAGAGGAAATATTTTAAATCCTATCAGGAAATTTGAGGAAAAACTGTGCCCTATACAAGGCAATTATGACACTGTTTTGTTTTCTATCATATTATCTACCACTTGGCAGGATACAAACTAAACATCAAGTATTTTATTAATCAAGTTCGAAAAGAATTTGAGGCTTTGTAACTACAGGTTTTTATAATGCACATCCGGGTGTCACGCATACGTCACGATGTTTAAGTTTCTATTATCGCGAGAGATATTCTAAAGAAAATCGTGTTGAGTTATTATCGGGTATAATTTTACATAGAGGTTACATAAATATTAAATAAAACGTATAATAAAGGTTTGTTTTATCCGAAAGGTCTCGCTTAAGTCATATGCATGCGCGTTAGTGTTTGTTGTTTTCAAATTTCGCGCAAGCACTCCAGGGCTATCTGTGCTGGCTGTCCTAATTTTTCTGTGTAAGACTAGATGGAATGCAGCTAGTCATCACCAACCACCGTCAACTCTTGGGCTACTCTATTACTAACGAACCCGCGACACTCAGATTACGAGTCGAGCGCCTTGACCACCTGGCAATGCCGGGCCGCGTGTTAGTGTGTGCGTGTGCGTGCGTGCGTGTTTGAGTGTTTTTCTTCCAGCAAAGCCACATCAGAATATCTGCTGAGCCCACCTAGGGGAATCGACCCCTGATGTTAGTGTTGTAAATACCGCTGCACTAGCGGGAGGGGGCACCGCTTTCGTGTCAAAGAGACTGGATTTGGGTGTAATGGGATATGGCAGTACATTGTTCCACATTTTGAGCTGATAGACCAGAGGATTTGTCTTTATTTTAGCACAAAGTTACGCGACGATCTCTTTGCATAGTGTAGGCCTCGGGGATCGAACTCGAATTCTTGCAATATAAACACTGAAATGTCCTTATAAACCGTCAAGGAACAAACTTCAGTGACGTAAGCTGATTAACAGCACTACACGTGAATTCTTGATCCAGTCTTGTTGGCTGAATGGAGAATTTTAACAGTCACATTTAGAGCGCTGCCCCAAACGTGTAGCAACGACACGTGAGCCATTCACTTACAAGACACTTAAATTTTATCATTACAAAAAATATCCTTGGCATATTAATATTCTTAATAGCTAACGCCCGCTTTCTCCTACTGGTTAACGTTCATGGACTGTAGCTCGCAGCTCGTTACCGCAAAAACGCACGCGCTCCGAACGTTGAGGCCATATACACTTGACTATCAGTGGCTGTCAGTTGCTTCTCTCCAATCAGATACGAGTAGATTAAGACAGTATCGAGATTCTTACCTTATTAGCATTTATATATTCAAGACGTTACATTTAGATGGAAGAATTTTAATTTACGACTTTCGAAATTGTTTTACTATATCTGCTGTCCTAGGCTTCTGAAATATTAAAGCCCCATCTAACCCGATAAGATTCTCAGCGAACACATTTTAACGACGACTGGAGTTTCGGTTTTGGTTGTTAGATCCGTCATTAGAAACGTAAGCGTTTACACTCATCCATGTTTATTCAAAGAGATCTTGTTTTGAAGGTCATCTGAGAAATAAACCTTAAAGATTTCTAGTTTGTTCATCTTGTTGTGTGTGTGAACCTGAAAATTTACAACAATGTTCTAGAGTCTAGAGCCATAAAAGTGCGTAGGTTCGTAAGAGTATGTGTAATATTTCTCCTCGAATTATTTATATTCACTACAATATCTATTAGCAAATGTTGACAGAAATTTTCTCTTCGATGAATCGCGAAAGGTCATCAACGCTTTTCGTTTTTGTCTGATAGAACAATACACTCTAACTATACTGTAATGGAATTTTTGCTTATATGATACTGGAAAAAATCCTTAATTACTCAATATGCAACCAACAAATTCGCGAAATTTTATTCTGTATACATGTAGATTTGCAATAGGGTCACGATTTTCCACTTTCTTTTCCGTTTCTCGTGAGAGAGAACTATATTTTCTTCATTATCAGCATGCATGTATGATGTCATGTATACGTCACACAGGGATCTAATGCACTAGCGCCACAGGTAATCGGCTAGTCTTTATAAGTGAAGAACATGAGAAAAAACATGATTATTGCCTATACTTATTACTAAGTATACTTATAGTTTTGCTCAAAATAAGTATTTTGTACTCATCAGGAATTAATGTAATTAAACAATTTCTATAACTTTGAAATATGAGTTATTTTTATTTTCATAGGAACGTAGAATAGGCAGAGGAGAAAGGGGGAAAAAGGTTCACTAATATAATTATTCTTAAATTCTTAGAATGTGTATCTATTTCTGAGAGTGCGATGCTACAAAATATTCTAAACGTGGGTGGGCTACAAGTGTGACAGTCATTTCCTGGACATGGTAGAGTGCTAATAACTGGTTATCTTCAGTAATTCACTATTAGGTCCTCGGACAGCCTTTATAACTTGGTTTGGTTTAGAACTTTGCTCAAAGCTTCACGAGGCCTATATACGCTAGCTGTCCTCGAGTAGCTTTGCGCGAAATTCAAAAACAAATCTGTATAGCAAAAACAGTGCTGGAGCATGTGAGACAGAAAGCAGTAGGCCACCAGTCTACAGGAACTTCTTTCGCGAACGTAAGAACAAGAGACACAGAAGAGTGTAAAACCGGATCACGCCGGTTGTTGTTGTGCTGAAAGAAAGAAGATAAACAGTCTGTGAATACTTGTTTTGGTAATTACAGAAATTAACGACGATTATAACAGAAAAAAAAAATTCACCATTTTTTACGTCCCACGAGTAATTATTTTAGCATTTACACCGCAACTTGTAACTGGATTAAATAAAATGAAACTGTAAGCCTAAAATCAGTTCATTTATTTTTCACCTTGTTACATCCTTCTGTTTTTATGTAAACAGTTTAATGATTTTTTTTATGTGATAAATCCCTCCAATGAACGTATTAACTGGAATTTTTAATCCTTTCTACAAAATAGTTCGACTCCTGTACCCGCCACCAGTAAGTAAAATCCCACATAATGACAGCGTGTTTTTTTGTTGTTGCTGTTTTTGACAATTTTATACACGTAAAAAAAATTTAGAATAAGTTAATCACTGAAGCTTTAGCACGATTGAAATACCTCTAGACGTGGCCAAACGAACACGATTTAACAGCTCGAAGGAGTGTATTAATGATCTTGAAAAAAAAATTAAACAAAAATACTGATTTAAATTCATTGTTACTAGAGAAGGTATGTTTACATTTATACGTATTACAGGACAGATAGGTAGCAAAGAAATACATCATAACTCGCATTTACTTTGAAGTTAGAAGGGTGAAAATATCTTTACCAACACACGAGTTTGGGGCTCTCAAACTTTATTTTATTATTTGTTCAACGTTTAGGACCTTGAATTCCTCACTTAGCAAGCTACTCTATGGCTATCTGTACATAGCTTCCTGTAGTTTCGAACTGGAAGACTAGGAGGAAGGTATCTAGCCAGCACCATCCACTGTCATCTCTTTGGGTATTATTGTCTAACTCAATATTTAAACACCATTGTTATCATTGTAATTCTTTCCACAACCCCAAAGCGCGATTTTTTGCTTTGGAGGTAAAGGGACTCAAAGGAAGGACTCTCAGTGATATTCTAATTAAAAATGTTAGTTGTTTCACAATGGAAACACTAAACAACTTCACGTTGTTATTATATATTTTAATATACATCATAAGGTTACTGAGCCCGGCATGGCCAGGTTGTTAGGGCGCTCGACTCGGGATCTATAATTGAGGATTCGAATCCCCATCACACCAAATATGCTCACCCTTTCAGCCGTAGAGGGTTTATAATCTCACCGTCAATCCCACTTTTTGTTGGTAAAGCCCAAGAGTTCGCGGTGGATGGTGATGACTGTCTTCCTTCTAGTCTTACACCACTAAATTAGGGATGGCTAGCGCAGATAGTCCTTGTGTAGCTCTGTGCAAAATTCGAAACAAACCATTAATATTCAACAAAAGCTTTCAATATTGAAACAGTAATCAAACTTATATTATTATTACATTTTTCAACATACAAGGTTATCGGACTCGGCATGATCAGGTGGTTAACACTCTTGACTCGCAATCTGAGAATCCCTGGTTTGAATCTCCGTCCCAACAAACGTGCTCGTTCTTTCAGCTGTGGAGGCGTTATAATGTAACAACTAACGCCATTATTCGTAGGTAAAAGAGCAGCCAAAGAGTTGGCTGTGGGTGGTGATGACGAGCTGACTTCACACTAATCATTCATTGCCACGTTAGGGACGGCTAGCGCAGATAGTACTCGAGTAGTTTTGAGACAGAATCGAACCACAACCGTATGAGACATTTATGCGTAAATTAATATTTTCAAACAAGGTAGTAGAACACGGATGGAATAATCCACCTAGCTAATATTAACGTTTTGTTCTTTTTGCATAAGCGTTTCAAGAATATAGGTTTATATTATTGTTTATCATTATTTTTGAAAATAAAGAAGCCATTAAAACAGGAATTTAAGTTGAAATAAAATTTATTTTGTTAAAAATACTCGGTAGTAACATTTGTAATTATTTATATTTATGTATAACAACGAGTTAATATATATCTTGGCTCGGCATGGCCAAACAGGTAAAGGCGTTCGACTCGTAATCTGAGGGTCGCAGGTTCGAATCCCCGTCTTACCAAACATGCTCGCTCATTCAGCCGTGGGGGCGCGTTATAATGTGACGGTTAGTTGCATTATTCGTTGGTAAAAGAGTTGCCCAAGAGTTGGCGGTGGGTGGTGATGGCTAGCTGCCTTTTCTCTAGTCTCACACTGCTAAATTAGTGACGGCTAGCGCAGGTAGCCCTCGAGTAGCTTTGCGCGAAATTAAAATATATCTATATATATATATCTTGTATATGTGTGTGTCCATAATTTAGCTTAAATTAGTTACCAAAGTACATTAGAAGGTTTATTTGTTTGTTGTGAAATATAAAACTGTGCAGTGATCTATCCTGCGCTCTGTCAATCATGCATAACGAAATCCAGTTTTTAGCACTTAGGTTAGGGCAAATTTAAACTACACCGACTGTTACATTACACAGATTTCATTAATTATTTTATTTTTTAAATAATGCTCTGTTTCGTTGGATAATGTGTACTTCTGATTTATTGGAAGAAATGGTTAATGTTAATTCATTAGCTTCTTATAGTATAATTGTTTATTTGTTTTTGAATTTCGCACAAAGCTACTCGAGGGCTATCTGTGCCGGCCGTCCCTAATTTAGCAAAGTAAAACTAGAGGGAAGGCAGCTAGTCATCACCATTCACTGCCAGCTCTTGGGCTTTACCAAGGAATAGTGGGATTGACCGTCACGCTATAACTCCCCCACGGCTGGACGGCGAGCATGTTTGGCGCGACGGGGTTGCGAACCCGCGACCCACAGATTACGAGTCGCACGCCTTACACGCTTGGCCATGCCGGACTTCTTAAAGTATAAACGAATTAGGTTGAAGTCATCTGTCTGTCTGTGTTTGTGTCAGGGCAACATGGGACGAAATAAGAATGTCAATAGATATTCAAATTGGTTTGTTACGAAATTCACGCAAAATCACATGTTAGCCGTCCATAACACACCAGAGAAAGACTCGTGGGAAGGCAGTTAGTCATTACCAACTATCGCCATCTGTTGGGCTGCTCTTGTACCAACAAATAGTGGGATTGACTGAACATCATAACGTCCCCACGACTGAATGGGACTACCACATTTGGTGGGGGCAGGGATTCGAGCTTTCGACCCTCAAATACCTGCCGTGTTACCAATGCAGAGAAAGTCGCTTAAGCGAAACTGTTACCGTATGTTTTGAATTTCGCACAAAAGTCGTTTCGGTGTATCAAATGCACATCGGTTTACATTTATTGAATAACTTGAGATAACGTTTATTAAGCAACATTAATTTTATACCGTAATATATTAACAGCTTGTGAAACCCCTCACTTATTTTCAGGAATTACAACTTAGGTTTATGTTCGTTTTTGGATTTTAGTTTTAGTTTTAAATATTTAATGGAATTATATCTCGGTTCAAATAAACTCTTCTAATTTATTGATGATGTAACATGCGTATCACTGCTTTATTCAGTATTTTGTTTCTTTTCAAACCCACACATGACATAAGCTGATGACTCTTTCACGTATGATCTATAATTATCGTCAATTCCCGGTGAGCTCACTGTTAGTTTCACATTGTCACATTCGTGCTTCGATTCATTTCCCATTTCAGTTTTAATTATTTATGCCACTCACTGCCTGAACTTCTGTAAAAAGTTAAAATCATTTATATTCTGTAAATGTTAACTTCCAGCAGTAATTTCTAGAGTTGTTTTTCACTCTTGAATGTTGGATTTGAGTTATAATTTCTAGAGTTGTCCTTTACTGTTGAATGTTGGATTTGAGTTATAATTTCTCGAGTTGTCCTTTACTGTTGAATGTTGGATTTGAGTTATAATTTCTCAAGTTGTTTTTTTTACTGTTGAATGTTGGTTTTGAGTTATTATTTCTAGAGTTGTTTTTTTACTGTTGAATGTTGGATTTGAGTTATAATTTCTCGAGTTGTCTTTTTTACTGTTGAATGCTGGTTTTGAGTTACTATTTCTAGAGTTGTTTTGTTACTGTTGAATGCTGGATTTGACTTATAATTTCTAGAGCTGTTTTTTTACTGTTGAATGCTGGATTTGACTTATAATTTCTAGAGCTGTTTTTTTACTGTTGAATGCTGGTTTTGAGTTATTATTTCTAGAGTTGTTTTGTTACTGTTGAATGCTGGATTTGAGTTATAATTTCTGGAGCAGTTCAAGATTACTTGAAGTGAAACGGTTTGTTTTTTTCAGATATCTGCGCAAAGTCATGTAAGGGCTATCTGCGCATAGTAATAACTAATTTTGATGTAACAGGTTAAAGAGAAGACGTTTATCTAATAACACCCTTCGCCAGTTCTTCTAATACTCTTGTCTAACTGAATAATAGAATATGACTGTTACTCTTATAACGCCCACACAGTCCCCAAAACTAGAGTGTGTTTTTGTGGCAACCAGTTACAAATTATCAATCCTTGTTTGTTACTAGGGTGCGCCCTTGTCGACAGAATAATTGTCAGTTCTAAAATTAATAGACTACTTCTAAACCCCGCACTTTTATTGTAAAAACAGTTTATTCTAAAAGATAGAAGTGCAAACAGTGTGTGATTTATTAAAACTGAGCACAAAGTACTCGTCTTAGTCCTAGAAAAACGAAACATCGAAATTCTGTAACAACGTCTAAACTTGCAACTGAACAGTAAGTTCACCTTCCAGAATGAACGTAAAAACAGTTTTATAAATATATATTGTGTATATACCAATAAGTGTAAGTAAACAGAAATGTTACGTGCTCTGGTTGTTGTTTTTGTAGGGACGTGGGGTAGAGAACGCACATACGTTCCTTATTTTCATTTTTACTTCTTAATCATGTATGATCAGCGAAGTTGAGGTTATACTGAGTAGACGGTGTTGGTCCCTACACAATACACTGAGTAGACGGTGTTGGTCCCTGCACAATATACTGAGTAGATGGTGTTGGTCCCTACACAATACACTGAGTAGACGGTGTTGGTCCCTGCACAATATACTGAGTAGACGGTGTTGGTCCCTGCACAATATACTGAGTAGACGGTGTTGGTCCCTACACAATACACTGAGTAGACGGTGTTGGTCCCTGCACAATATACTGAGTAGACGGTGTTGGTCCCTACACAATACACTGAGTAGACGGTGTTGGTCCCTGCACAATATACTGAGTAGATGGTGTTGGTCCCTACACAATACACTGAGTAGACGGTGTTGGTCCCTGCACAATATACTGAGTAGACGGTGTTGGTCCCTGCACAATATACTGGGTAGACGGTATTGGTCCCTGCACAATATACTGGGTAGACGGTGTTGGTCCCTGCACAATATACTGAGTAGATGGTGTTGGTCCCTACACAATACACTGAGTAGACGGTGTTGGTCCCTGCACAATATACTGAGTAGACGGTGTTGGTCCCTGCACAATATACTGGGTAGACGGTATTGGTCCCTGCACAATATACTGGGTAGACGGTGTTGGTCTCTAACACAATTTTCATCTTTCTTCTGTTAGTAACTCAAGACAAACCAGGGCACATTACATGATGACCCATATTACGATTTGCGTACCCTGTGAGGGATATTCGTGCTGTGGTTGCGATTTAGTTTTTGTTTCTCGTTCACATTTTTTTCATAAGATTACATTTCATTTTATATATATATAATTAGTTGTTTTCAAACGAACTTTATCTAGTTCACTTACCGTTTATTTACTCTTTGTTCGCCCGATTATTATATCTTTCTTTACGAACTTATTATTTATAGTAGTTGCTAGGTAGTTAAGGCACTGGAGTCGTAATATGAGTCGCAGGTTCGAATCCCCGTCGCAACAAACATGCTCGCCCTCTCTGCCGTGGTGGCGTTATAATGTAAAGGTCGAGCTCACTATTCGTTGGTAAAAGAGTGGCCCAAGAGTTGTCGGTGGGTGGTGATGACTAGCTGTCTTCCCTTTAGTCTTACAATGCTAAATTAGGAACGACTAGCGCAGATAGCTCTCGTGTAGCTTTGCGCGAAATTCAAAACAAACCAATGCTATTGGTACACGTGTTTTCTAAATTGTTCCGAGTGCACGTTTTCCATTTTCTTGCTACTTTTTACACTATCATTTCAGATTGAAGTGTAATTGCTGTTTATAAGTATTATTTTATTACGACTCACAGCTTTTTACAACAACTAATAATAAGTTTAAGACAGATGCAAAGTTTTGATCGCAGGTGCAGCCAGTTTCAAATACTGACCGTTAAAACACGTGTGTTGAAAACGATCGCACCAATCATCGAAATACTGTGCCTGTTAAAAAAAATAAAATCTTCCTTATTATAAAAGTTTTAACTGGTAATAAAATGATAATTCTAGTTTGTTTTTTTTACGAAAATAATTCAACAGTGTTTTTCAGAACAATGTTTCACGTAGAACGTGACCAGTCGGAGTCCAAACATTATGACCCTTCAAACATTTACCCCAGTTTCTAAACATAACCCGACATTTCATGCTTGCCGAAAGACGGCTACCCGAAAAGATTTACAGGATTATTACTAAATACATTTTCTATGTAGACGGTTAGGAAATGTTTTATTATATTTTATTAAGCTTTTTGTTTTCTTCTCACGACTTGCGGAACAACAATCACACTGTAAACAATATTAGTGCGTCTGTTGGTTTGATGCGGTAAACTTTAATTACTGGTAATCCATTTCACATCTCGCACGGAATTTGCTGTGCACGTATTAGTATTACCACGTTATGATAATGAGACATTACCCTTTCAATTTTCTTTATCTTTGCATTCAGTTTATGGACACTTTGATAACAGACAGCAAGGTAAACTTCTTGTCGAGTTTGAATTCACGTGTTACACGTCATGCCGTTCGTCTTTTTCTATTGGACTACGATTACTCTTTTTATGATATCTGAAAAACAAAACCCGTGTTTTAGTGATTGGGAAGTGAACCTGGATTATGTGAGTAGAAAAACATTTCAAACTTTGAAATTGTGCAAAATTGCTTTATAATCGTGAGCAACATTTTTGTTAGCACAAGCTCTGTTTTGCATCTAGTTTTTGGTAATTCATATATGAGATGATTATAGGACCTATTCTTTCTTTATTAAATATGTTCTGTTGTGATAATTAATAGGCATATTTTAATTTTTAAAAAATTCCAGGTTGGAGACTTGACGTGGAATAAATGGTAAGTTAAACACAGGTGAAACCAAATTTGTTTGAAGGAAAACGTTTGATATTAACTGTTTGTAAGATAAATTTCGAAGGAAGCTTGATGTTTATTTGAAAATCGAGGTGATTGTTTTTAAACTTTCTTGTTTTTTCTTGCGAATAAGACTTGCATGTCGAAAATGCCATTACGACCAGTTTTACTAAATCACATGGTGTATATGGTTTTGTTTTTTAGAATAAACTATTTTATAATTAAAATTCGGGGTTCAGAGGCAATCTACCAATTTTAGAACTCACAATTATTTTGTTAACTAGGGCGTAATAACTATGTTATTTCTCTCTTCAAAGCCCGGGCGTAATCTAGTGATTAGTATGGCTTAACTGTAAGATCCAGGACACGATTGTCTGGGATGGACAGAGCACAGATAGCCTTTTGTGTTTATTTACGCTAATGAAAGAACAAATAAAAATCGCAAACGAATACAATTTGTTAGCACCATCTATTGATACAACATAGAACTAATATAATTAAACTAAACTCTGTAATTAAACATATGAGATCTTCACGTCATGGCATCGTAAATTTTAGCTAATCATAACTGTTATAAAACAACATCACAGAGCTGGAATCATAAACGTTTAAGGTGTGTTATCTTATTTAAGTTTTATATTAAAGTAAAAGAAAAATAAACTACTGTCATTAATTTGTTAGTTGTTGATTTCAACAAATAATTTTTACTTATATCGATGCATTGTTTGATACGATTTTTCTTACTGGAGAACAGGTATCATCTGCGCTTTGTTTTTTGTTTAATTTTTATTCCTTAAATACAGTATTCCAAAATAAACTGTTTAAAAAGGTGTATCACTTTCTGTTTCTACAGTGAACTTCTGGTTTCTTTTGAAAGTACAAAATTTATTTATAATTTTGACATTAAATTAGCAGTTTAAATTTATTTTATTTAGAAGGCTGTTTCCTCAACTTTTAAACCTGTAGTTCAGGCTCCCGTAAGATTTTGGTCAAATATTTATTATGCAAATTACGAGATGGCAGCACAATCACTGGTATTTTAACTAAATAACTTTTTTTTTTTTAAGTTTTATATTTGCATAAATACATGAGTGATGTTGGGTGTCTGTTTCATACGTGTTTCATAATTCTTTTAAATTTATACCAGAGATTATTTCTTAGCATAAAGGTGTATTTACTACTCATATGAAATAAAAACTAATAAAAGATATATTACGGAGTTGCTTTTCGTTTTATATGTATTCCCTGTGATGTCAAAGATGAAGCTGCGAAACTGTTATAACACTTTATATGAACCATATATCAGCCACGGGAGTTTAGATTCGGAAATATTTCGTATTTACAAGTTTATAAGAGCACTTTGCTAATTTTTCAATAATTCTCTTTAAAACTAAAAATTTAAAGGATAATATAAAATCAAATTAATTAGATATGAGAGATTCTTTGAAAATCATGAAAATCACAGTATTTTTCAAAAGAAATAAATAATATTTTGTGTTTCAAATTAAGCACCAACCTATACAAAGGGCTATCTGTAATCTATCCACCATGTGTTTTCCTTTATAATTCCTTGTTTCATCTGATGATGGAAACGCGTATAAGTTTGAAGCTTTTCAAATTAAAGTTTTATCTCGCAATAGATCTTAACGTTGTGTTAATTGTTAGGTTAATTAACCTATCGATGAATGTTGTACAATCGTGGTTGATAATACAGTGTTGAAAATTGGAATATTTTTTCACACAGTAGAGGATTAAGTTATGATGTGTTTTTTTGTTTTTTTTGCTACGTGTAACGAATTTACCACATTTATCTTAGTGTCTACGTTTGTTTCAGTGTAGGTTTTTTTTTCTTTTGGTTTATGTGTCGTATGTTGTTGGCTGTCAATTGCGCAAGTTCCGTCTGTCCTCGAAGTTTATAGAAGGTTCTTGAACGTAAGAATAAAAAATACTTATTTCACGAAAATGTTGATGTGCTTAGTCATTGTTGACAATTCTGGAAACTAGCGTGATTGATAGTATAAAAACCGACATGCCGAGAGACGAAATGCATTATAATTATTGGGCAGCTATAGTCAGTGCGTTCCAAGTCTAGGAAGCTGTAATTGTGATTAACACCTATTAATCGGAAATCCCCCTCAGTGTGGATTCCTGTACGTGGTGAGGGGACCTCCCAAGAAAGGTTCTGTTTTTTCAAATTACCTCCTCTGGGATCTAAACATCCACCCACGTATTTGCCGTGCGTGGCGACCCGTGAAGGGGAGGAGAGGATCCTGGTGGTTGAGGGTCCAACTCGAACACACGACTTTAGCCTTGAATTTCTGTAGACTGGCGGCCTTGGGGTGACCACCCTAGGGTCAATTGACTGGTCCGCTTGGGCTAAAGTCAACCAAGTACCAGCGTTGGAAGTTCTCAATGGGTATTGTGGACATTGTGTCTGATGCTGGTGTTTGGGTATAGTGCTCACGAAACCCTGGCGTTGCTGTAGTGTCCTTACTTAACATTGTAGTGCGTCCACTCGTAGGGCTCCATGGTGAGTGGAGTCAGTGGGTACCGAAATTTTCCTTTTTTTCTTATGGATCCTCCAACAAAAAAGTAAATAAAATAATGAAAAAACAGTCAATGGGTAAACTATCACGTCTTGAAGACTCTGAGCAGCAATCTTCAACATCTGTCACACCTGTACCCCATTTTCTCATATTAATTCTCTTTCAGAAAAATCTTTAGGGCAAATGCCCCTTTTTTTATTCAGAAGGGACTACAGGGACTTGCTGGTTCTCCAAAGTCAGTAAAGAAGCTTCGATCTGGTGACATATTGGTTGAAACATCCACATCCCAACACAGTGAACTCCTCTTGAATTCAAAGGCAATTGGGGATATACCTATTGAGGTTACACCTCATACCACTTTGAATTCATCATGAGGAGTTTTTGTTGAGAGGGATTTGAAGAACATCCCCGAGTCAGAGATTCTCGCTGGTCTCTCCACTCAAGGAGTTTCTGTAGTAAGGCGCGTCTTCACTCGCAAAGATGGTGTTACACTGCCAACAAATACCTTCGTTTTGACATTGACATCACCATGTGCACCTGCTACCATCAAGGCAGGTTATCTAATTCACAGGGTACGGTCATACATTCCACACCTTCCTAGATGTTTCCAATGTCAGATGTTCGGCCACTCTAAGACGTCATGTCTTAGACATGTGCTCGTTGTGGTAGCAAGAACCACGATGCCTATGAGTGTGACACGGACCCACATTGTGTCAACTGCAATGGTTTTCACCCTTCCTACTTTCATTCTTGCCCAAAACGGTTAAAGGAAAAAGAAGTGCAGCGTTTGAAAACGACTCATAACATTACTTATCCTGAGGCTCGGAAATTACTGTCCGCCACTCCATCTCGGACATATGCTGCTGCACTTCGTTCCACAATAACAGTGGGAGTGCAGACAGGTCTCTTTGTGCCTCCAAGAGAATCGTTTTCAAAACGAATGCAAAGCCTTTTGACCTCCGTGGTTAAAAAAGTCGATGATTCGACTTCCACACCCATCTCTGTTACTCCCATACCTGGTTTCAAATACAGGCTTTTCTTCTGATACATCCTTTTCTCCCACCCCACAATGCAAAACAATAATTCGTTCGCGTCCTCAGTCACTGGAATCCCTTTCCAACAAGAAAGACCTGCCCAATCGACCCAGGGCAGGATCCATGGAGGTCGATAGACCTCCTCCGACAAAGAAAGTAAGGAAAAAAGACGTGGTCGTAAACAGAAGGGTTCTCCAGCCACTTCGCCTATCCGTCATTAAAAATGTCGAGGTTTACGTTCTAATCTGGATGATATCAAAACACTGATTGCTTCCTGCCATCCTGTTTGTCTTTCCTTACAAGAAACATTTCTAAAACTTGCTGATACAGTCACCATTCGTCAGTTTTTTCTGTACAAAAATGACAGGCTGTGTGATGGACAAGTACATGGAGAGGTGGCACTATTGGTTGATCAGCATGTGCGTACCCTGTCTTTGTCACTCAACACACTCTTGGAGGCCGTGGCCATCTGTGTTTCCTCGGGTCATACCATCACTGTTTTCTCTACCTGTCCCCAAGAGAGACATATAATCAATCAGACCTTGATTCTCTTATTGAACAGTTGCTGTCTCTCTTTTTAATCCAGGGGGACTTTAGTGGACATAATCCCCTTTGGGGAAGTGCTGTTATTGATGGAAGGGGTCGCTATGTAGAGTTTATGCTCTCTGATCACAACCTTTGTCTTCTCAATACTGGTTCTTCCACTTATTTCCATGCACCTAGTCAGTCCTTTACCACTGTTGATATCTCGGTTTGCTCCCCTTCATTATTCTCCCATTTTTCATGGAGGGTTGACAGTAATCCACTAGGCAGTGATAATTTTCCTGTAGAGAGTAAAACTGGCCGTGATCGATGCCACCTTACCCGCGTGCCCCGGTGGAAGCTGGATCAGGCAGACTGGTCCACTTTAACTGCTCTCGCAGAACTTCATCCTGGCATTGTAAATCAGCCATCAGTAGACGACTGTGTGGCAGCGGTAAGTGACTGTATTATACATGCAGCTGCTCAGTGTATTCCTAAAACATCGACACGTTTTCTACGATATCCTCGTCCGTGGTGGAATCCTGCTTGCCACTTAGCCCGAGATACTTTTCGTAGATATCCCACATTTTCAAACCGTGTCGCTTTCCAACGGGCTCGTGCACATGCACAGTGGGTAGGACATCAAAGCCAGAAGGAATCTTGGATTAAGTTCACAACTAGCATATCTTCTACTACCAGTTCCAAAGTCATATAGGACAAGATTTGAAAGGTCAGTGGGCAATATAATTCTGTCCCCTTCTTGATCTTGCTATCTGATGGTCAGGAAGTAACTGATACCCAGAGCATTGCCGATACTTTAGGTGAAAGCTTTTGCCAAATATCTATCACTTCTCCTTTATCCTCCATCTTTTTGGCCTTCAAGACTCGGGCAGAGCAATTACCTTTTTCCTTTTGAACTGACTGTTTCTTTGACTATAATTGTTCCTTTACACTGGTGGAACTGAAACTGCCCTTCATCGGTCTGCCAGTACATCTGTTGGACCTTATGATGTACACTATGACATGCTGCGCCATCTCTCTTCTGCTTCTTTTGATATTCTTCTAATTTTTTTAACCGGATCTGGCTGGAGAATATTTTTCCTGGTGCCTGGCACCAGGCTATTATTTTACCTTTCTCTAAGCCAGGGAAAAATTCCAAGATTCCTTCAAACTACCGCTAATTGCTTTGACGAGCTGTATCTGTAAGACCTTAGAGAGGATGGTTAATGTTAGTCTTGTTTGGTTCCTTGAATCAAACAACTTCCTCTCGCCCACCCAGTGTGGGTTCCGACGACACAACTCCACCACGGACCACCTAATTCGACTTGAAACATCAATCAGATAAGCCTTTCTTAAATACTAACATCTTATATCAATATTCTTTGACATTGAGAAGGCTTATGACACAACATGGAGGTTTGGCATTTTGTGAAACCTCCATATATATGGGTTACGTGGCCATCTACCCATGTTTATTAGTAATTTTTTAATGGACATTAGATTGCAAGTTTGTGTAGGTTAGACACTTTCCCGTACATTTGTACACGAACTTGAGGTCTTTCAGAGCTGTGTATTGAGTGTCGCACTCTTCAGTATAAAGATAAATGCCATCACTGAACAACTCCCTCTCACTGTTACGAATGGGCTGTATGTCGACGACTTTCACATCTCATGTCAGTCGTCAAACATGAGATATATTGAGCGGCAACTACAAACTGCCCTCAATCGTGTACGGAAGTGGACACTGGCGAACGGTTTTAATTTCTCTCTCTCCAACACTGTATGGAGGCACTTTTGCCATCAACGAGGTTTTCACCTTGATCCTGAACTCCGTATTGGTGAAGTTTAACTGCCAGTGGTCCTTGAAACCTAGTTATTGGGGCTTATCTTTGACCGTAAGTTGACCTTTATACCACACTTAAAGCAGCTACGGGTCAAATGTACAAGAGCACTGAACATTCTCCGTGTCCTCTCTTCTACCAGGTGGGGGGCAGATCGATGTTCAATGTTAAAGGTATATCGTGCTCTTAATCGATCAAAACTCGACTATGGATCAATGGTCTATGGCTCTGCCAGACCCTCGGCCTTAAAGATGCTGGATCCCATTTATCACCAAGGACTTCGACTCTGCACTGGGGCTTTCCGTACCTCTCCAGTTCAAAGCATATACATTGAATCTCATTAACCTTCTCTACACCTTCGCCGTTTGCAACTATCTTTACAATATACTTCAAAACTTCGTTCCTTACGAAAGCATCCCACCTGGGAATGTGTTTTCCTTCCTCGGTGGGCAGTACTTTATCAGAACAGACGATCTGTCATTACTCCTTTTGGCCTTCACATCCAGGCACAATTAGATGAATTGGGTCTGTCCTTGGATAACATTGCAGCTTCCACAGGTCAGCCCATCTCACCATGGCTTAATACAGCCCCCAAATGTGACCTTTCTTTCAGTCATCTGAAAAAGGCAGATACTCCAGATTGGAAGTATCGTCTTTTATTTACTGAACATCTTTTAAACAATCATTCAGTTCCCATTTATACAGATGGTTCCAAATCAGGTAATTTTGTGGGCTCTGTCATGGTTTGCTGTGGTTTGGTGGTTGAACACAGAATTCTCCTCTACAGCTTCTGTGTTCACTGCTGAACTGTATGCAATATCTCTTGCCCTGGATCATATTGCAGCTGAGCAGTACTCCAACTGCACTATTTATACTGATTTGCTTAGTTCTATAATGGCCCTGGAATCGCTACACGTTAGCTCACATCCTATTTTCGCTGATATTCAAAACCGACTGGCCCATTTCTCATTAACAGCTTCTTCTATCCAGTTTTTCTGGATACCAGGCCATGTTGGTATTCGTGGGAACGAGCTTGCAGACATGGCAGCTAAATCCGTCTGCTCTGGCACTATCACCACTGTGCCTATTCCGTACATGGACTATGGTCCTGTATTCTAGGCTCGGCTCCGTGCCAGCTGGCAGTCCACTTAGAGTGAGCAACGCGACAACAAACTTTTTCAAATAAAATCCAATATTGGGTTTTGGCCGTCTAGCTTCAGTAAGGTTCGGAAGGAGGAAGTTGTTCTCACTAGGCTACGCATTGGTCACAGTTTTTTAACTCATCGTTTTCTTTTATCTGGAACTGATGCACCAATGTGTAGTTTGTGTGACACTCAAATTACTATCAGCCACGTTTTACTTTCTTGTCATCGTTACAATTCTCAACGACGGCAATATTTTATACATGTTCTGTCCCAGGGTTTGTCTGTAACATTGGACAGAGTTATTGGTGATGGTGACTCTGTCCACCTTGATTACGTTTCTAGTTTTTTAATGGCCATTAATCTCTTTAACCTCATTTAAGTGTTCGATATTTATTCATTACACCTTTTTAATTCTGGTTTCCTTTTCAGAATCTCAATCTCTCTAGTTCAATTTGACATTGGAAAATGGCCAGAACATTAAATAATTCGACATTAGGATTGGAAAGGCCAATTTCAGATGATTAACGGTACTGTTTGAACTATCCGTTAGTTTTCATGGCGAGTTGTTATTACAATTTCGCTGCATGTCTTTCAACCCTTTTATTGCTTTACCATTTGGTACATGCCATAATGACACATAACCCGGAACCAGGACTGGAAAGACCAACTTCAGATGACAGACGGTGGTTCTAAAACTTACCTGTTAGTCTTCCTGGCAGGTTACAATCATTACCATTTTGCAAGAGTAAATACTTTACAACTTTGCAGACTGGATGTTATCATTGGTTTTATATCATTTTCTGTTTTGTTTTTAACTTCGTTTACTTTTACAAATTTTACACCATTCACTTTACTTTTACTGTTTTACTAGACATTTGGTTAATCATTCTTACGATTTTGCTATGTGTCTTTTAAATATTTTACTATTTTACCTTTTTATAATGGCTGTTATGACAACATAACCTGGAACCAAAACTGGAAAGGCCAACTTCAGGTAACTGACAGTGATTTTTGTTCTTTACAGCTTTTCTTACTCTGCTTTCTCTCTTAAAATTGGAGACTAGGTGTCAACATTGGTTTTATGCTTTTTCTGTTTTTCAATGATGTTTTGTTTCACCTTCATTTCTTTTTCTGTATTTTACTACATTTAATTTATTTCTACCTTTTTACCGGAAGTTTGGCGCAGATAGCCTAGCCGATTTGTGCCATAAAACACTAAAACAATCAATTAATAAATAATTGGAAAACTACAGAATTGGACCTGGAATGCTTATTGATTTCGAACATTACAAACCATTCGACTTCAGTGAACTTCGGCCGTTAGAATTTTTACGAGGACATTAAATGTCATCAGTAAAAGTCAGCGGTGTGAGGCCGACCAAGCAAGCTAGCTTAAGCGAGTGCAACAGCATCAACTCAGAATTAACACAGTCGTTGTGGACCTGGATTGTTGATAAAATATTCAGTTCCAGACAGGATATAACATTCAGTAAGTTTGTACGTTTGTAAAACTTTTATAAATAAATCATTATTTGAAACAACTGTTAGCAATAATAGTTATTGTAAATTTTTATGTTTCGTGATGACGAGAAAACCCATTTGTAGAAAAAAATTATACATTGAGAAACGGTTGGTATGGGTAAAGAAAACACTAGTAGATTACGATGACCGAAGAAGGATCAAAACATTGTTCGCTCATCTACTAGTGTTTTTTTTTACTCATACCAGCCATTTTTAAATACATAATATATTCTTATGCTTGTTTATTTAAATATATTTGTGTTAAAAAAAAGAAAATTGTGTTTATCAATCTTGTTAGAAAATAATATAAATTTAATACGTGTTAACATTTAATTAACTTCTAAATACAAATTTCCGATTATTTAAAATAGAAATACGTGACGTATCTAAAGAATAAACGATATTGATAGGTTGGGCTCTCCCTATTTCAACTTGTGTTCAATCTAGAATTTCTGATATTCTTTGTTTGTTTTTTGTTTGTGAATTCCGAGGGGTATTTGCACTAGCCGTCCCTAATTTAGCAGTGTAAGACTAGAGGGGAAGTCAACTAGTCATCAGCATCCAAAGTCAACTCTTGGGCTACTCTTTTACTAATGAATAGTAGTATTGACCGAACTTTATAACACCCCCACGGCTGAAAGGGCCAGCATGTTTGATGCGATCGGGATTCGAATCTACGACCCTCGGATTACGAGTCAAGTCCCTTAACCCACCTGGTCATGCCGGGCCTAATCCTGATGTAATTCTAATCTATATATAAACTACTTCTCCTATATTTACTTTTGAGGGAAAATTTTCAACATTTTGTGAACAGGATTGTTCAGCACATTGTGCACTCATTTAGATATTGCACACTAAGATTAAGTGCCCGTTTGCACAGAATAGTATATGATCTCCGTCACTTTTGGACTGAATCCGATCAGGAATTGTGTTTAACGCTACCATAAACCTTCTTCCACACCTGCAGTTATTGTGGTTACCGTTGTTTCCTTGAAGCCATCAGTCTGTTTAAAAGAATACTTAATTAATAAGTCATAACGCTTAGAAGTAGCAGAAAAATTATCATTTTTATTACATTCTTTCGTGCGTCGATAAATAAATGTTAAAACCAGTTTCTGTGAGACCAGATAAAGTTTATGGCAGTCGAGCTATTGTGCAGAGGAGTTTGTTTTTATTCCATAAGGGTTAAAGTAACAAAACATTTTAGTTGGATCATGATACCAGCCACAACCCCTGCTTGAGAATTTAAGGCAGAAAATATTTCGTGTACGTTATGTATTCTTCAAGAAAAAACAATTACATATTTGGATCTACCGACTACATGTAGTTCGTAAATGTTAAACGTCAATTACGTATTTGGATCTATCAACTACATGTAGCTCGTAAATGTTAAACGTCAATTACGTATTTGGATCTACCGACTATATGTAGTTCATAAATGTTAAGTGTTAATTACGTATTTCGATCTACCGACTACATGTAGTTCGTAAATGTTAAGTGTTAATTACGTATTTGGATCTACCGACTACATGTAGCTCGTAAATGTTGAATGTTATTAGTGCCCAAAAAATCTGATTTATTTTAAGATGAAGTGAAAACATTTGTTATAAATAATTTAAAAGATAAAGAAAAGTTTTTAACACTAAAAGTTTCATGTATATTTTTCTCCGCGGTGGCAAAACCAACAATATGTTAAAATTTTACAAATAGAATACAAATTTGAAACATTTACTCTTTTATAACAGTTACATTTTTTTTGAGTTATGCTAAAGAGTGAGATAATTATTTCTTGTATTTGTGTGTCCTTTGTTACAGGAAAGCCATATCGGGCTATCTGCTGAGTTCACCCAGGGGAATGAAACCGCTAATTTTAGCGTTGTAAATCCGTAGACTTACCACTGTACCAGCGGGGAAAAAATTTTGTTTTAAATTATTTCATTGGTCACTGATTTTTTAACTAAATCGTCCAATTGTTGACACTGCAAAACTGTTTCAGAAGTAATTTTAAAATAAACGACTTTTTGCAGGCATCACAAATATGAACAGTTGATACAACTACCTTGATAGTTAAAACTATTCCGGGTTTCTGTAACTTAAGCTTTCTGGTATCGCTGGGGTTTTTATTATTCTTCTCACGAAATGGAAAAGTGTTAACTGTTTCTTTGTTCCTGAATTTCGCGCAGAGCTGCATTATCTCTGTTGTGCCCACTCGGACTCCTAATTCTATACTTTTTAACATTTCTCAAGCTTTCCTCACTCTGATCCATAAATTTAGATTTTGAATTTCGCGCAAAGTTACTCGAGGGCTATCTGCGCTAAACATCCCTAATTTAGCAGTGTAAGGCTAGAGGAAAGGCAAGCCAGTCATCACCACCCACCGCCAACTCTTGAGCTATTATTTTACTGACGAATAGTGGAATTGACCACCACGTTAAAACCCCCCAAACGGCTCAAAGGGCGATCACGTTTGGTATGGTGGGGATTTGAACCCGCGACCCTCAGATTACGATTCTACAAATCTCTGATCTACACACATTTTTTTATGATCTGTATGTACAAATATTTTCTGTCAAAAATGTCTATTACCTTTCTCAAAGGCGATCAGTTTACAGTAGTGTTACACTACTCGCGTAACGTCAAAACAGTTTCAAAATGTAGTTTTGATACATACCGTTCCAGCACCATATATATATTGACGTTTTCAAAGACCTCCTTGTTTGCATATTTTAAATCATTTTAATACACATACTAACAAAATAAAATACACCTTTCAGTGGGTGAAACTAATACCACTTAGAGGAGTTTCGTTTCTCTTTTGTAGGAGATGGTGAAACGAAACGTTTTGTTTGATAGAGAGTCTATCTCTAAACCTCGCCAAAAACATACGTAGATCCTCAAGTTGATAGAGATTCAATACATATCTCAATCTATGTTCTAAACATAAAACATTAGAGCATGTATCAGTGAAAACAATACTTTGTATTTGTAACTGTGACGAGACCAGTGAACAAATGGTTCCATTATTAATACAAAATGGAATAAAAATAGTAAAAATAATGTATGTTTATGATTTTTATGTTGCCTTAATGAAACTGGTTTCCTTTTCTTTGTAACAAATGCTGTATTGTTACTGAATTAATTATTATAGGACATTATGATACTGTTGAAGTAGATGTCGATAAGATACACGTAATAAGTTAGTTTTCAATACACTTCGACATCTCTTCATTATTTCCGGAACGGCCAGGTGGGTTAGGGCGTTCGACTCGTAATCTGAATGGTGACTAGTTGTCTTCCCTCTGGTCTTACACCGTTAAATTAGAGATGGCTAGCGCACATATCCCTCGTGTAGCTTTGCGCGAAATTCAAAACAAAACAAACTAGTTCGAATGGGCGTAAAATCCTGAAAAATAAAAAAAATTGCTTTTGAAAATACACCCACTTTACATTCAGTCTGACGGTTATATACTAAAATATTCAAGAAGTGAAGAGTATATATTCGTTCACAGTCAACTGCAATATATTCAGGTTTTTGTTATTCGTATATTGGAACAAAATTCGTAACAAAATTGTAAACATATGAATAAATGAACGTGTACTGCGAAAGTTAGTAACATACATTTTTTTTTTTTTCATATCAATACTGCAAAAGATATTATTTAAATATTAATTCAAACAGACCGGAATATACAAAAACTAATTCAGACATTTTAAAACGACGTTTAAAATGTTCTTGTATGTCCGTATACACACACCCAAAAACGTTCAAATCATAAATAAATAGCCTTTTCAGTTACATTTCTTTTATTGCAATAGCAACAGTGTCTCCATCTACATAAAATATTAGAAGATAAACAATTCAGGAGTTTGCAACAAAATTTTAAACTTTATTATATGAGTTTGCTAAGCATCTTTTGTTAGATTTCCACAAAAGTTTCGTATTGCTAATTTGAGACTAAAAGGCTTGTAATAATTAACTAGAAATTGTGTGTTTTACACCCAATTAAATGGTTTAAAAGTTAATGATTAGTTAAAAGTTTCATAAGACGTTACAAGTTAATATTAAAAAGTAAGTGTGATTTCTTATAGTAAAGCCACATTGGGTTACCTGCTGAGCCGACCGAGGGAATCAAACCTCTAGTTTTAGCGTTGTCAACCAGTTTTTTTCAATTGCATTTACAAACCTCTTGAAGAAGCCTCATAAACACATATATTACATACAAAGCAAGTACAAAAATCAAATACACAGTTATATACAACTGAATGCACCTAATACTATCTGTTATTGTTCATATCGAAGGACACACAATAATTTAACGTTGTTAACAAGGACAAACAAGTTTACAATAAAATTGAAAGAAACAATTGACGTCATTAAGAATAACATACGTGGAATAATCAAAACTTATTTGCTTTATTAACTGACCCTTATAAAATGACAACAGACTTAAATGTGTATTTTTGGATAAAATAATTTTCCTAACAATCATAATACAATATTTGGCTATTGTAATTAAAAACACACACTGTAGGGTGTCGTCTTTTCTTAATTCTTTGAGAAAGCCCTGTACGAGAATTCACCGTTTCTGATTCAGTGTTACTGATTTTTGTATGATAAAGGAAATAGTGTAGAAAACTAATGTCCATAAGGGTAGAGCCATTTGACACAGGCAATATAAATGTTCAACTGTTTTAGTTTCTTTACCACAAAGTGTACATAAACCAGGATAATGTTTTTGCATATGAACAATTTTATTGTTCGTCATTAAGGCATTGTGATAAAATAAATAATCCAAATCAGCAAAGACAAAACCTTTAAATGGGTGATAAGTATATTTATGTATTTTTTTTTCCATTTAGTATCTATTAAAATATCTTTTCATGCAGTAATTTCTTCAGTAGCGGGAATGGAGTTTTGGTATATTAATTTAATCGGGTTTTTTTTATTAGGAAGATCATTTGAATGGATAACATCTTCACCATTTGAATCACACATCTCAAAAATACATTTTGTCGTACCTGTAACTGGGAAATCTCTCTTTCAACCAAGTCTTTCCTTTGTTCTAGAAGAGCATCATATAACATTTTGTAATACTGTCAGACTTGGACAGGTATCACACTTTCAGATACGTTCTGACATAACTCGATAAAAGGTTTTACGGGAAGCCAACGAGGGACAAATTCGTAAGTGAAGTCCCTTAAGCGAATTAGTCCCGTGCTAGTAAAATGTTTATTATAGAATGTGCTTAATCAAATGGTGGGAACAAAAAAATTTAAAAACAGTGATTGTCGGAAAACAATTTCTGTGTTATTTGGGAAGATTCGACGACATCTAACGAGCGTTTTACATGAGTCTAATACTTCCCAATAAAATGTAGGAACATTCATCTTGTGTCATGTCAAAATATCACACATTGTGCTCAACATTTAAATCACCATACGTGCCCCAAAACGGGCAAAGAGAATAAACAGAGATGGAAATGTAGAATGTACTAGCAAGTGTTAAAGATTGTCAGTACTTATATCTTATTTCATTACTACACGTCTGAGACTATAAGAAGAGCTGTAAGTAATAACAACGTTATTATAAACAACTAATAAACTTGAAACTTTCCATTTGGAATGAACACGATATTAAAAACAGACAAAACGTGCTAATTTTGGAATCAACTATAAATCTATATCACCAATGTTTGTTTGTTTGTGTTTTTTTTTAATTTCGCACAAAGCTACTCGAGGGCTATCTGCGCTAGCCGTCCCTAATTTAGCGGTGTAAAACTAGAGGGAAGGCAGCTAGTCATCACTACCCATCGCAAACTCTTGGGCTACCGTGTCACCACCAAATAGTAGGATTGAACGTCACATTAGAACGCCCCCAGGGCGAGAATGTTCGGTTCGACGGGTATTCGAACCCGTGACCCTCAGATTACGAGTCGAATGCCTTAAACCACCTGGTCATGCCGGGCCTATTTACAAATATTTATTTATATTTTATTATTTACAAGCATTAGTTATTACTGTTTTAATGTTTACAGATATTAATGATTTATATTTTATTATTTACAAGTATTAATTATTTATATTTTATTATTTACAAGTATTAATTATTTATATTTTATTATTTACAAGTATTAATTATTTGTTTTATATTATTTATGGGGTTTAAGTAATATATGATAACTAGTTATAATGTTTATAATATGTGTTTTTATATATTTTCACAAAAACATACATACATATATAGAGAGATTTCGATTTTATTAAAAGGTAAGAAACCAGAATAAAAAATATATATAAATAAAACGATACAATATTTCAAAACTGGTGTTACTTTGAATATTAATATATATTCACTTCACTCGAAAATATACTGCAAACAATTCAGCTTATATTATTATTTTTTATTTCACTATCGCCAAAATATTCCACTAATATGCGCTGTAAAAGTTTAACACTTCAATTTAAAATATATTTATCTCTCAGTAGCTTTGTGTTTGAAAACACCACTCTGAAAATTCAGAGCTTAAAAGGTAATATAGAATTAGGAGTTATTCGTTGCTTCATCTCAAAGTTCTCAAGTATTTAAGTTTATACACGTTTATAAAGTCAAATACAAAACCCTGTAACTTGAGCACTCTCGGAAGAGGCAAACTGCTTGTGCCTACTTATTTGCAGTAAAATCACAACTATTTCCAGTAGTTTTACACGTGTTTAGAAATTGAAGTCTTTTTATAATAATAATATAATATAATATTAATTCACAGACAACGAGTGTGTTACAGCTCTTGTCCTCTCCCTGTCGCACCACACGTGCTCGTCCTTTCAGCCGTTGAAGCGTTATAATGTGACGGTCGATCCCGCTATTCATTGGTAAAAGAGTAGCCCAAGAGTTGACGGTGGGTGGTGGTGACTAGCTGCCTTCTTTCTAGTTTTACACTGTTTAATTAAGGACGGACGACTATCGCAGATAGCCCTTATATAGCTTTGCGCGAAATTTAAAAACAAACAAACTTGTCCTCTCTTTCCTAGTAAGGTTCTTTTTGTTCTAACAGGCAAACAATGATGTTACTGTGAGTATGGGTTAATTAATTTCACTTTGGGGGCAAATTAAAAACTTTAGCATCTCGGAGTGTTTCGAAATCATAGTGCCAAATTTCAACTCTAACCTTGGCTCCCTTCGAAAGAAAAGCAACAGTAGGCGGCTGTGCAAAAGATAATCAATTTCCTTTTTATCTGTCTTGTAATAAGCACGTGCATCAGGGCTTGTGATTTTTATATTATGGTTCTTTACTGCCGGAACAACCTAAAGTTTGTTATTAATTAACACTGTCTACAAAACTGGAAATTTGTCAAACACCTCTTTTGTCACGAAAAGTAAACCCGTTGACTCCAAGCTACTTTGACGTGTTGTGCCTCACTTTCCTTTCATTTCTATTTTTTGCCTTTAAATTAGATAGTAACACTAAACACTATTGTGTTGAGAATGAAACACGTTTCATCTTCAGGTGCAAAAAGAAAAAGTGTTCCACCACACCCAAAGGACCAATCTTAAAATTATCACATATCTAATCCATAAGTCCATCTGTAAGGTAATGTCGTTACCACTGACAACCGTTTTAAATAGTATTCCAACAAAGTCTGAAGCAGGCTAATGGCACACCCGTAATTTTCCTGATACAAGCTAATGGCGCACCATACTTTTCCTGAAACATGTTACTGGCGCAGCATACTTTCACCGATACTAGCTAATGGCGCAACATACTTTCGTTTTTTGGTTTGTTGTTTAATTAGTCTCACAGTTGATCCTGATGAGATAATTTTCTATAGCTACGAAAGTAAAACAGTTTAAAATTACTTTCACGATTAAAAGCTTCTTGCTAGTTCCGATTCTGTCAAGGAAAACCTTTAACATTCCTCGAGCAGTTTACCTTATCTCATATTGTTTGTAGATGGCCAATAACAACAATGGGTGACTGTCATACCATTAGAATTAGGCCTATCATTTACTCCTGTCAATTCTGTTGTGCTTTCACGCGATAAGTCTGCCATTAGAACGATTTTTAATCGAGATCATTGTCACACGAAACAAAAAGACCACAAAAGAAAACACAGTATCGCTCGTTCTCAGGACTGGTTCTTTTCATCATTCATTATATAGTCAATGGAGAAACTCTGTTATAAATAGGAGTGATAGAACTTGCCAGTAAATTATAAGCTACAGCAGAGAATAAATAATAGCAGACGCTTTTCACAAGTTATTTGATTTACAGGTGGATAATCTATTAATCACTATTTTTTGGAACATTTTAGATCCAAACTGTATTTTTTATGCACCATAATTAGAATTCTTAATTAGAAATTTCTTCAAGCTTTTATCTGAAGCTAATATAAAAATCGACGTGGATGTCTATGTATGTATTTATTTATTTATTTTTTTACAATACTAAGCCTAATTAGAAACGTTCGTCCGTTCTAGCAGCTAAAACCTATAACGAGTCGTTTTTGTTTTGAATTAAGCACAAAGCTACACAAGCGGCTCTTCTGTTCTCTGCCCACCGCGGGTGTCGGAACCCGGTTTTTAGCGTTGTGAGCTTGCAGAGATACCGATGAGTCACTGGGGGGGCATTTAAAAATGTGGTACTCACCCGATGTTTCCAGGTGGTTACCCTCCCAAGTACTAACCGGGCCCGACGTTACTTAACTCCGCGGAATAACTAGTCGTTATGTATTTCTGTTGGTATGGAAAATGTAAATATGAAAATACGGTAGCATGTCAAAAAATATTCAATTGGAAAGAAATAATAATGGCTTCTAGGAATAACTAATAAAAGGCAAAGAAAACAATTATTAATCATGCATGATTAATAATTAAAACAAAACAATAAAGCAGGAAATAAATAATTATAAAATAAGAACATCTTGTATGTAACCGTGTCACTTTGTAGCGTGTTTCGAGCTGTAAAATACATGGCAGCTTGACATGGCCAAGTGTGTTAAGGCATTTGACTCGTAATTCGAGGGTCGCGGGTTTGAATCCCGGTCGCACCAAACACGCTCGCCCTTTTGGCCGTGGAGGCATTATAATGTGACGGTCAATCCCACTATTCGTTGGTAAAAGAATAGCCCAAGATTTAGAGGTGGGTGGTGATGACTAGCTGGCTTCCCTCTAGTCTTACACTACTATATTAGGGACGGCTAGCACAGATAGCCCTCGAGTAGTTTTGTGCGAAATTCAAAACAAACAAACTAACCTTGTGTTTCATGCCTGTATTAATTTGATGATAGTTAACACTTGAATTACACTCTGAACTCTAAAATACATTTTAATGTGAAATACGTTTCTGTGTTTATGAGTCTAAAAACAAAATATTTGAAAACATACATATCATGGTCATAAGATTCGTCTAAACACGAAAATGGTTAAGTATGGCACAGCCCTGAATAGGTGGTTAGGGTGCTTGACTAGCAATCAGTGTGTCGGGGGTTCGAGTCTCCGTTCCACTAAATATCCTAGCTCTTTCTTCCCACTATTCGTTGCAAAAAGAGTAGCCCAAGAGTTGACGGTGGGTGATGATGACTAGCTGCCTTCCCTGTAGTCTCACACTGATAAATTAGGAAGGGCTAGTGCAGATAGCCCTCGTGTAGTTTTGTGCGAAATTCAAACCAATCTTACCCAGAGGATAAGATTATCATATCTATGGTACAAAAAAACATACAGATATTACAAACAATACACAAGTGTTATAAAAATTTAAAAAAATCGATATCTCTTAATATCAGTTGTTTTTAATTTTTTACACCATATTTGTATAAAGCACTGAGGCTATTATACGCTTACCACGAAGTAATCCATGCTACCTTTTGCCACACCGTTATATCTGCAGAGTTGTAACGCTACACACCAGGCTTAGGTACCCCTGGTGGACAGATCATACACACTCCGAGGGGTAGCTGTGTGTCTATAATACAAAGAAAACAAACTTTCCAGACTTTCATTCAGATAATTCCTAAACAAGGAGGGTAAAAGGATGGAGTAAAAAGGGTGAAACATAAGGTTTGTTTTAGTAAGCTCACTTATTAAGTAATTTAAATATTGTATTTGTCTTTAAGTCTTTATCAGCTTTGTTTCAGTAAGCTCACTTATTAATTAATTTAAATATTGTATTTGTCTTTAAGTCTTCATTAGCTTTGTTTCAGTGAGCTCACTTATTAATTAATTTAAATATCCTATTTGTCTTCAAGTCTTCATTAGGTTGGTTTCAGTAAGCTCACTTATTAAGAAATTTAAATATCGTAATTGTCTTCAGGTCTTATTTGGGTTTGTTTTAGTAAGCTCACTTATTAAGTAATCTAAATATTGTATTTGTCTCCAAGTCTTCATCAGGTTTGTTTCGGTTAGCTCATTTCTAAATTTAAATATTGTTCACATCTTCAAGTCTTCATCAGGTTTGTTTCAGTTAGCTGACTTATTAAGTCATTTAAATATTGTATTTGTCTTCAAGTCTTCATCAGGTTTGTTTCGGTTAGCTCATTTCTAAATTTAAATATTGTTTACATCTTTAACTCTTCATCAGGTTTGTTTCAGTTACCTGACTTATTAAGTCATTTAAATATTGTATTTGTCTTCAAGTCTTCATCAGGTTTGTTTCAGTTAGCTGACTTATTAAGTCATTTAAATATTGTATTTGTCTTCAAGTCTTCATCAGGTTTGTTTCAGTTACCTGACTTATTAAGTCATTTAAATATTGTATTTGTCTTCAAGTCTTCATCAGGTTTGTTTCAATAAACACTTTTATTAATTTGAATAAAGTAATATGTATATAAGTATACTTATTAATACATAATCAAAAATAGTAATTTGAATTAGTGATATAAAATCGCACATATTTTAATCTGAAATATGTGTAGCTCTTGTTGTAAAGGAAATAGATCGTTTTCAACAACCATGGAGTCTTTGAATTAATCTACGTTTTAGCTTCGAGTTATTTCACGTTCGGAGTGAATCTGAAAAGTTTACACTCACTTGTTAGCAAGGTACCAGTCCGATAAGACAATGAGAGCTATGTACGAATTAACTTCAACACTCACATGGTTACTTTTAACACTTCACATTGTACAATGTGAAGGTTTCCCTACCTAATTATAATGTTATGCTTAACACGTGAAATCTGACTGAAACATCGAATAGAATTTGTATAGAATACATAGTTTAACTGAAAGTAATGTTCTTGGTCAGAAGTGTGCGTGAATATAGGTTTTACATTTCCTTCGTTTTGTAATTAAAATACAGTAGGAAAACTGGATTGAATTTACTTGTTTATTTTGTTAAGTTTTGCGCAAAGCTCCTTGAGAGATATTTGCGTCAGCTGTTCATAATTTTAAAGTAATAGACTAGAAAGAGGGCAGCTATACAAGACCACCCATTTCCAATTCTTGAACTACTCTTTACTAACGATGGGGGAATTAATCGTAACATTATAACTTCCTGTTAGGAAGCTGTGGTTGAGAAATGAGTAAATGGCCGGATTTTGGTCAATCCCTTTGAAAATAGGGGAGTATAGTACTTTATGGAGACTACACACCATCTTTAGTTGGAAATATTATAACCCACTGTATAAGTTTGTTTTAAAATTTCGCACAAAGCTACTCGAGGGCTATCTGCGCTAGCCGTCCCTAATTTAGCAGTGTAAGACTAGAGGGAAGGCAGCTAGTCATCACCACCCACCATCAACTCATGGACTACTCTTTTACCAACGAATAGTGGGATTAACCGTCACGTTATAACGCTCCCACAGCTGAAAGGACGAGCATGTTTGGCGCGACGGGGATGCGAACTCGCGACCCTCAGATTATGAGTCGCACGCCCTAACACGCTTGGCCATGCCAGGCCCCAATATATAAGAAATACGTGCAAAGTCGAAAAGAAACGGGTCTGTTCGGTTTGAGTTTGAGAAAGACATATGAGATACAGGAATTCAACGAAAAATGAAAGGTATGAGAGAGAACAAATAAACTAAGAAAGGCGAATGAAGAAAGTAAAATGCTACCAGTAAGAAAGAAAACCTATTTCTAAGTCTGTGTTTTACTTATTACCAGTAACAGACAGCAAGTTCTCATATTTACAGCTGTATGATTCAGTTCCTGACAGAAATAAGTAAAAATTAAATAAAGTAGGTGGTTAAAGGAATGTAAAACAAAGTAAAAATCAACAACTGTAACATATTTAAAGGGTGAACATTTTCACTATTCTACAAAACACGCTTGCCTTTTCAGCTGTGGGGGTGTCATAATATTACGGTTAATCCCACTGTTCGATGGAATAAGAGTAACTCTATAGATGGAGGTGGATGGTAATGATTAGTTGCCTTCCATCTAGCCTTTTGCTGCTACTTTAGGGACGGCTAGCGCAGATAGTCCTCGTGTAGGTCTGTGCGAAATTTTAAAAAGGAGCAAAACGAAACTGTCTTACTTTCTGCATTTTATGGATTTTACATTTTGTGAACAGGTGCTAAGCCTTTTCCATGGTCGGTGTTCTTGTTCTATTATTGATTTATTTACTTCCTGTTTTAATCTGCATGTTTGCTAAATTCTAAAGCTACAACAACTGATAAAAAAATACGATAAACCAGAAGATATGTTAACCCTAATTTGAACTTTCCACTTTTAAAAGTTTCCCTGTCGATATAAGGCTCAGCATATTTTTTAAAGTGAGAATTTTTAAGTTCGGTTTTGTTTTGTATATGAACAACATAGTTTTAAAAATCAGTCAGAAATTACATAAACATCTTATTTTGAAAAGTTTGATTAAAAAACAACAACCATAGAATTTGAATATAACACTGCCTGAAAGCACCATGATAAAGAAACGTATTTAGTATTAAACGGATATGAATTCATTCTTGAGGTTCCCATTGTTCGTGCAATGTTACCATATAGACTAGGAAAATTAGCATTTTAAATACCATGTATACAGCGTAAAATATCCTGAAAGCAAACAGCAGATGTCTACACTAACACCTTCTTACGTATTTCTAAGATTAATAGTGAACAAACTGTGTTTGTTTCCATTATTTTAACTGTTGCTTTAAAATACGCGTCATCACAGTGAATTTTTGGCGAATCAAGTAAAACGTTGTGTTTTGGATTCTTTTTCCCAGTTATAAATTTTAAGTCTTTTGAAGTACAGTCATCTTAAAAAGTTAGGGCGCCCTATGAAAGCCAGTGTATTTGTGTAACATTTCTGATATACAGATATTTAATCTCAATTTTAACAATACTGAGAGATTATAGGAATATAACAAAACAATTAAAACTGAAGAAAAGGCTTTTCAAGATCTTCTGTAAATGTAATTCTACAAAAATGCATATTCTAACTGAGGAAAAAGTTATGACACCCCCACATTTATTCCCACTTAAAATGGCTCAAGTCACACACAGGTGTATCACACCAGGTGCACATGATTAGATCGTTACTCAACATTGTGAATGAGGCTTGCCATATTCAGACCTCAGACATTTAGTTTGGTGTGCTCCTGACTGTTGAAGTGAGATTGAACACCATGGTGAGAACAAAAGAGCTGTTGGAGGCCTTCAGAAAGAACATTGTAGCAGCTTATGAGTCTTGTAAGGGATTTAAAAAGATCCCAAAATATTTTGAAATCAGCCATTTCACTGTCTGGAAAAAAGTCAACAAGTGGAGAGCTTTCAAAAAAACTGCCAACATGCTCAGGTCTGGTCATCCAAGCAAGTTCACCCCGAGAGCAGACCACAAGATGCTGAAAGAGGTCTCCAAAAGCCTTAACATGTCATCACGGGACCTACAACAGGCTGTGGTTACTGTTGATGTGAAAGTGTATGCCTCTACAATCAGAAAGAGACTACACAAGTTTAACTAGCATGGGAAGTGTGCAAGGAGGAAACCTTTGCTCTCTAAGAGAAACATCAAGGCTAGATAAAATGTAGACAAAGACCAGGACTTCTGGAATAATGTTCCTTGGACAGATTTGTCCAAAACTGAATTATTTTACACCAGAACAGAGGACATGTTTGGCGTAAACCAAATACAGCATTCCAGGAAAAGAACCTCATACCAACTGTGAAGCATGGAGGTGGAAGTGTCATGGTTTGGGGCTGTTTTGCTGCAGCAGGACCTGGACAGCTTGCAGTCATAGAATCCACCATGAATGCTACTCTGTATCAGAGGGTGCTTGAGGATCATGTGAGACCATCTGTACGAAAATTAAAGCTGAAGCGGAACTGGACCCTGCAACACGACAATGACCCAAAACATACCAGTAACTCCACCAAGGACTTGCTGAAAACCAAAAAATGGAGAGTCCTGAAATGACCGGGTCAAAGCCCAGATTTTAATCCCATTGAGATACTGTGGGGTGACTTGAAACGGGCTGTACATACAAGAAACCCCTCAAACATCTCACAGCTGACAGAATTCTGCATTGAGGAATGAGACAAACTTTCTTCAGACCGATGTCAGAGACTGGTAGATGGCTACAAGAAGCGTCTCACTACAGTTATTTTAGCCAAAGGGGGTAACACTAGCTATTAGTGGGTAGGGTGTCCTAACTTTTTCCTCAGTTATAATATGCATTTTTGTTGAATTACATTTACAGAAGATCTTGAAAAGTCTTTTCTTCAGGTTTAATTGTTTTGTTATATTCCTATAATCTCTCACTATTGTAGAAATTGAGATTAAATATCTATATGTCCCAAAATGTTACAAAAATACACAGGTTTTCGTAGGGCGTCCTAACGTTTTCACGTGATTGTAGGTTTGTTGTTGTTTTTTTTCAAATTTTGCGCAAAGCTACACGAAAGCTATTTACGCTAGTCGTTCCTAATTTAGCAGTATTAAAATAGAGGAAAGGCAGCTAGTCATCACCACCCACCGCCAATGTTTGAGCTACTCTTTTACCAACGAATAGTGGGATTGACCGTCACATTATAACGCGCCCACGGCTGAAAGAGGTGAGCATGTTTGGTGCGACGGGGATTCAAACCCGCGACCGTCAGATTACGGGTTGAGTGCCTTAACCCACCTGACCATGCCGGGGCCTTTGGAGTAGGAGAGGCCACTTTTTTTTTCAAAACTATTCATGACAGAAAACCAATCAGCATTTGGAATAAGAATCACGCCATATTTTTCTTCTTATTGGTGAAGGTCATAATGCATTCATTCCATCGTTTTAGTACTCCGGATGTTAACGATGTTTTCTGACTTAATATTCTAATACTATCTAACAAGATTCGATCCTATCGAGAGATATAGGTTTTGATTAAGTACAAACTTAAATTGAAAGATGCAAAAAAATTAAAATAAAGGTTTAATAATGAAAGACGGATAAGAATAAAAAATAATTTCATTCGTTGTCCTAACCAGTATAATCAATGTTATTCATGAAAGCAATAATCGATAATGGAAAGTATCATATCTCACTTAGATAACCATATTAAGTATAGAGACTCTTCTCCGTTACAAAGAGAAAAAAAATATTTTGTTATAAATGTGTAATTAACCTGATTTTCCCTCTAGTCTTACACTGCTAAATTTTGGACGGCTAGCGTAGATAACCCTCGCGTAGCTTTGCGCGAAATTGATAAACAAACAAACATACCTCAAACATAGTGTCCAAAAAAATTATGGTTAGAAAAATAGAAAGTTACGACTGAAAATTTAAACAAACGTGTAACTCTCACACGAAGGTAAAGCACAAAAAATACAACAGTTTGATTGATTGTTTTTGAATTTCGCACAAAGATACTCAAGAACTATCTATGCTATCCGTCCTTAATTTAGCAGTTTAAGACTAGAGGGAAGGCAGCTAGTCATCACCACCCACCGCCAACTCTTGGGCTACTTTTTTACCAACGAATAACGGGATTGACTGTCACATTATAACACCCCCACGGCTGAAAGAGCGAGCATGTTTGGTGTAACGGGGTGAACTAAAGAAAGGTTAAATCATCAAACATTTCCTGTCGCGTTTACTTTTACTCTTAACTCGCCCACAGCTGAAAGAAGAAATGTATTCGGCGCCATATTGCGAGATCCAGCAGCCATCCACACTATTCATTATGCCATGAATTATTCAGTTGTATTAACCTAAGCCAAGTTAGGTAAAAATTTAAAAAAACATCAACAAAAAACAAAGAACTTCTATTTTCTCACACGAGAGGGTTGAGCAAGTTATAAATAACGAAACATGATATTTTAACAGGTATTCTTGTGGTGTATACACAGCAGGTTGGGTTAAGAGAGTTACTACACTGCTCTTGTGGTGCATGAATACAAGGTTTGGCTTATATCGCTGTTACTGTGTTGTGTGATGTATACCTAGCAAGTTGAGCACAAAGCAACTCTTTGCTAATCTTGTGCCCGGAATGGCCAAGTGTGTTAAAACGTTTGACTCGTAATCCGAGGGTCGCGGGTTTGAATCCAGGTCGCACCAAACGTACTCGCCATTTCAGCCGTGGGGTCGTTATAATTTTACGGTAAATCCCACTATTCGTTGTTAAAAGAGTAGCCCAAGAGTCGGCGTTGGGTGGTGATGATTAGCTGCTTTTTCTCTAGTCTTACACTGCTAAATAAGGGACGGCTAGCGCAGATAGCCCTCGAGTACAAGCTAACCTTGTATTTCATGCCTGTATTAATTTGATGATAGTTAACACTTGAAATATTATGATTTACAACCTGAACTCTAAAATACATTTTAATTTGTAATACGTTTCTGTGTTTATGAATCTAAAAACAAAATATTTAAAAACGTACATATCATTGTCATGGAAATATTCCAAACCGTATGCGTTACTTAAATTAGCCTTTGATATTATATCTGAAAAGCTTATAATTACTTGAATTCTAAACAGGTCGAACTTATGCGTGTTACATGACAAGAAAACAACGCAGGATTCTGTAAATGCTTCGATCGCTATGAATAAATGATTACGAGTTGGTTAACGTTTATTTCATGTCAGTGTTTTACTGATCTTAGCAAAAGTTTATCTCATGAATAAAAATTGATCGATTATGAATACGAGCACGTGTTTCTGCAAGTTTAGAACCATCATCGCATTTGTTCTGTGAAAAATATTACAGTAAATTGTCCAGAAAAAGTTGATCTTTCAACGTGTGTCGAAAGTAGAAGGTAGCATGAATAAGTGTGAGGCGAATTATTATATCAATTGGATTTCTTCTTTTATTCATAAATGCTTAATTTGCGATACCTTATAACTTTAAGGGGAGTAAATTATTTTTTAGAAATAGACAATCTAAAAAGTCCTTCTAAACACAATAAGTGGAAAGAAAAAAACACGTTTATGAGCAAGAAAGTCTAATGTAGAAAGTGTGAAAAACTGTTCATAAGCCTACGAAAATGCACGTTGGCAATAAATATTAAATTATTAACACAGTGAACACAAAACGGACCTCAGCGAACATTCATTTTATGAGATCGTCGCGGATTTTATTGAACTAAAACAACTAAAACACGTAGCCTCACCATGTCCTTATGCTTCGTATTATCAAGTTTGATTTTATTACAAAAGAATCTATTGAAATGCTGTCATGTTAAAAGCACACCACACTTTTTGTTTTTTTGTTTGCTTTCCATAAGCCATCAAGAGTATGAGGACGACTATTTCCCAGCACGCGAATTCAACAGTCCGAACAAGCAGAAATACAAAGGCACTGCATCCAGCGAATGATCCTCTATGTTTTCGTGAGGAATAATATGAACAGCTTTCTCATTCTTCAGCTGTTTGATGTGTGGGTATGTCGTAGAAAAAAAAACAAACTTATGTACACGTAGCTTCTGTTGTTGCTCCGAGAGGCTTTGTATTAGTTGATTTTGTCTTGTTACAAAACGCTGTACTTTACTCAACAAGCTGTGTTATGACTTGCTGCAGGTATTTTGCTTTATAATCCTGATGTTCGAACGTGATCCATGTTCCTGTGTTTTCTGATGTCATTAAGCACCGGGAAAACCACCATCTTGGAAATTTTAAATCCCTAATCTGAATTCACCTTTGTGATTTGAATTTACGAATATTTTGTTTTAGAAACAGCTGTTGCATACCTTTTCCAAAAGCGATTAATATTCTATAGCATAGCACTGATTACGTAACACCGAATTATGTCAAATGTAGGTTTAACACATACCACCTTAGTGCTGTTTTATGTCAGCTGTTGTTGTCACATAATTCGTTGGTATGAATATTTAAATTGGTTTTAATATAATGGATTCAGTCAGCTGAACAGCTAATGCATTACTTAGAATTTGGCTAAAAGATGTAAATATAAACTCACTGCTAAGCAATTGCAAAAACATATTAATCATACTGACTCAAATTTGGAATATTAATGAAGCTATCAACATATTATAAAAACCAAAACCTAAACCATTGTATGAGCGTGTTAAAAGCGATAACCTAATTTACAAGATACAACGTTCTGTAACTTTTCAACGCACCACAAATATATCATTCAAAAATCTCTCGTTTAAAGCGACATTCAATTACAAATAAGCTATTAAAGCTACACTCTTAATGGCTACTATGAGATACGACAAATAATACTGTTGTTGTTTTGAATTAAGCACAGAGCTACACAATGGGCTGTCGGTGCTTTGCCAACCACGGGTATCGAAAACCGGTTTTTAGTACTGTAAGTCCGCAGACATACCGCTGAGCCACTGGGAGGCACGACAGACGAAACGAAAATCTTTATCAATAAAAGGCTAAAGAAACGAATCGTTGAAGTTACAAGAACCGTACTTTTACGTGTAACATAATTCTTTGGGAAAATATACCGTTATTTATCTTTTCGTGAGACATTGTGCAAATAATTCACGGTATATTTCACAATTAATAAACTTCAGTGACAAGGAAATATTAAAATGAAATTTATCAGAAAGTGGTATGTTGTCAACAGCGGAAGGATTGCTGGTGTAATCCAAAAAGTGGTATGTTGTCAACAGCGGAAGGGTTGCCGGTGTAATCCAAAAAAGTGGAATGTTGTCAACAGCGGAAGGGTTGCTGGTTTAATCCAAAAAGTGATGTGTTGTCAACAGCGGAGGGGTTGCTGGTGTAATCCAAAAAGTGGTGTGTTGTCAACAGCGGAAGGGTTGCTGGTGTAATCCAAAAAGTGGTGTGTTGTCAACAGCGGAAGAGTTGCTGGTGTAATCCAAAACTTATGTAGATGCATTGAACGTACGCCGTAAGCTGATAAAAAGTTTCATATATTTTATGAATAAATAATCATGTTTGGAATAAATGAATAGGTATATATATATATATATATATATATTTATATATGTACGCGCTTAATCACTGAATGACCTCTGGTGAATCTATTTGACATTGCTTTATCATTTTTAAATGCGATAATTAACCTTTATTTGTATATGGTGAATTTTCAATGAAATTTACCACAGCTGTTTTTCAAACATCAAAGAAACCATAGACTAAAAAAAATATCTCAATTTAGATTTTATAATTCGTTTAGAGATGGTGCTGTTTATGCTTATTTGAGCGGGAGTCAGTTACTATTTCAAAATTTTCAAGCAAACTACAAAAGGTGTTATCTGCGCACAGTCGTATCTAATTTGGATCTGGTTTGGTTTTGAATTTAATACAAAGCTACACGAGGGTTACCTACACTAGCCGTCCCCAACTTAGTAGTAAAACACTAGAGGGAAGGCAATCTTCATCACTGACCGTCAATTCTTGGGCTACTCCTTTACCAACGAGTAGTGGGATTGATGGACAATTACAACGACCTTCAAGGCTGAAAGGGCGAGCGTGTTTTGTGAGACGAGAATTTGAACTCGCTATACTCCAATTGCGAGTTGAGTGCTCGTAACAACCTGGCTTGGTTGAGTCATTTGGAAACGGTAGACGAGAGAAAGCAGCTCTTTGAGGTACCCTTTGCTAACACTTTGGCTACTCTTGTCTGACAGAAGTATTTTCCAATTCATTTAAAATTTAACATACAACCAACACAGGAAATTCAAGTAATCTATGAAATAAAAAGTTCCACCAGATTTCTGGAGTATGGATCTTGAACAATTATCAAACAATAACTATATCGTTAATATTTCCCTTACGTTCAGCCGTGGAGGCGTTATAATGTGACGGTCAATCCCACTATTCGTTGGTAAAAGAAGAGCACAAGAGTTAGCGGTGGGTGGTGATGACTAGCTGCCTTCCCTATAGTCTTACACTACTAAATTAGGGACGGCTAGCACAGATAGCCCTCGAGTAGCTTTGTGCGAAATTCAAGAAAACAAACAAACAATTTCCGTAACAAAATTATTTACAATATTCTACACCTTTGGAACTATGTGATACAAAAATTTCTTAGATCGCACCCACCAGCACCAATGTGAAAGGATCATTTTGGCAGCTACCGTGGAGGTAAATATATAACAATCAGATTCGCTGACTCAACATTTTGACCAAAATGTTACAATCGTTCCCCAGATGGAGTTAGTGTAGCTGAGAAAGATGGTTACAAAACACGCTAAATTCGATATACTTGGTGATTGTTCATCAGTTATAAAGCGTAATTGGAGTACCAGAACATTGTTTTTGTGATGCAATCGTTAATTAATTGTGACAACCATTCGTATTTCTCTTCAATTTCAGCTTCAGTGAAATAATGAACAATGAACTAGGTGTGTTTGTGTGTGTATATATCACCTTTGGATGTACTGTGATGCTTTGTTTGTTTGAAGTAAAACACAAAGCAACACAATGGAGTATCTGTGCTCTGCTCACAATTGGTATCGAAACCAAAATTCTAGCGTTGTAAGTACGTAAAGATACCGCTGTACCATTGGCAAGCTTATTCTGATGCAATCAGTAATTAATTATGCCAACCAAGCATTCACTTTTCTCTTCCTTCTCATCAGTGTTAAAACCACGAACAATGCACCTAGTGTGAAGATATATATCACCTTCAGATGTAATTATTTATCAATTTCGTAATGACACCAAACACTTATTGTTTCTGTACATGTATGAAGGATTTGTTTGTTTTGGATTTCGCGCAAAGCTACACGAGGGCTATCTGCGCTAGCCGTCCCTAATTTAACAGTGTAAGACTAAAGGGAAGGTAGCTAGTTATCATCACCCACCATCAACTTCTGGGCTACTCTTTTACCAACGAAAAGTTGGATTGACCATAACATTATAACGCTCCTATTGCTTAAAAGGCGAGCATGTTTGGTGTGACGGGGATTCGAATTCACGACCCTCGAGTTACGAGTCGAGTGCCTTAACCACCTGACCTTGCCAGTCATCTAGTTTAGTGTTAAAATTACGTGGTGCGCGGACTTTAACTAGATTTTAAAATATGTGTGCCAGTTTTGAAATATCCAGAACGGTATCACATACCTTTAAGCAAAGAGTATCAAAATCCAAGTGAATTACAACTGTATGAAACTATGTTTATATCAGTAAAGTATTTAGTCACGGTGACGAATGAAACTGGTTCTTTTTACACATTTTTTATGGTGTTAAATTAAGCGTTTCCATTCGGGGTGAGCCTCGCTTTTCATGAGGTGGATTTCATTTCAAACTTAAAGATCACTGCATTTCGTTAATTAAAAACATGATTTTGAGCTTTTAAGTACCTCAGTGTATGATGAAGTTCTTTATAGAGCATGGTAAAATAACGTGATTTTCCTAACACGTTTACTGGTGTATTTGGAGAGTCATCGCTGTCTTACTGTACAGTCTTGGAGCTCTTTAGCTTACTGGCGTATTTGGAGAGTCATCGCTGTCTTACTGTACAGTCTTGGAGCTCTTTAGCCTATGTAACAATTTCCTTTCATCGGAAATGTGTTTTTCATCTACTTGTCTTGATTCTCAAAGAGCGAAATGGATCTAACTCTCTCTTAATTGTCCGGTTCTTCCTGTAACTGACAAGCCAGTGAGTTTCCCTTTTTAATAACACAATTCCAAGCTTCTGTCTACCGTGAATAGGCGTATTCTATTCTCTGCATGGAAAAAAAAAAACTTGGTGGAAATTGATCATAAGTTGAAGTGAAGGGAAGATTACACTTTTAAAATATCATTTTGTAGACCAAAATAAAACATCTTTTATAATAAATAATACGTAGGTTTCAGAAATTATTTCTTGTGCAAAATATAAACGTTTGGTAATTGAAGTTTGTTTCTTTTTAATTTCGTGCAAAGCTACTCGAGGCTATCTTTGCTAGCCGTCACTGATTCAGCAGTGTTAGACTAGAGGGAAGGCAGCTTGTTATCACAACCCACTGCCAACTCTTGGACTACTCTTTTACCAACGAATAGTGGGATTCCCCGTCACATTATAACGCCACACAACTGAAAGGGGGAGCAAATTTGGTGTGATGGGTATACAAATTCGGGACCCTCACATTGAAAGTCGAACGCCTTAACCCACCTGGCCATGCCGGGCCATTTTATAACTGACAAAGGCGTTTCAAACAAAATATTTAAAACCCCTCTACTGACTTCCGGTTTTCCTTCGAAGATTTTGTAAAAATACTTTGGCTGCTTGTGTATCACTCATGCTACAAAGTGGTTTTATTTGCTCTAACTGGCATGCTTAAAAATTACAGTTCTCCAAAGAACTCGATTCATAAGCTTAGGGTCCTGCTTAATCCTGCCAAAAACTGGATCATTATCTTAAATAAATAAATTCACGTGTAATCCTACCCAAACCTGGATCATAATGTTAAATAAATACACTAATTCTAATCCTACTTAATACTGGAACATAATGTTGAATAAATACACAAACGCATAATCATACCAAAAACTGTATGAAAATGTTAGAAAAAGATACACTCAATGATTTGTCTGTTTGTTTTTTGAATTTCGCACAAAGCTACTCGAGAGCTATCTGTGCTAGCCGTCTCTAATTTAGCAGTGTAAGACTAGAGGGAAGGCAGCTAATCATCACCACCCACCGCCAACTCTTGGGCTACTCTTTTACCAACAAATAGTGGAATTGACCGTAACTTTATAACGCCCCCACGCTTGAAAGGGCGAGCATGTTTGGTGCGACCGGGTCTCGAACCCGCGACCCTCGGATTACGAGTCTCACGCCTAAACGCGCTTGGTCATGCCGGGCCATACACTCGAAGAACGTTCAATCGAAAAACCTGCAAACTTTCAGCTCAAAGTAATATTTGGTACACTGCGTGGAATGTCGTTACAAAAGATTTGTATTTTATCAGATACGTGCGCTTATGTGTAAGGTTTGTCATTTTTATTAATGTATTTTTTGACAGATACTTATATACAACTGAAATATTCTAACTGCTTTTATAATGATAGCTTTCGTAATGAAAACAGTATTTCAGGCATCCCGACTTCCATTATACGGCTTCACATCGCCAAGAGGCGCTCGAATCGTAATCTGAGGATGGCGTGTTCGAATCCCCCTCGCACCAAACATGAGAGCCCTTTCGGCCAGGGGGCGTTATAATGTACGGTTAATCCCACTATTCGTAAGTAAAAGAGTAGTCCAAAAGTTGCCTTTCTTCTAATCTTACAGTGATAAATTAGGGATAGTCAGCGCAGATAGCCCTTGCGTAGCTTCGCGTGAAAATTAAACAAAACACGCATGTATTTAATTGCAAAGTCTGAAATAAATATCATGGTATTTCTCCGTCTGTCTGTCTTCATTGTTTGAAAACAGTGTCAAATTACTTAACAGAAAATAACATATAATGTTTCGCTAATCATATGGTATAAGAGTTTTCATTGAACATTTTGTTTTAATTTTGTCGTTTATGTGTCTTGCTTAACTTCTAAACAATGTCTAGATAAGTCACCATCAAATCCTGTTCAGTTAACCACTTCATTATAAACAGTAATTAAAGATTATTATATGTGTTAGTTGTAGCAAAACATCGCAACACTTAAACTGTGGTAATAATAGTCTAATGCATCTTCTCAGTGTTTACAACTCGACTAATTATTCATCTATGCAGTCTATATTATATTATTAAGGCCTGTAGAGTTAAAGCGTATAATCTTAAGTTTTTATCGAAGTAATTTAACATTTATTACAGATTCTTAAAGGGCTTTAGCTCTTAGAAAATCAATGTTTATAAAACAGTGCATAATACGGAATTTTGGACGATTTTCTTTTTTTAACACTTCACGTGAGAAGGCAGTAAATGGGACGGACGTTATCTTTTATACTGAATTTAAAAAAAGAAAACTTTTAAAAAATATACGTATCTTGAAAACTGAAGTTGGAAGGTGGAGTAAATGACGGTTGAAGTGTTGGTTGGTTAACTGTGTGTATATCACACTGATAAAGTTCGTGTAATTATAGGTTAAATTCGAAATTAAGTATGTTTTGTTGCCTTCATTTGGAATATAAAATTAGATTGATTTATTTCAAGCAATAAATTCTGTACAGAAAAAACACTTATTTTCAACATTCAACCTTTTATATTTTGAACAAATTCCGCTCACAAATTTAACCCACAGTATTGTGTCAGTCATTTGTTCAGTTAGAATTTTTTCTCATGTCTGATGAACGAATCGAAGAATTCTCTCGCTGTGAAAGAGTACCAGAAAGTTACTATGTAATTAGCAGTCTCCATCAAACAATTGGAAAAAAAACTACCAAAAATCCCTTTGCACGTGTTTAGTTTTACAGGAAGATGGCCCGGCATGGCCAGGTGTTTAAGGCACTCGACTCGTAATCCGAAGGTCCCGGGTTCGAATCTCTATCCCACCAAATATACTCGCTCTTTCAGCCGTGGGGAGCGTTATAATATGATCATAAATCCCACTATCCATTGGTAAAAGAGTAGTCCAAGAGTTGGCGGTGGGTGGTGATGACTAGCTGCCTTCCCTCTAGTCTTACACTGCTAAATTAGGGACGGCCAGCGCAGATAGCTCTTGTGTAGCTTCACGCAAAATTCAAAAACAAACAAAACAAAAATACAGGAAGACGAACTTCCCACCTGGGGTGTTCAGAGATATAGATATCCCCCTTTGCCCCATCAACAATTGGAAACAAGTTGTTCTTCCAGTTTAACACTCCTCTTTCGTGACTTTCTCTCCCCTTAGTCTTAAATAAAGACGGTCTTACAGATTAGATCTACCCAGCAACAGAGCTGCAGCTGTGAGAGAACGTTCTAAATTTCCGAACAAAAATTTAAAATAAATTAATGTGATCGCCAAGGGGAGAGTATGACCTGAAGTGTCACATATTTTCAAATTCTGAACGTTTGCTCCGGTTTTCATTTCTGTCCGTGACAGTCCTTTACTGACAAATGCTCTTGTGAAAGACAATTTATAAATCTCATTACAAAGAAAGCCAACCGTTAAGAGAGAGAGAAAAAATTTTATAGAACTGAATTTCAACACAAACAACTAATATTTCTCAAAATAGTTTTACTTGCTTTCTAATGTGATTTTGAAACTGTGTTCAATTGGGGAATTTATTTACATTTGTTTGTTCACTTAAATGTTATTAGCCTAAAACTTTGTTCACCGCAGGAAATGAAACACGATTTCATCTCTTCAGACTTAATTTTGAGCCACTAGGGGACACGTTGGTATATGTGACTATTTCAGATAGCAAGTAAAGTTGATGAGACTATAGAACAGGTGTGACTTTGTTAAAGTAACGATCAAATAAAAAACATTTGCCAGATATAATTCAATATCTTGTGTGAATCTCATTGGTCGGCTGAGCTACTCTGATTTCAAGGACAATATTTAATCCAATAAAGGAGTGAGAAGTGTGGGTTTCAGAAATCAAAGAATCCAGATCTATGTTCACTTTGTTTTATTGATTTGCAAAAAAAAAAAAATTGAATACAGATATACCATATTTTTTTTTAATTTTGCGCAAACCTATATTTACGCTAGCCGTCCCTAATTTAGAAGTGTAAAACAAGAGAGAAGGCTGTTTGTCAACACCACACATCACCAACTTTTACGCTACTCTCTTACCAACGATATCTTAAAGTGATATTTTATGAATGTATGTTGCATATGGTTATAAATTAAAGTATTTTTAGCACTTATATCACCGGTGTTGAGTTCATACAATTCTAAAAGATGGAGTGTTGGAAAGAGTCCAGATTGTCTGTTGTGTGACTTAACACCAAAACGAATGAGCATAAATCTTAATCCGGAAAACAGGAGCTAATTGAACACTGGAAACTGTGAGGTCATTGTTGATCATGCGCTGTTTACTAAAGTGTAAACAACGCCTGTTTCGTGCACCCTGTTGTAGACAAAATTCTAGTGACATGGAAAATGTGTTGTTATTTATCGAACTATAAAAGAAATGTATCGATATTTTGAAACAACCATGTAATTGCTACAAAGGTTATTGTTTGTTTTTGAATTTGGCGAAAAGCTACACGAGGGCTGTCTGCGCTAGCCGTCCCTAATTTAGCAGTGTAAGACTAAAGGGAAGGCATCTAGTCATCACCACCCACCGCCAAATCTTGGGCTACTCTTTTACCAAGGAATAATGGGATTGAGCGAAACATTATAACGCTCCTGTGGCAAAAAGTGCAAGTATGTTCGGTGCGAACGGCATTCGAACCCGCGAACCTCGGATTACGAGTCGAGTGCCTTGGCCACCTGGCCATGCCGGGCCGACAAAATGTAGCTACAAAAGTTACTTGTGCATCCTTGATACGGAAATAAGAAATAACATTTTTTGCCCATTTTTGTGTATGAATTACTAGCTGGAGTATCTGTCTTCGGGATGGAATGTACGTAAATTCACGATTAATAAAATAATACATTTGGACGCGAAAACTTTCTTCCCTTATACGGTTTCGTGAAAAACGTAAAACACCTCCAGAATCTGCAAAACACAAAATGTGAAACCGTAATTTTGCACGTATTTTCGAACCAATCAGTCAATCAAGCCGTCATATCAAATTTGGTGAAGGCCTATCCATATGAGGTAGCAAAAAAACAACACGCAAAGATATCAATGAAAACCATAAGTGCAAAATGAAAAATTTAAAATCTGAATTTATTCCCCGAAGGCTGCAATGAACATCCATGACAAATTTGGTGGACACCTATTTAGAAGAGGTGAAGTGGGTGGTACAAAATGCAAAAACGATCAACCACAAAACGCAAAACTGAAAATTTGTATGTTCCCCCATGGACCTAATGAACGTCCAAACCAATTTGGGTGAAGATCCATCCATCCCCTATGAAAGTTAAATGAATATACAAGAGACAACAGACAGTGCTATTATATTTAAGTATATGAAAGGAACCTCACGCAAGACACGAGTTAAACGGACAAATCAGAAGCTTCTGTGTTCAAGAATCATCATTATTCACGTGGAACTGCTGGCCATTATGAATCATCATGTGTAACTGCTGGGTATCCAGAATCGTCATTATTCATGTGGAACTTCTGGTTGTCCTAATTCATCATTCTTTAGGTGTAACTTTTGGCCATCCTAAATCATAATTTTTCATGTGGAACTGCTGGTTATCCTAGTTTATAATTTTTTATATGTAACTGTTGGCCATCCTGAATCTTTATTCTTCATGTAGAACTGCTGGTTATCCTAATTCATCATTCTTCATGTGTAACTGTTGGCCATCCTGAATCATCATTTTTCATGTGGAACTGCTGGTTATCCTAATTCATCATTCTTCATGTGTAACTGTTGGCCATTCTGAATCTTTATTCTTCATGTGGAACTGCTGGCTATCCAGAATTGTCATTCTCCATGTGGAACTGCTCGTTACCCTAATTCATCATTCTTCATGTGGAACTACTGGCCATCATGAATCATCATTATTCATATCAAACTATTAGTCATTTTGAGTCATTATTTTTCATGTGGAACTGCTAGTTATCCTCATTCTTTTCCAAACATTGGGATTGACTGCATCACTCATAGTACCCTACGAGTTGCAACTGTAAAGCATTACAACGTCATCTCTCGACACTATCTAAAACTCTTGAAGCGCAACTTACTAAGACAACCCAAGGCCACCCTTTAGAGAAATTTTAAACGTCCTTATAATTGTTACTAGACGTGGTTAAACGAATACTTGAACTAATTTTTTAGCAGTTCGGAAGTAAGTATGTTAGCTTTAACTGCATAGTTCAACAGTAACGTCTATCTGTTTATTACTAAAATCTAAAACTTACTGAATCTAAATTTGATGATCGATTTACCCATAGACTGAGCTAAACTTCTGTAAATACTAAATATGATTTTTAGGTCTAAAATACGATATCCGAAATAATTCCAAATAATGTGTTATTATCAACTAATGCTTTCCAGGGCCGTAGTTTTACGTCTGAAGGGTAAATATCGTGTTTCGACACTCAGGATTGGCACAGCACAAATACGCTCTTGCATGATCTTGAGTTTAGACAAACAAATGAATGATCGACTAAATATTTCGTTTCATTTCCATATTTATTCTTGACACGTAACGACACTTAAGAAGAGACGAAGAAAACGTTTTCGTATTAGTCCTAGAAAGGCTCGGGCATAGCCAGGTGGTAAGGGCACGCGACTTGTAATCTAAGGTTTGAGGGTTCATATTCCCGTCGCACCAAACATGCTCGTCCTTTTAGCCGTGGGGGCGTTATAATGTGACTGTCAATCCCACTATTCGTTGGTAAAAGAGTAGGTCAAGAGCTGACCATGGGTGGTGATGACTAGCTATCTTCTCTCTAGTCTTACACTGGTAAATTAGGGACAGCTAGCGCAGATAGCCCTCGAGTAGCTTTGCGTGAAATTCAAAAAACAAAACCAAATGCATCCTACTTTTAGAATATAAACGCGTGGGATTTTGCTGCCTGAATTTATCTATACGTCTGCCTACTGTTTCCTGTGTTGCTTAGATACTGATAAAACAGAATATTTTCAAGGTGTTTCGAGTGTCTTCAAGTAAGTTTACACCACAAATCCGTATATATACATTTCATACGGTTGATAATAAAAGCAGCTGAAGGATTGTTGCCAACTGGGCCTGATAAACCATTTAGCATTCTTAAAGTTGTCAAAAACTACGCTAGAAATAGAGACAAATAAGTCACATCTACGACGTTCGGATACTCGTGGTGGGCAGAGCACAGATAGCCCATTGTGTAGCTTTGTGCTTAATTCAAAACAACAACATCTACGACGTTCAAAATTCTGTTTCAATACGGACAAGGATGTGTTGTGAATGTATGTATAACAATTATATCACTGTAATTTCCCGAGCGTGTTCTAAAATTAAAAACCTCTTAAGTACGTTGAATTTCTTCTTATGTGGCGGATAAAAGACGTATCGATCCACTTAAGGATTTTTTTATATTTGTTTATATTTTTATTAATATTGATGAACTATCATTGTTCTGTCGTCTTATTTTAATACATGTTTTTCTGTTTTGCACCAGCCAGCCTTGTTAGTGAAATTTTATTGAAACTTTAGCCTTTGAATCAGACGCTAGTGTACTGCACAAACGAGGATAGTTTCCATTTTGATTTTAGTTCAGCAAAGTCATGAAAAACAGGTTCCTACTTAAGTTACCAATAAAATGTTAGGACTGCTAGTATATTTCCCTTATTGCTTAACAGTACTGCTACTGGAAAAAAAAACACACAACAACAAGGAAGACATTATATCTTGGCTTGTTTTGAATTTCGCGCAAAGCTACGCAAGGGCTATCTGCGCTAGCCGTCCCTAATTTAACAGTGTAAGACTAGAGGAGAGACAGCTAGTTATCACCACCCACCGCCAACTCTTGGGCTACTCCTTTATCAACGAAGAGAGGGATTGACCATCACATTATAACGCATCTACGGCTGAAAGGACGAGCATGTTTGGTGCGACAGGGATTCGAACCCGCGACCCTCATACTAGGAGTCAAACGCCTTAATCAACCTGGCCATACCAGGCCGATTAATAATGCAAAAATCATGTTATCTATAATTATTAGAATAAATCAGTTTGGTAATTGAGTATCCCTTCTATTAAAGATTTTATCGACAGAAGCTCATAACCTGTCTGTCCTGAGATGCTGCTATTAGTAGTTTGATATCGTAAAACAAATGTAGATTTTCTTTGGCAGTATCCATGTTGGAACAACACGCTGATCCATAACGTTCCCAGAGACACTCTAAACTATTTTTAAGAGTTCCCGAAATCTACAAATTGAAATATGCTGACAATTCGTGTAAATGTCACACATACCAATACTGCAAGCTATAAATTCGCACCAATTAAAAGCTGTATGAAACAAGACAATTACGCTCCAGTTAACTGGTTGTTTTTTTTTGCTTCCAGATCCATCATCAAATCAATAAAAGCAACTCCAGTAACTCCAAATTTATGCGACATATCTTCAAAATTTCGCGACTGACAAAATCAGATTAATCAGGCGAAACAGTGCTTTTTCAAGATTTTAGTATTGAAGAGATTTATGCCAGACGAAACGGCGTTTCTTTAAGATTTCAGTTATTGACGAGTCTCACACCAGTCGAAACGATGGTAAACGTTAATGGCAGAGATGTCTAGTATGCACGCATATTCGGGCCTTTCTTAAGTAACCAGATCTATTGGAAGCATGCTGTACAGGTCCCAACATATGGCGGCTGTTCACACGTGGTTATGTTAGTAGCAGTAAAAATCACTTCGAATTTCGTTTAGGAAAAGATTTCCTGTACTTTATCATAACGCCAACAAGTGAACGTTTGTCAAGCAATGACTACATTTCTACCCAGCTTGAACGTTTCTTAAGTGACATCATATCGAGCTTCTCATATCGTTCAACGGTTTCGCGCTGGTATCTAGTGTGTCTTTATATTTCAAACTCACCGAGTTACCCTGCACAGCACGCTGGGTGGCCCACGTCACATGTTCTAGAAGTGTCCAGATGCTCGTGGCAGGAAGTATATATTACGTGTTTTCACCCAAATTGAAGAACACTTTTACAAACAGCAATGAACTGCTAAATAGCTATTTGTAATGATTTATATCAAAAGCAGTAGAAATCCTGCAACCGTCTTTATATATCCCATACAGTTCGTGTAAAACAGGAGTGTCGTCCATTGATAGTCCGTAGAAAAAGTCACTTTTTATTGTTGTGGTTTAGTGACAGTTACTGTTCGGGGCGATGGATCGGTTCGCACATTTAATTAAAAACACGATATAAAGATGTAATATTATTTAGTGAAACGTTTTGTGCATTAATGTATTCTCAGTTTGTTTGGTTGTAGCTAAGCACAAATCTGCACTATGGACTATCTATGCTTTGCCAACCAAGGGTATCTAAACCCTGTTTCTAACATTGTAAGTCCGCAGATATAACGCCGTGCCGCTGTGTACGGTTGGACATGTTCTGAGCAAAGGTGTACCAACAGAAACAGGATTTAGTTACATGCACAAGTACATAAACATGTTTTCTCATGTGCATATGTTCTGATTATTTCTCTGTTTGTGTGTGTTTCTTTTAGCAAAACCACATCGGGCTATTTACTTTGTCTACCAAGGGGAATCGAACCCCTGATTTGAGCGTTGTAAATCCGTAGACTTATCGCTGTGCTAACGGGGATACTATTATTTCTGTTTTTCACAATTCGTTTTGTAAGGAACCAGTTTGTCTTTTGCTTTGTTGTTTTTGGTTGTAAGCTGTCAATGAATATGCGTAACAAGCCCAATTATGAAAATCGGATAACGTTAGCTTTTAGGATTACGTAAAAATCCAGGAAAGTCTTGGGGCTTCAAAACCAAACACGCTACTTATAATTCGACAAAATCCAATCCAATTGTAGAAACTCCTCGCTCGATTTTCGTTGTGCGGCTTCATTGGGTTACACACTTCGTGATCTCGATTCTGTTTTTCACAGCTGATAAGTACACACACGTGCAGAACATAAAAATACTGATTGGGTGTGATTTATACTTATGGGTAGATATTACGAGTACACAAACTGTTATCTCAGCCACCCTTTCTCTGTAACTGGAAAGCAAGTGGTGTAATCTGTATAAATAAACGTCAGTGTGTGCGTATGTCTGCTCTTTGTGTATGTTTTCATATTTCCTAATCATTGAGAACTAAATTTAACACAATACTGTAAATTGTGTTCTGGAATAATTAATGCACTTCTCAAGTGATTGTTTTTGTAAGTATTTGTCTAATGAAAATAAAGCTAAATTTACGTCTGTTTGCTTCATTAAACCATCTGTTTCTTGTTATGTTTCCACATTTCTGGATCGATCAGCGCCACAACTTGATACAGTAATACGGGATGACATAAGGGGATTAGATCCCCACATCTAATTTTGGAAAACAACCTTATCACTATAATTTGGTACAGTGATACGTGAACACATGAGGGGGTTGGATCCCCACATCTAATTTTGGAAAATAACCTTATTACTATAACTTGGTACAGTGATACGGGATGACATGAGGGGGTTGGATCCCCACATCTAATTTTGAAAAACAATCTTATCACCACAACTTGACACAGTGATACGGAATGACATGAGAAGTTTGGATCCCCACATCTAATTTTAGAAAACAACCGTATCATCCCAACTTGGTACAGTGATACGGGATGACATGAGGGGGTTGGATCCCCACATCTAATTTTAGAAAACAACCTTATCATCCCAATTTGGTATAGTCATACGAAATGACATGAGGAAGCTGAATCCCATCATCTAATTTTATATTTAAATAATTCTTGAAAACAATATATCTTTATTTTTAGTATTGGTAACTTTAATTATTTTTATCACATTTTTCATGTTTATTATGATAACAAAAAATAAAAGTACAATTTCCTTTGTTACAAAAGAGTTTTCATTTCACCCATCCAATGGAAGGGTACTCCAACTAGTGTGTTAAAAAGGTCTTTGGATTTCAGTGTCGAAAGTTTAGATGTCTAGCCTAAACGTGAGGACAACATTCCTGGTACAGCGATAAGTATACGGATTTACAACGCTAAAATTAGGGATTTGATTCTTCTCGGTGGACTCAACAGATAATCCACTGTGGCTTTGCTACAAAAAAACAAACACTGCTTCTGTTACGCGTGTTTTTCACAAGGGGCTAACCGTGCTCTGCTCACAACTGGTATCGAAACGCAAATCTTAATATTATAAGACTTCAGACTCACAAAACGTTGATAAGTAATTCAAATTTGTTTCTATGGAAGCAAGAAATCGTTAGAAAATAATGTTACACCTTAATTTTTTGTTTGTTTCGGATATTTGCGCAAAGCTACACAAAATGTGTTTGCGTTAGATCCCTAATTTTGAATAATGGACTAAAAGAAAGTCAGCTAGTCAACACCACACACCGCCAACACTTTTATAACGCACATACGGCCTCAAAGAGAACCGACCGAGTAATTAATCCTCGATTCACAGTCCTACAAGTTAACTATTAACCTGCTCAGTGCCGTAGACGAGATAACTTCCAAGCCGATCCGTAGCACCGTGCCACGGACGAGTTAATTCGTTCTCAATAATACCTAACTTCAACGCTAGATGTCAGCACCATACATACATTTGACCTACTTACAAATTGTTTCACTTTCGATCTAAAATGGTGAAAAAGTTGCAAAATGAAGTATTAGAGTTGTATTGTAGCAGCTGAAATACTTGTCAGTCAACAGGACAAATCTTGTCCGACTATACAAATAAATAAAATTAGCATCTTGATGATTAATTTTATATTATTAATCATGAAATAAATAGCTAAATAATTATTTATAAACTAACGACAACGGATGCAAAGATAAATGAAATAAATTATAACTAAAAAGCTATTAATATGAGTGGATATTGTTGGTTTGTTTGTTTTGGAATTTCGCACAAAGCTAGTCGAGGGCTGTCTGTGCTAGCCGTCCCTAATTTAGCAGTGTAAGACTAGAGGAAAGGCAGCTAGTCATCACCACCCACCGCCAATTCTTGGGCTACTCTTTTACCAACGAATAGTGGGATTGACCGTCACATTATAACGCCCCCACTGCTGAAAGGGCGAGCATGTTTGGCGCGACTCGGAATATATATATATACACATACATATATACTATTATTTAAGACTGAAAGTATTGTGCTTGTAATCAAACACAGAAATTTACTAAAAGCGAAAGTTCCGTGAAGTATCTTTAACGTGCAAGCCGATACACCGTATCATTTAACCATAAACTACTAATACAGAATTTTTTTAACTCTAAGAAGCAAGCTCTGACAGAACCACGAAGTTACCACGCCGTTTTCTATTACGCATTCAGCTTTAATAGGTGCAAATGGATTCGGATCGAATTTCGAGTTAACGCCACGCGACTTTTTGTTCCATTTTTCTGAAATCTCTGGGCAAGAGTGTTTGTTTTTTTCACAGAAAAGCCACAACATCGGGGTACTTCTTGTGTCCAGTGAGGATAATCAAACCCCTGATTTTAGCGTTGTAAATCTGTAAACTTACCGCTGTCCCAGCTTCGGACCCGTGTGTAAGAGCTCTTGAAGTTTGTATGAAAAACATAATACACGAGAACCATAATTCTTACACCAGTAATTCTAAGTTTATAGAAATGTTCCAATGAAAGTTATCTCAGGAATGAATAATATTTGAGTAATGAAGATATATGATATGATATGATATGATATATGCAGAGTATAAGGAAATATCCGTTTACCTCACCATGAATTCCAGCATCATAAAAAAAAATAATTCATGGTTTTTAGTTATTCAAAATGTTATTATGTGTTATCCGATACGCAGTGTGGCAGCTTTAACGTATTCTAAACCATAATCAATACACAATATTCATACGCTTCACAATGAAACGAAAAACCATACATTCACATAACGAAATAAAAAAAAAACATTCAATACTCAGTTCCGGGTATTTCGCAACAAGAACTTTCTGGAGTGCTTAAATGCAATATTTCCAGGTTTAATTTTCCAGGTTTTAACAGTTAGAAAATGGAATAAACGAAGTAAAACAAGCCACTGTTTAATATGAGAATATTGTTCAAAAAACGTCCTTAACTGTTTGTTTTGTATATAAAAAAAAAACTGAAAAATGTGATATTAGCGTCAGAGATCGAACATAGAATTTAAACACAAAAAGTATTCAAGTTTATCTTTGGGCCACTGAAAGTACATCTTCATTACTTCAATGACCTTTTAAATCGTGACACGCCCGACATGGCCAGCTGGTTAAGGCACTCGACTGGTAATCATCGCGCCAGCCATTTTCGCCCTTTCGGTTGTAGGGACGGCATAATGTGACGGTCACTCCCACTATTCGTCGGTAAGAGAATAGCTCAAGAGTTGGCGGTGATGACTAGCTGTGTTCTCTCTAGTCTTACACTGCTAAATTAAGGACGGCTAGCTCAGATAGCCCTAGTGTAGCATTGTTTTGATGCAGTTTTTGTTAGCACTTTGTTACACAGAGAACATAAGATAAAGAAGATAAGCTTGATGAAGTAATTTTGTAATTATTCACAATTTCGTGTTTAATTAAAGAGCTCAAGTTAGTTCTTAAAATAAACAATCAGCTCTTAAAGTTATATTATAACATGACGTTGTGTCAATTATTACAGTCTAATCAAAACTTTATGACTGATTGGTAAAAAGTGTATCATATAACAATAATGTTCTCCATTGGTACAGCGGTTTTGTTTGTTTGGTTTTGAATTTCGCGCAACGCTGCTCCAGGGATATCTGCGCTATCGATCCCTAATTTCGCAGTGTAAGACTAGATGGAAGGCAGCTAGTAAATCACCACCCACTCCCAACCATTGGGCTACTCTTTTACCAGCGAACGGCGGGATTAACCGTCATCTATATAACGCCCCCACCGCTGAAAGGGCGAGCATGTTTGGTATGACGGGGATTCGAACCTACGACCCTTGGATTACGAGTCGAACGCTTTAACCCACCTGGCCCTGCCGGGCCTTGGTACAGCGGTATCTTTGCAGATTTACAACGCTATAAAAAGGGTTTCGATACCCGTGTGGGCGGAGCACAAATAGCCCATTGTGTAGTTTTGTGCTAAACTTCAAACAAACGACACTCGTATGCTTCAAATTTACTTCCTTTAAGGTTTTTTGGAAGCCAAGAAAAGCTGACGCTAGTTTTTTCTCACTAACTTACGTCACATTACAATTAAATATTTTGGGATACTAATGCATGTTTGTGGGCTGCATCTCGCTTACTGGTTTTGGTGATTTATACAAAAATTTATGACATCTTCACAATTGACAAGTACAAAAAAACCATTCTTATTCATAATGGTACTTCTTCTCGGACATGCCTCAAATGCTGTAAAACGATAAGTGAAAAAAACAAGAGGTCAACCAATCATTTGAGACGCACAAGGTCACGATCTAAACATTTTAAAGACAGTATGGGAAAGTGTACACTAAGAGGGTCACACATCAACAAAACAACTTGACCAACTTGTACATTTGGAAAATATTTCAAAACCCTATATTTATAAACTTATGGTAAAGCAAGAGGTCCATTTCTATATTTAAAGCAAATAGAAAACAGTTGCGTATTGTACAACTCATTCACTCTTCTTTGGAATTTTCTGTGACAATGTGTATTTTCTAATTGTCAATGGACCATTTAGTTGTAATTATTCATTGCTTATAACCTCTGTATGTGGTTTTTTTGTTCTTACCTCTGCTGTGTATGATACAAAAAACCCAGATTCGTAATGTTTTATAACTTAACTGACACATGAGCCCAGTCCCCCGCTAGTACACCGGTAATTCTACGGAGTTACAACGCTAAAATTAGGGGTTCGATTCCCCTCGCTGGACTCAGCAGATAGCCAGAGGTGGCTTTGCTATATAAAAACACACGCCCACACAGAATCAAGAATGTCCCCCGCTAGTACAGCGATATGTTTACGGATTTACAACGCTAAAATTAGGGGTTCGATTCCCCTCGCTGGACTCAGCAGATAGCCCGAGGTGACTTTGCTATAAGAAAACATACACACATAAGTCCACTTCATGAAATGATATCTAATGAAATACCCTGAAATGAAACGGTTAAGAGCTATACCTGGTACAATCGCCCGTATATAAAATTAACGAACATAAATATATCACAGCTTTATTGCACTCACTTTACGAAGTGAGGACACTCATTGTAATAAAACAGCAGCAGAAACGGAACGCGATTATACAACAAAAGAAGACCCACAACGGTAGCAGAAGTTAGCGAACACTAAAAATTTGGAAAAGAAAAGCATCAGAACAAGAGAAAAATTCAAAATGTTTTACTCAACAAAGGCCTTCTAAGATTATTAGAACATATTACATTTTTATAGAACTTATCTCTAAAAACAGGATGCGTACCAACCGTTTGGAAACAGGCCAATGTTCTGTTCCAGAAGAAAAGAAAACCAGCGAATAATCCAGAAAACTACAGGAACATAAATCTAAGAAGCAATCCAGAAAACCTACTTGAAAAAAACAAAATTATAGTCTCATAAACTACCGTGAAATGAAATCAATACTTCTGAAAATACCGAGTGACTTTCGAAAAACAAGAAAAACAATGGGCCATCTGATAAGATTAGCGGAAGAAATAATACACGGCTTTAATAAATACAAAATGTACAATCGTATGCTTTCTAGATGTTGAAAAAGCATTCTGTACAGTATTGTAAAATAAACCGTCGAAACTGGAAGTTCCCTTACAAGTTTCTCGCCAGGTTTCTAGTTTTCTGAAAAATAGAATTGTTAGAATGCATGTTGAGCGCTCATAGTGCTGTACTCTGAAGGCGAGTATCCATCAAGTAAGAGTATTTCGTTTGTTTGCTTTGGAATTTCGCACAAAGCTACTCGAGGGCTATCTGTGCTAGCCGTCCCTTATTTAGTAGTGTAAGACTAGAGAGGAAGGCAGCTAGTCATCACCACCAACCACCAACTCTTGAGCTATTCTTTTACCAACGAATAGTGGGACTGACCGTCACATTACAACGCCCCCACGGCTGAAAGGGCGAGCATGTTTGGCGCGACCGGGATGTGAACCCGCGACCCTCAAATTACGAGTCGCACGCCTTAACGCGCTTGGCCAAGCCGGGCCATGAGTATTTAGCTTTGTCCTGTTTATCTTGCATGTCTCTCAAAGCTCCAGACCACACTTTAGTTCACAGTTCACATATGATGTTGCAGTCTGAAAGATTCTCCCAAACCCAACAACAGCGACATAAAATAAACTACAATTACTAAGCAGAATTGAACTGTACCGTAATAAGCGGAAAACTGAGATTAACGCGCACAAAACAAGTAAATACCACTGTTATATCTAGACGGATGTTTTACAGAGAGCACCAATATCAACATTCTTATGGATTACATTTGGCTGGAAATTGAACTTGATACCACACGATAATGGTATAAAAACCAGAACTGGGAAAGAAAGCGAGTTACATTAGAGTCTGAGTGCTTACAACCAAGAAACTTCACCAGAAAATAGCTCGGCATGGCTTAGGTGGTTTAGACACTCGACTCGTAATCCGAGGGTCGCGGGTTCGAATCCTGTCACACCAAACATGTTCGTTCTCTCAACCATGAGGGCGTTATAATGTTATGGTCAACCCCAGTATTCGTTGGTGAAAGAGTAGCTCAAAAGTTGGCAGTGGGTGGTGATGACTAACTGCCTTCCCTCTAGTCTTACGCTGCTAAATCAGGGATGATTAGCGGAGATAGCCGTCGAGTAGCTTTGTGCAAAATTCAAATAAACCAAACCAGACCTCACGAGAAAACATTGTAAACATTTACAGGTCACGCCTGTATAACATGGACAAATATATCAAAAACCCACATAAACAAATTACACCAGGTACAACTCTATGTTTTAACGAAAACATTTAAGAGTTACACGATCAAAACATCTACTTTTCACAAGTACTCAAACAATGGAGCTCTGTCGATCATTTTCTTGGACGAATAATTAGAAATATATCAATAAAAATGAAATTTTGAGAAAACTAGAGAGTTTCATAACACACAACGAACCATTACCTCTATAGCTCTCTTCTCAAAATAAAATATATATAGACCAAACAATGGAAGGTTAGCTAAATCATAGACGCAAATTTTAGCAAAAAAGTTATGTGTGTAAAAATAGGATTATGTCTGTGTGTGTGATCCTTTCTGATCCAAAACATAAACCGAATCCCGATAAAGAAGAGGTTACAAAACTATATATAAGAGTTAAACAAAACACAATGTGTTATTAGTTACCTCAACAATGCTCCTAGGGCGTCTTGTTGAGTCAAGTTCCATTTACTTTTTACAGAAAGCATAACTGTTCGAAAATCGAATAGATGAATCATAAATCTTTATTTCAGGATATCTGGCTGTTTTTCTCCATCTTGAAACCTTTGGATGTGCCTCATATTAAGAGAATTATCTGAAATTTTTATGTATGTAAAAACGGCTAATATGGATAGAGAAAACGTTATGTAGAGGAGCTAACAACGAAGAAGGTCGAAACGTTGTTTGCTCCTTTACATAGTGCTTTATCTACCCATACCAGCCGTTTTTACATATACATTTTTCTCTACAAGTGGGTTTTCTCGTCATCACGGATTAATAGTTGAAATTCATGTTGTAACCTATATTATAACACCTACAACAGTATAATCAAGGTAGATGGAGATTTAAATCTCAGTTAGATATTGGGTTATACTTGTTTTGTACAATGCTTTCGTACTAGGCTTTTTAAAGTTCTTTCGAGTATTCGTAATGTGATTCTTTTAAATGTAAAATTCTCTTTTATGGATACGTTCTTTTAAGCCAAGACTTCCAACGTGCGTTTGAAAGGTTGCTTAGTTAGAAGAAAGTTGTAACTGAAGTGAAATATTGGTCTAAACCTCTTTATTTAATTTATGATCAAATAAGAAAAGACACATGAAAAGTCGATTGGCTGAAGAATAAAACGTCTTCCAATCGTATTTGTTACAAAAACTTAAAAGTGAAAACTGGAAAGCAGAGTTAGAAATTTTTTGTTGAAACCTCGACATTAGGCCTTTGTTCTGTGTGCTATATGATTAATCCTTTGTTCGAGTTATCACATACTCTAAAACAAATCGACATTTTACTGTTAATCGCTGATCGCAGGCTCAAAACCTTTTCGTTCCTTCATAGTAGTGTTGTTTTTTTTGTAATTACCTTCAAAGGCACATAATGGGTTATCTGCGCTCTGCCCACTACGGGTATCGAAACCCGGTTTCTGGCGGTGGGAGTCCACAGACATACCGCTGTATCACTTGGGGAACCACAAAGCTTTAACTAGGTAGAGCTAAAGAAAATATTGCCAAACACGTTTAATTTATATTATGAATTCAGCATATAATTTATATTTGAAGCTATTAGTGTGTGTGTGATTCCTTATAGCAAACCCCCATCTAGGCGGTGGGTGGTGATGATTATCTGCCTTCCCTTTAGTCTCACGCTGCTAAATTAGGGACGGCTAGCACAGATAGCCCTCGAGTAACTTTGTGCGAAATTTAAAAAAAAAAAAAATCGAAGCTATTAGTAGTTAATCAATATTCCATTATCAATACTACTAATTTGAAAAGTTATCTAACTAAAATCTTAGTTATTAAAGTCTGGAAAACTATCGTCAAATAACGACAAGTAACTCAAAAGATTGAAGATTAGCAAATGTGTGCTGGTTTGACTTGGTAACAAGTCGTTTACGACAGAAATAATATTTTTATTAGACTCATATGGATTTGCTTTCCTTTTATACCGTGTTAAAGCGTGCAACTCGAAATATGAGGGTCGTGGGTTCGAATCCCCGTCGCGCCAAACAGACTTGCTCTTTCAGCCGTGTGGGCTTTATAATGTGACGGTCAATCCCGTTATCCATTGGTAAAAGGGTAGCTCAAGATTTGACGGTGAGTGGTGATCCCTCTAATCTTATACTGCTAAATTAGGGACATCTAGCGCAGATAGCTCTTGAGTAGCTTCACGCGAAATTAAAAGAAAAAACAAATTCTTTTTATATCTACCTATAACAATGTCAGATTCTATTGTGTATACGTTTGAGATATAAGAAGTGTTTTCATTTGTAAATATCTAGCTGTGTGTATATCAGCAGCTTCTTGGTTTGTGAACATAATCAGTGCGTCAGTTAGAAAGTTACAGAGTTTGCGAACGTTACACATTAACACAGCCTTTCTCTGAATATTAAAAATATAAGCACGGGAATTACATTTGATTCAAACAAACTTAAATTAATTACTGCAACTCCAACTCGAGTCTGGGTCTGTCTGTTTTATATAAAATTAATTTAATATATTGAACGTTAGTCTAAATAATATGTTTCCTGAAACATATTAAGCCGTTATTATGCATTAAAACCTGTAACATGAACGTGGTTTCCATCTTTATTGGTTCTGTTAAATCTAGTTAGGTCGATAAATGCTAAGTACGAATAACTAAATAAAACACAAGAGCAGAGATAGGAAAGCAAGGCAGACAGAAATCCCTCTTTTGTGAGCGATGAAAGGGCGTAAAAAATCAAAGAATTTGATGTAAGGGAATCAATGAAATAAAAACCAATATGTTGTATATTTTCATATATATATATATATATGTATGTGGAATATACCTTGCTTGTATGTTTCCTACAAGTACGCCCCCCAGTGGCTCAGCAGTATGTCTACGGACTTACACGCTAAAATCCGGGTTTCGATACCCGTGGTGGGCAGAGCACAGATAGCCAATTGTGTATCTTTGTGCTTAATTAAAAAAACCCAGCAAATAACAACAAATACCTCCTCTTTATTAGTAGGTTTTGGATAATTCTGTTCGGTTATTTAAATATGGTTTATCATTAATCGACGTCAAAATCTGACGCTTAAAGAATCGATGTTTCGTCGTTTTATTGTCAAAACTTTTTATTTCGAATTCTTTTTGATACGGTTTTCTTATAGTTCTTATTACCTTTATAGTAGACGAACAGCGTTGTGAAACGTAACGTGTTGGAGTCTTAAAGATATGAAGGATTATAGCAACAACTCCATTATGCGTTACTTCTGCAAGTGTGTACATTACTTTGATTTTTTTTACTCAGCCTGTACATTAACGCTTGGAAATCAAACTCAGAACAAATATTTACTACTTATCTGTTGGCTGAACAGATAAGTTATTCTGTGGTGGTTGATTGTATTCGATCAATTTTTACAAACACGTGTTGCAAGATAAGACAGATACTCGCGCGGTTACGATTGCTCGCGTGGTTCAGCGCGTGAAAATCGTACAAAGTAAGTATTAACGAGCGAACGTGCAACATAGTTAAATTCTTTTTGCGTCAGAGGCATTGCAGTAAAAACGAAATTTGGTTTGTTTTGAATTTTGCGCAAAGCTACACGAAGACTATCTTCGTTAGCTGTTCCTAATTTGACAGTGTAAGAGAGATGGCAGCTAGTCATCACTCCCCACCGCCAACTCTTGAGCTACTCTTTTACCAAGGAAAAGTGGGATTGAACGTACCATTATAATGCCCCTACGGCTGAAAGGGCCATCATGTTTGGTATAACAGGGATTCAAACCCTCGATCCTCACTCAGATTATGAGCCAAGCGCCCTAACTTCCTGGCCATGCCGGACCTAGAAATGAAGTACAAGTGTTTTAACTGCGCATAACTTAAACCAATCAAATCACTTTTAGACACATGAATAATATAAACATTACAGACAAAAACTGGTAGGAAAGTTGTTTGTGGCTTTTCTTCACCTGATGGATTGAGTCCAGTAATGATCTCCGAAGTGATACAATGTTCTATTTCATATCAAACATGTGAATAAAAAACTGTTGAAAATATGCAGTGACTGGTGGACATCACTTAATTTTAAATAAAAAATGACGGCTAATATGTTTGCTTTGAATATATATATTTATTTATTATTAAAAATAAAATAAGTTCCTTAACAAATCTTTTCTTATCTATACATACAAAGAATGTACTGACATTCTACACTATTTATGCTATTGTATTTTAGTCTCACTTTTGTAAGTTCATAATATAGTCACCGTGCGGCGCTTCTTGACGTATAGACCTTAAGAAACGTGTGTCAAAAATACACTTGATTTTGATTTTTTTTGTTTCGTAAATATTTCGGGTAATTCAAAGCACAGAGAGTCAAGTTTTTAATGGGCTCACCAGTTCGATGCCCAGAACAAGAAATGATAAGTATTAGCTGACTAAAACTCAACAATATATGACGTCAAACGTATATTACACGTATTTGGTAAAATGTTTTTACAGCAGTCGACTTAAGAGGTATACAACGAGGCACACAGAGCGTAACAACTATATGTGAAAGGTAGTTAGATTTCGTTCCTTTTCTATACACCTTTGTAAATGTACAACTAATTAAAGTTATCTAAAATATATCATATTCGAGTTTGGATATGTCCACTACACAGGTGAAAAGCAAAAAAATATATATTATAATTTGTTTAACTGTAACATGCTATTATGTTATTGTTACTAAAACCTAATTACAAAGCCACTAAGAAAAATTACATCCACATTTATTGGAACGTAATATAACAAACACCGACTCTCCGAATTTTGGAACCGTTATAGGAGTGAAAGTCAAATACATTATTTCCTCAGACAAGGATAGTTCAGGAGTTCTCAATGCGTGTTGTCTTCCCTATATAGTCTGTAAGCTCAAAATGTGGGCAGTTTTGCGTGGACAGCGCTTGTAGGTGTACCTAACCCTCTCGGGTCAAACAGAATTGAACTTAAAATGTTTGTTTGTTTCTTAATTTCGCACAAAGCTACTCGAGGGCTATCTGTGTTAGCCATCCCTAATTTAGCAGTGTAAGACTAGAGGGAAGGTAGCTAGTCATCACCACCAACCGCCAACTCTTGGGCTACTCTTTTACCAACGAATAGTGAAACTGACCGTCATATTATAACACCCCCACGGCTGAAAGGGCGCGCATGTTTGGCGTGACGGGGACACGAACCCGCGACCCTCAGATTACGAGTCGCACGCCTTAACACGCTTGGCCATGCCGGGCCCTTAAAAATGTGACAGGGCGAGAAATGATAGTGACAACACTTGCAAAAGTTTGTACAAAAATAATTGAATAAACAAATCCATTGACCAGTCGATTAAAGAAATTAATAACGTACGGAAGGCTACAAAAACGCTTCACTTAGAACAGATATCATGTGAACTTGGCCTTTTAAAACATACAGACATAAAATATACATAGTAAAAAAACTGAGAAATATACAAAATATTTAAAACGTTAATGTATAAAATGTGCCAGAGTTGAAACGCTAATTCTTTTGGGTGTATAAATATAGAAACTGAAACTTCTGATGTATTTGTTTAATCTCTTCTGGCAGACATTAATAAAATATAGAGATTTGAAACTTCATACGAAAGAACGAATTTGAATGAACTGTTGTAGTGAAAGTTACAGAGATGACACAGTTACCTATCTGTGTTCATTACATGAAGAGTGACGTGCGAAGCATGAAAATTACAGAGATGACACAGTTACCTATCTGTGTTCCTTACATGAAGAGTGACGTGCGAAACATGAAAATTACAGAGATGACACAGTTACCTATCTGTGTTCCTTACATGAAGAGTGACGTGCGAAACACGAAAGTTACAGAGATGACACAGTTACCTATCTGTGTTCCTTACATGAAGAGTGACGTGCGAAACACGAAAGTTACAGAGATGACACAGTTACCTATCTGTGTTCCTTACATGAAGAGTGACGTGCGAAACACGAAAGTTACAGAGATGACACAGTTACCTATCTGTGTTCCTTACATGAAGAGTGACGTGCGAAACACGAAAGTTACAGAGATGACACAGTTACCTATCTGTGTTCATTACATGAAGAGTGACGTGCGAAACACGAAAGTTACAGAGATGACACAGTTACCTATCTGTGTTCCTTACATGAAGAGTGACGTGCGAAACACGAAAGTTACAGAGATGACACAGTTACCTATCTGTGTTCATTACATGAAGAGTGACGTGCGAAGCAAGAAAACCAAAATTGTTTTGTTGTTAGTCCTGGGTTACACTATGGGTTACTTGTGATATGCTAGCAATGAATATCGAAATTCAACTTTCTAATGTAAGTCTACAGACTTACTGGTAAGCTACTTTGTAACAGAAGTTATTATCTTGAATCACTCAAATATCTGTAGCATTTCCACATTTCATTAATTTTGATGAGGTGACATGAATCCCAAACAGAAAACAGTTTAACTGAATTAACAGAGGTTATGTAAAAACAAATTACAGGTCAAATGTGGAATATCTGAAGGCCGGCCTGTAAATAAACTTACGACACAAATATATGTCGTTGTTTTTAAATTTACTGGATTGTGGTCGAGATGCCAATATTTTTTCTTTTCGGAATTATGTACATAGCAACTGAAGTAATATATTACCAAATCTATTTAAATGTAATGTCACAAAATGCCCCATAATACGAAATGGTGCAGGTTTTATATGGAGAAATTAAACATTGGATTTCAAAACGTATCTCAAGACGGCTGGTCTTAAGTTGAGGATAAAGTTCTCTACTTTATTTTAATCAAAATTTTAATACCCATACCAGCCGTCTTGAGATACGTTTTTACTTCGAGTGGGTTTCTCGTTATCACGAATGGGTTCCAAAACACTTTACTTTCAATTGAAAACATGTGTAATCTTATTATAAAAATGTATACATAAATTATAAAACCTAAAGAAAGCACAAATGACCTTTTAGATAACTCAACAAAAACTGACTTGTTTTTGAAAAATTGAAATCAAGATCTGCCTTCAAAAGGTGGTAAACTTGAAAGTGACATAACCTGGAGAGAAATATTTTTACATGTAACACAAAACGTGTTTCAGCGGTAAACACGTGAAAGTTCAAACGACATTCCGACTACTTTTTGTTACCTTGAATGCTAGTGAATGAAAATATCTGTGACGTATAAAGTAATTCTTACACTTGGATTTTGTTATAGGTTTCATATATATTACTTTTTCAGACAGAATAACGAATTTCAAGACTTGTTTCTAGCTTCTTTCATCAGAGCCCCTTTGTTGTTCAGCAGTGTGTGTTTCTTCCTTTTAGCAAAGCCACATTAGGCTATTATGCTGTGTTCACTGAGAGGAAACGAGCTCCTGAGTTTTCCATTGTAAATCTGTAGACTTTCCGCTGTACCAACAGGAGCACGTCCTTCTGGAACTGGGTTTCTTTACCTGTGATGATCAGAACACAGATAGATCATTCTGTATCTTTGTGCTTAACTTTGCCAAATAGCAGCATCAGTGTTTATGAATATTTAGTTCGTAATCTAGTTTGACAAACGTTAAAATTTGACAGATCTTCGTATAAAGGCATTTCTAAAGTAGTAAAGACAGCAGAGTAGTAATATCGTTTATATGACTTCTTCGGTCATTGTCAGAAGGTCGAACCGTTGTTCGCTCCTCTACATAGTTTTTCTCGAACCATACCAGTCGTTTTTACATATATATTTTTCTCTACAAGTGAGTTTTCTCGTCATCACTGAGTAATTTTGTTTTATAAAATTTAATATCAAGAAGCTTTTCTTATAAAGGCATTTTGAAGTACAAATTTAACAGTGAATGAAACTTTTATTACACAATCCAAATAGAACATATTACGTAATACCGAAGTAAAATGTAATTCGTGTGCTTAAGCTCTGCATAAAGAAATGTTTAACATTTTCAAAGGTCACAAAATATAATATATATTTTGAAACGTTTTGCTACCAACTAATAAAGAATTTCAGTCTGAAAGAAAAAATCTCCACCTTTCACAGAACAAATGACGTTATAGAAACTATTGCTACTTATTTATTTTGTTTCTTTGTGTGAAACTGGCGAATGGAGATTAAGACTGATAGATGGTGTATCCCCACTGCAATGCGGGTCCTACATCTTCAATCCCCTCTAAAACCCAGGGTACATTTTACATTTCACATTATAGCCTGTACCCTGTAATTATAGCTGTAATTAGGTAACTGGTACTTTATTCTTGCGCTGTGTATATATATTTAGTTCATTCTCTTCCTTACCTCTCCCTCTGTGAAACAGTAATAAGTCTTCGGATTTATATTGCTAAAATCAGGCGATCGATTCTTCTCGGTGGACATGGCAGATGGTCCGATGGGTCTTTATACTATAAGTCAACACACACTCACCCTACTCCTTGCGAAAAATATTCAATATTAAAACTAATTAATCTGCAATACGCTTTTAAAAACTCTTAACACAGTTAGTAGAAGTTATCGATTTTTCAGATTCTGTTTATATATATCAAAACATCTGTTGAATATATTATTATTCAAGAAATTGATCACATATTCTTTTGTATTCTTGCCCTTAAATACTTTCAAAAATAGCCACAACGTCAAAATATTTACTCCGTCTAACTCTCTTCTAAAGAAACTATATTTAAACAAGAAACTCCTTTCATTGAAAGGAAAAAAAACGACTTCTTAGTACCTACAGTACTGGCATGTAGCCAACACTCAATGGTTTTGGTTTTCTTTAGAAACTTTCACATCAAGATAAAATATTTGCCAATTATCATTATATATAGTAATGTACTTTTAACGAAAACAAATCTAGGCTATGCTTTGCGTACATCAAGAGCATTTAATATTGCTTACGTTTAAGAATAACACCTCTATTTTTGCTGTTTCTCAGAAATATGTCACGAACAAGTTCCGGAACTAATTATGGTACTGGTTCGATCAGAGATCTATTAATATCCTTTGTGATTGAGCTCGACTCTCGTAACTAATTCCTTCTTACTACACGCTTAGGGAATTCTTTTCTCGACAGCGTTTAACTATTGTAATTGTCACGGGTAAGTAGATGGTCAGAAGTGAAGCGTGTCGTCTCTGGTATTTTGTTCGCTGGGAGCTACACAGTCAACAACCTCTGACGCGCGGCTTTCAAAGGACAACAAACCAAATTTGGACTTACATCGAAAAACTGCGAAGCGACATTCGAATTATATGTGGCTTAATTATTTTAATCGAGTCTTACCAAAATGACTTGTAACGTATTAAATAATAATGTTTAATACTATTAAAATAAACGTGCACAGCGATTTGGTGCTATATTGTATAAGCAATACGTGTGATAATAAAAGAATAAAGCTTTATGAAGTTAAGTATAATAGTCTTAACTAGTGACATATTAAATCGGGACTATAAGTTAGCCTAGTAGAATGGTTACAGTAATCACATTGCCGCTAATGTAAGAGCAAAAGATGTCTCACATGTCCTGTTCTTCATACGTTTCACCCTATTACTTACACTGATTCATTTTGTAAAATAAAAAATATATAATTTATTTATTAACATGGTCTAAATGTAATATGGAATATGCGGGTCAAACTTCAAGCCCATTACTTACACGTATAAGAGTGCATAGATCTCGAGTTAAAAACAGTTTAATGAATTCTACAGAATTAGAACATTTCAGGGTTTATCCTCTTACCTTGGGTAAGATAACCATATCAGAAATAGTTAATAAAGACACCAATAGTCATCAAAGAGAAAATGTTTACATTTTGAAATTAAAAACATTATATTATTGTGGATTAAACAGATATGTCAATAATTCTACTGGTTTGAATTTGGGTAATGATTGTTTTATTAATTATTATTAATATTAACTTTATTCATAAAAATAAGAGGCCCCGCATGGCTAAGCGTGTTAAGGCGTACGACTCGTAATCTGAGGGTTGCGGGTTCGCGCCCGCGTCGCGCTAAACATGCTTGCCCTTTCAGCCGTGAGGGCGTTATAATGTGACGGTCAAGCTCCGTTTTCGTTGGTAAAAGAGTTCATATTCAAAAGAGTTGGCGGTGGGTGGTGATCACTAGCTGCCTTCCCTCTAGTCTTACACTGCAAAATTAGGGACGGCGAGCACAGATAGCCCTCGAGTAGCTTTGAGCGAAATTCAAAACAAACAAATAAACGTCATTTATAAATACGAAGTTCCAATTGGTCCATTAATATACAATTATAAAAGTTTTTCATCTACATTTAAATGTACATATTAATAATTTACCTTGTTAATGTGAAAATAGTTTATTTGTTGATACTTTTCATAAATATATTATTATTGGTTATTTAGGTATTACAAAAGACAAAATATTACACGAAGTAATAAAAAGAAGCTAAATACAAAATAGTAACGAAGTGTAATAAAATAATATTCTAAAATCTCTTGAAAAATAATAATGAATATATTTTCAAACTTAATTATATTACAACTTATCCACTTAAGTGTTTTTTTTATAATGGAAATTATATGTATTTAAAAAATAAAAATAAAATTATCTCACATACATTTTTAAAAATACCCTACATATTTATTATTTAATAAGCTAAAATATGTTTGTTTGTTTCCTTACAGGAAAGCCGCATACGACTATCTACGGAGCCCACCAAAGGGAATCGAACCCCTAATCTGAGGGTTGTAAATCTGGAGACTTACCGCTGTACTATCAGAGTGAGACAGCCTAAATAAAAGACTGAGGTTGTTGTTGTTTTGATTTAAGCACAAAGCTACACAATGGGCTATCTGTGCTCTGCCCACCACGGGTATCGAAACCCGGATTTTAGCGTGTAAGTCCGCAGTCATACCGCTGAGCCACTGGGGGGCTAAGACTAAGGAACGAAAAGAAAAGTATTAAATAATTCCTATTGATAAAACTAACTATAATATTGAAATAATTTGCAAAAATTTTGTGCATTACTTATGATAAAAGAAATGAATAATACATAAACTTTTAAACCTGTCAACCAATCCAAAGATACAGTAGTTAATAACTTCGTTAAAGCTTATCATAAAACTTCCTTCTAAAGATAATTCTTATGTAGATTTTTCGTTTATTTGTGCTATTCTAGAATTACATAAATCTCCAATTAAATTCAGATTTATTTCCAATTCAATAAAAACAATTATCAAACAATCGGCTACATATATAGTCAAATAAATTACTTAATATTTTACTTGATAAACTATAAAACGTAACTGTTAACAATGAGAAGCATACATTTTGGATAATACGAAATAACCAACCGACTTCAGAATGTCTTAGAAGGTGTGAGCAGGTAAACAGCATTGAAACATTTGATTTTACATTATATACCATAACACCATTAAAACATTTAATCTTGATTTTAAATTCGTTAAGAGAACAATATTGTTATCCTTCTATATAACTAGAAAAAAAATACATGGTTTCAAATACACAAAAGATATATTAAGTTTCTGTATTTATAATAATTATATATTTTTCAATAAACAGGTTTCAAGCAAGTGACAGGTCTTCCAATAGGAGCTGACTAAATATTCAACTTGTGTAGCAAATGTATATTTGTATTACTATGAAAATATATTTATTGAAAACTATGCAAATCCAGATATTTTTACTTCAACTTACAAATATATTGATGATTTAACTAATAATTAATAAATAATTCTGAAATATATAACGTTATTGACACCATTTATCCAACAGAATTATAAATTAAAAATATTTCAATTTATAATAGAGATACGCATTATTTAGATTTAGAAGTTAAAATAATTGATAGAAAGGATATCAATATAAAAGGCCTGGCATGGCCAGGTGGTTAAGGCATTAGACTGGTAAACTGAGGGTCGCAGGTTCGAATCCCCACCACACCAAACATGCTCGCCCTTTAAGCCGTAGGGGTTGTTATAAAGTCATGGTCAATCCCACGGTCAATTGGTAAAAGACGAGCCTAAGAGTTGGCGATGATGACTAGTTATCTTTCATCTTGTCTTCCACTGCTAAATTATGGACTGGTAAAAGACTAGCCCAAGAGTTGGTGAAGATGACTAGTTGCCTTCCATTGCTAAATTAGGGACGAACAGCGCAGGTCACCCTCGTGTAGCTGTCTTCGAAATTAAAAACAAAACAATCACTACATATATTCTTGACAAAATAAAATATTTTTATTTTTCAATTTATAGTTTACCCTCCTTACATAGTAATGTGCCACACCCATCTGTTATATACATTATATCTTCCCAGTTATTCAGATATTGTAAAATTTGTAATAAATTACAATACTTTATTAATAATATTGACATACAGATAAACGACAATCAACAGCTTATGGATTTAATAAAAAAATAAAATTATCAAATTATTCTGTAATAAATACAATGAAAATAAAATCAGAGAAATTCTACTAAAAGTATTTTTAGTTAAAAATAAGGTAATCTAATCACTTGGCACTACTTAATGCGGATGTACACCTTGAGTCGTATTTAAATGCACAACAGTCAGAGTAAACTATCACTTTACTGACGTCATGTCAATTAGTGCCTTTACAATATTGGAGACAGGAATGCTAACTTCAAGAGGTAAGTTTTATCTTATTTACCTTTAAATGATAGTACCTTATTTTCCTTTTTTTTTCATCTTTTTATGCTTATCTTATTCTTATTTTAACTTGGGAGGGCAGTCACCTTCTTACAATTGTCTGCAGACCATGAAGGATGATTATAGATGTGGTTTCAGCACCCACATTTCGCTCTCCTAACTTCTTATCTTCTTATGTGAGACTAGCGAATTAGAGGTTAAGGCTGATAGACGGTGTATCCCCACCACAATGTGGGTCCTACTTCCATAGTTACCTCCAAAACCTAAGATACATTTTATAATTACATGCTGTAACTTGTACCCAATGATCTTTTTTAAATATACAACGTATTTTGTTGTTGTTGTTGTTGTTGTTGTTTTGAATTAAGCACAAAGCTACTCAATGGGCTATCTGTGCTCTGCCCACCACGGGTATCGAAACCCGAATTTTAGCGTGTAAGTCCGCAGACATACCGCTGAGCCACTGGGGGGCACGTATTTTGTTTTTTGGCTTAAACTTATCGTTATAACATAATTTCTAAGATTGAACGTTGATACAGTCTGCTGGGTAGAAGCTGAGCACAAAGCTGCACAGTGGGCTGTCTGTACTCTGCCCACCACGCATATCAAACTCCAGTTCCCAGCGTTGTAAGTCTACAGACATACTGCTGTGCCACTAGATGGCGTTGATGTAAAATACTAACATATCTTTTTTTCTATTAATTTTGTCTACTAAGGACAAGCTATACACGTTCAGAGTTTCGCAAGATTAGTCTACACTTTTAATATTGTTACACATCTTTATAAATAAACAAATTACTTCGTTACCAACGTCTTTCTCAGCTAAAGCGTACTGCGTAAAAATCTATATAAATGTTGTTTGTTTTGGAATTTCGCGTAAAGCTACTCGAGGGCTATCTGTGCTAGCCGTCCCTAATTTAGTAGTTAGTGTAAGACCTGAGGGAAGGCAGCTAGTTATCACCACCCACCGCCAACTCTTGGGCTACTCTTTACCAACGAATAGTGGGATTGACCGTCACATTATAACGTCCCCATGGCTGAAAGGACGAACATGTTTGGCGCGACCGGGATGCGAACCCGCGACCTTCAGATTACTCCTTAACACGCTTGGCCATGCCAGGCTTAAATGATGTCTAAACTTGCCAATAGTCAGTTTAGACGAAACTATTATTTACTCAATAAAAAATGGCCTGCCATGGCCTAGCGCGTTAAGGCGTGCGCTTCATAATCTGAGGGTCGCGGGTTCGCGCCCGAGTCGTGCCAAACACGGTCAATCCCACTATTCGTTGGTAAAGAGTAGCCCAAGAGTTGGCGGTGGGGGGTGATGACTAGCTGCCTTCCCTCTGGTTTTACACTGCTAAATTAGGGACGGCTAACACAGATAGCCCTCGAGTAGCTTTGTGCGATTTCAAAAACAAACAAACAAACAAAACAAACTCAATAAGAATAAAGTTCATTTTATTAATAGCAGATGCTCGCGGATATAAAGTGAAAGGTATCATGGTTTCTCCAGTCTGTGCACATTTAAAATATCTATGAATAACGGAATATAAAACATTCATAATTTAATCATTTCAAATGGTTAATGGTTCGGGGACCCCATGTTTTCATAATTACGGATGTACCTGTTAAGTAACGGTTTAATACATCGCGTTTTAAATGTAAATTATATCATATTTTAGCCACTTGAAACCATTTTAATACATTCAATAAAATAACGTTTAGGGTTTTTATAAATGACAATGTTCCAACTGACCTCTGTTGTCCGGCAAACAATTTTGTGATATTGTTCCTGTTGAACAACATGGACCCACAAAATTATTTGTTTTGTGATATAGTTTACTTAAAACGAATAAGAACACTTCACTCAATGCCACCATATATGGAGCTACAGATGTTCTGAACGTATGTGCACAGACCCACACAGAAACGAATTAAACAGAAACGTATTTTTGTTCGTTTCACAGAACAAATCAATTTCTCTACTAGGTTGCTCTAATGCTAAAATTTTACTGAAAAATGGTATCTCAAGCGAGAAACACAAATATAACAAACGCTTATAAAAGAAATACAAGCAGGATTTCAAGGAGGCGATCATCTGATCCCCGAGCGTTTTGAACACTGTCTCAAAGAAGCATTCCAATTGTGTGATATGATCGCATTTTGAACATCCGGTAACTTTTGCATCAATTTCGATGTAACGAAGAAAGCTTAATAAATAAATCTCACATAGAATTCCCAGAAACACACTTATAAATATCCTGGAGGTTTTGAAAACTTTATATTTCAGTATTATTAAAAGATTGCTTTTATAGGAAATTCAAATAGCCAACAGTTAAATGATCTTCTTATGATATGGAGGGAAAATAATTCCACTATTCTTTGATGAAAGAGTAGCCCAAGAGTTGGCGGTGGATGGTAATGACCAGCTGCATTCCCTCTAGTCTTTCACTGCTAAATAGGGGACGGCTAGCACAGATATCCCTTTGCGCAAATTTGGAAAAAAACGTATTATTCATAGCACGTGCTTGTTTAGGCTATGCATACATTTTTGATTTAACTTAGTAAAATCTTCCTACAGCAAAAGAGTACCTGATCTATTGTCAAGTATAATAGAATAAGTTAGTTAAGTTTAACGAAGCGTTTGTTTGAACAGCAGAAAACAACAGAAAACATTTCATTTTCTTCTGTGATGTCTTCCAGTGCAGTGTAAGTTTTACAAATTCAAATCAGTGATATAATAACAAGGTGACGAATGATGTATATAATTGTACTTCCTGTTGATATGTTTAGAAGCTCTGATACTGTCAACTTATAATGTAATAAAACTTGTGAAGAAAGAAAAGTAACTTCAGAACGAAAATGCTCGTCCTTTCAGTTGTGGGGACGTTATAATGTGACAGTCAATTCTACTATTTGTTGGTAAAAGAGTAGCCCAAGAGTTGGCGGTGGGTGGTAATGACTAGCTGCCTTCCCTCTAGTCTTACACTCGTAAATTAGGGTTGGCTGGCTCAGATAGCCCTCAAGAAGCTTTGAGCGAAATTCAAAACAAACCAGAAATGAACTAAAATATTTTTATTTTATCGAATGCAGATGGCAGTAAATGCTGGTGATTAAACCGACGTTTTGGCAACTTTGTCAAGGTAAGTTAGGTGCCAGAACCTCACCATTTATACATAGTAGCTTCTTTGTAGACCAATCAAAGAAGAGCCAAGAAAAAAATATTTTCGGGGCTGCTAATGTGCGACAAACAAGTAGGTTGGGCCATATGCCAGGACTATCTTCAACTGTGATAACTGATGCGCACGTGCAGATTGTCTCCGTTTCGACAGCGAAGCGCAACGCGCGAAACGTCGTTTTTACAGGCTAATTCTATGACAGTAAATAGTCAGTCAACTATTAACATGAATCGTTTCTTTGGACATCTCAGCGGTACGCTAAAGCGATTTTGCTTTGTTCTTATATCGTGACACGTAATCATTACGACGTCTGTTTTTCACATTTGTACAAAAATGGTTTTGAACAAGCACGCATGTCTTTTAATGAAATAAAACTAATTACATATTCTAGTTAGATATATAACTCGCCCCTGTCTTACAACACAAATATGATATTGAAAAAAAAACTAATTTTATAAAATTGACAATATATGGATGAAAATACCAATTTGATTTGGCGTAGCATGAAGGTCCATGGTTCGCATCCTGTCGCTGAAAATTTGTGCTAGCTACTTTAGAATTTATGGGCGCGTTATAAGTGTAATAGTCGGATTCGACTAATTGATTAAAGTGGTCTAAAAGTTAACGGAGAATGTTGTTTGCCTTCTATCTAATCTATCAGTTTAAAGTTAGGGTCAATAGCTATTGAGTATCTTTGCTTAAATATTCGAAATAAGTAAATAAACCCAATTTATAAAACGATACTGCTTTTCCACGAATTATTGGATTTTGTAAGGAACATTTATGTCTCAGGATACATTATATTTAAATAAACACATCAGAATTTTGAATCTAATTATAATTTATCAGTTAAATATTTAATATCTACTGAAAAAGTGAAGAAACTTTGCACTATAATCTGTTTTTTTTTAGAAAATAAAAAACGTCCTGCGCGTGATGAAAATTATCTCTATTGGTTGATAAATTCAGGAATCATCTTATTAGAAATTCAAGCTAAGGAAAAAAAGATCCATTATATGTACTTTTCTTAATATCTGTTTTTAAGAGTTGATTAGTTATATTACCATAGTTTTATTTATTCTTCTGTTTACGTCTGTTTATATTTTATCTGCTCATCCATTCTGTTATTTTGTTACATCACTAATATTCGAGAAATGTTCAAATTATTTCGTGTACGGTAATCAGCTAGCCTGGTGTGAAAACCGGACGTAACATTGATTTTGGTGTGTTTTGGAACTGTGTATAACATTATTTATAGTGTGGTATGGAAAGCGAATACAACATTCGTTGTAAGTTGGTGTGAAAACTGGACGTAATTTTCATATTAGCGTCGTTTGGAAACGGAATATAACATTCATTGTAGAGTTTTGTGGAAACGTGACGTAAAGCAGATGATGAATGTGGACGTGAACTATACGATACACATCTGTAACAGCTGCACGTGCAGTGTTCAGTCACGTTCATCGTCAAAGAAACTTCCAATGACTACGTGTCACTTTTGGTAACTTCAAATTGTTTTAGAGGCGTTTCTTTCCCTAAGTAATAAACTTTACCAAGCTTTATTTTTTATCAAATTTTATTATCATTACATTTCACAGACATGAAACCGTATTTTGAAATGAATTGAAAACATCACACGCAAGCTGATTTATAAAATAGTCATTGATGTTTATAACCATGTGTGACTTCATTAGCGAAACGAGTCATTAAAAGTTATCTTTGTAGACGTACTTAGCCATGTTTAACTTTTTAAAAGCCCCCCAGTGGCTCAGCGGTATGTCTGCGGGCTTACACGCTAAAATCCGGGTTTCGATACCCGTGGTGGGCAGAGCACAGATAGCCCATTGTGTAGCTTTGTGCTTAATTCAAAACAACAACAACAACTTTTTAAAAAGCATCGTATTATTCATTGAAAGTTTACGTTTCATAAATTATCACTCATAAAACAGTAAATATATAAACAACCCATGATAACGAGATATTAAAATAAACGTAATTATATATTCAGTTCACCGTTAACCAGTTTTAAATTATGATCTGCTAAAGTTCCAAAACTTTCAAAATCTTTGGAAGAAACGCGACATATCTTCCGCTCTAAAAATAAAACTAGAGGGAGCTTTAACAACTTATGCTAAGAAAACAGGTTGTATATTAATCAGCTAACATTTCCAGTTCGAATAAAAAAATACAACAATGAATTAGTATTATCTTTCTCAGCTATTATTTGGATCCAATATACAGGATGTCCCAAGCAAGCACATACCATAAAGAAACTTGGATTACATTTGTAATATCTGAGATGACAACAAAATTAAAAACAAAATATATTTTGAAGACTGTAATCTTCATTTAAATTAACCAATAAGTTTCTACTCGTCTTCTATCATAAGCTGTAATCAGCCTAATTCTGCGTTCAAATCCCTAGAACACATTTTCCAACAGAGCTGTAGCAATGGTAAGTTAGTATTACAGATAAAAACTTTTAGCTTCTCAAGATTCCTTTGTTTGTTATGATAGACTTTTGTTTAATAAATCAATGACTTCAAAGATAAAAATCCTAAAGGTTAAAATTGGGAATTGTTATTTTACTTTAAATATACAATGAAACATATGATAAAAATAATGAATTAAATTAAAACTTATAATATATTTAAAACTTTCTTTCTGCTATATTCATTTTAGTACCCTCTGTATTTTTGTTAAATCGTGTCATCTGGGATACACTGTAAAATGAATGTATTTTTGTAAGTTATTACAATAAGTTAGATTCAACGATAAAGATATTTCGTCGAAAATATTCAATTATTTTAGACATTTTTAACCGAGTTGTTATTTAAAACATTTAGAGATGTTTAGAAAAATAAATGCTGATATTTTTATCTCAGAAAATTAAAATATCTTGGAACTCATGTTTTAAGAATCCAAAGCTATTTTCATTAACACAAAGCATTTTCAAATAACAAATAATAGCAAATACATTTAAATAGGCTTGGGTGACGATTGGGTGCTTTTTTGTTATTTCTATGGAAGAATTACTTCGATAAAAATAGTTTATTTTAGACTTGGTTAAAATAGTTTACTGAATGGATGAATTTGTTTGTTTCTAATTTCGTGTGTATTTATTTTAGGACACATGGATGAAGTAATAACAAATACAATTTGTATAGACTCTTTGACGACGATTGTTTCTTGTTTGAATGAATTAATAAACTGAAAATACGTTTAAATAGACGTTGATAACGATGGTTTTGTGTGTGGATAAAATCGTAAAACCGAAACTTTAGTTTGCTTAGTGAATTACTCCTGGATTACTTTCAAATACTCAAATTATTGCAAAGTAATTTTGTGAGCTAACTGCTAAATATTATAAGTGAATAATATGTGACTTGGCACAATTTGTCTTTGCAAAACATTTGTAGGAAATGGCCAGGTGGTCGGGGTACTCGAATCACAATGTGAGGATCATGAGTTCGAATCTTCCTTACATCAGAAATGCTCATCCTTTCAGCCGTGGGGTGTTATAAAGTGATTATTCAATCCCACTATTTGTTGTTAAAAGAGTAGTCCGAGAATTGGCGTTGAGTGGTAATGACATTCTGCCCTCTTTCTAGTCTTCCACTGCTAAATTAGGGACGGCTAGCGCTGATAGTCCTCGCGTAGCTTTGCGTGAAATTCAAAACAAACAAATAAATGTACCTTTGGAGAAAAATTATTTTAATTCGCTAGTATTATGTTTGTGTGTTTATACTGGGCTTCATAAGACACATGCTTATGATAACAGACGTTTGAAAATAGAAGATTTCGAAATTTATTTTAGGAAAAAATATTTAATTTACAATAAAACTAATTTGTAGCTCGATGTACAAGTCCTTATTTAGTGATGCATATAATTCTGTGGTAAAGAGATAAAAGATGCAAAAAGTAATGTGAAAAGGAGTGAAATCTTGGGAATACCACGATATTAATTCTTTTACCGTATTGGCCCGATTTTAGGACGATCACTTGTATAAGGAAACCCTCATTTTAAGAAACTGCAATAAAAAACTAGGTGCCATAATATTTTTTTTAGACCCACAAAATTAATATTTTTATTAAACAGTCTGCAGGTGAATTACTTGCAAGGACTAGCGATGATTTTGAACGAGCATGTGGAGCGCTTAGATACACAGATGCTGCTTGGAGATTCAAGAATGCGACAGGCTCGAGTAGGGAAAAATGGCCTGTAGTCGGCCGCGATTATAAGGCGACTAAATGTTTTACAATCTGATTATTAATTTTAAAAAACAACAAAAAACGCTTTCTAATCGGGACAATACAGTGATTTGGAACGAAGTATTAACTACTATAGCATATCAGTATGGGGTATCAAAATGTATTTTCTGAGTTAAGTAACCATTAACATTCCACTTAGTTTACTGGAGCTCTCTTCCCATTTTCTTTTTTCTAAGTAAACATTTATATAAAATTGCAACCCTCAGTGAAAAATTTAATTTAAAAGCTAGAGGTAGAAGGGCTAACAGATGTGGAAAACCTGGGCTTAAGCGACAAATGTGTTCCTTGAAAGAGTCTAACTACCAGTTATTATAAGGTATCTCAAACTAAGCGTTTCAAATGCTTTGAAGGATGTAGTGCTTTGAAAATATCCATTCATTTACTTCATTTGAAGCAGAAAAAGAAATGTGCATTATAATTACTGCTAAAAATAATATTCTGATAGACGTTGAATATAGTATTGAAAAATCAAAAATCATATTTTTATTGGTGATTTAGTTCTATTAATCACGTGTTTTAGCGTGTTTTAAAAGTTAGCGCATTCTGTATATTGCATATAATGCCTCTTACGTATTCTTTAAGAATGTTAAAGAGACATATAAAAACTATAAGATGTCATGAAATAAAACTCATGTAATTATAATATTATAATAAGTTCTCACAAAGTTTAGGCCTAGACTGATACTTCGTTGTGTGAAACTTTTAATGTTATATTTCGCTTTGTAACAAAACAGTTCATTTGTTGTGTTTTTTTTATACCAAAGCCGCATCCGGCTACCTGCTCTGTCCACCGAAATGGGAATCTAATTCTGGTTTTTAACGCTAACTGTAAATCCGTAGATCATAAGTTTTACCGCCGCTCCACCAGGGTACTATAACAAAACAGAAATGTATTGAATGTGATGCTACACGTACCAATCAAACAGTATATTTGAAGATTAATATTAATGAAAAAATACCCCTACCTCCACACACAGAGTTAACCACATTACTGGTAACCAGTTTACTTTTTGACTTACAAACCTTTTTATTAGGGAGTAAGAAATACAAATCATTGGCATGTTATATGTTGCAGCTAAGAAGTTTCAGGTACGAAACTCGGCATTATGCAAATCAACAGTTTTTTGTTTGTTTTTTTACTTCTACCTATACTATTTTTCATACTTGATTAATTATATATCTATTCGTTCGTGCGTTTGTGATTTTAGCGTTGTAAATCCGTGAAATTACTGCTGTACCAGTAATGGGATCAGAGTTCTGAGCAAAAGTGGACCTAGATTACTGACCAGCTATTTGATAAATCGTTTATTTTAATTGTATCTCCTTAAGTCCAGACTCATTAAAGCGAAACAAACTAATTATATAAATTCGTATCAGCTCTGTTTAGCTGAATAGCTAGGGCCCGGCAGGGCCAAGAGGGTTGAAGCGTTCGACTCGTAATCTGAGAGTCGCAGGTTTGAATCTCTATCACACCAAACGTGCTCTCCCTTTCATCCGTGGGGGCGTTAATCTCACTATTCGTTGGTAAAAGAGTAGCTCAAGAGTTGGCGGTTGGTGGTAATGACTAGCTGTCTTCTTTCTAGTCTTACACCACAAAATTAGGGACATCTAGCGCAGATAGCCTTCAAGTAGCTTTGCGCGAAATTCAAAACAAAACAAACCTGAATAGCTAAAACATTGTTGTTTTTGTCGATTTATACGCTTGTACGACGGATCGCTCTGGTGAGGAGACTAGTAATGATGCGTAATGTTTTGAATTACGAGAGAAAAAAGAGAAACCACAAAACAAAATCCAATTTAGTAACACAATATGACGTTTTTCACAAAGATAATTTCGTACTGTTAATATTTCCAGTGCCTTCTCCCAGTTTCTGGTGTCACAATTAGCTAGTTTACCTTTTAACAACGAAATTGTGTCACTTAGAGTAAAGATAAACTTGTGTGTTCGTACAAGTATATTAGAAAGTAAGGAACAAACAAAAGACACTACACTGGTTAAACAACCAGATTCCTTAAACCGTAATTACAAGTAACACAAGTTATAACTATAATAAAAAAACGATCTCGAAATAAAATATGAAACCACTTTTTAACAATGTAAGTACATTCGAAACCTTAACGACAACTAAACTACAACTGAAACTAAACAGACCTTTTTACAGGGTGGTCGCGAGAAAAGCGGAAAATTTGTCAAACAGCTATTTATTTTTACAAAGAATAAATTTTACAAAGTTTTTTAAAGGCATATGTTATATTACATTCATAGATGCTCAAAATGTCGTCCGGGCACTTCAGAGCAGCGTCTTAACCTAGAATTCCAAGCTCGTGTAGCGTTTTGAAGGGTAACTTGTGAGATATCGTTCCAAGCTCTTTTTCAAATTATCAATAGAGTTTATGTCACGTCGACATATTAAAATATTAAAATCATGCATTTTGTTCATGATGTAAAGAAATCAAAATAGAAATGAGTAAGCACGCATTTTATTCATGATCTCATCTGACCCTCAAATTTCCCGCTTTTCTAGCGACCGCCCTGTAGTTTACTGAATAATCATTTGTTCTGATAAAACATCAAACAAAAGACGATACTATCAAACGACATGATCCCTCAGTGGCTCAGCGGTATGTCTGCGTACTTACACGCTAAAATCCGGGTTTTGATACCCGTGGTGGGCAGAGCACAGATAGCCCATTGTGTAGCTTTGTGCTTAATTCAAAACAACAACAATCAAACTACATGATGAAACCACTTTTTGGTTTACTGTCTTATATCTAACAAACACAATGTATAAGTAATATCGGTAAATCAGAACATCTCCCGTGTGCTACAAACAACGCAGATGTTTTTTGTAAAAACGTTGTACATCTCTTAACAGCCCGGCGTGGCCAGGTATTTAAGGCACTCGACTCGTAATCCGAGGGTCGTGGGTTCAAATCACCGTCACACCAAAGATGCTCGCCCTTCCAGCTGTGAAGGCGTTATATAGTTACGGCGACTCCCATTATTCGTTGGTAAAAGAGTAGCCCAAGAGTTGCCGGCGGGTGGTGATAACTAGCTGCATTTCCTCTACGGCTAGCGAAGATAGCCCTCGTGTAGCTTTGCGCAAAATTCAAAACAATCAAAACACATTTATTGTAAATTCAGAAACATTTGTTTCATAGAAATAAACCGTTCATTAATTGTTTCTTGAATTTCGCTCAAAGCTACACGAGGTTATTTGAGCAAACCGTCCTTAATTTAGCAGTGTAAGACTAGAGGAAAAGCAGCTAGCCATCACCACCACCGCCAACAATTGAGTTGCTCTTTCACTAACAAATAGTGGGATTGACCGTGATATTATAATGCCCTTACGGCTAAAAGGGTGTTTGGTGTGACAGGGATACGAACCCGCGACCCTCAGATTACGAATCGAGCGCCCCTAACCACCTGGCCATGACGGACACTCAATTACGTGTGTATATCATATAAAATCAAATCACTAGGCCGTTTCTTGTTTTCTTTAGTCTGTGAAATAAATATTTGATTAATAACTGTTTTTATGTTTCTAATAAGTGAACTTCTGTTGCGTGTGAAGTTAGACTGCATTATGTATATTGGCTAAGTGTGTCTTAAAATCAACTGTGTAAATATCAAATGATTTTGTAACTTATTGCCGCCAAAACACGCGCCATATTTGGGAGGTCAAAGGTCCATAATACTTCCATTTTTTAACGAGATAAGAGATAATTGTCAGTAATATCGACTGACTGCCTTTACTCTGATTTATTAATTCAAAATAATAGGTGGTTACGAAAAATTGTCCTAAACAAGCGAAACGTCAATTTCGACCTGGTCATTACTTAGGTCATCCAGTCAAGCGTTGAACACAACCCACATTATATGGAATGATTGCGTAATTTTACCCCTTCTGTTGGTTCAGCAGAAACTGTGTGGTGGGAGAGAAATTGTAACCCTAAAATTCAGTCTTCGATTCCTGCGGTTGACACATATAGCCTATTTTGCAAATTCGTCCTTAAGCAAACTTACCAGTATCTGTCGATAAGACGCAGAGTTTTTCTCTATCCGTAATAGGTATTTCGTAGCTTCTATAGAGTAGCGATGTAACTAGTAACACAAGAAAAAAAATCGTACTATTAAAGCAACCCGTTAAGTATAGACCCATAACACCTCTACGAATGGTCGAGTTGACATAAAACATGTATAACACTTGTTTACACGAGAATGATTTAGTGTTATATTTCAAAGTACAGTGAGCTGCATGGGGTGAGGTGGGTTTCGAAATCACGTTCCTCTGTGCCCTAATAATTTGTCAATTACTAAATCTGTTTCCTATATTTGCGGACAAATCGATCGAACGTACGCAGTGAATTATATCATTTCTGTCTGCGTTTAGCGTTACCACCGAACGTAAAACGCGAACTATTGCCTCGATAGAACGAAGACCGAAACAATAGTTCCTGATGATTAAGTAATGCGAGAGCTTTCAACACTTATTCGTGCAATTAAGTCAGGAATGTTTGTCCAGAAGAAAGTAACCACGGTTAGTAAACGCCTTCCCAGATGTAGTTAGAAGTATGCCTGCGAAGATGAAAATACACAGACATCGCACAGTGTTGATACTCTATACAAGCTTACTTATATAGAGGGTTGAAGAACGTATCATGAGATAGCTATCTTAGTGGCCCGGCATGGCCAAGCGTGTTAAGGTGTTCGACTCGTAATCTGAGGGTCGCTGGGTTCGAATTCCGGTTGCACCAAACATGTTCGCCCTCCCAGCAGTGGGAGCGTTTTAATGTGACGGTCAATCTCACTATTCGTTGGTAAAAGAGTAGCCCAAAAGATGACAGTGGGTAGCGATGACTAGCTGCCTTTTCTCTAGTCTTACACTGCTAAATTAGGGACGCCTTACGCAGATAGCCCTCGAGAAGCTTTGCGCAAAATTAAAACAAACAAACAAACAAACAAACAGCTATCTTGGTGTTCTCGTATGTTACAATTCATGAGACGGGCCAGGTGGTTGAGGTACTCGACTCGTGATGTCAAGGTTGCGGGTTTGAATCCCAGTCACATCAAACGTGCTCGCCCTTTGAGCAGTGGGGGCGTAATAATGTGATGATCAAACCCACTATTCGTTGGTAAAAGAGTAGCAAAAGAGTTTGCAGTGGGTGGTGATGACAGGCTGCTAAATTACGAATAGCTAGCGCAGATAGCCATAGTGTAGCTTTGCACGAAATTCAAAAATAAACAAACAATTCATGAATTCAAGATTGAATAATTACTATGCTACCAAACTATATGTTGAACTGAATAATTACTATGCTACCAAACTATATGTTGCACTGAATAATTACTATGCTACCAAACTATATGTTGCACTGAATAATTACTATGCTACCAAACTATATGTTGAACTGAATAATTACTATGCTACCAAACTATATGTTGAACTGAATAATTACTATTCTACCAAACTATATGTTGAACTGAATAATTACTATTCTACTAAACTATATGTTGAACTTTTCATCTGTTGAAAGCATGATTATTATATGATTTTATTTCTGTGATTTATTAAGTAGTTTTATTCTACATGTTTCTTTTTACAATAATATCTCTGTGTTTATGTGAACGTGGATGTGTATAGATATATGTCGATGTGTGTTAATAAATAGATAAGTGAATGTCTTCATAGATGTTACTGTCACGCCCTTTTGATGAATTTGGAATCACGTATGATTCGAAAAGACAAACAAAGAAATGTTGTATAATTAGCAAATAAAGAAGTTGACACGTGTATTATAAATAAGACGTTGGTAGATAATGAACAAATAAATTATCCGATTAACAAAGTAAACATTCATTTATCTGTACATTATAATGAAATGAGATTTCAAAGTCTCACTACATCGTTTACTCCATATTTGCTACGTTCGGTCATACTCTATCTGACGACCGTGCATTATGACAATATTTCAGAAGTTTAGTTCCCATTTAAAAGAAGTTCTGTTGTTTGGCTACCAAGTAAAAATCATACTATATCTTCCATATATTTTTCCATAATCCATCTCTCCGATGTATAAGAATAACTGTTTTCCAGTGCCCATTTCAATTGTCCGAAGTCACAGAAGTTCTTGTTTACTTGCACAGGAAAATATTTTTTGATTATGGTGTATACTTGTGTCTAAGATAAGTGGACACACTTTTTCAACGACCTTTGTATTCACGAATTACCTGGTTCAAAACTCCATACTTTGATTACCACATCTAGCGTACAACTTTTTTACAGGTCTCTTTCTGATTATTCCTGAAACCCCAAGATAATCCATTATTTTTTATCTTGCAATGTCATCAGGTGCAGGGAATAACACCATTTTTAAAATACTAAATACCTAATTAATGCATTCATGTGATCTTAATATACAAATATTTTACTTGGGAAGAGGTTGTTATATATCCTTTCCAAACACAATTAATTTTGATGGCACCACAATTCTTACGAAGCAACAAACTCAAGGAACATATAATTTCTAAGCAAAACGATATAAACTGTTTAACAAAGTGCGTCTCACCGAAGCGTTGTATAAAAAAAATTATTAAAAGAAGTTTCCATGCAGATTTGTTGCTACTTTTACCTGAAATATTTCTGATTCGATGTTGGACATCTAAATGTAATTCTCTTAGATTCTGGGCTTCTGTGACTTTACATCGGCTGTTATGCGACTTTCTGACTCGCATATTGAAGATATAACACATTCACATTTTTCTAATAGCATAGAAAAATATTAAAAGACTTACTTTTAATAAGCTTATTAGGTAAAGATTTGTCTAAATGCATACGTGCTTTTATATATGCATTCATATTTAATTTATGTACAACAAAATTCTATAATATTTAAAGATATTTGGTTTTTAACAGTGGCCCGGCATGGCCAGGTGGTTAAGGCGTTCTATTCATAATCATAGGGTTTCAAGTTCGAATTCCCGTCACACCAAACATGCTCGTCCTTTTAGCCGTGAAGGCGTTATAATGTGACGGTCAATTCCACTATTGGTTGGTTAAAGAGTAGCCCAAGAGTTGGTGGTGATGACTAGCTGCCTTCCTTCTAATCTTGCACTGCTAAATTAAGGACGGTAATTAGGGAAGGTAAGTAGTCATTACTACCAACTCTTGGGCTACTCTTTAACCAACCAATAGGGGTAAAAAAGGCGAGCACATGTGGTGTGACGGGGATTGGAACGTGTGAATCTCAGAGTAAAAGTCGAGTGCCTTAACCATCTAGCTATGTTAGGCCTCTTTGTATATCTTAAAGCGCAATCTAATATGAGGTTGATTCTTAAAAATAAAATTAGGAACTGTTGTTGACACATCATGGAAGTATGGTGTTTGTAATCATTGAAATACATAAGAATAGGTTAATTGATTTATATGAATTTGTTATAAATAAAGACTGCTTGTATCATTGAACATTTATAAGTGACGTCACTTTAAAATATCTTCCATGATGTTACGACTGCTGTAACTAAATAGATTATTTGTATCCAGAAAGACAAATAGTCATGTTCACAGAGATCGACGACTTCATGTATGGTATACTGAAAACTTGGAACATGAATTAATTGGTGCTTTCCGCCATATTTATAAATCTTACGTGCGTTGAAAATGAGGTTTTAAAATGAAAAAAACGCAGGCTTTGAATTCCCAGCTTGGTCGTGTGTAGGCTTAGTAACAACAAGTAAATATTTCAATAATTTTTAAACTGGTTGTAAAAGAATTAGCGTGCATGCACCCAGACATACATTGTTACGAAGCCTTGCTTTTGAAAATAATCGGGTAGTTTGACATGCGTGTTTGGATGTACACACTTGGGTTCGTGTTGTTAGATGGAATATGTAATCAACATTGTATAGTAAATTATCTTTTAATGTTTAACAGATACAAAAATATTGTATGATTTAGCACTCACATGAAGGGTAAGTCTAACAATTACTAACCGAAGTAACCCACTGTGATTTGGTTTGTTTTGAATTTCGGACAAACCTACTTTAGGGCTATCTGTACTAGCCGTTTCTAATTTAGCAGTTAGTCATCACCACCCACAGCCAACTCTTAGACTACTCTTTTACCAGCGAGTAACGGGATTGACCGTCACATTATAACGCCCCCACGGCTAAAAGGGCGAACATGTTTGGCGCGATGCGAATGCAAACCCGCGACCCTCGGACTACGAGTCGCACACCTTAACCCACTTGGTCATGCCGGGCCTTTATTGTAAATAAATAAGCGTATGGGCTTCATTTCCAGTTAGAATGGTAAAGGACTTTGCCATAATGTTATCTACACGCATAAAATTTATTATTTTTTTTTAGAAAATATTGTTTGTTTGGAATTAAACACAAAGCTCCACAATAGGCTCTGTTCTTTTTTCACCACGTGTATCGAAACTAAGTTTCTAACGGTGTGGGTCCGCTGTGCCACTGGGGGATTCCAGAGAAAATTGTGAGTAAACAGCTCTTTAATTGAGCTCCTTTAAAAGGCAAGAAAAATTTTAATAGCCGGTAACACCTATCACGCGCATACACTTGAATCAGTTTTAAAACTCATGATCTCTAATAACCTGCCCTGTAATTGTTGAAATTATTTTAGGCAGGATTTAAATAATGTAATCTTTAAGACCTTGGGCGTGGTCAAATAAAACAATCAAAAAGGTCTGACCTCTAAGTCCAAAACTGTAATTAGGTCTCAAATCGGTCAAGAGATGATGAAGCTATGAGCTGAAAATTTGTACTTGGGGAAATTCAATATTTCTGTGAGCCGCAGATGAAAAACGTTCACGTAGCGAAAGCTGCAGTTTTAAGCCGAGAACATAGAATAATAATTGTTTGATTCATCTGATAAGTCCTCCGCGGAGATCAAACCACGGATTTTAAAGTTATAAGTCCATAGATCTACCGGCGGATGGTCAGACAGTATGTTCTACTGTATTACACAGATATAATATACCATTTATCTGTTTAGTTGTTTAGAATTAAGCACAAAGCTGCACAATGGGCTATCTGTGCTCTGCCCACCACGGGTATCGAAACCCGGATTTTAGCGTGTAAGTCTGCAGACATACCACTGAGTCACTGAGGGGCATTTATCTGTAGTTGCATATTTGTGTTTTTACACACAAATTTTTCTCTACAAGTGGATTTTCTCGTCATCACTGAAAACAAAAGTGTGTTCTGTCGGTATATTTTTTGTAGTAAATGACAAACTCGCTGATCGTTTTGTCCAATGTCAGAGAGGTTTTAAAGAGAATGCCTTTACATATGTTGATATAGCTGTTTGAGATACTGATAGATTATATAGTCTGAATAATCCATTGGGTGTATTTACTTCACTGAAAGATACCATCTTAATGTAAAATATTTGTATGTTTTCCGTTCTGTTTTCAATTTTTGATATAAAATTCAAATGCATTGTACATCAGCAATCCAAAATTGTACTGATAATTTTGGCATACACCTAAAATTGTGACTTACAATCCAATTAAAGTTGTAATGATGATTAGATAATAACCTTACATGTTAACTGACCAAATAATATTTCTAAACAATTCTAGAATGAATTTTGAAATTGTCATTGGGCTATTTAGAAGTGCTTAATTTAATGTAATGTTGTAGTTATATTATTGTGGCAGGTGCTTGTCACACTTATCATAATAAGAACAATATCACATTCACAGTTTGGTCTGTATGAATAATGTGAACTCATGAAGAAACCTAGTACAATCTGTCATCTCTGGTCTCCCAGAAATGAGAACTAAAGCAGCATGGAAAGATTTGGAAGAGTCTGCTGAGGATATATGTAAGAAAGTGGGAATATGCACTGAGACAGTACATCAAAGTGGACAGCGATCAGCCCCTAGACACCTGGACGAATTCATAATCACATTTAGTACTGGCCAAAGAGATGAACCAACACCAGATGCCAGGAGACACACCTTCTGTGCCATCACAGACAGGATGCTCAACGAACTGAATAGAAGATTCTCCTCTGATGCCTGTAGTGTTGTGATGGATGCAACTGCATTGAACTCCAAACACTCCACATTTCTGGACAAGCAAGCACTCTTAGGAATGGCAGCAAACTATGGTGTGGCAGAGGATGACATAACAGTGGAGGTTCACCAGTTGAACCGGCTAATTGCCTGAAAGAAAGACGAGGGGCAGGAAGTATCCACACTATTGGAGCTTGCAACCATGCTGGAGACATACAAGGATGCCTTCACGGGTCTCCACAAACTTGTATCCATCCTGTGACCCTGCCTGTCACTTCAGCTGCCTGTGACAGAAATTTCTCATGTCTGAAGCTTTTCAACACATACTTGTACAACAGCAGTGGTAACAACCGCACCAGCAATCTTACTGTCATACGAGTAAACTCTAGGAGGGCAAAACAGCTCGATACTTATACTGTTATAGACACATTTGCTGCCAATAACCAGAACAGGCGCATTGTTTCGAAGTAATATTGACTATAAACACAACACGATGAAAGATAGTTAGCCTGATAGTGAGTGACCTTACTTTTCCTCAGAGTGTATTAACTTTACATGGGATAATTTGTTTCTGCTGTGTAAACTATGTCCTTATGTTATATTTCTTTTGATTTGTAGCTTTACTCTTAATGTTATATCAAATGTTCAATCTTAGCTAATTTTGATTTTCTTTATTATTATGTATTTCTTTGGGTGGAATTTAGGTGAGGTTCCCCTTTTACATATATGAATATTTTCATAAACAGATTATTTCTAATTTTTAATAATGAATTATTAATCAGAGTTTGAGTTTCCAATGAAAACTGCACTGAAAACGCAGTTCAGAATAGCATACTTTTCTGAAATGTACCTTGGTATTTACATTATTATAATTTACCATCTATTATTCATATTGATGGCATTTTGGGAAGCCCCTCCACAGTTTACCTCAGCCACCCCTCAGCACCACCCCCCTCCACGAAAATATCCTGGCGCCGCCACTGGACGTATCCTTTGCCAAAAGAGCGTTTAAACCATATAACATAACCGAATGCTTTTTACAATTGCGCTCACAGCAGAAAACGTGTACGGTGTTCAGTAGGCTTGACGTATCGTAACCCAGATATCATAAACCACATGGAGACAAAGTGGCAACAGCGAACTAAACCACATAGAGACAAAGTGCAACACACTAACCACTTCTACCACGACCAGCCAGGTAAAGTGTAGTTTTAACAATCAATTTGAATTTAGTTAACGCTATTTTCGCCGAGAAGTTGCTTACGTCATATAACTTATACTCGAAGCAACATTTACACTTTAGATTTACAATATTTCAAACTTTAGTCACTTTATTACAAAAAGATTATTCTTAAAATATCATTCAGTGCGTGATTCAAATGTGTGCTGTGAAGATAAACAGAGAAAACCGGTCGTCGTAAAAGTATTATTGGTGTCACCAAAAGGTGTTCCGATATCTATTAACTAATAACGCCCTCCAGTGGCTCAGCGGCATTTCTGTGGAGTTACAACGCTAAAAATTGAGTTTCGATATCCGTGATGGGTAGAACACAGATATCCCATTGTTTAGTTTTGTGCTTAATTACAGAAAAATAATGAATCAATAATGCACGTTTCTAATGTACGGGTGGCCCTGGCATGGTCAAGCGTAATCCGACGGTCGCGCCAAACATGCTCACCCTTTCAGTCGTGAGGGCGTTATAAAGGTACGATCAATTCCAGTATTCGTTGGTAAAAGAGTAGACCAAGAGTTGGCGGGGGATGGTGATAAGTAGCTACCTTCCCTCTAGTCTTACACTACTAAATTAGAGATGGCTAGCACAGATAGCCATCGAGTATATTTGTGCGAAATTTTAAAACCAAGAAACAAACTAGTGCACGCCGTGATATAAGTAGAATACATCACCTTTTTAAGATACCCCCTAGTGGCACAGAGATTAATGTTACGAACAAAATAAATCTTAAAATGTTATTTTTTATAAATAAAACATGACAATAGGGGACATTTTTTAATTTCGCGCAAAGCTACACGAGATCTATCTGCGCTAGTCGTCTCTAATTTAGCAGTGTAGGACTGGAAGGAAGACAGCTAGTCATTACCACCCACCGCCCACTCTTGGGCTATTCTTTTACGAATGAATAGTGGGATTGACCCTCGCATTATAACGCTCCCACGACATGTTTGGTGCGAGGGGGACTTCAACTCGGGACTTTCAGATTAAAAGTCGACGGCTTTAACCCACTTGGCCATGCCGGGCTCAACAGGGGAATGCAAACGACTAACTGACTGGCTAACTTCTAGATTAATTTTATAAATAATGTCTCAAGTTTGTTGTTGTTTGGTATTAAGCACAAAGCAACACAAAGGGCTCTCTGGGCTCTGCCAACTACGGGTATTAAAACCTGGTTTCAAGCAGTGTAAGTCCGCAAATAAAACAAAACAGAAAATACCCTGATGAGACTATTGTTGCTATTTTAAACCATCAAATCGTAGCGGAAATTTTACGATGCAAAGAATTAAAATCGCTTAAACTGTTTATATAAACAGCAAAGTGAAAAATGCTGATTTAGAAATATATTTCATTTGTTTGTTATTTTTTGTAAAAAGGTTCATTGTAAAGGTTGCAAGTGCGTCACGCATGCGTGCTACAAGGATATCCAGCTGTACAGATTGGCCTACTTTGTAGCATGTTCCACTACATTCCCATTTCTTTAGAGCCCTCTTGAATTAGAAATGAAACGGAACGCTTTGTTCATTTTTGTTGTCCATATGTGTCGAAATATAAACTGAAAAAAAACTGAAAATATATAGCCAAGCTTGGCAAAGAATGTCGAAACGCATGTTTCAGCACGATGTACTTCTGAAAACAAACAAAAAACAATAGAAATTTGTTTTTTTTTGTTGTTTTTTATTTTCCTAGTCTCCACCAACAGATATTTTTCAACCAATAATTTCGAGTTTAAAGCATTCTGTGCATTGTTTAACACTATATTACAGTTGTTTTCCTACAATCACGCTTTGGAACTTAAGAAATAAAACAAATGTTATTCTGTTTTGGTTATCAGAGCTTTTTATTTGAAGAACAAATTGCATTGAAAGTACAATCATACCTTACAATGACTACAATTTAGATTTTTTGAATGATTAGATAGATGGCTTTAGCGAAGGTACTTAAGATCTTTTGAACCCTTAATCTAAAGAGTTCAATTGATATTTTATGATTTAACTTGGTTTAAACCACATATGTTTTCGATTTTTAATAACAAAATATAAAAATGACGGTCAATCACGTTAAAACTCTTGAACTACTCTTGTACAAACGAATAGTGGGATTGACCGTAACATTATAACGCCCCCATGGCTGGGAGTGAGTGCGAGCATGTTTGGTGCGACTCGGGCGCGAACCCGTGACCATCAGATTACGAAGCCTTAACGCGCTTGGCCATGCCGAGCCATAGTCAGTGGATTGACACCAACAAATTCTGTAAGTTATTAATGACTCCGGATGAATGCATAATAGTGAAATATTGAACTAATAAAAATACTTTATATAAATATAAATCATTATTTTATTTAAACTAACAAAATTCTCTAGAAATAAACTCCATTTTGTATCTCAGAACAATTGTATGGGTATTAACACTAATCAGTAACAGTGTTAATACCCATAGCAGCCATTCTGACATACATTTTTATTTCAAGTAATTTTCTCATCATCAAGATTTTCCATTTTAGTTTGAATAATCTCAAACATAGTATCACATATTATTCACACAGTCAATTACAACTGTTGTATGTTAATAATTAAATTTAGCAAAACAACAATTATGTTTGTTTGAGACTCAACACAAAGCTACATAATGGAGCATGGACCATCGAAACCCGGTTTTTGGCGTTTAAGTTCGCACACATATCGCGAGGGGGGACAGCGGGAAAGAACATTTAATGAATTGACAGACTGGAAAACTTATGTTGATAAGTTAACTTAGAACCAAGAATCCAAAAGAAACATTTAAGATAAAATAAATTTTCATATCTCAGAATATGAAAAAGACAATTTAAAATGTTTGTTTGTTTGTTTTGTATTTCGAGCAAAACTACACGAGGGCTCTCTGTGCTAGCCGTCCTTTATTTATCAGTGTAGGACAAGGGGGAAGACAGCTGGTTATCACAACCTACCGTCAACTCTTGAGTTACTCTTTAACCAACGAAGAGTGGGATTCACCGTTACATTATAACTCCCTCACGGCTGAAAGGGCGAGCATGTTTGGTGTAACGGGGATTCGAACCTCCGACCCTGTGATTATGAGTCGAGTGTCCTAATCACCTGTCCATGCAAGGCCAATTTAAAATGAGTAATCCTTGTTTTTATTGGCTCGTGGTTTGAATGATGAATCAATAAGGTCTTGCTTCTGTTTTTATGTCATTGAAACTGTGATACTTTGAGGAAACTTTTATAGTAAGAGGGTGTATATAACTTTGTGTCATACTGTATTACATCAAATGGTTAGGGTACTCCATTCGTAATCTGAAGGAGGTGGGCTCAAATCCAGTCTCAGCAAAGATACTTGCCCTTTCAGCCCGAAAGGTGTTATAATGTGATGGTCAATTTCACTATTATCACTGTTACTTGGTAAAAGAATAGCTCAAGAGTTGGCGATAAGTGGTGATGACTAGCTGCCTTCTCTCTAGTCTAGCACTTCCTGTTTAGGGATGAGTGGCACAGATAACTCTCGTGCAGCTTTGCGCGAAATTTAAATCATACCACATTAACCGTGTCACTCCGTAGTGACTCTCTCCAAAATGTGCTTAAAGTAACGTCTCTAGACTGTCGTTACAAATTTACGTGCATGGGACGTCCAGTTTGTACCACGGATTCATATATAACACACCTGCTGACACAGCTAACAATAACACTAAATTTTTGGATATGAACCGATCTGAATATTTATGTGAGGATAATGTTTAAAAGGTTTTGTTTAATTTGTAAATCAATTGTATTTCCAGTCTTGAATTTTTTTTTTTAAACAGCTCTGAAAATGTTGTTGCTAAAGTTTTCGTTGGCGTAGAATATAATTATTCATCTACTGTACATGGTTGAATTATCTTTTTTCTTACCGAGAGATAAAAGTCAGACGATATCCTTTATGTAATAGTACGTGGATAATATCTTATCTAACCCTTTCTTATCACTGTTTGGCCCGGCATGGCCAAGCGCGTAAGGCGCGCGACTCCTAATCCAAGGGTCGCGGGTTCGAGCCCGCGTCGCGCCAAACATGCTCGCTCTCCCAGCTGTGGGGGTGTTATAATATGACGGTCAATCCCACTTTTCGTTGGTAAAAGAGTGGCTCAAGAGTTGGCGGTGGGTGCTGATGGCTAGCTGCCTTCCCTCTGGTCTTACACTGCTAAATTAGGGACGGCTAGCACAGATAGCCCTCGAGTAGCTTTATGCAAAATTCCAAAAATCAAACCAAACCTTGTCACTGTTCTAGATGCTATCAGTTCTGTATAGATGTCCAATAATTGTTTCTTGTTTCACCTAAAGCGAATGATGTAGTTAAAGATGTGGAATGAAAGGTTTTTTCTCGTTCGTTTTGTTGTAAACATTGGTTCGAATATCACGATCTGTCTTCAATTGTAGAAAATTAAAAATTAACTTACTTCTTACTGTTAATAGCGATCGAAATAATCATATCCGAACAACCGAATGCATTTTTGATTTTTTTTTAAATATTAGTTTCTGCAATCATTGTGTCTGTATTTTGGAAATTAACAGCTTTTGTCTATGCCTACTTAACATGATTTGAAAGTATGTGTTAAGAGTAGCTACTGGTGATAGATTTTTAATCGTAAACCTCGAAAGCTCATTTATAGGTTATTTAATCAGTGCACAAGCAAGTGTAATCCCTTAAACGAAAACATCTGTACCCTGAAAAATATATTTCTTTTAATGCTGTATATTCCATTTTATCTGAGAATTATTTTCTTTCTCGAATGATCCACCAATTCGAAAGTTTTCTTAGTAATGCGGCCAGGCATGTTTAAATGGTTTAGGCGCTCGACTAGAAATTTGAGGTTCGCGGATTCATCCGTAAGGGAGTTATAATGTAACGACAATCTCACTATTTGTTGGCAAAATAGTAGCCTAAGAAATGACTGTGAGTAATGATTACTACCTCTATTCTCTCTAGTCTATCACTTCCTATTCATGGACAGCTGACACAGATAGTCCTCGTGTATCTTTGCGCGAAATCGAAAACAAACAAATAAACTCAGTAATGCTTGCAGTTAACTTTGCAAAAGAAAATAAATATAAACTATAAATTGACATTTACGTAACACCCGTCATAAGTTAAAAATATATAAATAAATCAAATAAAAATGGTCCGTCATGGCCAAGCGTGTTAAGGCGTGCGACTCGTAATGTGAGAGTCGCGGGTTCACATCCCCGTCCTGCCAAAGATGCTCGTCCTTTCAGCCGTTGGGGTGTTATAAAGTGACGGCTAAACCCACTATTCGTTGGCAAAAGAGTAGCCTAGTGATGGGTGGTGATGACTAGCTGCCTTCCCTCTATTCTTACACCGCTAAATTAGGGACGGCAAGTACAGATAGTTCTCGAGTAGCTGTGTGTGAAATTCAAAAACGGACAAGCGAATAAAAATTATATTATTACGAATAAAAGCAAAAATATTCATAATTATTCGACTCTATATCACAAACTATCTACATCAGTTGCACAAACGGAAGGTGTGATTTTTGTTCTTTATTTTCACCAAACAGACAATTGTTCTGTTTCATTTCGTCATTTCTTCTCCTTCGCATAATGATGGTGGTTTTTTGAACTCAGATATTGGTGAAATATCAGCAGAGATAATACTAAAAACATCTTTTGAACTAACAAGATATGAGAACAACAACAACAAAAAAGTGGGCCCCTGGCACGACTAGGTGGGTTACGGCACTCGACTTGTAATATAAGGGTCGCGGGTTTGAATCTCTGTCACACCAAACACGTATAGCATTTCAACCGTGGGGACGTTATAATGTTACAGTCACTCCCACCATTAGCTGGCAAAAGAAATAGCCTTGGAGCTGGTGGTGGGTAGTGATGATTTGTTGCCTTCCCTCTAGTTTTTCGACAGTAATGACGTTATAATGTGACGATCAATCCCGTTATTAGTTAGTAAAAATTAGTCGAAGAATTGGTAAGTTAGGGACGGCTAGCGCAGATAGCCCTCGTATAACTTTGCCCGAAATTCAAAACAAAACCAAACGTAAAAAGTGGTGGGAAGACTGGCGGTAAACCTGTTTTCACACCAAAAAAGAAGAACTCGGCAAAAGTTACAGAACAGGTAGTTTGAATTCGCCTTCTAGATAAATCTTATCAAACGAACAGTTGGAAATAACAGGAGATAACATGGAAAATACGTACAGAAAAAGCACACAGATTCAAATAAATAAAAGAAATCAAGTAATAAATTTTGAACCGTAAGCTGATGATAGAACAGTGCAGAGAATGTGTCTTTTATATTTTACACTAAAGTGTTACATTGTGTCGAACACAAAAACATGTAGGAGGCAGTATCAATGATACTGATTTATCAGATAAGTTATTAATCTCCTAAGAAAATTATACAAACGGCAGGTGTCAGCTGCTAGTAACGCAGATGGATTAGAAATTAGTCTAATAATGGAAAATGAATTTGGTAGAGATGGGTTACGTCTCGTAATCGTTTAACATTATGTGAGGATATTATAAGAGAACTGTAAGAAATGAAAGTAAATTGAGAAAAAAATGTAAACGGTTGATAAATAACTAAAATGGGTTACGTGAATGTAACTTGCAACATTCTAACAAAACAACCTTTAAGTAGACTGCCCGAAGGAGTGAATTGTAAAAATATTTAGAAACCTTTAATGTTAAACTTCAATAAAACAAAGGCTCTATTGAGAGACGAAATGGGCCCGGCATGGCCAAGCGTGTTAAAGCGTGCGACTCGTAATCTGAGGGTCACGGGTTCGAATACCAATCGCACCAAACATGCTCGCCCTTTCAGCCGTTGTGGCGTAATAATGTTACGGTCAATCGCACTATTCGTTGGTAAAAGAGTAGCCCAAGAGTCGGCAGTGGGTGGTGATGACTAGCTGCCTTCCCTCTAGTCTTACACTGCTAAATTTGGGATGGCTTGCACAGATAGCCCTCGAGTAGCTTTGTGCGAAATTCAAAAACAAATAAACAAAATTGAGAGACGAAAATAACACGAAAGAGACAGACGTCAGCCTGGCCCGGCATGGCCGGGTGGTTAAGGAGATCGACTGGTAATTTGACGTTCACGGATTCGAATCCCCGTCACATCAAACATGCTTGCCCTTTTACCCGTGAAGCGTATAATTTGACGGTGAATCGTGCTATTCGCTGGTAAAGGAGTAGCCCAAGAATTAATGGTGGATGGTGATGACTAGCTGTCCCCTCTCTAGCCTTACACTGTTAAATTAGGGATGGCTAGCGCAGATAACTCTCGTGTAGCTTTGCACAAAATTCAAAAACAAATGTAATGTGCATAGCTTAAGTTATAAAATAAAAACTTGAAGAATATCAATAGTAAGATGGGGAATGAGGCAGCACGAATACTTGTAATGTCGATAGGATAATTTATAAAATAAAAACTTGAAGAATACCAACAGTAAGATGCAGTAATGGGGCAGCACGAGCACTTGTAATGTTCATAGGCGGAGTTACAGGATGACAGGTGGAGAAGTCTCATGGCTGTGACAAGAATTTCAACATAAGTTAAGTGATAAATAAATAAATAAATATATATATAGTAAACGCTGATTTTATGGCGTTTTTACAAAGTTGATTTTATTACACACATATGAAGCAATACTGTGACTAAGTTGTGTATAAAGCCGCAAAGAGGATTCTTCGTAATTTATATATCGATGTAAACATAGTTTCCACAAGTTATGCAAATATTTACTTCCAGAGATATATCAGCCTAGGATATCATTATTTTAAAATAGGAGGTTGACTTTCAGAAACATTTCTTGTAGAATTACAAAATATTTTGTCTAAAGGAACAGGTTTCTTTATAAAAGAAATCTTCTTTTCTCTTGAAAAGTTTTTTGCACTACACGTATAACAATACGATGCAATCAACGTGTTCGCGACTGTATCACGTGCCGATAGTGACACTGTTATAGGCCGTCAGCTATCCAATCAATTAATGCCATACGAGTATAATGAGCGTGTGTTTTCTTGTAGCAAATCCACATTGGGCTATATGCTGTGTCCACTGTAAGGAATCGGGCCCCTGATTTTAGCGTTGTAAATCCGTAATCTTACCGCTGTACTAACGGGAGACGAGTATAACGAAGCTCATTTGAAATTCATGCAAAGCTACACGAGGGCTATCTGTGCTAGCTGTCCCTAACTTAACAATTCTTTGATTAATTTTTACTAACTAATAGTGGAATTGATCGTCACATTATAACGCCCTTACTGGTGAAAAGACGAGCATGTTTGGTGCGACAAGGATTCGAATCAGAGATCCTCGGATTACGAGTTGGATGCTGTAATCACCTGGCCACGAATACAATGACACACGATAAAATGAGAGAAATATAGTTTCAGTTTCTGCATTTTGTTCCATCTAACTTTATGCTCAGGTAAAACCTATATGGAAATTCAAAACGATTGTTTCAAACCAATACTTTTGATAATGTAATTGGTTGATGTCAAAAGCCAAACTGTCCAAAAGTGAGCGACGTTAAGCAGCTCCTGTTTTGCATAACAGTAGAATGGACATCGAGAAAATGACCTCAGTAGATGTGCGTTATTGCTGAAATAATAAACATTGCCAGTGTAGAAAAAGGTTAAAGCGGACGTCGAGCGTCAAACAATGATATGTCAAGGGTGTAGGTGGGTGCTCTTTACAGGTGAATGTGGTAAATATAAGTTGTTTGACAATAAAATGGTTGAAAGGTGCAAAAAAAAATCACTGTTAACGTAAAACATTTACGGTGGAGCCAATAAGAGGCCAATATGTGTGTGGGCTACGTGTTAGCCAATGGCGTCGGAGATCTACACAAAATTTATGAGACTCAGACTGGTGACACGTGCAAGACGATTCTTATCTAGTTAGAACCTTAGGAACCAGAGATACTGAGTAGATATTCATCTTCCATCAAGGCAGTGATTTCAATGATTCCAAGTATGCACCAAATGATGTCAAACTGTACCTGGAAGCAAAAAAAAAAGAAAGAAAGGAAGCCAATGGAACGCTCGTGATCGTGTGGTGGTCTGCATTAAGTGGTGACATTTATATTGTTAAGTCTCCAGGGCATATATGAAAATTGAAAAGGTCAAAAGGCAGTCAAACAATATTTTTATTTAAATTTGGGAGAGTAAATAATGCATTTGGAATGGTATTTAACGATAAAACGTTGGTGAGTTTCTGGCAGCATATAAAGAAGATATGTTACTCAGTATAATATAAATATAATAATGCCATTGAAACTTGTTTACTTTTGTGTGTTTCTTAATAATTTATTGTTCTAATGAGTTTGTGATTACCGATTGTTTTTGAATTTCGCACTAAGCTACACGACGACTATCTGCGCTAGCCGTCCCTAGTTTAGCAGTGTAATATCAGAGGGAAAGCAACTAGTCATCACCACCCACCGCCAACTTTTGGGCTACTCTTTTGCCAACGAGTAGTGAGATTGGTCTTCACATTATAACGCCCTCACGGCTGAAAGGACAAGCATATTTTGTGTGACGGGGATTCGAATACGCGACCCTCGGATTGCGAGTCGAGCGCCCTAACCAGATACTCTTTGTTTATGAATTGAAATCAGAAGTAACCTACTGACTGCAATGCTTGAGTTTATTCTTTCTAAGATGAAACAAGAGGGAATCCTCAATAGCCGCGAAACATGAAATTATTTTAGGCAATATTAGAGATTTCCTCACCTTTCTTTTTGTTTGTTATATTCCTGTGCTCACCAATAACACTTTACTTGACGCGCACCTATATCATTTTCTCTTATTCATCGTGACGTCAACCAGTCTACACTTATATTGAAATTCTTATAGGTATGATTAGAATAAATTAATTAATGAGACCATAGGTGTGGTCACACACATCAAGTTAAAAGGTTTGACCTCCTTAGTCTAAAACTGTAATTGGACCTCAAATAGATCAAGAGTTGATGGACCGATGAGCTAAAAATTTGTACTTGAAACATTAAAAAAATAAAACGTTCTTCGAGCCGATTTGCGAAGACTAATTTTCTTCAACAAGGTTACTGAAACGTATAATTTGAATTATCGTGAATGTAATTTTACACCATATGCATCCATCTGCATACATCGAAAAAATAATTTTGAAGCAACCTGATCTGTATGTACAATTGTTGAAACATTTCACCAGGGGTACAAATTATATGTGAAGAAAATATTTTTGGAACTAATACGGTTAACGTTTCATTTAATGGATTTTCTGTCCATGCAAGAAGAAATAGAACGCGTCTATAAAGCCAAATCCGAACAGCTTGTATTTGCAATATAGAACCACTACACCAAAGCGTAATTATTTATATTGCATTAGCACATTTAAAAATGTTTTTTTCCCTTTATAAGAGTATAATAAAATATTTTTATATATCATCGCAAATTTTTCCTAATGAAATTTGATTCAAATTACTCATAAAACAACTGAGAAATACCATTCTTTATGAGCATAATAAATGCTTTATAACTGCATTTCTTCTCATATACATTCTTACTAATTAATTAATTAATTCTCGAATACCAGGTTTCTTCCTCTTATATTAAACTCGAACTATTTTATAGTTTTATTTCAAAGGAGTTTTAAGAATCGGGAAGGGTTACTGCACAATGCAACCCCCAATGGCAAAACGATAAGTCGCTCCCTCCATGATGGCATAGCGGACTTAACATCGTTAGAAACCGGGTTTTCATACCTGTGGTGGGCAGAGCACAGATAGCCCATTGTGGGAGGAGCACTTATGGGATACCCACACACAAAATGTGTAAAGAACTTTTAACAATAATGTACAATGGTAATAGCAATTGATTTACACGTGAAACTGTGGAGAGTCACACCAGAGTCACATATATTACGTCATCTGTGTATGAGACATCCAAATAAACAGCCATTCTTTAAAATAATTTTTTTTACCTGACTTCTGAAATTAAAATAATGATTATTATTTATTAGGGGGGAAGAGGTATCTGTATTGTATATCTTATCATGTTCTGATCTTTGCACGAATAAGTTTTACCCCTTCTGTTGTCATGCTTGGATGTTTACGTTCTGACTTTCTCAGAGTTGTTCATTTTATAGCATAAAACGAACACAAAATTAAACTGCATTAATTAACGTGTGTCTTTTTTAAGAAAAAGTTCATGTATGAAACGTAAGTGCAGAGAATTTTTGGGAAATGGTTTCGTTTGAATTTCGTTCAAAGCTACACGAGGGCTATCTGCGCTAGCCGTCCCTAATTTAGCAGTGTAAACTAGAGGGAAGGCAGCTAGTTATCACCACCCACCGCCAACTCCTGGGCTACTCTTTTACCAAAGAATAGCGGGATTGACCGTCACATTATAACGTCCTCACGGCTGAAAGCGCAAGCATGTTTGACGCGACGGAGATGCGAACCCGCGACCCTCAGATTACGACTCGCACGCCTGAACACGCTTGGCCATGCGGCGCCCCGTTCTGTTTTAAAACAGCTCATCTGTCTGTAATCTGTGTAAAAGCTCAGTAAGTTGTCCACGTCCATCACTATCGAACTTCGGAAATTGCTAGTTGAGATATTTCATCTTTGATAAAAAAAAAAATGAAAAATAACAGTCTAGCTTATTTCGAATCAATTTTCGTTCTTCACAGAACTGAAACAAAAATCTAGTTATCAGAAATTCTTCAGTGCTATTATTTCGTGAATCTCAAGAAAATTTTAGATGCTGCTTGAAGAAAACCAACAAAGTCGATTCTTCTATGATAAGTGTTTTATTTGTCTTCGTGTTTGTTACTTTTGTAAATTCTATAGAATTAAATGTGCTAAGGAGACTCATCTTATTCAGGCTTATCATTTCCTACTGTGGACACCAAAACGTCTAGCGTATCCATTTCATCGTGTCTTGGCTCGCTGTTGTGAGTTTGGAAATATTAACACGTTATACACTGAATATTTTCTCTGAAAAGAGCGTAAGAAAATGATTACACTTGCGCATATCTCGCGCAGTTCACGTGTCTCAGCATCGCCTGTTTGTGATAATTTTTTGTTTAAAAGAAGTCTAGAACAAACGCACGGTTGAAAATGATTGCTTGTTGTAACACAGTCGTATTATACAGCTTTGGATGTATTTAAAAGTTGTTGGTTATCATAAGACAAGTTTCGCAGATAAAAAAAAGTCACATTGATCAAAAATTATATTTTTATCTTTAGTTTTCTTCATTTTCAGGAAAAGAGTTGAGAATCTATCATTATAAGTAGCCATAGTAATCCAGCTATGTTGATCCAAACTAAAATATAGCATAAATTGGTGTAGATAATCTGCCCACCGAACGGAAAAAGCGAATATACTCTTACAGCTAAATAGAAAATAATACTAAAGTTGTAATAATCGTTGTAATTCATTAACTGACAACAGGTTCGCCCTTTCAGCCGTGGAGACGTTATAATGTACGGTCAGTCTCACTATTCGTTAGTAAAAGAGTAGCCAAAGAGTTGGCGGTGGGTGGTAATGACTAGCTGGCATTGCTAGGTGGTTAAGGAATTCTACTTGTAATCTAAGAGTCGAGGGTTCCAATCCCCGTTGCATCAAACATGCTCGCCCTTTCAGCCGTGGGGGCGTTATAAAGTTTCAATCAATCCCTCTATTCGTTGGTAAAACAGTAGCCCAAGAGTTGGCGGTAGGTGGTGATGTCTAGCTGCCTTCCCTCTAATCTTACACTGCTAAATTAGGAACGGCCAGCGCAGATAGCTCTTGTGTAGATTTTTGCAAAATTCAAAGCAAACCAAACTAGATAAAAAAAACCCGTCAATTCTTGAGATATTTTACTGTAATACGAATTAAAGGTATAAATTTCTTGGAGCGTTCTTACAAAGCACGTGCCAATAATTAAAATAATTAAAAGTATTTTTGCTTGTGTTGCAACATTCCATGTTCCAGTTCCTTGTCGCTTTCAATCACACAAAAAGCCCTGTTGTTGTCGTCGTATTTCTCGGGCTATTTGAGGGCTACCTGTGCTAGCCGACTTTAGTTTTGAAGTAATAGACTTAAGGAAAGACAACAAATTCTTGGAGTACTATAACTAAATAATAGGGTTGGATCGCTATTCTTATAACGCACTGTGGCTTCAAAATATGTGATTTTTGTTTTTGTTGTTGTTACTGCTGGGCAACAAACCAAAGATTTTCGGATACGCAGCCCAGTACGATAACCACTGGGCCGCGCTAGGTTCCACGAAAACGATTAAGTTTTAATAAAAAGTTCTACTTGTCTTCTTTCCATGAAAGTCGAACAGTTATGTAGATCTTCTAAATTCACATCAATTCTTTGGCTTCACTAACCCTAACTTCACTAGCACACCAAAAGGTAAAGAAAGTAAAGATAACATTATCATTAGTTTGTTTGTTTGTTTTGAATTTCGCGCAAAGCTACTCGTGGGCTATTTGCGCTTTATCTTTAGTTAACAGGCAAAATAAACACCTCTCTTCTTTCAACTTGTACTGTGGTAATACCAAAGCATCCAATGTATTGTTTAGGTTGCTCTAAATTTTCACGTGCTTTTCCGACCCACCAGTAATAAGTATTTACTTTAGCTTGCTGTAAGTGTAGAACACGGATTTATTTCAAATCCAAAAATTAGTTATGCACTCAACGGTTATCACTTTAATATTTTTTTTACAGTCTGGCAGCATTAAAGAACGGGCTTTCGCACTGGTTGGCACGCCAAAATCTAATTTAGAGGGTTCATGGTTCGAAGTTCCTTGATATTGGAGCGTACTCTGCAATATGAGACAGCAACAGACTATCAGAATGACAGTCAAATCCCATAAATTTGTTAGAAAAGAGTATCTCAAGTGTTGGCGGTGGGTGCTGTTATTTAGTTAATTAACTGCTTTTACACCAACCTATAAGATAAAAATTAGAAGCTGCTATGCCATATTAATTGTTTTTAAGATTACGCGCGAAATTTTGAAACAAATAAAAGTCTAACGACTTTAGAAGGAATTAACGAAGTAATATATGTCATATAACTCCAATATGTGCAAGGCAACCTAACGCTTATTTAATAAACATAAGTTGCTGATAAGGTGTGTAAACCATAATTAATGAACATAATACTATTTCCCAATCTGTTGCACTTTGATTTCAACAAATTACAAAATAACCAGGTTGTACTGATGTATATTTTATTTTTATATTTTAAAGTAACCCGAAACAGCGGATTTATTTTAATAAACGCGTTTCGGTTTACTTTCAAAAAGGGTCCTGATGTTGCAGAGATATGTTTGCGGACTTACAACACTAGAACCCAGGTTTCGATACCCGTGGTGGGCAGATTACACAAAGCTCATTGTTTGGCTTCAGGTTTAATTATAAATAAGCAAAAGTTTCAGAAAAGCAAGGTCCGACATGGCCAGATGGTTAGAGCACTCGACTTCTAATCTAAAGGTTACAGGTTCGAATCCTCGTCGCACCAAACATGCTTGCCCTTTCACCCGTGGGGAGCGTTATAAGTGACGTTCAATCTCACTGTTCGTTGGTAAAAAAAGTAACTCAAGAGGTGGCGGTGAGTGGTGATAACTAGCTTCCTTCCCTCCAGTCGTGCACTGCTAAATTATGGACGCTAACGCAAATATCCATCGTGTACCTTGCGCGAAATTCAAGTACATTAATTAAGTACGTTAACTATCTCTTTCCAATGGTACAAGTATCCCTCTGGGGCACGAGGTATTTAAAGGTAGCCTCTAGGAGTTACTAATTCCACTAACCAGCAATCTACGTGCGCGTACTATGAAATCACCCTAAAATTATTTCTTGTGATTTACTATGTTATTAATGTAAATCAATCTTACATTTTCTGTCAGACTATTGTCACCAGGGGAAGTAACCAATAACTCAGATATCTAATTTAGGGTAAGAGATGTTGAGATATATAGCATTTAACATGTCCTACCCGTGGAAATAAACACTCGAAACGTTTCTCGTATGTTCACTGCTGAAAACACACTCTATCAAAATAACACACGTGCACACTATTAATATTCTATTTTTTTTATACTCGGCCATTTACAGCCGTAGTTTACATTTAAGAAATCATTATTCCTACCTTTCTGTATACGTACATATAGCACGGGTAGTTCGTATTCCCCACAAGCCAGTTGAAACTTAAATAGCTTCATGGTAAACACCTGCACGTGGACTGACGAAACACGTTCCTTGTTTTGTGTTTGTGATTAATGGCTAGTTTTGCTAGTTGTGGAGATGGTTAATAACTGTTTGTTTTGACAATTAGCAAAGAAACCTGACCGGCGTTCTTTCTCAAACCCTTTATCAATAAAACGATCGTTCTTTAGAACATAAGCATCTACGTCTTACTCGTTAGAAATGCAAGATGCGTCACACCATCACATAGGTGTTTCTAACTGACGTCGTAATGAGCGACCCAATGAGCTTTCTTGGTTTTACCAACGAAATATATATACGTTGCGGCGGCAGTCACAACGTTTTTGTGGGTAAATAACGGCCGAGTCAAAAAGTAAATAAAGAAAGTTTAAAGGCACAAACCACCGCCTTCTTCTCGGGCCTGACATACAAACAGGACTTGTAGACAAGCTTATCGTGCGTTGAGGCATACCAGTCAATAAGCCACGGGATTAATTTGGTGTGGTTCAGACATCCTGACAAAGGCCACCGAGGAAATAATTATGAACTGAATGATGTAAGATGAGGATTATTCTTTATACAATAAAGCCCTGGTCTGTTCTACAAAGCTCTGACTGAGCACTTTTCCTTGTAATTCTGACTTATGTTCTGATACGACAAGATTTAAAAAAAAACACACGAGAAAAGCACTGTCCTATTTAGTAATCTCGTACAACTCTAATTTACAAGGAGCTTAAGGAGACCGACTGCGTTCATTCCATTAATAGGTGCATAAAAAAAAAGAAAAGCTTCTACCAATTTAGAAAATTTACCTTTTGTGTGAAGCGTCTCGTTTTGTTCTTTGTGTTTCTCAGAAACTTTCTCGCATTCGTAAAGCTAAAATCGGAAGGGAAAAAAAATAGGGTCTTTTTCCCTGTACTACCTGAGTAAGGTTTTTCATTTGTTTTGAATTTCGCGTAAAGCTACACGAGGGCTATCTGCGCTAGCCGTTTCTAATTTAGCAGTGCAAAACTAGAGAGATGGAAGCTAATAATCACCACCCACCGCCAACTCTTAGTGGGACTGACTATTACATAATAACGCCCCCACGACTGAAAGGACGACCATGCTTGGTGTGACAGGGATTCGAGCCCGTGACCCTTAGACAAGGAGTCGAATGCCTTAACCCACCTGGTCACGCCGGGCCCCGTCAGTAAGGAGATATGTCATAAATGTTTATCTTTTCACTTAATTTAGAGTTTGTTTCATGTTAGAACAAAGGAGGAAGACGAGCTATCTGCGTTGTGTTCGTTTTGGGATCAAATTACATTTTCTAACGTCGTGCATCCTCAAGTTTTCTTTAGCGTCATCCGAAGATTAATTCAATGTCGTGAAAAGGTAAAAACGTAATTACTAATATTGCTAAAATACGACTTAAGGTACATAATTTCTGCAATAATAATTTCTATAGGCACTTAAAAATTCATCGGAGCTTAAACGATATTGAAAATTACAAATAATGCCACCAGGTGACACTAGTATAAGATATTTTTTGCACCAGAAAAGTACGATTAAGAAGTAGACCGGCCCGGCATGGCCAAGCGTGTTAAGGCGTTCGACTTGTAATCCGAGGGTCCTGGATTCGAATCCCGGTCGCTTCAAACATGCTCGCCCTTTCAGCCGTATTGGCGTTATAATGTGACGGTCAATCCTATTATTCGTTGGTAAAAGAGTAGCCCAAGAGTTGGCGGTGTGGATGGTGAAGACTAGCTGCCTTCCCTCTAGTCTTACACTGCTAAATTAGGGACGGTTGGCGCAGATATCCTCGAGTAGCTTTGCGGGAAATTAAAAAAAAATGTATACATAACCATCTGACACTAGTTGTTTAATAGCACTTAACTCGTTCTTCCATCACTATTTTAGGCTTTATATCATTTTTTAACATTTGTAGCAGTAAAAATGTTGAGTGTATAATCTAAACAATTCTGGAGTTAAATAACTGATCTAAATTTTTCTATGTGATTCTCTTAGATACTGAATTTGAGGCGAAGAAAGAAGAAAACTCGTATCCTTACAATTACAAATAATTCTATCCACATTTTAACTACAGTTATCTAGACTAGAAATTCACCAAACCACTTGTGGCTCCTTCACTAGTTTGTTATAGTAACTAATAATATAAGAATCCAACAACGAAACAAGTATATATTATTCTAAATTATTTATGCGTGTGTTTTTCTTATACCATGGCCACATTAGGCTATCTGCTAACTCCACCGAGGCGAATCAAACCTGCAATTTTAGCCTTGTAAATCCTCAGACCTACCGCTGTACCAGTGGGGAACAAACTATTTCGGTGTCATATTGCTTGTTCGTGTTTTTAGGACGTAAGAAACAAACAAAGAAATGTATTACACTATTTATTTTCTGAACTATTTGTCCTTCTGTGGCTCAGTGGTACGTCTGCAGACTTATATGGCTGCCAACAGGGTTTTGATACTTGAGGTGGACATAGCGAAAATAGCACATTGTGTAATTTCGTGAGAAATTCAAACTAAACCAATTCTTGCGTTAGAAGAGACTCTGTAGCCACAAAAGGCGTAAAGTCCAAACAGTTTAGGTTTCTTTTTTTAATTTGTACATTACTGGGGACTCTGGGCGTGTTGTTGTTAAGGGAGTTTCATAAATAAAAATATCTAATATAGCAGTGTAAGACCATAGGAAAGGCAACTAGTCATCACCACCCACCGCCAACTCTTGGGCTACTCTTTTACTAACGAATAGTGAAATTGACCGTCACATTATAACATTTAAACTCGTAATACTCAGATTAGGAGTCGAGTGCCTCAGCCACCTGACCATGCTGGGCCACTAACGCAAGAGTCACGCACAAACATTTATAGAGAACTACCATAAACACCATAATTAATCCTACAAAGAAGTGAGAGCTATAACAAGCAAATTATTAAATGATTTAACATGATGTAATATGTATACGTAATTTGTAGTGAACGGTGTAAAAACAAGTCGGTAATTTGAGGGCATCTGCAATGAATGATATAAAAACTAGTCTATATTTTGTAATACTTGGGCTATTCTTTTACCAAAGAATAATGGGATTTACCGTAACATTTTAACGCCCCCACGGCTGAAAGGTCGAGCATGTTTGGCGCGATGGGGATGCAAACCTCAGATTACGAGTCGGACTCCTCAACACGCTTAGCCATGCCTGGTCCTACCGTGTTGGTCCTGACTATAACAGTTATTAATTAACGTGTTGGTCCTGACTATAACAGTTATTAATTAACATGTTGGTCCTGAACATATACCTTATTAATTAACATGTTGGTCCTGACTGTAATAGTTATTAATTAACATGTTGGTCCTGACTATTATAGTCATTAATTAATGTGTTGATCCTGACTATTATAGACATTAATTAATGTGTTGATCCTGACTATTATAGACATTAATTAATGTGTTGATCCTGATTATTATTAATTAATGGGTATTAATTAATGCCTTGATACTGACTATAATTCCTATTAATTAATGTGTTAATCCTGATTATTATTGATTTGTGGGTATTAATTAATGCGTTGATTCAGAATATAATTCTTATTAATTAATGCGTTGATTCTGACTATAATGATTATTAATTAATGTGTTGGTCCTTTCTGTAATTCCTATTAATTAATGTGTTGGTTCTAACTATAATGATTACTAATATGTTGATCCTAATTATAATAGGTGCTAATTAATGCCTTGATCTTGGCTATAATTCCTATTAATTAATGTGTTGATCCTGACTATTATTAGTTAATACGTTGATTTTGACTATAATAGGTACTAAGTAATGTGTTAGTCCTGACTGTAGTTCCTATTAATTAACGTGATTGTCCTGACTATAATGATTATTAATTAATATGTTAGTCCTGACTATAATAATTATTAATTAATGTGTTGATCCTGACTATTATTAGTTAATGCGTTGATTGTGACTATAATATGTACTAAGTAATGTGTTGGTCCTGACTATAATGATTATTAATTAATGTGTTAGTCCTGACTATAATAATTATTAATTAATATGTTGGTCCTGACTATATATCTTATTAATTAATATGTTGGTCCTGACTATATATCTTATTAATTAACGTGTTGGTCCTGACTATAACAGTTATTAATTAACATGCTTGTTCTGACTATAACAGTTATTAATTAACGTGTTGGTCCTGACTATAACAGTTATTAATTAACATGTTGGTCCTGACTGTAATAGTTATTAATTAACATGTTGGTCCTGACTATTATAGTCATTAATTAATGTGTTGATCCTGACTATTATAGACATTAATTAATGTGTTGATCCTGATTATTATTAATTAATGGGTATTAATTAATGTCTTGATACTGACTATAATTTCTATTAATTAATGTGTTGATATGATTTGTAGGTATTAATTAATGCGTTGATTCAGAATATAATTCTTATTAATTAATACGTTGATTCTGACTATAATGATTATTAATTAATGTGTTGGTCCTTTCTGTAATTCCTATTAATTAATGTGTTGGTTCTAACTATAATGATTACTAATATGTTGATCCTAACTATAATAGGTACTAATTAATGCCTTGATCTTGGCTATAATTCCTATTAATTAATGTGTTGATCCTGACTATTATTAGTTAATGCGTTGATTTTGACTATAATAGGTACTATGTAATGTGTTAGTCCTGACTGTAGTTCCTATTAATTAACGTGATTGTCCTGACTATAATGATTATTAATTAATGTGTTAGTCCTGACTATAATAATTATTAATTAATGTGTTGATCCTGACTATTATTAGTTAATGCATTGATTGTGACTATAATATGTACTAAGTAATGTGTTGGTCCTGACTATAATAATTATTAATTAATGCATTCTTCTTCTTTTTCATTTTTGGGACAAAATATCACATTAAGATTGTTGTTTTTAGTATTTTCAAACTGAAAGGCACCTTAAGCGATACACAAGTTCAACATACAGGTCAGACACCCACAGACATAGCTATCATGAATATGGGCTGTTGTCCGCAGGGAGAACAACCACTGACCAGCACTCACAGTCTCAGTGGTTGCTATCAACTGATCAGTAGCACTGATTGTCAGTTTTATAGCGAGACTACAGCTGAAAGTACGAGATTCACTCAGAGACATACCGCAACCTGGAACCGTAGACCTTAACAACAGGGAGTGTGGTACGCTTTTCGTGTTGACCAACGAAACTAGAGTTGGATTTTTACAAAGTCGTGATATCCCACTTGATGGAGGGAAGGAAGCCACTGTGTTTCGACGTTACACAAGATTATCACGGGCCATCGTCTTGATGAGGGTGCAACGTTTAGAAATGAACAATAAATACGCAGGTAGTTTAAGTAAATAAGTACATAACCTTAAAAATCACACGAGCTGCGATTAGTAAATTATAGAAACAATTCGACAAACGTGGTTACATAAACACGCCATCATATATATATATATTTATTTATACACCATACACACAAGCTGAAGTTACACATTAATACACATGACTTGAAGAAACATTTATTTATATTCAGCATGCTCACATTCACACGTACACATGTGGGTGAGGTATTGTCAGAAACACTTAGACCCACACAGATATATAAATGGTTAGATTTAACGAGACAGCCCAATAAAAGCTTCCGTGGAAATAGTGAAGACAAACATGCGAACAGGTTTCGCTCAGGAATGTACTGATATTCGCACCTGTTTCACTAACAACTAAATAATCGCCATTTAACTCTGTAAACCATAACATCTGTTTAACTCTCCACCAATATAATTCTCGTGAATTCTGAGCAAGGAAGTTGCTGTGTTTGTTTACCGGCTATGCTCTGGAAGGTACTTATCGTGTTTAGTATTTAAAACAAATATATATTACTAATAATAAGTTTAAAACTAAATGTATTTTATAGTAATTGGAGTTTAATGTAAGCTGAGATAAACCTGCAATCACAAGCCCTGATGTGGGCAACTGTGTGTTCCCAAACCCGGTTGGCCGGAACAACTTCTCATTTCACTGTGCGAAACACGAAAACCGGCATTTCTGTTGTTATAGTTTTGACAGACTGGACACAGTTTGTTGAAAAGAAACTATGGGGATAAATTAAGTTATTCAGGCCTCTTTAACACCATACCTTTGACCGTAATTTCCCATTTTTTTTTTACCTACCTCCTCGAGTAACGGTTAATAGAACTACAATCCAATAACAAACTTGTGTTTTCTTGTCATGCGCAATCCAGTTCGTTTTTCTTTCGTAACTTAATCTCTGAATTAGCTTCGCAAGGTTGACATTCGGAGCAGAACGAGCAACCTGTGTCTCCAAATGAATCCCAGGTTCGGAGAAATCAGCCTCCAGGGGGACAAGTGGGAAGTTTGCCAGATGACAATCTATTACCCCATCCAGGCACGCGCCACAGTCACGTGATTTGACTGCCGCCTACCGGCACCTTCCTCGTCAGTAAGATTACATCCTGCACGCGATGCCAGACGAGACTGCAGATGGGCAGCGAAGTGGATGAACCAGTGTCACGGACATTTTATGCAGTTATCACTGTTGAAATAATTAAGAAGCGTATGTGGACCTTGATGGGAGTTAAATAAACGAGTAGCTGGTGAGAATTAGAAGGAGCGACCCCTACAAACACTAAAATAAAGTAATCATATATATGCATATATATATATATATACACACACATTATATAGCATTTTAGTGTATGCTCCTAGTGGCTTATTCAAAATTGCCGTTACGATATCAAAATGATCATGCTACAGAACTTTCATCGCGGGGTTGCTCTCGCGCTATCTGTTCGACTGGAATCTTCCTTGGAATCATCCACACGATCCGGTTATCAGTTCTGGATTTGGGGCTTCACTGTGTGGATTCTAACAGGTAGGTTCGTTCTGGTTGGAAAATATGACTATTTAGATAATTCAGAATCTTTGTTTATCTAAAGTAATTCGCCTTTTTTTTTGTCGGTAAAATGTAACGCAATAACCTTAAACAAATGCTCTTCAATAGAAAACATCGAATGCTGACGACCTGAATGTCAAACCTACGTCACAAGTAATTCACTGTTGATTTGTAAGTTATGTTTGGTAAACGTATAGCGGTTTTCATTTCTAAATTTGTTGCACTGCATAAAGTTATTATTTAAAGGGTCGCTGAACTTTCCAGTATTTATATACGTAGAAATACCAAGATTACTTTTGTTTTCTATGTCTAACAAAATCTATGCAGATAAAGATCTTTAACGTGTGTAATTTTTTTTATAATATATTCAGTGATGTGCGGACAATGAAGTAAAATATGGAAGGTAGAGATATTGCGTTATGCAACATATATATATATATATGTATTGTACATCGTAAGATCAAATAAGCTGAGAAAACATTACATCTCTAGTTGCTATGAATAAGAAAAAGGTGTTTGGAATCACATTTTTTTTAACTCTTCTAACGTTCAGTAAACTGTGTAAAAAGTGTAACAGTTCAACAATCTATATTATTTCCCACGTGTTTCTATATTTTTGTATTCGAAATATTTAACAAAACTTAAACATTTAGTATAAGGGAGATGTATACAGTCCTAATGAAATTTTGTTTGAACGGCGTAATGAAAAATTAGGGGTCAGCGTGAACGTTTTGTGAAACCAAAACCAAATCGAGCTATCTTGCTGAGTCTATGGAGGGGAATCGAACTCTTGATTTTAACGTTGTAAATTTGTAAACGTGCCGCTCTATAAGCGGGAAGAGCTTATCTTGACAGGTTGTTCGGATAGATAAACAATTATAGAACATATTTCTTTACTGGAACCTTATGGTTTGTGAACAAAACCTAAGGTTATGTAGCTAGTTCAGCAGCATTAATGCCATTTAATCAGTATTGTCGCATTTTAGGTTCTATTAGAGCATAAGTCATTCTAATTCATGAACGTATGTAAAAGTTTTGTTACTTAGCAATGTAAATTTTATACAACATTTCGTGGCACAGAGAAACATTTTAATACAAATATTCTATCAAGAGATATATGCTAGTCGACCTTATATATCTCGGATGGCGACAGATGTTTGTTTGTCATCAAAGGTAAAAGATTAAAATCACAATTGAAGAAAGAATTTTCTCGATAAGCGATTTTTATAACACAATATGTTATATCAATGAATTAGACGAAAATGTGAAAAAAACACACACACTATGATATAGCTTACCAGTTCACAATAGGCTCGCAATATGTAAACCGTACATAAAAATGAAATTGATAACTTATAATTATTGGCGAAGACAGAATTTTGAAATGTTGTATTGAACCCGCAGGGGGCCTGGCATGACCCCGTGTGTTAAGGCGTTTGACTCGTAATCTGAGGGTTCGAATCCCGGTCACACCAAACATGCTCACCCTTTCAACCGTCAATCATACTATTCGTTGGTAAAAGAGTAGCCCAAGAATAGGCGGTGGGTGGTGATGACTAGCTGCCTTCCCTCTAGTTTTACAATGCTAAATTAGGGACGGCTAGCGCAGATAGCCCTCGAGTAGTTTTGCGCGAAATTCAAAACTAACAAACAAACACGCACGGTTTAAGTCTCGGTTTAAAATGCGCGACTCAAGAAAATTTGAGAATAATTGGGTTTGTTTAAATGTGCATATTCTTAAAATTTCTTTTGTTTTTAGCATGCTTATTGTAGAGGTTTACATAGAGTACGTATATTTCGCTCAACTGTGAGAACGTTTACACTAATATACCTAAGGTTTTTATATTTACACACGGATGATTTTTTATGTGAAACGCATTTGTGAGAAATTGCTTAAATTATGCAAAACAAATGGCGAGTTTTAATTGATGACTAAGTACGTTTACTGTTGAGATAACGCTATGTTTATGAATGAATTAATTAATTTATTGCTGATGTTAACTTTGGCAAATAATGTACAAACTGTTTGAAACACATTAACAGAGACATAAGTTAGCAGAGCCGTAACACTGTTTCAGGATGGTCACATCGAGACTGAGGTGGGAGAGATCACGAGGTTGTCTCCAGTAGGTCAGACCAGGGTCACAGAAGGACTACAAGTGCAATGTAAGACCAATATCTGCAGAATGTAACCGTTAGAAACAGCATCAGCTAGGCGTCATCAGAACAATTTTCAGCAAGCATATAGAGTGCGTATATTTCGCTCAACTGTGAGAAACGTGATCCACAAGACTTTATTGACGTTTAGAGCCTCTGTGCTAAGTCCATGGCATCGAACACCCCGACTGGGGTCTATACAGGATGTGGTTGTTTGAAAATAAACAAAAAGGTGCACAATGGTCTATCTGTGCTCTGCTCACCACGGGTATCGAAAACCTGTTTCTGGTGTTATAAGCCGGCAGAACATGCCGCTGTACCACGAGAGGTGTTTACATTGGAACATGTCACACTGTGAATCCTTCAGCAAAGGAACCCTATGCGGTTCGCAGAAGAGAGCAGGTTTTTCAAGCGATGGATGCGTGAGAGTCTGGAGACGTGGAGGAAAGCGATGCCAATCCTCTAATGTTATCCACCACAATGACTCTGGGGATGGTATAATCATGGTCTAAGGTCGCATCTGCAAGCAGTGTCGTACAGACCAATAGGTAGTTGATGGGTGATCTTTGAGAGCAAGACGTTACGTGGATGTTATCCATCTACCAACTGTGATTATCAGCAGGATAATCCTTTTCATCACGTTGCCAAAATTAAGCAATACGTTTTTTTTACGATGAAGAAATGAGGGTACTGGTTTGACCTCTTACGTCACCAAAACTAAATCTGATTGCGCTCTTGTGAGACCCGCGAGAGAGACGACCTCATCCAGAAGTGGAATGTGCTGCCTCAGCAAAACGTAGAACATGAGTACACCTATCACAAACAATAAAGAAAGACCTATTATGTTAATTGGCCGACATGACGAAGTGGTCAGGGCGCTCAACTCGCAATCTTAGCATCCTAGGCTCGAATCCTCGTCCGTCATATTAAACATTCTCGCCCTTTCAGCTGTGAGAGCGTTATAATTGTATGGTCAATTCTACTATTTATTGGTAAAAGAGTAACCCATGAGTTGACAGTGGATGGTGATGACTAGCTACCTTCCTTCTAGTCTTACACTGCTAAATTATGGACGGCTAGCGCAGATAGCCCTCGTGTAGCTTTACGCGAAATAAGAAAAACAAACTTTCAATGGATTTTGTAAATGAAAAACTGACGAGTTGCAACGAAATAGAAGTTTTAAAACTGTTATTTTTTTACCCCCAGAACCAGAAAATATTGTTTGAAATTTAGTATTTAATATTAACTAAATACTCGCGTGAGGTAAAGATTTATTTTTTTCACATTTATCGTTTATTCTATATTATGATGAATTGACCTCATAAATAGTTTATTTTTGAATTTCGCGCAAAGCTACACGAGGACTATCTGCACTAATTTAGCAGTGTAAGACTAGAGGAAAGACAGCTAGTTATCACCACCTACCGCCAACTTTTGGACTACTCTTTTACCAATGAATAATAGGACTGTCCATCACATTATGAAGTCCCCACGGCTGAAATTGCGATTATGTTTGGTGTGACGGGGTTTCGAACCCGCGACCCTCGGATTACGAGTCGAGTGTCTTAACTACCTGGTCATGCCGGGTCCGTCATAAATAGAGAAAATTAGTATGTTTTAAAATACTTACGGTGTTATTCATAATTTTTTTATTTGTTAAACTTTGCGTGAAAATCTTTCATGGTTAACTGCGCAAATTGTTTCAAAATTCGCTCCAATAGATTGGATGGAAGGAAGCTAATCGACCTCAAAACTCTTGGACTACGACGACCCAACAACTAAAATAGCGAGAATCTTCAGTGACGGGTTTAGATCCCGCCACCAGCAGAGTAATAGAAGAGGGACTTGATGATTAGGTAAATAATCTCCATAACACAAGTCTTATGATCTCGTTTGTTCTCTCTTAGGAGCACGCGAAAGCCAGTTACTGCTTATCTCATAATGCTAACGTTATTACATAAATTGAAGGAGAAACTTCCGTTGTCTTATGCTCTAAGGTTCTTCAGTGAATGATTGAAACGGAGTACGGTAATTTACATATATGAATTTTAAAACTACTTAAAAGCTTTAAAGTGCCATTACATGTATAGAAACTGTAGCTTCTCTCTGTATTATATTCTGACTTTATTCAGCAAATGATTGAAACGTAGTAAGGTAATTTGCATATATAAATTGTGACATTGATCTGAAAGCTGTAAACTCAGTAAACGCCAGAATGCACGAGTAACACTAGTGACATTTTCTATTCACGGTCAATAAAGTTCTCTGCGTGCGAATAGACCCAGAATGAAGTTTATAACCTCTCAGTATTTACGAACACAGCACTGTTTTAGCTGTAATAATATAACACCGAAGTAAAATGTGAAGTCATCTTTGCGAGACAACAAATCTTCTGGCAAATTACTCCAACTTTTATCACGAATGGCTTGATTTTTTAAGCGTCTGTTACTGAAAGGGTTAGTGGCTATTGGTATATCACTAATCATTTAATTATAGGTTAGGAAGGAACAAACAAGAAAATAACAATGAACTGGATATAATTAAATCTGAAAGCCATTTTACTTTAGGTATAGTTTCGTGATGACAAGAAGTTTGTTTATTTGTTTTTGTAATTCGCGCAAAGCTATGCGAGGGCTATCTGCGCTAGCAGTTCCCAATTTAGCAGTGGAAAATTAGAGGGAAGAGAAGTGGTCACCACCACCCATCGCCACTATAACGTCCTCACAGTTGAAAGAGCGAGCATATTTAGTGTGACGGGGATTCAAACCCGCGAACCTCTGATTACGAAGGACGAGAAATCCACTTGAAGTAAATATGTATTCTCAAGACGGCTGGTATGGGTATTAAAACTTTAATTAAAATAAGGTAGATAACAACATTTCGACCTTCTTAGGTCGTCTTCAGGCTGGTGAAGTAATTCGAGACGACCAGAAACCCACTTGAAGTAAAAATGCATTCTCAGGACCTTAAAATGAGCTGAAAAGGTCAAAACGTTTTTCTCTAATTTACTTTAATTGAAGTGCTAATAACCACACCAGCCGTCTTGAGGTATAGGTTACAAAATAAAATGATCACGTGATCTTGGGAAAACGTCAGTTTCACTTCCTGAGTTCTCAGTATTAAATCAGTTGGTTTATTTTTGATATTTGCGTTGTTTAAATACTACTCACATTTATACACATCCATTCAAACATCGTAAGTAAAATATTACGTCAAGCTTAATTTTTTTTACGGGGTATGCGAAAAACTTGTCATCTTGCATATGATGTCTGCGTAAGTTTGTCGTATTTCTCACGATGTCTGGTTTCCAGGTATACAAGCAGTCCTCATTTTGTAAGTGATGTAGTGTCTCATAAGAACTCAAAATAAGCTTTTTACGAGTACCAGTCTGTTTTGTTAATTGTTTACTACCTTCTAATAAGTTGTCTCTTCTTAACAATGGGATTTTCAAAGCTATTATTTTCTCGTCTTTTAAGACAACAGCGCTTTCTGCGGAGATTCTGAAAATTATAATTTATCCTAACGAGTATCGTTGATTTTATTTAAATAGCTTGGTATTTTTGGCTCATTTCAAGTTAAGCACAAATCTACACAAAGGGCTATCTGTGCCATGCCCATTACGTATCTAAACTTAGTTTATAACGTCGTAAGCCCAAAGATATACCTGTCCCACTGAGGATCAAGTGGCTTGTTTTCATAACAGCAAAGACACGTGTTACTAGTTGACAAAAGGGTTCTTTTCAAAACGTTGTTCAAAATAAACTATAAAAAGTTTTTATTTAGCGCGTGTCAGTTTATTCTTTATTACCCCTCCCGTTCCCAGTAGCACTTACAACGAGAAAAACCGGGTTTCGATACTAATGGTGGGCAGATCACAGATAGCCCTTTGTGTAGCTTTGTGCTTAACTACAAACAAATAATTTACTTTTTATTAATATTTAACCAACTTCATCCTTTCAGACATAGCTTTGTAACGATCAGACGCACATGTGTAGTAAGAACCAGTTATTCATACCAGTAATTGATCGCTTATAAGGGCGTCTTAGCCCGGCATGGCCAAGCGTGTTAAGGCGTGCGACTCGTAATCTGAGAGTCGCGGGGTTTGAATCCCCGTCGCGCCAAGCATGCTCGCCCTTTCAGCCGTGAGGCGTTATAATGTGATGATCAATCCCACTATTCGTTGGTAAAAAAGTAGCCCAAGAGTTGGCGGTGGGTGGTGATGACTGCCTGCCTTCCCTCTAGTCTTACACTGCTAAATTAGGGACGGCTAGCACAGATAGCCCTTGAGTAGCTTTGTGCGAAATTCTAAAACAAAACAAAGAATAACGACGTCTTCGTCTCTACAACGCTGTGTTTAAATATCACCAAACAGAGTAAGAGAAAATAAAACGGTAAACTTCGCAACACTTCTTAGAATTCTTCAAGGCTAATACATTTGTGTATTAGAAAATGGAGCTTTTTTTCTAATTTTACTCTGATCTGGATGTATTAATACCAATTTGAAATTGGAATAATTAAATCTACTCTTTAGTTTGATTTATAAACGAAATTTGATTCTTATGTTTTCAGTTAGAGAGAGGATTAATAATCAAAATTATTTTTTATTACATTGACGTAAATTTATTTAATTTTTTTCCATGTGAAGGACTGTTGTATACGATAAAAATAAATGTTTATACCTATAAGTGCATTTTAGTAGAAAATATGTTGGCGGTGGGTGGCGATGACTGTCTTCCCTCTAGGCTTACACTGCTAAATTATGGACGGCCAGCGCAGATAGCCTTCGAGTAGCTTTGTGCAAAATTCAAAAACAAAACCTTTTTAACCTTGGGGACGTTATAGTGTGACGGTGAATAGTCACTATTTGTTGTTGAAAGAGTGCCTCAAGAGTTGGAGGCGGATGGAGCTGACTAGTTGCCTTCCCTCTGGTTTATTACTGCTAAATTAAGAATGCCTAGCTAGGCTAACCCTCGTGCCACTGTGAGTGAAGTGCAAACAAAACCATTGGCTTACCTGTTCGTTTGTGTAAAGTTTAATGAATTTGTAAATATGTTTTAATTTGCAATGAGTTCTTTCCTTTATATTGACATGTACATCATTTAAAAAGTAAAGTAATTGTTTTTTTATTTATTTATTTACAACTGATACAGAAAAGTTCCCAGAGGTTTGAATCAAAACAAAAAACAATACTGTAAACTTACCTTTTAAACTTCCAAGTATGGCTTTTGTAAATATTCGTTTTCTTTTCCAGTTAGTTCAGCGTGTATATTTGCGTCCCTCGACAAATACGCGAAAGATATCCTGTTCTCTCTTTAATGTCGGCCCGACATGGCCAACCATGTTAAGGCGTGCGACTCGTAATCTGAGGGTCGCGGGTTCGCGTCCCGGTCGCCCCAAATATGCTCGCCCTTTCAGCCGTGTGGGCGTTATAATGTGACAGTCAATCCCACTATTCGTTGGTAAAAGAGTGGCCCAAGAGTTGGCGGTGGGTGGTGATGACTAGCTGCTTTCCCTCTAGTCTTATACTGCTAAATTAGGGACAGCTAGCACAGATAGCCCTCGAGTAGCTTTGTGCGAAATTCAAAAACAAACAAACAAACATACTAATGTCTGTTTTATTAACAGTATTGGATATGATAAACTAAATACATTTCAGTGTTCCAATACTTTAAACATTTTGCAGAATGATATATGTCCAGGTAACTTGTGTGTAGGGTTAATGATAAGGAGTGGAATTATCCTAAACTAGTCCAACAAATAACACATGTTGATCAAAGTGTATATTTAACTGAACCTCTCATGGACTTAGATTTGTAGATAATGTAATTTTCTCAATACTACGTTTTATTTATCATCTGTTATCGTTCGGCTATGTAATATGAAGACTGAATAGTGGCCAATGACACTTTGTCTTCACTTATCCAGTGTGTAGGTTTTTCTCATAATGAATAGAAGGACGTACAAATCAACAGTATATTTAATTAGATGAGATGTTTAATAAATACCATGTTTTTATTATCATATCTTTATTGTAAAAATTAGATTACGTTGTTATTTTAATAAGTAGGCTTATGACAAAGGCGATCTAGCCCCGTAAGAAATAATGAGCGAAAGGTACCCAACTGACGAACGAATGATTTCTGATCATTATATGTTTCAGTTTTATTGAAATGGATTTCCCTAATTTGAATGATCTATTAAATTGATTATATTAATTACAAGACTGACATTTAGTTGTAATCTTCGTGAGTAGTCCTGACTATAACAGTTATTAATTAACCTGTTGGTTCTGACTATAACAGTTATTAATTACCATGTTGGTCCTGACTATAACAGTTATTAATTAACATGTTGGTCCTGACTATAACAGTTATTAATTAACCTCTTGGTTTTGACTATAACAGTTATTAATTAACATGTTGGTTCTGACTATAACAGTTATTAATTAACGTGTTGGTCCTGACTATAACAGTTATTAATTAACGTGTTGGTCCTGACTATAACAGTTATTAATTAACATGTTGGTCTTGACTATAACAGTTATTAATTAACGAGTTGGTTCTGACTATAACAGTTATTAATTAACGTGTTGGTCCTGACTAAAACAGTTATTAATTAACATGCTGGTCCTGACTATATATCTTATTAATTAACGAGTTGGTTCTGACTATAACAGTTATTAATTAACGTGTTGGTCCTGACTATATATCTTATTAATTAACGTGTTGGTTCTAACTACAACAGTTATTAATTGACATGTTGGTCCTGACTATAACAGTTATTAATTAACATGCTGGTTCTGACTATAACAGTTATTAATTAACGTGTTGGTCCTGACTATAACAGTTATTAATTAATATGTTGGTTCTGACTATATATCTTATTAATTAACGTGTTGGTCCTGACTATAACAGGACATTTAGTTGTAATCTTCGTGAGTAGCCTAATGCGTTCAGAAGGTTTAACAATAATTATTTAATATTTCTGTGGTTTCCTATCGATACAGGAAACTTATTGCCAATTAGGTCGGGTCTAAAGCAGAATCGCAGGACTTATTTTCAATGATCTAAGCTCTTATGTTTAAAAAGTAGAGCCGCACTATTATCCGATAACCAATGTGCTCTGTGACTTTTGAAACTGTTTTTATTAAACAGCTAAGGAAGTTATTAAAGACGTAAAGTCCAACGTAGCTATTAAGCAAGTATCCTTTGACAAAAATAAATGAAATCAAAGTAATTGGGAAATAGTTGTATCTCTAACTTATTGCGAGTTGTTTCCATTTCTTTTGTCCATGTTTTAAATACGTTTTCACACAAACTTCATCTCGTCAAGTCCCCACCCCCCAGTGGCTCAGCGGTATGTCTGCGGACTTACAACGCTAAAAACCGGGTTTCGATACTCGTGGTGGTTAGAATACAGATAGCCCATTGTGTAGCTTTGTGCTTAATTCACAATAACAACAACGTTTCTAAACACAGAGATAGAACATAGAGATACAGATAAAATAAAATTGATTTGTGTATTTTGAGAATGAAAATCGAGGAAGCTTATCAACTTATTTTTACTTACGCAACAGTCTCATTATTTTATACTATTCACCTTTGCCAATGGGAAACAAGGTTCGGGAAAGAGATTGGAAAAAAATCATTTCATCGTCTTACCAAAAAACCTGGTTTAACGTGAAATTTATTAATATAAATTTGTAATCTAGTAATATCTTATGATTTAAAAAAATACATTTACTTGTAATTAATCGCTTTCAACATAAAATAATGTTTTTTTTTTAAATTAAAACTTAAACTAAAAAGATGGTCCCTCAAAACATTATTAAGCTAAAATGGTAAGTCTTCGAGCAAATAATGTGGGCCCCTGCATGGCCAGGTAGGTAGTTAAGACACTAGACTCGTAATTTGAGAGTCACGGGTTTGAATCCCCGTCACACCAAACATGCTCGCCCTTTAAGCCGTGGGGGTGTTATAATGTTACGATCAATCCCACTACTCGTTGGTAAAAGAGTAGCCCAAGAGCTGGCGGTGGGGGGTGATGAACAGATAGCCCTCGTGTCGTTTTGTGCGAAATTCAAACCAAACCAAATAATGTGGCTTAAGGGATAATCCTTGGAAAAATTATATATCTCAAAGGATGGATGGTCCTTGAATAACTTGTGTAGCTTACGGCAAAGAATCATATAATATGCCTTACAGTTTGAAAATAAGATGTTTGTAGCACTTTTTTAAGAAAAGTAGTCTGAGCGTGATGTTGTTAACGTAACCTCTAGATCGTAAAATCTAGAGTTCAAAACTCGATGTCATTAAATACATTTTTCATCTTAGCTTTCTGTGTGTTATAAAAGTAACAGTTCTTCCTATCATTCTCTCTCTGAAGAAGAAAAGTCAGCCTCTCAAAAGCGCTCCGGTTTTCACCATTTTGTATCAATACTTTAACTTACATCATAAATTCGATTTAAAAGCTCTTGTGACGAATTTTGTTGCTAACTGGATTTTTTCCATCTAGTCAGTTATTAAACTTAAGAATATTACATATGAATCTCAATGACCTATGATTTTGGGGCTAGTCTACCTAAATACGAGGGCTTTTCAGGTTAAAAATTTCATTTATTTAAGATATGTGTGGTGAAACATCTCATCCTCTTTTCGAAATATTACAGACGAATTATATAGTTCAGTTTAGTGAACATAAGGATGTTAAGTGGTAACTAATATAATTGAACTGTGCTTAGGGGAGGAAACACGTGAAATTTATGCCTAAATTGTCACGAAGGTAAATTTGTTTTTAAATATACATTCGTTGGGTGATTTCTTGACAATTCACCAAACGCCTTTTTAAAATAGTTACACAGCACTTCCTAACGCTGCACTCTCTTTCAGAAAATGTATCTCATTTCTTTCTTTAACCATATTCTTCGAGTATGAAGAGTGTATATTTTAACATCTGTATCAGAGGATGGTTCTTTGTTCGTTGCATAGTAATTTTATTGAATTTTCACAGCCTGGCACGTGCTTTTCCATGAAATTGAAGATTTTTTTTTATGAAATCACTACTGAAGAGAACGTCTATTCCATCCAGAAGAATAAAATATACAATAGCATTGAGTAACGTCCAATCAAACTGCAGTATTGAACACAAATATATATATACACTACAGTGAATATAAAGTTTTGCTCATATATCTCTTTTCTTACGCATAAGAACTAAGTGGTCTTAGTAGACATTATTTAAGCCTAAAATCCAAGGCATGATTCGTTTACCTCTAGTAGACGTTTTGTATTATTCGTCGCTGGGTTTGTTAACATGATAAAATCACACACTGATCGGCTTCACTTAAGTTTCGTGTCTCAACAATAGTCACTTTATTATATTTTTTCATGACATCCTTAAAGAATGAGTTCTGTTCACTCCTGGGTGGGTAGGTTATTTTTAATAATATTTCACTTTAAACCGTTTATCAACAAAATATATCTTATTAATGCTGTACTAGAATATAAAAGTACAGTCGCATTTGACTCTGGACACAAAAGCAAAGATTTAACAACAGCATGTAAATCCATCAGTAAAATGTTATATGGACACTTCTATATGAAACATGTATAAATGTGATTTTAAGACGTACCAAACTTTATAGAATTTCACATGTTTGCCAGTCGCCGTTTCTCAGTTTCGATTTTGGCTAATTTGAGTTTGTTTGTTACTAAAGACAGAGCTACGCAACGAACTATTTACGCTGTGCGAAAATGGGTATCGAAGCCTGGATTTTATCGTTTAGATTCATCCTTGTGCCATTTAGAAAGGAGGAGTCTTCATTGACATTAGTTACTATATACTATAATCCTCTCTACCACTTTAAAATTGAGATATTCTCAGTCCCCAAATGACCCAGCGGTATGTCTGCATGCTTACAACGCTAGAAACCAGGTTTCGATACCCGAGACAGACAGAGCATAGATTGTTCACTGTTTTTCTTTACACTTCACTTTAAATAAACAAACAAAGATATTTTTAGGAAAGACTAATAATCAAAACAATTCGTTCGTGCAATGTCCATATTGTTCATAAATGGTAACGTGTAATCTACATTTAAATTTTCCTTCTGGGCACATTTTTCAACCGAAAGCTCTACATTCATTGTTATTTTCAGTATATTTCGCAGAAGAGACGAAAAATTGGTTCTATTCAATTTTTGCCGTCTATTTGCTCTTTTGTTTGTCTTTTGCAAATATGTATTGAACATTTTACCTTTCTATATGAGAGTATAGAGATTAAATTGCATATGTTACACGTTGGGGCGTTTCATATTTTTATGAAAAAAGAACACTTTTATATTCCAAACAAAAAGTATGAAAGAGTACATGCTGTAACGCTTATGTGTGATATTTCAGTTTCTTGGCTGATTTAAAATTAGACTCTATCTCTTGGCCAGGTATGGCAAGCTGGTTAAGGCACTCGACTAGTAATCTGGCGGTCGCGGGCTCGAATCTCCGTTACACCAAATATTCTTGCCTTTTCAGTTACTGGGGCGTTATAATGTCATGATCGATCCCACTATTTGTTAATAAAATAGTAGCCTAACTGTTGGCGGTGGATAGTGATGAATATCTCCCTTCCCTCTAGTCTTACACTGCAAAATTAGTGATGGCTAGCGCAGATAGCCCTCGTGTAGTGTTGCGCAAAAATCAAACAAAAAAATTGTACCTATTCGAATTTACCTATACATTCAGCATTTAACTTTTAACGTATGCATAGTTGTTCTTTTCCAAACAAAGATACTAAATATTTTAACACCATAACGCGGGATAGGGAGTGGCCTAATAGTTTATAGATCCACGATTGTGTTTAGCAATTTTTTCTGCGTTATAGGACTGAGGTTTAAAGCCTACTTTACGAGTAGTGTCAGCCCAAGAAGTGACAATAATTGATGTTGGTTAAATGCTTTCTCTCTTCTCTGATGGCCCGACATGGTCAAGCGTCTTAAAGCATGCGACTCGTAATCTGAGGGTCGCGGGTTCGCATCCTCGTCGCGCTAAACATGCTCGCCCTTTCAGCCGTGAGGGCGTTATAAAGTTACGGTCAATCCCACTATTCTTTGGTAAAAGAGTAGTCCAAGAGTTGGCAGTGGATCGTGATGACCAGCTGCCTTCCCTCTAGTCTTACACTGCAAAATTAGGGACGGCTAGCACAGATAGCCCTCGAGTAGCTTTGTGCGAAATTCAAAAACAAACAAACAACTCTTTTCTGATAGTTCGAAGTTAGGGATTTGTGTAAGGTATTTTTGAAACAAACAAGCAACAGTAAAACACAAATCATGGGACTACGAGTATAGACCTACATTTTTACTTGTTGATAGATTCTCGCGTGCGTTTGATGGCTGTATTTGCGTGCATTCTGTCATAAGCAAAGCTTTAATGCTGTGTAATGGAACATATACTTGAGGTATTCATTTCCGACAATATTCATACATATATTACACGTAGTACTGAGGGGCGATATGATTTGTTCATGTTTTGAAGTATGCACATTTTCTAAACAAAGTCTGGTTGACATAATAATGTACGTGTCTAACAAATGCACCTTTATTGTACTACAATGTCTTCTGGTTAATCCATAACTAACGACCCTTTAGTTCGAATATCTTACAATGCACCGAGTGCGGCGGACAAATGGTTATCGTGCCGGACAAAGGATTCAAGGTTTCTGTCCCTTTATTCCAAAAACTGAATAAAATTCACGTCTTCGTGGTTTGTAACATTCATAATTATTATCCTTCTAGTTTGTTAACTCAAAATTAGGGTTTGCTAGCGCAATTATTTCCTATAGCTTTGCACGAAATTCAACAACATAACAAATCGTCAGTAGTACATTAATACTTAGATTTAGAAGTGTTTTTTGCCATAATTATTTAGTACGTTTATTTATCCAAGGAAAATGCAAAAGAAAATAGTAACTGTAATTCACAAAATTATATTTATTGTAAAATTAAAAAAAACCTTCAAATATTAATCTGTGGAGCATAAAATATAATTAAGGTCTTTTAATATTTATGAAAATGTCAATTTATTATGAAATATCTTACATATACAAATATACAAGTGTTTCTATCTGTTAGTGTCAGCCCAAGAAGTGACAATACGTGGTGTTGGTTAAATGATTCTCCCTTCTTTGATGGCCCGGAATGGCGAGGCGTGTTAAGGCGTTCGACTAGTAATCCGAGGGTCGCGGGTTCGCATCCCTGTCACACCAAACATGCTCGCCCCTTCAGCCGTGGATGCGTTATAATGTGACGATCAATCCCACTATTCGTTGGCAAAAGAGTAGCCCAAGAGTTGGCGGTGGGTGGTGATGACGAGCTGCCTTCCCTCTAGTCTTACACTGCTAAATTAAGGACGGCTAGCACAGATAACCCTCGAGTAGCTTTGCGCAATATTCAAAAACAAACAATTTTTGTCTTATTGCCCTTCAATGGTTTAACGGTAGTTCTCATTGTGTAATTTTATGTTTAACGGGAAACAAAATGTTCTTTTCTTTGCTTGAAATATTTAACGATGCGCATTACGTTTCCTGGACGCGGTTCAACCTTTTCTAACAGATTTTATTCAAATTTATTAACTCATTCCAACTTATTATACAACTGACCGAACATGAAAGAGATTTAGAAATATTAAAACAACACTAAGCAGTTTCAATTAAAAAAAGGAAAAGTAAGATTTTTACGTTGGTTAGACAGCACAAATGGTTGTGTAATTTGCTTGAACAATGGGTTAGGACTTTTTCCTCACAATCAGAGAGTCGTGGGTACAAATCCCCATTCAACCAAATATGCTCGTGGGGGAATCATAACATGACGGTGAATTCCTCTATTCCGTGGTTAAGGAGTTGGCGATGAGTGTGATGGACCAACTGCCTTTCCAATAATCTTTCACTGATAAGTTAGGAACGGCCAGCGAAGATAATTCTCGTGAAACTTTGCGCGAAATTCTAAACAATTTCTTTCGGTTGTTCTTGCCCTTTCAAAATACCTAAAACATGACAGAAAACATTGAGAAGATAACAAAGGTAATAAATATAAAGGTTAGTAAGCCGTAAACAGGGGCTCAAAACAATGTTGAAAACGAAACACATCAAACTTTCTTTGGCAGACTCTGATTTGTTGTTTTTGTTTCACACCACCTGAATCTAAAATGGCTTCGGAATGTCTTTATCTGAGCAAACTAGTTATTTGACAAGTTAACAGTGATTATAAAACAACAAACATTAATATACTCTTAGTTTTAAGAGCTGAAAAGTAAACGGTTGAAGTACAAAAATATACCTAAAATCATGAAACTTTTTGTTCGCAGACCACGTGAAAACCACATTACAGCGAACAAACATCCGCGTGGCTTTCTCATGTGAGTTGGTCTTCCATGTTGAGTGTGTTTAGAATGATTCATATTCCATGTGTGTGTACGAGAGAGAGATAAAGATGGCGGAAACCATTTTATTTTTACTTGATTTCGTTTATTCGTGCTTTATATTTACATTATTTCTTCAAATAACAATATTCCAAAATTTTCAAAACACCGTTATAATACGAAGTGTCCTGTAATATCCAAAATATTCATAAAGCCATTTAGTTCATATTAACAAAGTATACCTTCAATAAGTTGAGGTTTTATACTCACCGAAATACAAGATTTTCATGTACAAGACACTTCTTTTTCATACTGGAGATAAATTCTGTGTCTGTGTAATATTTAAACATTATCAGGTCTAATGGCCTGTTGATTAACGTACCGCACTGTGAATATAGAGGTCCACAGTTCACATCTTATTGCTGGAAACTCTGTACTTTGAGGCGGTGGATGCGTTATAAGAGTGACAGTCAAACCCTGAGCAGCCTAGATATTAGGCGTGAGAGTTGGTGCCTCTCTACATTTCTTTAACAGTTCAGGCCCGGCATGGCCATATAGGTCAAGGCGTTCGACTTGTAATCCGAGGGTCGCGGGTTCGCATTCCGGTCACACCAAAACATGCTCGCCCTTTCGGCCGTGGGAGCGTTATAATGTGACGGTCAATTCCACTATTCGTTGGTAAAAGAGTAGCCCAAGAATTGGCGGTGGGTGGTGATGAATAGCTGCCTACCCTCTAGTCTTACACTGCTAAATTAGGAACGGCTAGCGCAGATAGCTCTCGAGTAGCTTTGCGCGAAATTCAAAAACAAACAAACAGTTAAAAGCTAGAAAAGTCTATCTGTAACTTTGTTGAAATATCTAAATATATCTTCTATAATTATTTTAAAATATTTTTTTTTACTCATGAACCAATATTTTTAAGCCGATAACGTCATCGTGAAAATATTTATACTATTTTATTGTCCTTCTGTCTTCTTTATTCGTACTGTGTGTTTTTCTTATAGCAAGGCCACATTGGGGGGAATCGAACCCTTGATTTTAGCGTTGTAAATCCGGAGGCATACCGCTGTACAAGCGGGGGACAATTTGTACTGAAAAGTGAATCTGTGTAAAGATAATGTTTTATTTTCCCGCTAGTACAGCGGTAAATCTACGGATTTACAACACTAAAATCAAGGGTTCGATTCCCCACGGTAGACTCAGCAGATAACCCGATGTGGCTTTGCTATAGGAAAACACACACACAGAGACACACACTATAAAAGTGAATGTAAATCTTCATTATTTGATTAGATAGAGCAATTACAAGAGTTGGCGGTGGGTGTCCTTTTATAATTACCTTCCATCTAGTTAAAAAGCTAAAAATTAGAGAAGGATAAACACAAGTAGCCCTTGTGATATTTTGGTCCCCTAGTGGCTCAGCGGTATGTCTACGGACTTACACGCTAAAATCCGGGTTTCGATACCCGTGGTGGGCAGAGCACAGATAGCCCATTGTGCAGCTTTGTGCTTAATTCTAAACAACAACTACAATGTTTAACGTCGCTTCTACGTACGTTAAACTAGTTAGTTGTTATGTTGCAACATAAATGCAATATAATATGGACTTTCTCTTGTGGCAAATATATTAATTTATTTTAGTGAAAACAAATACATTTTAATGAAGTTAAATAGTAAAATAAAAAAAACATCACAAAAAAGGACTGCGCTAAAAAAAAAGTAAATCCAAATCAGTTTGTTATTTTAACTCAAAAACAAGCGGAAGCCAAAACAAAAAGCGCTGCATCAACTGAAAAAATCCCAGAAACCCATATGTGGGATTATAAAATGTACCCTAGATTATGGAGTTGACTGGAGAAGTAAGACCCACATAACGGTGGGGATACACCGTCTATCAGTCTTAACTTCCATTCGCCAGTCTCAAATAAGATATAAAGAGTAGCAATATATATATGGAAATAAAAATTAGGAGAGCAAGATATGGATGCTCAAACCCATAACGTCCCACACCTATATCACCCTTCAATACACGCTATCTTGAATTAACAGTTTTAGATAAAAACTCCAAATTTTCTTCATAAATTCCCTCAGAAAACTTCCAACAAAAGTTAAATGTAAGACAGACTCGCTGAAATAACGCAATTTACGATTCTCAGTTGTTGGCTCACTTCCATAACAAAACTGAAGCTTCACTGACATCTGTGTGGACAAAGAATCGAAACCCTAATTAACTAAAAGTGACACACTCTTAAGATCCTTGTAACATAGTCTTACTGTCTATTGTAAATTAGCTGTTTTCTTATGTAGCTCTCTCTTCCTCTAACGTTATGTTTTTGTGTTTGTGTATTTTGAGTAATTGTGTACACAGAACTCCTGCCAAATGGGTGAAGACTACATTAATTGTTTATCACAGTGATGTCAGGAGTGGCATTTGATAGACAGTTGATGGAAAATTAGGCGGTATCTTGATCTTTGATTCTTAAACATAAGATTTTGGAATGGAAGAATAAACAAACTTGATACCAATAGAATGATGGATCATCCACGTGTAACAATACGTCATCCTGCAGAATTTTTATACAGTCACACTTTATTAACACATCAGTCTTTATAAGACGATCCAGCATGGCCAGGCACTTATCCGAGTAGGTCGCGAGTTTGAATCCCCGTTACACCAAACATGCTCACCCTTTCAACACTGGTGGCGTTATAATGATACGGTCAATCCCACTATTCGTTGGTAAAAGAATAGCCTAAGGGTTGGCGATTGGTGTTGATGTCTTACCCTGCAATATTAGGGACGGCTAGCGCAGATAACCCTCTTGTAGCTTTGCGCGAAATTCAAAACAAACCAAACTTTGTAAGATTTATTTGTATTTGAAAATTATGTAAGAATTAATATTAGCTGTTTTGTTTTTCACCTTCGTAAAAACAGTTCACATACATATATATATATATACAGAGAGAGAGAAGACAAAATAGTTCACATTTTCCACTTACTGTTCATTTCTATTTACTCTCGTTTATTTTTCATTTAAATTGCAATGGAAGTACCAATATCATAGCTCTACCTTTACCCAATAAAACTCCAAGTACCCATGACAAACGTGTAACTTAAATGCATAAAAGATATTTATATCTGACGGCTGAATAAAAAAATAAACAAACTCATAAAGTGTGATGAAAACATGACAAAATGTTGAATATTTGCTCTAACAAATGAAAACCAACGCGCTGAACATGTGTGGTTTAATATTTTATGATTTTTGTTGAATTATGGATAGCCTTCTCCAAACAGTACGCTCTAGTTTAAGGCTTAACATCAGAACTTGTTTTAACGAAGTCGGGTTTCTTCAAATGTTATCGACAGTATACAGAGCCTGATGTCATGATACAATGCTTACTTATGCCTAAAAAAATAAGTGCGTGGATTGTTTATTTCTATGTAAAGTCGACGAACTTAATAAAATTGGTGCTTACCAGTAATGTTAATAATTACATTCCACGCCATTGTTTCTTAATGAGCTCCTTTCAGTTTATTGCGTTACTTATCGTCAAGATGGATTCAACTTATTTGTATTTATCACGTGATTTACAATCTTTGTTCATTATTGACATTACAACTGAAAGGAGAACAAAATCTTGGCTTATAAGTGCTATTGTAATCGTTAAAAAGTGCCCTGTCAAACAGGAAAAGAAATAAAGCTAATCATCAAATCAGATGCAGCAATTACCATCAGCCTTGGGTCAATGTTTTTCTTGTAAGGGTGAATTTACTTTCATTGAGACGCGAAGACGTTTTGTTTTTTTCCTAAACACGCACTATTAGCGTATTGTAAATGCCTTAAGAACTCTTGAATAAAAGGCCTTCAGACAAGGGGCTGTATTTAACTATATGTACCGTGAGATTTAGTCAAAAAAAAAGAAAGAAACAAAAACATGCAAGAATTGTTCTCAACACTCTATCGACTGTTTGTCCTACGTCAATCATTTGGATGGCTGTAAAGCTCGAGCAGGAAGGGAAAGGTACTATTGTATTCCGAACTTCACTCATGTTTTCTGGCGAACAGTAAGAATTATTATGTTCACTTGTCGTTCATATTTTCAACTTCTACTTTCCATTTAAAGCACTTGATACAAAAGACGTGTGAGATATTTAATGTTATTATTTTCAACTGCTTTTGGCCTCTACACGGAGGTTTCTTTAATTGATCACTTTGTTACAAACCAAGTATATGAAGTAAGGACTGAGACAATATTTTGCTGGCCAGTTATTTTCCCGATTTTCTATAATGGTGAAAAACATAATAAATGTATGGACAGGGTAAGAATTGGATGTGGGATAATATTACTGTTGTCCTAGGGTAAGAATGGGATGTGGGATAATATTACTGTTGTCCTAGGGTAAGAATGGGATATGGGATAATATTACTGTTCTCCTACGGTAAAAATGGGATAATATTATTGTTGTCCCAGGATAAGAATGGGATGTGGGATAATATTACTGTTGCCCTAGGGTAAGAATGGGTTGTGGAATAATATTACTGTTGCCCTAGGGTAAGAATGGGATGTGGGATAATATTACTGTTCTACGGTAAAAATGGGATGTGGGATAATATTATTGTTGTCCTAGGATAAGAATGGGATATGGGATAATATTACTGTTGTTCTAGGGTAAGAATTGGATTTGGGATAATATTACTGTTGCTCTAGGGTAAGAATGAGATGTGGGATAATATTATTGTTACCGTAGGGTAAGACTGGGTTGTGAGATAATATTATTGTTGCCCAAGGGTAAAAGTGGGTTGTGGGGTAATATTACTGCTACGGGGACGAAGTAAAAGTGAATAAGAATGTAAGGTAATAAAATAGTTTACTTTACTGTATAATACACACACACACAGGTAATATACCATCATCAGGTTTGTTTTTCAATAAATAAATAACCAGGTTTCTTTCGAAGCTGTGATAATAAAGGCACAAACAAGGTTTGTTGGTTTTTGTTTTTGTCTGTTGTCAACAACAAAATATTGTCCATTTAATGCAAGATAATCCACCTTTTATATCACTGAAGTATTTGTGGGCTTTATGAAACTTAGTTTAAACGAAGGGTTTGCCTTCTGACTACAAAATCGAGATCTTCTTTCATAAATGCACAGATTGCTAAAACAATGCATGGACCCTTAAAATGCATCGCATTTACTCCGCCATAAGATACAAAGGCTTACAAAATAATATTGTTTACAGAGACAATGAATTTACAGATTAAAATAAGACGCTTGTTGTTTATTTTCGAAAGTATTACGTTACCTTTTCAACTACTTGTTTTAATTTTAACTCGATTTCTGTGAAGGGTAAACAATATTTGTCACATCAGGGATGACGAGAAAATCCACTTGTAGAGAAAAATGTTGATGTAACAACAGCTGGTTTGGGTTGAGAAAATTTTTATGTAGAGGAGCGAACAACGTTTCGACCTTCTTTGGTCATCGTTAGGTTCACAAAGAAAGAAAGAAAGAAGTAACTGACCGGTAGCTGACCATATGTTTGAAGGCAGTTGTGTAATTGAGTGTAGGAATGTAGAGGGCGTGCTTAGATGTTTGATAATATTTATTAATGTAGGTATAAAATTGTTCCTTTGTATTGGTTTATTTTAGGTTTGAGTTGTTGTATAAGTAAGGCTTCTTTAATTTTGCGTTTATTTGCGTTTGTTTCTTTATTTAGTATTTGGGTGATTTCTATGGTCATGTTGTGTTCATTTGACTTGCAGTGTTCGAAAATACGTGAAGGTGATTTTTTATGTTCCTTGAATCTGGTTTCCATTTTTCTTGTTTCTCCAATATAGAAGTCGTGGCAGTTATCACATTGTATTTTATAAATAATGTTGGTGTGATGTTTGTCAGTGTCGTTTTTACATCGTATAGACTTTACTTTTGTGCCTGGTTTTTGAATAAATTTGATATTAACTGGAATGTCATATTTTGTTGCTAGTTTTTGCCAAATTGTTATTTTTCTACTAATGTCGGGAATATACGGTATGCAGCAGTATGTGGTTTCGTAATTTTTTATTTGTGGGGTATATTTACTTTTATTGGTTGATTTTGCTTTTTGTCTCGATGTGTGCGTATAATGTTTTCTACGGTTTGTGGAGGAAACGTATTGATGTTGATGAAGTATTGTTTTATTTTGCCTAATTCATCGTTAATTTTATGTGGTGAGTATAGTTTTATGTCTGTGTTTATTTGTTTTTTTTAGTATGTTGAGTTTTTGTTTTGTTTCATGTGCTGAGTCCCAAGGAATGTATAGTCCAGTACAGGAATTTGTCGGTAGATTTCTGTTTTAAATTGTGTATCGGTTCTTGTAATTTTGAGGTTAAGAAATGATATTTGATTGCTCTCTTCCTATTCACATGTGAACTTAATGTTGGGATGTATAGAGTTAATATGATTGAAAAAATTAAGTGTGTGTTCTGTAGATTTGAATCCCGCAACCGTGTCATCTACATATCTGTACCAGTATAGAGGTGGATGTAATGCTGTGTTAATTGCTTGTTTCAACTTGTGTCATAAAAATATTGGCTAGAACTGGCGATACTGGGTTGCCCATGCTTAGGTCATTTGTTTGTATATAGTTGTAGTTGTTGAACATGAAGTTTGTTTTCAACGCTTTGTCACAACAAAGAGCTGATGTAGTAATCGTAAAAAAACAACAAAAAACGCAAAAATAATTGGATAAATTACTAGTTTAAATCAGAGTTTTGTTTTAAGATTAACTGATTATACAAAATACGATATTTCAAATGTTAAAAATCAGACCTTAGAAACAAAATAAGAATAAGGTTAGCCTCTTGCCCCGGCATGTCAAGGTAGTTAAGGCACTCGACTCGTAATCCGAGGTTCACGGATTAGAACCCCGGTCGCACCAAACATGCTCGCTCTTTCAGCCGTGGAGGCGTTATAATGTGACGGTTAATCCCGCTGTTCGTTGGTATTAGAGTAGCCCAAGAGTTGGCGGTGGGTGGTGAAGACTAACCTCCGTCCCTCTAGTCTTACACTGCTAAATTAGGGACGGCTTGCGCAGATAGCCCTCGAGTAGTTTTGCGCGAAATCCAAAACAAACAAACTTCTTAATATGCGTTTCATGTGAGTGTATTCAGTTCAAAGGTAATTATGATACTTTGTTTTGTTATGATAGGTAATAATTTATTTCCCACTAATGCTAGAACAAAATTGTAATAGAAGACGTTTCTTTAGAATCATTTTTACTCCTTTAGATCTTTTATGTTGAATAAGTGAATCCTCATGTGGGATATATGGTTGATTGACATGGTAACAATTTTTTATTACTTCTCTTCACATACTTGTCATGGCTCTCTTGGCTTTGTAGTTTGGATGTATTATATTCTTTTGATCAATAGCTTGCGTTTACATACCGTTCGGATCACATCCACATAACATCAAAATAAACTGGAATTATGTGTGTGTGCCTTTTTCTCATAGCAAAGCTACATCGGGCTATCTGCTGAATCAACCGAGGGGAATCGAACCCCTGATTTTAGCGTTGTAAATCCTTAGACTTGCGGAAATGTAATTACAAAATATTTACTATTTTTTATCTCATATCCGTCAAAAATATTCTTGGATAACGCCAACTATTTCTAGTTTACTGTGTGCATTTGTCTTGCGGAAATGGAGACGTGTATGAATGATATAAGTTGTGTTCTTTTTTTTTTAACAGGAACGTCACGGCTGTGAATTATTAATAAATAGCATTTTAGTTTTCTTGTATTCTTTACAAAAACCAAGGAAGGAACCGGTGTTTCACAGAGTGCATTAGAAACCGGACATCCAATTGGTCGTTTTGTTTTAAGCACACATCTGCGCAGTGAACTCTCTAAACTGTATCTTTAACTAGGCAACCGAAAAGAGCACCGGATTTTAGTGTTGTAAGCCCGAAACTATTCTACTGAGTTAATAGGGGCGAATCCATTAGAACTATTCCATATTTCAGTAAATGTTATGGTTGGAACTCACACCCGTTATACGATGTTGTTTGACATTTTGTTGGGGGCTGACAAATCGGTGACTTCGATGTTATCTCTAGACCTCTGGGAGGTACATCACATTGTAAGAAATGTCGATTGAAATCTGCTAAACTATTTTTTGTGAAAGGAGAACAGTACGTGCCGTAGAGAAATGCGAGATAAAATAAGTCTGAGATGTTTACTTTAGTTTAAAATATAAAACTATACAACGGGTTATCTGGGCTCTGTCCACTGAAGGGGGCAGTCGATCCTCTTTATTTTACTATTGACTCAAAACAATAGCGCGTTAAGGCGTGCACTCGTAATCCGAGGGTCGCGGGTTCGCCCCCGCGTCGCGCTAAACATGCTCGCCCTCCCAGCCGTGGGGGTGTATAATGTGCGGTCAATCCCACTATTCGTTGGTAAAAGAGTAGCCCAAGAGTTGGCGGTGGGTGGTGATGACTAGCTGCCTTCCCTCTAGTCTTACACTCCAAAATTAGGGACGGCTAGCACAGATAGCCCTCGAGTAACTTTGTGCGAAATTACAAAACAAACAAACTCAAAACAGAGCCAAGCAGAGGAGACTCCAGAACGTAGCCTTCAAATAAATTTCAACAACTGCGGATAATTAAAAGACACTTATTAAACACTATAAGTGCCAGAATATTAAACAAAAAAGTAAAATAATTCACTGCTGTGAAATATGTGCTTAATTTGTTTGAAAGACACGTAAATTCAGAGCACTGTTACTAATTTTTTTACCTTAACAACTGTGCTTTTATTTTTAGATAATACTTTGTGTATGCGTTTCTCCTAAGGGTAGATTGTGCTAGCTTTTGGCTTTGTGCCAAGTTCTGCAAATATTAGATTTGATGTGATATTGTATAATTTGATCCCAGATGTTATACTATAGACGCTCAGAAGGCTGACAAAAAAATTCGATGTTTCACACCTTTCCAGTTCGTTATGTATCATTTCATTCAACGCATTCAAAAATTCGTGCAGTGAATTCATACAGAAACATTGAAAAGTTATTCTAGACGTATTTCGGGACAATTAACATTGTTGTGATCTACTGACACTGTCTTTTAACAAAATATAATATCAAACAATAAATATTGTAAGCTGTAACCCTGATAAACGAAAAATAGAAACTTTAACTCGAAACATTTTACTACACAACTGGTTTCATTTATTTATGTGTCGATTAAGTTATTTAGCAAGACAATTTTCCTTTGTCCGTTATAAAAAAGTTTCTCTCATACCAACTTCCATTTCTTTAAAACACATTTATCTCAAAATACCGAATATACAATTTTCATATCTTTATTCTCAATTAGTTATTGTGTTTCTTTTAGAATTTTCGAGAACAGTCACACATGAGCTCTTCGCACCCAGCTGTCTCTAAGTCTTGATTCATAGAAACCGTAATAGTCAACAACACCCAAAACCAGCTTTTGGACTATTTATCTCGACTGAAAAGTGAGATTAGACCCTGTTTTCACAGAGCACTCCTGACCTCAAATTACGAAGCACGCTTTTTTTTTTAGCAGAAAAACAGGACTCAAATCCTGAATCCGAGATACACAACCCGAGCAAACTACCCATTAAGTTAGTAAACTTTTAAGTGAAAAATACTGGTTCAATAATACATTCAGTTATCTGTAAGTCTGTAACTTTGGCGTTACTTAAAGTTGTTAAAAAACGTTATTGTCTGCGGTGGACAAATAACACTTGAACAAGTTATGATCAATGAGTGAACGTATTTGTTCTCACTGTTAATATATTACATGGTAAATTATATAGGTACTAAGACAGAAACCGTTAAACAAAAGCCTACACAAATCAATAGCTCGTCTCGTATTACCATAAGAATGCCACCAAAATCAAGACAAAAACACTAGGTATATGGAAACAACGGCGTTGACAAGTGAAAAACGCATTAGCTGTTTCCCTGTCTCCTCATTAACCTGTACAGGATAATTATTCTATTGAAGCTCACATTAAGATAAAGCCACGCTCATTCTTTACAGTTTTATTTACAACAGTGTACATTAAATCTAAGAATAGACAGGACGTGTAGCATTACGTTCCATATGAAAGCTTTTCTCTTACATTGATTACTGTGTATTGATCGAAACTTCAGATGTTTAAATCGTGTACCGAGAAATTTCGAAGGTACAATACAAACAAGTCGTCTTCTATTTTTCTAATGAGTTTTTAATTAAAAAATTCGCAAGTATTAAAACAAATATGAATTTTTACTACGTTAGGTATTTGTCTCTCACACAGAAACAAAAGTGGCTTAACACGTATGTCAGTTTTATTGATTCAAATCTTCCTATTAGCAACACACGGAAATATTTGTTTGGTTTTCGGGATGTGTTTGTTTTTTGTTTCTCTCTACTTGGTAGAAGAGATGCGTACAAAATAATTATGTTAAATACATGTAACATGGATAAACTGACGTACAAGTATACGTTTCATTGAGAAACATTGTGTTTGTTTGTTTTTGAATTTCGCACAAAGATACTCGAGGTCTATCTGTACTAGCCGTCCCTAATTTAGCAATGTAAGACTAGAGGGAAGGCAGCTAGTCATCACCACCCACCGCCAACTCTTGGGCTACTCTTTTACCAACGAATAGTGAGATTGACGGTCAGATTATAAGCCCCCACGGCTGGGGGGTGAGCATATTTGGCGCGACCGCGATGCGAACCCGCGACCCTCAGATTACGAGTCGCACGCCTTAACACGCTTGGCCATGCCGGGCCAGAAACATTGTGAGTTGTGTCCTAGTGAAATAAGATGTTTTGTTTCTGGTTTCAAAGTTCGTTCTCTAAATTATACCAGCAATGCACGCGCTTGTCTCTGTGGCATTTACCGTTCGTACGCGTATAGATATATTTGTATATAAATATGTAGAAAAATATATGAAATCATTCTTTAAGCGTTGAAGTAATTTCGTGTTTTGTTTTATAATAAACTTCAACTAAAATAGTCTTTAAAAACAAATTGTAATACCAGCGACAAGATATTACTGCAGTAATGAAGAGTTGTTGAATATTGCTTTTATTTCTGTTAGAAAACTTAGATACGGCAAACGGCTGGTTTGTTTAATAGAACGAAATTCCGAATGTTACAAATAATTTAATCAGAATTTTCTCATTTGAACGATGTAAGCACGCGCATATATTTTGGGCGTTTAGCTCATGACTTTCCAGCTTCTCTAACTTTTCCGGACGGGGGAATGTAAGTGTGTTTTTCGGGGCCAATTCGTAAGAGTTCAGCCTCCTTCTGTGGTTTGTTGTTTGTTTGTTTTTTTGCTTTTGCGTTTTCCTCTGAACTTTGTCGATTTCGAGGACTTACGCGCTCGTAATACGAGTTATGACAGGAGAACTGATGTCGGATATTACCTTGAAATAAAGAAATAACACCAAATATCCAGCAAAACGAAAAGAAATAACACGCAGCGTTTTATCGATCAGCGACAAAAACAATAAGCAAAACCGAAACTTTCGACCCATATTCACGTGTATTTACTTTTACATTTAACAGTATTTCCATGACATCACTTGGCTACTTCTTTCGATTGTTCAGGTATTCAGCTCGACCACTGTGCTCTCTGTTATTGTAATTATTATTTTTACAAACAACTCGATGAAAATAAACTTTCTACTGTCGTACTTAAAAGACGCCTGTGTTAAAACTTTAACCGCGGAATAACACGTTAAATTAGGCTAATAAACATTTTATATGTTTTCTCATGTTTCAACTCTTGTAATTTCTTTTTCTATGGTTTCGATAATAAAAGTTAAGTTGTGCATTTTGTGTAGATATTTATATATTACCAAAAGACCGAAGGTAGAAAATAGTCCGGACGATTCGTATACGTGTATGTATACACTTAGTTATCCATGTTATTTATAGAAATATTAGTTCATACGTTAGGCCACTACAATTCGTCATTCACTATTATCGTGTTTATTTTTCGTCTGGCACCATTCTATCAATAAGCTACCAGTTCACTTCCAACCGCGGGCAACGAAAACCGATTTTTAGAGTTATATCTCTCAGGCTTAGCATTCAGGTAATGGGGAGTCTTCCTCTGTTAGCTCATTTTGTTTAGTATTGGCTACCATTACGAGAAGCCAGATTCGATCTCCTCAGCTTTGAAATTCTTTAAATTATCTGCATGTATAACATAAAGGGTGGTACCAGTTTCTTAACTATGGTACTGGTACCACGACCTGTATTGAAATAAAAACACGAAAACCCTAAACTGATTTAGGCATACAGATATTGAGCGTCCGTATGTCGAATGTGCCTAATCTTAAATATATTTTTGTTATTGCGTAAACCTTTCAGAAATATAGCATGAATGGGAATTTTCTGAACAAATATACCTTTTTCTTTATTTTTGTAGCATACTGACCTGTACGTTTACCGTACTGATACGAGGCCGTTTAACTTTATGTCATCACAGCTAATTCTCGATTAGCGAATGCAAATGTGTCAAATATCGAACACCTATAATACTGATGACTTAAATGTCGTTTATATATATGTGTGTATGTATATACATATAATACATACAGATAACTTAGCCAGTTACTTCTTACTTTAGGTATAAGACAGAAAGTTTGTTTTCTTAATTTCTACACGAACACTATCTGCGTAGCCGCCTAATTTAGCAGTATAAGACTAGAGGGAAGGCAGTTAGTCATCACCACCAACCGCCAACTCTTGGGCTACTGTTTTACCAACTAATAGTGGGATTGACCATAACATTATAATACCCCCACAGCTAAAAGAGCGAGTACGGTTGGTGCGATAGGGATTCGAACCTGTGACCTTCAGATTAGAAGTCGAATGCCTTAATCCACCGGGCCATGCCGAGCCTCCTTGCCTCACGTATGAAACAAAAGTGAAAAGTTGTAAAAAGAAATGACTTTTTAATTCCGCACAAAGCTACACGAGGGCTTGTTGCGCTAGCCATCATTAATTTAGCAGTGTAAGACTAGAGGGAAGACAGTTAGTCATTACCACCCACCGCCAGCTCTTGGGCTACTCTTTTACCAACGAATAGTGGGATTAACCGTCACATTATAAAGTACCGAAGGCTGTAACGCGAGCAGGTTTGGTGCGACCGGAATACGAATCTGCGACCCTCAGATTTGAAGTCGAACGCGTTAACACACCTGGCCATACCGGGCCCGAAAAGAAATGAGAGACAATTCACTGTGTTGGTTCCTGCAGATGGAAAGAAAAGTAGAAAAATCAGTTTTCCTCAAACTAACTGACTCTATATATGCTAAGAATAAATCAAATAAAAAACACCGTCATACATTTTTACCGTATTATGTTTTCATATTACAGGACGTGGTGCAAAGTTACTGTATATCACGAAATTGGAACACTGGTCTCAAAATAACACGTTATTTGAACAATGGTATAGAAAGTTTTAAATTTGAGCAAAATGTTTGTGATGGTCAGTTATGTAAAACGTAACTTTCACAATATACAATAAGTACTTCGGAAATTAACAGTAACAAACAGCTCGCGAATAAACGAAATTTTGCGTTACTAACGAACACAAATCAACACCACGCTACGCATACACCTACAATTTATAATTCTAACACTAAAAGTTGTAACATGGTACATCAAAAAAAATGTTGCTATCGTAACGTTTTTAAAAATGCTTTTGTATAGCATTATGTAACGAAAGAAGTTGTCCTTCCCTTCTCTAACCATTTTTCCGATTGTTTTATGTAAAGAAAACTCTCGTGACTGAACGTGGTGTATATACGTATAAACATTAACTTAATTTTATTATACGGATTTTAAATGGCATTTTGCTATTTTGTTCATACGAAACTCTTTTAATATATATAATGGCAGAGTCGTGGTATACCCTTCATACAAACTACAGCACGTTCCAGCCAACACAATTCATTCAGACTCAGTTGGTGTTCTCTGTACCGTTCTGATCAGTGGCATGATCTGAGGAGACTGATTAAAAACGTTCATGTTTCCAACTGCGTGTTTTACGTTATTTTCTTTAATTTGTCATACGCTCTATATGCGTTAGAGGTTTGATTTCGCGCATTAACGTCACAATAATTTCAATATTCTCCAGAATAGCGCTTCCATTTATCATGCGTGGATGACAAACAACGTATTTTACTTGAACATTACGTATGCAAGCTGTATATACGTATTTCACAGGACGCCATTTTGATGTCTTCCATTGAAAAAGCATTGTGATTCGAAATGTGACTTCTGTCATAATTCCACATTAATTAATTATGGAGAATACATTATGCTCGCAGACTTATAAGCTTTATCTACATTGCGGCGATCAGTAATTCTCGTGCATTTTCATTTAATTTCGTGTCATAGTTGTGCTATGTGTTAAAATAATAGCGCATGAACACCGTCTCAGTTCTGTATTCAAGACAGGTTAACTATCCACACACACACAAACACGTGATGAAGCGTATCTGTGAATGCCCCATGGACACTGTTACAAATGTGCACTGATTACATATACCTACTTTATATTTATTTATCCTGGAAGAAAAAGGTATATGTTGCTTCTCGACACTGCATAAAAGGTTGTTGTTGTTTTTAAATTAAGCACAAAGCTACACAATGGGCTATCTGTGATCTGCCCACTACGGCTATCGAAACCCGATTTTTAGCGTTGTAAGTCCGCAGACATATCGCTGAGCCACTCGGGGGCAGTTTTGACTGTTGTTGTTTTTAAATTAAGCACAAAGCTACACAATGGGCTATCTATGTTCTGCCCACCATGGGTATCGAAACCCGATTTTTAGCGTTGTAAGTCCACAGACATACCGCTGAGCCACTGGTGGGCGAGTAAAAAGTAGAGGGGGGAATCAGTTTAGCCTAACTCAAGGCATTATGTACATTTTTTTTATAATTAGGCGCGGCATAGCGTTAAAACAACAACAAATAAATACGCAACCCTCGTTGTTCAAATTTTGTAAGGAGCAAAAAGTTAGTTTTCATAAAGTAAAAGCTTCATTTAGTATAAGCGCAGATATCCCTCGGGTAGCTTTGCGCGAAATTCAAAACAAAACAAATCGGTTAACATGATTAATAAATTACAATTGTTTTTATTTTGTCGTGTTTTAAAGAAATACCAACAATGATATCGATGTTGCAATAGAACAATTGTTATTTATCACAACTGTTTTGATTTTGTCATGTTTTAAAGAAACACTAACAATGAAGACAATATTACAACAGAAGTGTTATTTATAACAGTTGCTTTATTTAATTTTATCACGATAAGTATTTACATCATGTTCCATTTGGATTGTACGTTCGAACTGATTCAACTGTAGCTATCTGGACCCGAAGAAAAAGGACAGTCGATACGTGTAGCACGTTAAAAGTTTTATTCACTTGTGGTCATATTTATTCTAATATGATTTCCAGTTAAAACATTTAATCACTAACACTCAACGTTCAAATCGATACAAAATTAAAAACGTTTTTAGCTGAGAACAGTTTCTGTCCTCTGAAGTGTAGACTCGACACTTCCGACGTCTACTAAGTCATCGTCAAGAGAAAACTTCTAAGATATAAATGTCATATTACTCCTATGATTTTCTCTCCACAATTTTCACTGCTTAAAGAAGTATCAACAATGATATTACAATATAACAATTATTTACAACATACGGTTATTGGAAACAATCCAATTTATGAAAATGTACATAACTGTGATATTGTCAGTCAGTTTTGATAGGTGAGATTCTTTTGGTTGTCATAGACGTTGAATTAAGTTTCTTTCTTTGCGTCACACCACAAGAAACTTTAAGAGAAATGTGTATAATTTATGAGAGACTTTTTATAGATATATAGAGCTGCTGTCTTTATTATTATGTGCCAAAAGGATTTAGGACAGGTGAACGGATTTAGATTTGATTATTAATTATGTTGTATATATTGTATTATATTTTCCTGGTCTTACCTCTCTGAGGAAGGCCCCGGCATGGCCAGATGGGTTTGATTTGTAATCTGAGGGTCACGGGATCGAATACCGGTCGCACCAGACATGCTCGCCCTTTCAGCCGTGGGGCGTTATAATGTTAGAATCAATCCCCTTGGTAAAAGAGTAACCCAAGAGTTGGCGGTGGGTGGTGATCAGTAGCTGCCTTCCTTTTAGTATAACAGTGCAAAATTAGGGACGGCCTTCGAGTAGCTTTGAGCTAAATCCAAAAATAAACAAACAAAACCTTTCTTAGGATTAACAGAGTTTTTAGATGTGATTATGTTCATAACACGAGTAGGTTAGTTATACAAGCTAACACACAAAATCCAATCTATTTCTTCCGCATTGGTTCTCTGACCTTTGGTTCTAGTTTTGGCAACTGACATATGACTGAAAGCTTGGAAACTGAGTGGAAACCAACATGGAATAAAAACATCATTTTATGTGTTTCAAAATAAATTAGTATTCGTTTTGTTTGTTGTTATTGTTCTTGTTTCTGCTGTTCAGGTTAAAAAACATGTTGTTTTACGGTTATATACGATGTTAAATACACCCTTGTAATGTTAGCACCTTGTTATAATATCGGCACTGTATCGTAACGTTAGTTTCGTGTTGGATTATTAGCATTACATTGAAATATCAGCACCGTATTGTAACGTTAGTTGCGTATTGGAATGTTTGCATCACATTGAAATATCAGCACCGTATTGTAACGTTAGTTGCGTATTGGAATGTTAGCATCACATTGAAATATCAGTACCGTATCGTAACGTTAGTTTCGTATTGGAATGTTAGCATCACATTGAAATATCAGTACTGTATCGTAACGTCAGTTTCGTATTGTAATATTAACGTCACATTGTTCTATTATTTAAGCTATTCTAAAGGTTTTTTGCTGTTAACTAAAAATAAAGAAAACAGAACAGTCGGGAGTCTTTTAGTTCCTTATTCAAAACCGGCACGAGAGATTTCTTGCCACCATGCTTTGTCTGGAGAAGAACACAACTAGCTCGTATTTTTCTGTACGGTAAACAAAACATGCTGGACCCTCCGTATCTCAATCAAAATTCACATTCCGCTTTGTCTTCGGGCAAAATACTCTGTTTCTGTCGATGTTTTGTTGTGGTGAAACACAAGACTACAAAGTAGTTTATCTGTGCTACGCCAACCACGGGTGTCGAAATCCGGTTTTTTAGTATTATAAGTATTCAGACCTGGCGCTGAGCCATTGGTGGACAATACATACACAGCAGTAACTGAGGGAGAATTGTAGACATTTGGAATGTAAACGTGTAATAACAACATTGTAATCTGGAATTAGTAAGACGTAGTACAACATCAGAGAACTAAAAAAACCGAACTCGTGATGTAATTCAGATAAAACTCAACACTGATTTCATTCGTTTACATTTTTGGTTCAAATCCTGACGTATATTTTCAATACCAAACAGCGCTGTAAATCTGCGACACGAACCACCTAACAGTGTTATAAACTGTACTATTATTCATGAACGAATCACCTAACAGTATTATAATCCATACTATTATGTATGAACGACCAACTAAAAAGTACTAATAAACCTGCAACACGGACGATAAATATCGATGTAACTTCGCAAAACGAACAACTGAGTGCATAACGAAAAATGACATTAAAGATATTAGTCGGTTTTAATATTAATATAAAATAAAACTTTAAGTGTTACTACTATCGTTGTAACGCAGTTAACCTAACAAAGGAATTAATAAATCTTGCGAAACTATTAAAAATCTAAAATAATAGCGCTAACATTTCGTGTTCCTTTTGGTTTACCACATACTGTCATATCATTAAAATTCATAGTATAAAATAAAAGTATGAAATGTTGTTTCTTCAAGGTACGCTTCAACAGTGAATAGACATTTAAATAGGGCAATAAAAACAAAGAGTAAACGTTTTCTTAGAATCATTATTTAGGCTATTAACCACTTTAGAACAAGAAAATTCACACACTAACGGTTTCTATAGGTGTGCTGTTGTTTTATTACTACATAACGTTGTATTTCATACCACGTTCAAATGAAAGGCGTCTTTGTACGAGCGATTTCTCGAGGATATAAAATTGGGTCAGTTTCTCCATTGATTAATGGCAGAAATACAACTATAAACTACGAAGACAGTAGGAACGTGACACTGATCATAATGTAAAATTATGGAGGGGTTTTGCTTGAGGTTAAGTTATCTCAATCCATTTTATATTGACAAACACAAAACTAGACACACTCGTAACCGTGGATTAGAACAAACAAACAATGTTATAATTTTAATTATACTTTATGTTTCGTGATTATATAAACATATCCAAGTATCACTTCGAGCTCTCCGATCTCAGATGGTGCTTTCACTATTTTTTGTCTAGTCTTCCAGCTTGATTTGGTCATCACTTGATACGCAGGAACACGTCTGAAACTTCAGGTTTGGTGCACTTTAATACAGTCTTGTTATTCAGGAAGACAAACTACACGTCTGTAAGTCAGTCTGAGCACCAGAAAGAAAATGTTGCTCACGATCCTGAAAAAAATATTTAAATATATAATAATAAACTTATATAAGTATATAGGAATACGTTAAAAACCATTATTTAAATATATAACAATATGTTAGAAACCTATTTTAACCCTTATAAAGCAACGCATTCTGTATACCAATATTGCATAGTTTGTTTTTCTTTTCCACTTCATTGGTCGACAATTGATTGTAATTATTACATGACTTAAGAACATTACATGTTCTTCCTCTTCAAGTAGGCATTCTTAGGCATTCGGGTGCACAACTTATATCCTTCATTACCATACCTCAAAAAGTTGGTCGCGGGTTCGAATCCCCGTCACACCAAACAAGCTCGCCCCCTTTCAACCATGGGAGCGTTATTACGTGACGGTCAATGTCACTATTCGTGAGTAAAAAAGTACCCCAAGAGTGGCGGTGGGTAGTAATGGCTAGCTGCCTTCCCTCTGGTCCTACACTGCAAAATTAGGGACGGCTAGCGCAGATAGCCCTCGTGCAACTTTGCGCGAAATTCGAAACAAACATAAACCTGAAAAAAATTTTGGTTTGAACGCTGTGGGTCACACAGGTCTCTGAATACGAACATGATAAAAGTTGTTTTGGTGTTAATAAAATATTTTCCACAATTCAACTTCGCAGATTTCGAAAGTAATATTCTTTTTGTAATCACGTAATGATTTTTTTTTCACAATCAAATTATTATTTCGTTTATCTCAATGTTTATTTTTAATTGTTATGTTTCTTATGTTCAGGTTTTAAAACAATTTGAGGGTTCTCTTGTTGTGATTGGTCGAGAGAAAGAAAATGATTCACTTACGTAAAAGTACGTATGACGGCTCGTGAAAGATCTGTACATGATACATTAACACACAACTGGCCTAAAACTGGTTGGTATAGGAAACAGATAAAACAGGTGTTGAGTTTTTATTTTCTTAAAACTTGCCTAATTCATAATAGTGCATTTAAAACATTTATTTTCGTTTTCTCTTCATAGCTAATGCGTAATAATGTGTCTCAATCGTGATACCTCTTTTGTTTTTCTTTCTATATTACCGGCTAATATATTCACGCAGCATTGTTTGCTTAAAGTTTCACTATCACATAAAACATCAAAATCCAATAATGAATATAAAATGCTGACTGTATTTGTAGATCCTTCTGAAACATCGTACGTTGGGAAGGTTGAAAGTCTTAAGTAATCAGGGTAATTTGAGTATATCCCAAGCAAAGGGAAATATATCAGTTGAATCTTAAATTTTGGGGTGGGGCAAAGGAAGTACTTTCAGTTGCTCGTAAGTTATCGGTGAAACAGACTAATTAACCTCAGTGCAAGTATGATGGAGAGGGTCATGTTTTCACCCATGTGTGTGTGTGTTTGTTTGTATGTTTTTCAGCAAAATTTCTCTAAAACGGCTAAATTGATTTAGACGAAAGTTAGTATACTATTTAACTAGGATACAACTTAAATTTGATTAGTTCTTGAATGATCAAAGTCAGAGGTCAAGGTCATGACCTTAATCTCTATCTATCAAGGTCAAGGTCGTGACCCCCCAATCTCTATCAATATAAGGATTAATTTTTTCACACTATTTTGCCATATAACTCAATAACATGAGTGGATTTCATGAAAGATGATGGACACGTATGGAACATTATTCATCATTGTCCTGTCAAAAATGGTCTGTGTCCGTTCATAACGACGGACATCCTACCACATTTTCGTATTTTTTTGAGAACCGAATATGATCGAAATGCGAAGACACGCGCTCCGCTGATTGCTCGTCTTCTCGTGTCGTGTCGTGTGTTTGTGGAATCGAGACTCGTGTTTCATGTTTAAAGACAAATAAAAAGTGTGACAGAGGTTTCGCTCATTCCAGACAACATTAGAAATGTTTTCGAAACGTCCTCTTGCAATCCATAGCTTTAACATACTGAAGTTATTCACGTCTGACAACATTTTCCCAAATGTTATATTTATTTTGTACATCTCAACTGAAATGCAAAACTGGGACTCGACAGCGACACGAGCACACAAACCACATTCACACCCTAAATGCTATAACGTAGCACTTCGAAAACAGCCCGGCATAACTAAGACGTGCGACTCGTGATCTGAGGGTCGCGGGTTCGCATCCCCGTCGCGCCAAACATGCTCGCCCTTTCAGCCGTGGGGCGTTATAATGTGACGGTCAATCCCGCTATTCATTGGTAAAAGAGTAGCCCAAGAGTTGGCGGTGGGTGGTGATGACTAGCTGCCTTTCCTATAGTCTTACACTTATAAATTAGGGACGGCTAGCACAGATAGCCCTCGAGTAGCTTTGTGCGAAATTAAAAAAAAAACAAAAAGCTCGCGAGCACACTGAGCATGCGCCTCTGGTATGCGAAAGGAAAAAATATTACCATGGTAACAGGGGTCTGTGTTATGAACCAGTGATACTAAACAAAAGGTTAATATTCAAATGAAGTAATTAATGATCATAAGACGTTATATCATCGTTAGAGTACTGAACCCAGTGGAGGCGTATCTTTTTATTCGCTTGTCATTTGCTAACGTGCTCTGACGTACATTGCACTCTTTGCCTTTACGATACCTCTTTGTAAATACAAAATTCTTGAAGTTTTAACCAATAAGGTGGCTTCTCAAGTCTCTTTCTGTTAGCAAGATGTCAAAGGAAAAGATTCGAAAGACGAGCCTGGGTAATAAAGGGTAAGGAAGAAGCGAACAAGTTTATGCTTACCTTGTGTATTTAGTAAGTGGATGATAGAAAAAAAAATTCTTATCCAGAGTTTCTCTGAGTGGAACAGAGCAAGATGTAAACACTGAGAATTGGAAGTTAGAAGACTCAACGTCAAATGTTACCTCGGTTATCATGATAAATGCGTTGACACATTTTAACGTATCATATGTAACATGCACTGAAATAAAAACAGTAGAAACCTCAAATTAAAATGCCAGTGAAAACATTAAACAAAAAAACCAGCCAGATCAGAACCCCCTGAAACTTCGGTATACCTGTCTTTTATTTTGACTACTGACTAGAACCTAGGTTGTCAGTCAACAGTGCCCACAGCTACAAAATCTTTGTCCGACTTTGTAACCATGGCTGAAAATTCGGAATGTGTTTATCAGCTGTAGCGCAAACCTTGGGCCTCTTTGTTCATATTACGGTAATTTAGCCATTTCGATAAAAAGTCGACGAAACAGTAGTTTTTTAAACTCACACACTCCTTACAACAAAACAAACAGTAGCGAGGTATTTGTTTTGTAAAAAAACACTCAAATAAACAATAACTATTTTCTTGTTCCATTTAATTTTATTGTATCACGGAAAATATGTTTATTTGTTTTAGAACAAAGTGGCATCAGGCTATCTGTTACAGCGCAAAAAACAGAATTTGAGTTCTTACCTCGTTGTTGTTTTGAATTAAGCACAAAGCTACACAATGGGCTATCTGTGCTCTGCCCACCACGGGTATCGAAACCCGGATTTTAGCGTGTAAGTCCGCAGACTTACCGCTGAGCCACTGGGGGGGGGCGAGTTCTTACCTCCTGAAGTCTGTAATGTTACCGTTATCCGACTACGGTACAATACGGCGAATTTGTTTGTTTGTTTCAGACCAAAACCGCATTGAGCTATCTGCTGTCTGCACAGCGAGGAATCGAATCCGGAATTTAGCGTTGTAACTTTGAAACAACTTCTTGGCTGAGTTGTTGTTGCTTCTAGCCGTTTTTACTTCACAATAACAGCACTTACAGTTGACCGGGACAGCTCTAGAAGGTCACAAACTTGACGAACTAAGTTGTTGGAGACAACGTATTCTACTGTCAATGTTTGTCTATGGAGATTGCATAGCAGTATGCTTGATCTTATATACCTGTTACCAATGGGTGTGGCAGAATTAGCCGATCCCACTAATTAGAAGGGGTGTCCACGTAATTTTAGCCGCGCGGTGTATCTCTAATACTTAAAGTGAGAAATTACAAGAAATTAAGCTATTCAACAGTTTCCACCAGCAAATGTTGAGACACTTTTATCTAATTAAATAATTCGATCGAGTCGTCACCTTGTAGCACACCCAAGGCTCCATATTCGTTCGAAGTGCTTTCCTGCTGCAGGAGGCCCTAGTGAGCTTCCAGAATTACGACTCGAATTTGATGTTCATATCCTTATTCTAGTACGTTTTTGTTATTATAATACTGGAAAATTGAATTTGTGATTTTTATTTAAATATTTATAAGACTCTATTCACACTAACATCTGCTAATCTGTATTTCTTCCCTATTTACACTTACATCTGATAATCTGTATTTTTGTTTATTCACACTAACATCCGATAATCTGTATTTATTTTCTGTCTAATCACACTAACATCTGATAATCTTCATTTATTTCTTGTCTATTCACACTAACATATGATAATCCGTATTTATTTTAATCTCTTGTGTGGTTAAAATTTTGTTGTACTTTCTTCTTCTCGTAAAACGTTAAGGAAGTAAATACGGAATTTTGTCTTAAAGATATTATAGGCTTAACACTAACATTTTATGACAAGCATAATTAATTATAAAACACATTATTAGTTTGTGTATAGTATCATTAATATTCATCCGTCTTATATTAGACCGTTCTCACACGGTTTCCTGGCATTTAATGTTTCTTGTTATTAGTTCAGAGATGAAATTCGTCCACTCACAACGCGTAGTTATTTAACACGTGTTTCTGTTTACTTTATTTATGGTCTCTGTGGCGGTAGAGTTATGTATATTATATATTATGTTTCGGACCCGAGCGTTGCAGAGGTTTATTGCTTTTCAAAGGGAATAATAATGAATTACATACATTACTACGTAGTCAGAAAAATGACGTTCGTTTATAAATAATGTCACAAGTTAGCAGAAATAATAATTGTTAAGTGCTGACTACAAAGAATTTAACCTCAGATATTGTTCTGCTTTCGTTTGCGATTACAGGCCCGGCATGGCCACGTGGTTAGGGCGCTCGACTCGTAATTCGAGGGTCGAGGGCTCGAATCCCCGTCATACCAGACATGCTCACCCTTTCATCCGTGAGAGCGTTATAGTATGACGGTCAACGCTACTATTCGTTTGTAAAAGAAAAACCCAAGAGTTGGCGGTGGGTGATGATGACTAACTGCCTTCCTTCTTGCCTTACACTGCTAAATAAGGTACGGCTAGCGCAAACAACCCTCGTGTAACTTTGCGCAAAAGACAAAACAAATGATCGTGATTACAAGTTACACTTAAAGAGATCTGGTTCCAGAAACAATCCTTCTTACTTCTTTAACTGCTTATTCTCTGTGTTTCTTTATCGATCATTGTTTTGACAACCATCAACTTACATTAAAGTTTTAGGTTTATTTTTAAAATGTTTTCTTTCAAAAGGAAGGAGTCAAAATTAGCCCTTTATTTAGATAACATGTTTCCATGGTTACCACCAAAAAATATGGCTACAGCAATGTCCACGTGAGTATACGTCACAGTATTATTTCAAAAGGTATGTGGATTACACGTTCTTACTCTTTTAAACGAGAAAACGGCGTTCAGAAGTGTTTATAATATTTAAGTGAAAGACGTCGAAGTATTAACATTACTCTTGTTTGATTACTTTGAATTAAGCACAAATCTACACAATCTGTGCTCTTCTTACAATGAGTATCGAAACCCGGTTTCTTACGGTGCGAGTCTGCAAACATATCTCACAGGTAATGGTATAGACAACAATACCGGACATTTCCGTCCACTTTAAAACCTCTGCAAATAATTAAGAATCAGAACAAACAACGTTGCGAGGAAAATCTGTGAGTTTATGGACATGTTTGTCTTACAACTTTTCAAAATAGTTCACTTGGAAAACGAACAACTCAAGGGTTTTTTTATACATTTTGTGGCTCCTGAAGCTTAGAAATGTTTCTTGTATCACAAATACAGTTTTGAAACTGACTTTTCTCTTCTATACTCGTCGAATCAGTTTTGATAATTTAGTTTGTTTAAATTATGAATTTATGTTGACATTACTGGATCATGATGCTGTGAAATAAATAAACCTGCTGATGTTTTTCACTTCGTACAAGTACAAGTAAAATAATCTAATGAAAATGCATTTTAATTTCGACCTTTACTCCGCAAAGATATCGATGATAATGGTTAGAGATAAAACAAGGGTTATCACAACAAAACCATGGCGTGGCTATTCTGAAATGCCACGTGTCCGGTTTAACTGGAATCCAATTAATCACAAAGAAATGGTCTCTTTAATATGTTTCCAAGGACGTGAGTATGAATGAAGACCTTATATTAGGGCTGTAAATATTAACTATGAAAGAAAGTCATTTATGAAAAAAAAAATGTTTACGACTTTTGTACAGAAGGGTACAACCAGCACACTAGACGCATATACAAATTGTCATTGAAGTTACTTTCTGGTGTTTAATGAATAATAAAAACGCATCTCAAATTAAGCCACATTCCTCTTAACAAGTCCAAGGCGTCATTACTGTATTTATTGAGGGTCTATATGTTAGGTGAAAAAAAATATTTCTAATCTCAAAGAGATAGTTAACATATGAAAACATCTACAAAGTCAAGAAAATTATATCGTGGTAACGGAAACCCACAGGGTTTTTTTTAAGAGTTATGAAACGTTAATTAATAAGCTATGAAATTAAATTTTAAATGTCAAGAAGAAATATGTCACAGCGAATTTAAACAAGTCAGGCACTTTGTTGGCGATTTATTAGTGATATAATAATATAATTTAGAATGCTTGAATGATTTGAAATTTAAAACATGTCACTAGCCCAGTCCAATTTCTTAAAGTGTCTAGTACTAGAATCGCAGCAAAGAATTTTAGTGACTGGAAAAAATATTTAAAGAAAGTTTGTTTCTTTTGAATTTCGCGCAAAGCTACTTGAGGGCTATCTCCGCTAGCCGTCCCTAATTTAGCAATGTAAGACTAGAGGGAAGGCAGCTAGTCATCACCACCCACCGCCACATCTTGGGCTACTCTTTTACCAACAAATAGTGGAACTGACCGTAATTTATAACACCCTCACGGCTGAAAAGGCAAACATGTTTGTGCGACTGGGATTCGAACCCGCACCCGTCGGATTACAAGTCGAATGCCTTAACACACTTGGCCATGCCGAGCCCTTTAAAGAAGGACTCTTCACCTCTAGTTCCTTTCAAACCAAGCGGAAATGTTTTCATTGTTTTAAAATTTCGTGCAAAGCTACTCGAGAGCTATCTGCGCTAGCCGTCCCTAATTTAACGGTGTAAAATTAGATGGAAGGCAGCTAGTCATCACCACCCACCGCCAACTTTTGGGCTACTCTTTTACCAATTGATGGTCACATTATAACGCCCTCACGGTTGAAAGAGCAAGCATGTTTGATGGGACGGGGATTCGAACCCGCAACTTTCAAATTATGAGTCGAGTGTCTTATGTATTAACTACCTGGCCTTACCGGGCCAGAAATAAGGGCAAACAAATACCATACCATTCAGGTAGTTAGAATATAAGTAGAACTGCTCTTGAGGTAATGTTTTAATCTTAACTTCTAATAATCTATAGGCTTAAGCTACGGTATGCTTTCTCTAACAAAACGTGTGTGGTTGGTTTATGGATCTATCGGTTATTTTCTAACGAATTGTGTGTGGTTGGTTTACGGGTCTACCGGTTATTTACCTGAACGTGAAAGTCTATTTAAATATGTGCAATAAATTATCATAGATATTTTAATCAAATAGCCCAGAGCTAGTTTTTCCAAAAGACATTTGAATCTTTTGTACAAATATTGACATTCAACGTTAAGATAAACATGTTTCCTTTACCCTTTACGAAGCTTCAGGTTTTCGCTGTAGTCACAGACAGTAAGTTGACAATAAACATATACGCTTATGCTCAGTTCCTCTGAGCTGTATCGAAAAGAAAATTATATTTTCCAAACATGAATTTATTCAAGTTATTTCTTCAATCCATCTCATGTTTCTTCCTTTACCGTGCGTTCGTCTGTCGGTCAATTCAGTTTAACATTTGTTTTTATCTCGACTGCCTTCTCATTTACAGAACTGTCACCAAACTATTTGTCTTTCCACCGAACTGTTCATCTCTCCATCAATCAATAGCTTTGGTTGTCTGGTAGGTTGTTTTACCACCGACCTGTATGTTCATCTGTCCTCTCACTCACCCATTAATATACGTCCAAATATTCATTAATTTCTAAATCAACACCCTTGTCTTTTTGTTTATCTGACCTCACTTAAAAACATGTCCAGTGCATTATCCACGCTGTTACCCCTGGTTTGTCCACCTGTTGGTCTTTGAGCCCAATATTTCATAGCTCCATTCAACTTTACGTTTCTTATCTTTCTTCTTTCCTTCCCACTTTACTTGTGGTCGATCTTCAACAGCTAATAGCTAACAAGTTTCTTGTTTCAATCGAACAGTCCTTGTGTGCTGCTACGCAGAGAACATAATATATGTATGTGTATACGAGATAAAGTTTTCACAAAACACAACAACACATTTTTGATGCTCATTTATGTTACGAAAATGAGCTCGCTAATGGCAAGATAGGAAAACAAATAATGTTAATTATCTCAAAGAAGTCGGTATTATATGTATATTTTCACACAAGGACCGAGTACAAATAGATGGAACTTGGCATGGCCAGCTGGTTAAGGCACTCGACTCGTATTCCAAGAGTTGCAGGTTCAAATCCTTTTCACATCACACATGCTTTCTCTTTCAGTCGTGGGGACTTTATAATGTGATGGTCAATCCCACTATTTATTGGTAAAAGAATAGCCCAAGGGTTGGCAGTGGGTGGTGATAACTAGCTGCATTCCCTCTAATCTTACACTGCTAAATTAAAAACGCAGATAGCACTCGTGTAACTTTGCGCGAAATTTAAAAAGCAAAATAAAAACTAAATAGACTCATATCACTGACCAAGTACCCGTTTCGATAAGTTAATGACTTGTTTCATGAATTAGTAAATTGGAGTAAACAAGATATATTCTTTAATTGGAGAATGTGACCTTATAATTACCGTTACCAAACTGCAAATCCAAGGGTTCATGGTTTGTGTCTTACTGCTACGCACTAAGTGCTCTGTATATTGGAATGTGGATGCACTATAAGAGTGACCGTCAAATTCCACCATTTGATCAGACTTTCGCACATCACGAGTTAGCGATGGATGTTGCTGACCAGTTTAAAATTAGAAAAGGTCCAATTCAGATGATCATTCTCCAGTTTTGTGTGAGGTGCGTTGAAAACAAATGGAAAGGATATGCGATATATGAGTAACTTTATCGAGTTTGACGTATGTAAAGTATGTACAATACTTTATTAACGAATCAAATTAATTGAAATTTTCATAACTGTTAGAGCCACGAGTGCTTTGTAAGAGTAGCAGTCAAATCTCGCTATTTGATTCGAGTAGCCCACGATTTAGCAGCAGACACTATTATTTTCCACATTAAAAATTAGAAACAGATAGTAAGCGTAGCCAAATTAAAGAAACAAACACGATCGTCATTAATTATTAATTTAATTATTTATCGAAATTGTTTCGACAATGAACCACCACAACACTAATAACAAACATGCCACGCCCTCAAAGATATCGATCGATGCCAAATTCCTAAGATATTTTCAAAGTTTTAGAGCTATTTCGAATAGCATTTAAAATGAATTATTTTGCTCAATTTCCTTACCGTTCACTTGTGATTATTCTACTGCGCAGGTTATATATTCCTTTTTTGCGCACATACTAAATATTAGCCATATAAAGTCAAGAAGGAATACCGAAAACTCACACCTACACAGTTAAAATGTTTACTCTATCACTAAGCATAGAATTATTTGAGATTCTAAGAAGGCAGACGATCATCCGAAGCTAAAAATTTACAGATTTAAACTATATTTGAAAACAGGAAGTAATCTTTCACTGTTTTCTTCTTTTGCATGTTTCAAGTGCATGATTTAATATTCTATATTTGTACCAAAATAAAATGTACTTCACCAAGTTATTTGTATCTCTTCACGACTTTCACCTCAACACGAAAATATTTCAGGTAGGCCTAAACTATTGTGTGACTGCTAACCTAAAATGTGATCTCATTCAAATCGACTATATTCCATTGGTGTATTATTCATTAGCAACTTGCGACTGTCACCATGAGTTTTGTCACATTTTATATTTGAGAGGTAGTCGTTGTTGTTGTTTTGAATTAAGCACAAAGCTACACAATGGGATGTCTGTGCTCTGCCCACCACGGGTATCGAAACCCGGATTTTTGCGTTGTAAGTCCACGAACATACCGCTAAGCCACTGGAGGGGCTGAAGATAGTCATAAACCCAAGCCATTTTTGTTTCGTTTCACTGACATACAGTGCGTCAGACAGTTTTAATTATTGTCCGAACAGTTATTGTTTTTAGCAGCACTGAATTAACAAAGAATTAATTAGTTTCCATTAACACTAATTTTCTAAGTCATCACATGTGAAGGAAACTACAATTATTAAGCTCACTCAAGTTTCTGACGCTTTTTCACGTGTGCACTAAGATTACGGCGTGAATAATTATAATAAATACAAAATAAATGACGTCAGTGAATTTGCTATTAACACCAAAATGTTGCTATTGTCAATGCCACGACGTCGTATTCGGAATGGCATTATAAAATTCTTAGAAATCGATTGATCTATATAAATGCGCGTGTCACACTGGAAGAGACAAACAGTCGAAGACACGTAGAATTCGTAACTGCCAAAAAAAGTGTTTTTTTATATAAATGAAAGATAAACTTAATAGATTATTAATCGCACGTACGCCCTTCATATATCATCACCACCAAAAGATATCGAGCGTGCGGTGGAAATTGAAGAGATATGTGCTTCTACACAGCTACACAAACAGTGAAATATTCAGTTCCAAGTGGCCCGACATGGCCAAGCGTGTTAAGGCGTGCGACTCGTAATCTGAGGGTCGCGGGTTCGCATCCCCATCGCACCAAAATATGCTCGCCCTTTCAGCCGTGAGGGCGTTATAATGTGACGCTCAATCTCACTATTTGTTGGTAAAAGAGTAGCTCAACAGTTGGCGGTGGGTGATGATGACTAAATGCCTTCCCTCTAGTCTTACACTGCTAAATTAGGGACGGATAGCTCAGATAGCCCTCGATTAGCATAGCTTGAAACTCCAAAACAAACAAACAAATATAGATACAGAAGTAAAAGGCATAACTCACTAAGGTGAGCTTAGTTTCACATTTCACTTGTTAACTGCTTTCGCTGTCGCATTTAACTTTATTACATTGTGTTCACTTCCATATTTTACTTCTAAGTTTCACATAAATAGTTTTTACCCCCCTTCACCCAGTGGCACAGCGGTATACTTGTAGACTTCCACCGCTAGAAACTAGGTTTCGATACCAGTGGTGTGTAGAGCACAGATAGCCCTGTGGCTTTGTGTTTAAGTATAGACTGAGTGTTTAATACTGTTCTTTACCAACTATTCCAGATGAGTAACTCCTGTGTGGTTTTTGTCTTACTGGATATCGGGCGAAGTTACACAAACGCTATCAGCATTACCTGGTCATAATTTTGACATTGACGTCACGAAATCGGTTGCCATTTTTATTTGAATGAAACTGTTTACATAAGATTTAAGAGTATTCAGTTTTAGAAATTTTAATCGACTTTTTCTTGTAGACATGGCAAGGATAATTTTCAGAAATTTCTACACGTTACATTTATAGATTACATGTTTTAAATCTTCTTTAAATGAGAAAGTCTCTCAGGCAACTTTATTTAGTTTCGTTTCGTAGAGAAAGAAGCAGATGTTCCACCATCTGTCTTTAAGAAGTAGATTTAGAACAGTCCAGTCTTTGTGAGCCTCGTGCAACGAAACTTTAGGTTTAGAACAGTCCAGTCTTTGTGAGCCTCGTGCAACGAAACTTTAGGTTTAGAACAGTCCAGTCTTTGTAAGCTTCGTGCAACGAAACTTTAGGTTTAGAACAGTCCAGTTGTTGTAAGCCTCGTGCAACGAAACTTTAGGTTTAGAACAGTCCAGTCTTTGTAAGCCTCGTGCAACGAAACTTTAGGTTTAGAACAATCCAGTCTTTGTAAGCCTCGTGCAACGAAACTTTAGGTTTAGAACAGTCCAGACTTTGTAAGCCTCGTGCAACGAAACTTTAGGTTTAGAACAGTCCAGTCTTTGTAAGCCTCGTGCAACGAAACTTTAGGTTTAGAACAGTCCAGTTTTTGTAAGCCTCGTGCAACGAAACTTTTTAATATTCACTGAATGCTTTTGTTTTAAACTGCCTGCGCCCTACATTTATTAAAATGTTTTTTTTAATCCTTCGGTAATTTCTCATTTATAAACACTTATGACCATAGACTGGAAGTGTTTCTCTGTTCTGGTTTGATTTTAAATAAACGAAGATTTCTAAAGGTGTTTCTAACCAACTACACACAATTGAAATCACCTTCTAACGCAAAGAGCTAGTCTATAAATACTGTAATAGTAAGATCACAATCTGGAACTCGTAACACCAGACTATACACTTGTGCTCACGTTAAGTAACCAGCCAATACCAAGACATAGACGGAGTCACGTGGTTCACTCGATGTCTTTAAAGTATTGTGAATAAATAATTAACTTATGATTCATTGTCGCTCCGAAGCACGACCTTAAATAGCGAAGCTAGAAATGTTTCAAAGCAAGAGGTTCGTGACCCAAACTTCATTATCAAACTTCTCCAAATGAGTAGAAAATGAGTGAAAACAAATTATCTTTTAATCAAATAAGGTAGAATTAAACTTAAAGAAACTAAATAGATGAAAACTATAAAAAAGGAAACTTTAAAATACTTCAATGGTCACTGTCACTACTTGCCATTTAGCGAAAAGATTTAATTAGCACCTGCTTAAATGCTAACAATAAATTCATAGTTCAACTTCGCTCCATTTAAGAATATTCAAGTACATGTATACTTACTTTGTCAACAAGCGGAAAAATATTTTTTATTGAATCTAAGTATTTAAATAAAACATTCTCATAACCAGTAGATTGTTGATCAAAATCTGAAAAAAAGAAATGGACGGTTAAAGTTCTATAAAAATGTACTTATAGAATATGCTAACTTATGTAATTCACAGCGATATAAGCATGATTCTTGTTAAGCACGAAGATACACCAAAGGCTGGCTATCTGTGCTCTGCTCATCACGAATATCGGTTTTTAGCGTTGTAACTGCGGAGACACAACGCTGTGCCACAGGGGAAGGAGGCAGAGATAAAGATAGTAATTTAAAATTATTTTTAGTCGTAATATCTATTTATTTATTTTCCGAATTTCTCGCAAAGCTACACGAGGGCTATCTGCGCTATTCGTTCTAAGGTAGCTAATCATCACCACTCACCGCCAAGTCTTGGGCTACTCTTTTACCAACAATTAATGGGATTGACCATCACTTTATAACGCCCCCACAGCTTAAAGGGCAAACATGTTTGGTGTGAAAGGGATTCGAACCCGCGACCCTTGGATTACGGACGAGTCGAGCGCCTTAACCATCTGGCCACGTCGAGCCAGTCACGATATAGTGGTCCACGGAATAGCTCTGAGTTTTAACACATAGATCTGTCATCTCTTGACCGACTTAAAATTTAAGTATCGTTTTGGACTCAGGAATTCAAACATTTTCGATTTATGTATTTGACTCTGCCCAAAAAAGGATTTCAAGTACCATTGAAGCTACTGAAGACTCTCTCTTGTTTGGGTCTAAGCTGGAAAAACAACAACAACAACACTCGTATTAACAGAACAGGGAAATTCCTCTCTCTTAGCATGCCATAGAACTCACATAGATTATCTTTCTGAGCGTAGAAATTCCCTGTTTTAACTGATGTGTGAAGTTAAGTCGCTAGGCAGATAATACGACGAGAGGATACGACTGGGCTGTAAGAGCGATCGAAGTTGTGAAAGTAATTACAGATGTATCCGGTCTAAAATAAGAAACCTATTTCGTCTATGCGCCTGCTCTTACATCAGCAGTGCCTGAAAATCCAATGTATCGTGTAACAAGTGGATTCCCTCCACGTGTGATGTGCTGCATAAACTTTTCCCGCGCTTTCCAGCCGTAATTGCTAGCAATCCCGTGTGCTGGGCGCTAAGAGAAAAAGAACAAAGGTTCGTGTTTCTCAAACTTTCCATGTTTATTCTATTTTAGTTAATTGCAAAGAGTCGCTGCACAGTTCTTCAGAAATAGATTTCAGACAAGAGAAAAATGTATAACAATACGAATTTCTAAAAGTAATATATGATACTAACAACAATACCACACGACAATTTATTTCCTGGACTCAACTTTTTTTTTTTCTGATGGTTTATTTGCACACGATAAAATGCTAAAACTCTGGTACGTTTATAACTTACAAAGATATTTTATTTAACGTGTGCGTAATAACATTTCTTGTTCTTTCCTCTTGGGCTCAGATGCTGAATTATGGCCATAAGCCTGCAAGCTTACCACTGTTGTCACTAGGTGGCTTCCGAAACACAATTACAAAGCTTGACGAATTTCCTGTTTTTTCTGACATTAATTAGTCCGTGTCAAAAACAACTCGCTTTTAATTACACTTTCGTAAATTTAAACCTTCGCATTAAATTTTCACAATATTTGAAACTTTCTTGTAAAAAATATTATAAATATTAAAAACTTAAAATACCTCCTAAATGTTAGAAATTCTTAAGTAATCTGTGATCTCTCTGTCTCTAGCAATTAATTATGTTAAATATCTTGTATATTTAACACGTAAATTACTTGAAACAGGATTCACAGCTTCTAAAGCATCATTAGTGTTCAAAATTGGTAGCCAGCAACTAGCATTAGGAAAAAAAATTGTAAGAATCTAGTTCAATCATTGAAGACAACAATGCAATGAAAGCCAGCTGTGCGAACACACTGAAACAGTTTTAAAAGGTGGTGCTTTACACATGAGACAGCGATAGTCTATAGACTTACAATGCTAAAATCCAGGGTTTGATTCCCTGGGTTGGAAACAGTGGATAACTCAATATATCTTTGCTTTAAAAATAAGCAAACAAAACGACCTGATCATCCTTTCTGGCCTGCTTGAAAATGTGATCTGGTTATCTTTTCTGGCCTGCTTGAAAATGCGATCTGGTTATCTTTTCTGACCTGCTTGAAAACGCGACCTGTTCATCCTTTCTGGCCTGCTTGAAATAATGAACTTTTAGCCCATTCGGACTTTTATGTATTATTCTTGAAACACGACTTCGACATCGCTTTCCTTCGAAGATATAATTTATATGTAGAACAAAGTGTGTATCTGGAAAAAAATACACGGTCATTTATGCATCATTTCATATCTGTTCCCTACACGTTTCCTAACTTTTTTCGTCAATCAGCATCAAACTTGACATAGTGATATAGGATGTCATGAGGAAAGTAATGAAAGTGTGGGGGGTTGGATCCCCGTCTTATATATAAATAAACATCAATATGTGTGTGCATCTGTTCCGTATGCGATTCCACATTTCTTGCTCCATAATAATAGAGGATGTCATGATGAAATGTGACAAGGGGAAATGGCCCCCCGTCCAATTTCATATTGATAGAATCCTTGAAAATAGTACCTCTATCTTTACAGTATTGAAACCTTTACATATTTTTTTGCTATTTTAATCTTTATTTTGTTAAAGAAAATCATATAAGTAAACAAGTTTTTATTCCACTCGTCTAATGGAAAGCTACTCCACGATGTTAGAAAAATAAGTAAAGATAAAAAAAAGTCTTCACATAAATTAAACAGGAACCTTATAAAGGTTGATCTTTCTTGTCCAGGGGCAAACTGGAAAGGTTACACTAGTTAGTCAGTTATAAATGAAGACTAGCTTCATGTTCGTGTTTAAAACCTTCCTCGCATTACTGCTTCGTTTTCAAAAGAGATGAAACCTGCTCAGAATGTTACAAATAACTTATCTGTTTTCTCTAGAAGTCAATTAGTTTTCTATCGTTTGTTCGGTTTTATTGAAGACGATATTGTGGACTTTAATTTTGTTATCAGACCTGATGAAGCATTCAGCAGATATCCTAAACTACACGTAGGACATGGGCGGATAGATGGTTTGTTTGTTTGTTTTGTTTTTGAATTTTGCGCATAGCTACTCGAGGTCTATTTGCACTAGCCATCCCTAATTTAGCAGTGTAAGACTAGAGAAAAGGCAACTAGTCATCACTACTCACCGACAACTCTTGGGCTACTTTTTCACCAACGAATAGTGGGATTAACCGCCACATGTAACGCCCCCACGGCTGAGTGAGCGATCATGTTTGGGTCTCAGATAGATTGATGTGCTTGTTTTTAATCCAAAAATGTTAAAAACATAATCTGTATGGAGATTTCTGATAGTTTGGAGTCACGTGAAAACACAGGTATTTTGGCAATAGACAACTAATAATTTCAAGAAATATGGTTAGGTAATTTGTTTTGTTTTCTAATGAAGTGATATAAACTCTCGAAATCTCTGAGAAAAGTGATTTTGTTAAGGTTATTTCTTCTTTGAAGACTGGACATTAGGTTTGATCAGTGTAGATTTTGAATCTATTGGCATAAGAGTATGAAGGGAACAACATATTGCTCACCATAAAGATCCAAGACCTTCCCTTCCATGTACAATATATTGCTCACCATAAAGATCCAAGACCTTCCCTTCCATGTACAATATATTGCTCACCATAAAGATCCAAGACCTTCCCTTCCATGTAGCATCTGAAATGTAAATGGAAGAAAAAAAAGAAAGAAACACACTTGGAAAACAACAAAGAGAGAGAATCCTCAGGTCGTAGTTGTAATCAGATCTCAAATAAGTGAAAATATGGAGCTGCGAGCTAACATTTTGTACCTCAGGATAAACACTCACAGCTGGTCTCTGAGCCACTATGCTAGGGCTAAAACATGAGTCAAGTCATTCATTCCGTGATCTTACAGTTATGTGCTATTATTAGACAAGATTTAAAAGTTTTGTACCTTTGTGATGAGAATGTGTATATCACGGAAATCTCCGCCATTGTTTGTTAATCTAACGTGCGTTTCCTAATCAAATAAAGATTTCAACCTTTTAATATTTAAATCTGTTAGATAACACGAAGGTCCTGGCGTATAAAATTAGAAGTAGGGTTTTGAAGCCTAAATCTAAGTTCAATGTATTAATTTAATAAATAATCATAGATTACTTTTCAATGTTGATAGTTTTCGTTTGTTTGTTTTCTAACCAGCATGTTAACCAAAGATCGACTCTTGGGTTATTTTTTGTAATTATGTAATTTCATGTTCATTTTTTCTTCCGCTTAATTGTTCATTTTCTAAATATTTATTTTATTTTTTTTCTCTTTGTTTTATTTTTGCCAAACGGATATTAGAGTAGTTATCATTGCTGTTGTTGTTGTTTTGAATCAAGCACAAAGCTGCACAATGGGCTATCTGTGCTCTGCCCACCACGGGTATCGAAACTCAGTCTTTAGCGTTGTAAGTCCGCAGACACACCGCTGAGCCACTTGGGGGGCAGTTATGATTGATTGTAGTAAATTGTTATTTGTATATATTGGCACAGTGATATATCTGAGGACTTACACTGCCATTAACTTGTTTCGATACCCGTGATAGGTAGAGCACAGATAGCCCATTGTGCAGCTTTGTGCCTAACTGTAAGGAACATTCTTCTTCTCTACTGGTTGGGCCCGGCATGACCAGGTGAGTACGTCATTAGACTCGTAATTTGAGGGTTGCGGGTTCGAATCCCTGTCACCCTAAACATGCTCGCCCTTTCAGCTGTGAGGGCATTATAAAATGACGGTCAATCTCACTATTCGCTGGTAGCCCAATAATTGGCGATGGGTAGTGATGGCTAGTTGCCTTCCCTCTAGTCTTACACTGTTAAATTAGTGACAGATAGCGCAGATAGCCCTCGAGCAGCTTTGCGCGAAATTCCAAAACAAATAAACAAACAAACATAGATAGAGAAGTAAAAGGCATAACTGCTACAAAATGAGCTTAGTTTCACATTTCACAAAGAACTCAGAATAAACGAAACCAAACTTTACTGGCGGAGCTATTTAAACTAATCTTTGGTTTGTTAGTTTTGAAGTTAAGCGCAAAACAAAACAGTGCTCTGCTAACGACGAGTATCGAAACCTATTTTCGAACGGTGTAAGTCTGCGGACACACCGTTGAGACGGTGGAGGATAATCTGTGGTCTTTTGGTATGTAGTATCACATATACATGTTGGATTTTGAATTTCGGTAATTTGCCTCATCCCTCCCAGAAGACACACCCGCCACTGGGTCATGTCTGCGCCTTGAGATATCTGATCTGGTCGCTTAGCCCCTGAGTGCAAGTCGGAAATACCAATAGTAAATCACTTTTTGATTAGAGTAGCCGAGAGGTGTTGGTGGTGGGTGCTGTTGACAGAATTCCGTTCTTCTAGTCTATATATTATTTGAAAATCAGGGACAGGGAGGCACAGATAGCTTTACACGGAAATCAGAAACAAATATACAAGTAAATCTGAGATTAGCTACATAGGTGCCTGTTAGCTTCAACTAGTCAAACACCTTTCACTGTGGTAATATTACGTTCCGTTTAAGGAATAGTGCTAATTGGCACCTGTTAAATATAAAGTTTACAGTTTTACTTTGGTTCACGTTAGAATCTTCCAGTTCGTGTAGACGTTTTTAATGAGCGAAAAGAATTTCATTTTTTCCCAATATTTCTTCAATATTCTAATACTGACTCCACGAGCTTAAATAGCAAGCTTTTGTTACGTTTAGTGTTTGTTTCAAATACTTAAAGCGCCTCCACGTGACACAGCGGCGTGTCTGCGGACTTATATGGTGGGCAGAGCGCAAATAGACCTTTGTGTAGTTTTTGTGTTTGATTTCAAATAATCAGTCAATAATAATTAACGAACTACTTAGAATTTTTAGACAAAATATGTTTATAACAAAGAGTCTGTATTCTATTTGTAAATTTTGAAAGATATATTATAATTAACTTAAAAATGATGCAAAAACTGACTCGACTGGAAAACTAAACCTATCATGAATGTGTGAAGTTGTTCGGATTACGTTAGTTTGACGTACCTTAACTGTCCTACTTGTTTTGTACTCGTTATAACTTACATAAATAACCAAACACTGAGAAGAAATGTAACGTTGTTAATGTTAGACATAATTTACAAAATAACACTGAGGGATACTTTCACTACAATATTTACTCGATATAATTAATTAGACGCGAAACATTGGTCCGTTTCAGGAACAAAAACTAGTGGTTATCATTTCCTGATGATATCTTTCCGCTTCATGAAGTCTCCCTGGTTTTTATCGCTTAGTTTAGTTTAAATCATTGTTATCTTTATACACAGATGCCAAGTTTATTTCACAACGGTTCCTGTTTCAGGTGTTTTAACACAGAGCTGCAGGAACGTACTTCAACACAACGATTTTTAACACCTTTTTTCTTTATTATACCTTTATCTTTATCTTTATTATACGCACAAATACTCGTGCAATGTGATAACAACGTTCGAAAGCAAGTGAAACAATCAAAACTGGTGAAAAACAACAACAAAGGCTGCTATTATACGCATTGTTGAGACATATCAATGGATAAGAATGGGCAAATAAAAACACCCGTTTAACCATCTATCCATATCTTTTACAAACATTAAATAAAATACAAATTTATAATTTAAAGAAATATGATTAGGCAATTAGTTATGTTTCCTAATGAAGTAATATAAACACTTGAAATCTCTGAGAAAAGTGATTTTGTTAAAGCTATTTTTTCTTTGAAGAATGGAGGTGAGGTTTGATTAGTGTTCTTAGATATATTATAATTATTTGTTTGTTTTGAATTTCGCACAAAGCGACTCGAGGGCTATCTGCGCTGGCCGTCCCTAATTTAGCAGTGTAAGACTAGAGGGAAGACAGCTAGTCATCACCACCCACCGCCAACTCTTGGGCTACTCTTTTACCAACGAATAGTGGGATTGACCGTCACATTATAACGCCCCCACGGCTGAAGGGGGCGAGCATATTTGGCGTGACGGGGTTGCGAATCCACGATCCTCAGATTACGAGTCGAACGCCTTAACACGCTTAGTCATGTATTATAATAACAATTAGCGTGCACCTTACTATTTAAATGCGAATATGCGCACCCTTTCTTCTTAACGGACGTACACAAAAAGACGGATGCAAATATAATTTAGTGGATATTTTAAACGACAACATATTAAAAGCTTATCAAAGTGTTTTAAAAAATATTCTAACGTTAGATCACAGAAAGGCCTGGCATGGCCAAGTGGTTGAAGCGCTTGACTCGTAATATGAGGGTCAAGGATTGACCGTGAATTATAACGCCCCCACGGCTGAAAGGGCAAGCATGTTTGGTGCGACTGGGATTCAAACCCGCTACCCTCGAATTACGAGTCGAACGCTTCAACACACTTAGCTATACCGGACCTAGATGAAAGAGTATCCCAAGAGTTAGCGGTGGATGGTGCTGCCTTACCTCTAGAATTACATTGCTAAATTTTTCTCGTTGGTGGGCTCAGCAGACAGCTTGATGTGACTTTGGTATAAGAAAACACACATGCATTGTTAAATTAAGGACGGCTAGCGCAGATAGCCCACGTGTAGCTTTGCGCGAAATTAAAAAACAAAGAAACTCGCATTAGGAAAATATAACAAATGGAAAAATAAAAACACTCAATGAAGTCTTTAATGAGAATTAGAGATTAGTCGATATTAATTTTAGTTAATGTTTGATCGTCATTCTGAACGTAAACGAAAATACTTAATTCACGTGTTCGTAAAATGTACGTTTCTATTTATCACAGATGGCGAGGTAAGTTAGATTAGTTTTTCATCACTTTCATGTCTTATTCATATCTTTATTTCGTACACACGTTAACCTTTAGAATTCAATATCTGACAAGTCAACAAATTTCTAGAAAACAAACTGTGAACATCAAATCGTCTTTTCCTCATCTCTGGAGATATAAAATGAGTTTTTTCTTTCGACAGAACAGTCTTATTTATAGGAAGTTTTCTCATGCTTTTATGTGGCCATTGAATCGAATATTTTCTTTTTACTTTGTTTGTTTGCACGTGGTCTGTTTGAAAACAAGGTTGAGTGATAATTTCCCAGTCTTCTTTTAAAACTTAAAAGCCTATCCCAAAGGTTTTGGTTTAATTAGCGAAGAACGTTTTTTTTTTATGGTCTATTAAAAACTTTTCTGGAACATTTTAAATAATTTCTCCAAACACTGTGGTGTATCTGATTCTATTTTATCACCGTTACTTCTTGGAAAAAAAAATGTTAAATTTGTTTTTATTTAACTTACAGTTTTTGTTTTAGAATTTCATGTGAAGAAACAAATTAGAGGCTTATTTCTTTGTTTGTTCTTGAATTTCGCGCAAAGCTACTCGAGGGCTATCTGCGCTAGCCGTCCTTAATTAAAGACTAGAGGGAAGGTAGCTAGTCGTCATCACCCACCGCCAACTCTTGGACTACTCTTTTACCAATGAATAGTGGGATTGACGGTAACATTATAACGCTCTCACAGCTGAAATGGTGAGCATATTTGGTGTGACAAGAGATTTGAACCCGCGACCCTCAGATTACGAATCGAGTCCATTAACTATCTAGCCATGTCGGGTCTACAGTTTTTGGTCTTCTGATTAAGTTAATACGATATTTCTATTAAATAATGCATAAGTGAGTGTGAAATGTACACAACGTACAAATCATAATTAATAAGTACGTACAACTCTTTCTGATAACTAATAATTAATCTATGGTTAGCTATTTTATCAAGTCCATGAACTGAGCTAAACACTTACATCTTCTGAGTTGACCAGATATGACTTTAACAAGTTTATGATTTTTTTTTTCGATACACAAGATTAGTCAGCGCGAGCCGTCCCTAATTTAGCAGTGTGAGACTAGAGGGAAGGCAGCTAGCCATCACCACTTACAGCCAACTCTTGGGCTACTATTTCATCAAGATATAATAGGATTAACTGTTACTTTATCACCCCCACACGGCTTAGAGGGCGAGCATGTTTTGGGTGACGTCAGAAATAAATAGAGAAAAATCAGTGATGTCGAGAAAAACTCACTTATAGAGAAAAAGTAAAATGTAACATTTCTTACCAATATTTAATACTAAGGTGATGTTCTGCAACATAAAACATGTAGTAAAACTTTTCTCAATTCGGCAATACCCATATTACTGTGTAAAATGTAACTTATTTGATGAATTTCGCAAAAGGCAAAAGTTATAGATAAAAACGCGCGACTAGTTAATAATTTTGAAATGATAGAGTAAAAAGAGGGAAGGCAGCAAGTTAATATTACCAATTTTTTCGATTCTCTGACCAACGAATAGTGGGATTGATCGATTATCATAACGCACCTACGGCTGAAAAAGCATATATGTTTGATGAAGAGACTTAACTCCACAATCTTCAGCCTGCAAGTCGAATGCTCCAAACCGTTAGGCCGTGTTAGACCGTTGTAAAAATATAGGACTTTCAATTAGTTTGTTAAGTATTACGACTTTAAAATTAGTATAAATTTCATGATTTTGTTTCTTGTGAGCTACTCTGTTATTTTTATTTTGAACGATTTGTTTTGTATCTGCCTTACCCTTCACACTTGTCTCAAGAAGAACAATCAATAGCAGATAATTTATACCTCAGCTGCACAACCTCTTTCAAACATGTGGTCAACTTCCGGTCAGTTACCTCTTTCTTTGTGAACCTAACGATGACCGAAGAAGGTCGAAACGTTGTTCGCTCTTCTATGTAAAGTATTTTCTCAACTAAAACGAGCAGTTTTTGCATATATATTTCTCTAAAAGTGGGTTTTCTCGACATCAGAAAGAATTTATTTGTTTGTTTGAAATTAATCACAAAGCTAAACGACGGATTATCCGTGCTCTGCCCACTAAGGGCATAGAAAACCGGTTTCTAGCGTTGTAAGTCTAAAGCTACACGAAGGTTATCTGCGCTAGCAGTCTGTAATTGATCAGTGTAAGACTAGAGGGAAGGCAGCTAGTCATCACGGCTCGCCGCCAGCTCTTGGGCTATTCTTTTATCAGCGAATAGTTGGAGTGACCGTCACATTATAACGCACTCAAGGTTGAAAGGGCGAGCATGTTTGATGTGAAGGGGGGACCATTTCCCCTTGTGACCTTTCATCATGTCATCCTCTATTATTATGGAGCAAGAAATGTGGAATCGTGCGAATAATGGGATTCACTGGAGGGAAGGCAGCTAGTCATCACGACTCGCCGCCAACTCTTGGTCAACACTTTTACCAACGAAGAATGGGACAGACCGTGGCCTTATAACATTATTTGATGCGACGGGGATTCGAACCCGCGACCCTCGGATTACGCACGCCTTAATCCACCTGGCCACGCCGGGCACGGCAGAAGGAGCTAAGTTAAATAAATAAAACTAAATGAACACATTTTCCTATAAGTTGAATTGTAAAGTAGAAGTGTAGATACCGAAGTTATTTTTAGACTAAACTGAGAAGTGAAGATTTAGTGGTTTTATATATAGGTTTATAAAGAAATAAAATCGACAACTAATTTAATATTCTTAACTTTATCACAAAAACTATAAATTGCACATTCGAAAACTGTGAGCTAAGTTCGCTAGTCAGCCCGAGGTAAGTAAAAAGTTAGGGTTAATAAAAAGTAAAATCGAAGAGATAAACCCGGCTGCTTTTCATCCTTCCGACGTTCTACAGTCGTTCTAAGCGTTGTACTGATTCATGTCTATACAGCTGGCGCCAAAAGTAAGAGTTAGAACCATGCCCGTTGAATATCAAAATGGTATAGAAAAAAACACTGGTTCTTTTTTAGGCCTTTTCTACACCAAATTAAAGGGAACCTTTTATTAACTCCACTGTTGTCGATTACAGCTATTGAATGGATTTGACGTAATAAAAAGTCGTGCAGGTAAAAACTGATAAAGTTCTGATTTTACTGGTTAACTGTCTGATGTCAAATATTGTTGTGTTTTATTTTGCTTTAAGATCTGATGTCAAATATTGTTGTGTTTTATTTTGTTTTAAAGTCTGGTGTCAAATATTGTTGTGCTTTATAAAGGTCTGATGTCAAATATTGTTGTGCTTTATTTTGTTTTAAGGTCTGATGTCAACTATTGTTGTTTTTTATTTTCTTTTAAGGTCTGATGTCAAACATTGTAGAGTTTTATTTTGCTTTAAGGTCTGATGTCAAATATTGTTGTGTTTTATTTTGTTTTAATGTTTGATGTCAAATATTGTTGTGTTTTATTTTGTTTTAATGTTTGATGTCAAATATTGTGTTTTATTTTGTTTTAAGGTCTGATGTCAAATATTGTTGTGTTTTATTTTGTTTTAATGTTTGATGTCAAATATTGTTGTGTTTTATTTTGTTTTAAGGTTTGATGTCAAGTATCGTGGTGTTTTATTTTAAGGTCTGATATCAAATATTGTTGTGTTTTATTTTGTTTTAAGGTTTTATGTCAAATATTGTTGTGTTTTATTTTGCTTTAAGGTCTTATGTTAAAGATTGTTGTGTTTTATTTTGCTTTAAGGTCTGATGTCAAATAATGTTGTGTTTTATTTTGTTTTTAGGTCTGATGTCAAATATTGTTGTGTTTTATTTTGTTTATATAGATGTAAGAACAGGTTAAAAAAATAATTTGCCATCAAAATTATGCCATGTTTTATAAACAAAAGAATCCTATATTCCACTGCTAACTTTTAATATACTGATATTCTAGCAAGAGTTTCATATTGAAAAGGAAGCCCGGCATGGCCAAGCGTGTTAAGGTGTGCGACCCGTAATCTGAGGGTCACGGGTTAGCATCCCCGCCTCGCCAAACATACTCACCCTCCCAGCCGTGAGGGCGTTATAATGTGACGGTCAATCCCACTATTCGTTGGTAAAATAGTAGTCCAATAGTTGGCGGTGGGTGGTGATGACTAGTTGTCTTCCCTCTAGTCTTACACTGCAAAATTAGGGACGGCCAGCACAGATAGCCCTCGAGTAGCTTTGCGCGAAATTCAAAAACAAACTAACAAACAAACATATTGAAAAGGAAAACTAAAAATTTCAATGTGAGTCCTTTTAAATAGTTGATATACAGATAAGAATTTCGTAGGAGAAATAAACCAACACTCCACTAATTCTCACTTATTTACATCTGTTAGTATTCAGGCAAGAATTTCGTAAAAAAGAAATAGACACTTCAATGGAAAGTTCACTTTCAATACTTTTATTTGATGGCATCCAGACAAAGGCTGACATGTTTTACCATATGCACCACTTGGAGAGATTTATACAGTCATAGCAGTAGGAGAAAGACTGAAGTTAATTCATTTCTGCTCACTTATAAGTCATTAGTAAAATATTTGTAGAAATAAATTGGAATTCCAGTCGTAATAATTGTCGTACAAGAACGGGGAAAGGTAGGAAAGGCTACTATAAACTACACGTCATCATTACATCATAATGAACCTTCTATTCAAGCGAAAATATAATCACACACTTTCATTTTTGTGCCTCGTTATGTCGAAGTCTAGCATTATGAAAATAAATACAGACTAAGGAAACATGATTTCGTTTATCTAATAATGCCTGTAATTTTGTAGCCTATATCGAGAAACTTTAGTTAAAATAAAACACGGACTGATATTTATTTCGCGCAAATTTTAAGGAGGGTAATATTTTTATTTTTTTTTGCTCTGTTCGTGGTGCATCAAAACGCTATTAAGTGATAAACGTGCGAAGAAACGTTTCTCTTGCTGTCTTTTAATGTTCCTTTGTGACAATAATGACGCGAAGAAAAATATAAAGCCCTAGCTGGGAATAAAGTAAATAGGAAATTGTTATACACCAATGTTGACGAAGTAAAATCCTGTTTTCTACAGAAAATCCATCAACTGGACAAAATCAGATTTATGTTATCCCAGCTTTCGCAGCGTCTGACAAGATAACTAATGATTCGAACACCGTAATGCAAACTCTTCCAAATTCACTGCACGAACTGTATTAAAGACTCTGACAGCAACACCGCTCATATAAATAAACGATTATTTCTTCTTTTGTGAATCGAGTTATATTTCCATGTTTTTATGCTATTCTTTTGTCAGATTTCCGTAACCACGCACGCTTCATCCAACTGAAATGCAGTGGAAAGGTCACGTTGGCTTTCAAAGTTTAATCTCTCTACAGTACATGCATACATCAAGTTCTAAATAAAGCGAACAAACAGCACTTAAAAATCATCAAAATGATGGCGCGTTTAAGCGTTTTCTTATAGCAAAGCCACATCTAGCTATCTGCTGAGCCCATCAAGGGGGATCGAACCCCTGATTTTAGCGTTGTAAATCTCTAGACTTACCGCTGTACGAGCGGGAGGCTGAAAAGGATGGAATCTGTTTTTAATATTAAAACACATTTGATGCAAATTCTCCCCTATTAGTATCACTCGTTTATTTTAAAAAGATCATAATATCTTCGTAATATGAGGATTGTGAGTTCGAATCCCCGTCCCACCAAACATGCTCGCCCTTTCAGCCGTGGGGCATTATAATGTTTTGGTCAATCAGACTATTCGTTGGTAAAAGAGTAGCCCAAGAGTTGGCCGTGGGTGGTGATAACTAGCTGCCTTCCCTCTAGTCTTACACTGCTAAATTAGGAACGGCTAGCGCAGATAGCCCTCGAGTAGCTTTGCGCGAAAGTCGGAAAACAAACTATTAATCAATAATTTTTTATTGAAAACAAACAAGAGCTTGCTTACAAAGTAAACTAATTTACAGGTATTATTTCTATGCACTATTACTCTCAAATTGTTAAAAAAATTTGTTGCAATAGCATTAGGTCCGGCATGATCACATGGATCGAGGCGTTCGACTCGTAAATTGCGGGTTCGAATCCCCGTCACACCAAACATGCTTGCCCTTTAAGCAGTGGAGGCAAAAAAACTTGAAAACAATTTGTTTATTACTTTAATGTATTAACTTTCTTAAATTTCAAAATAACTAAGATGTCACAGGTTTCGTTGATCGAGGTAAGAATATTATTTCAACAGACAGAACGTTGTTTTATATAATTTCTCACTTATTTAATTTTGCTTTCGAATAGAAAATACTTCCATTTTTTTCAGACAAATGTTAAATTCGATAATACTAATATTCTCTGCACATTACCTTGTTCCCTTGAATAATGCTTTGGTTCGGTTTGAATTTCGGGCAAAGCTACACGAGGGCTATCTGCGCTAACCGTCCCTAATTTGACAGTGTAAGACTAGAGGGAAGGCAGCTTGTTGTCATTACCCGACGCCAACTCTTAGGCTACTCCTTTACCAACGAATAGTTGGATTGAGCGTCACTTTATAACACCCCACGGTTAAAAGGGCAAGCATGTTTGGTGTGACTCAAACCTGCAACCCTCGGAAAACGAGTCAAATGCCTTAACCACCTGGCCATGCCGGACCAAATATTGCTCTGAAGCTCAACTCAAAGCTCAATATTTATTCTACGTGCTTGGAGTTTAATGTTAAAAGGAGAAATATTGTTATATTCTATTTTATATTTAAACACTTGTCTATTTTATAAAGCATTATTTAACTATATTTTATAGTTTAGGTGATAGCAAAACACGAGAAAGATACAACAGATCTTTAAAATGATTCATGCCCAATAAAAGTAATGTTTTCCATTCTCGATCTTTCGTAGTAACGATTTATTAAAGTAAAACTTTGAGAAAGTTAGAAAGTCTTTCTTATCCGTATGATTAATAAAGGTATTTTCCTTTTGCTCAGAACCGTAGACAGCAGTTTGTAACATTGGGTAATAACTCAGCTGCAGTAGGAAACTTTTAAAGATAAATCCCTTCACAGCTGCTGACAGCTTCTTCTATATGGGTATCGTAGATTCTTATCTGTCCACCTGGTTTTCTGGCTGTTCCTTTGACTCTAAATCTAACTGATTTAGTGGTCGCGTATGAGCCCAGTGATAAAACGTAATATCATAGGACTAAAAGAAAATCTCGGGATAAAGATATTATTAGATTTCGTTTCTCTTTGGTTGTCGTCAGCGAAAATATACTGCTATTAGTTATGTTTGGTTTTTCTTTAAAGTTCTTTTTCGTGTCTAATGTTTCATTGAGATGACAATGTTCCGAATTTTGTGTCTGGTTCTACAGTTTAATTGAAAATACGTTTTTGAAACTGAATGGATTTTTTTTCCAGGCACAAGATGACAATGTTTTGATTTCTATGCTGAGTTCCTAAGTTGCATCGAAATGATTCCACTTTGAATGCTGAACTGAGTTCGTAACTTTCGCTGAAGTGATTCCATTCTGAATACTGAGCTGAGTTCCTAAGTTTCACTGAAGTGATTCCCTTTTGAATGCTGAGTCAGCTAAGTTCTTAACTTTCACTGAAGTGATTCCGTTTTGAATGCTGAGCTGAGTTCCTAAGTTTCACTGAAATGATTCCCTTTTGAATGCTGAGCTGAGTTCCTAAGTTTCACTGAAGTGATTCCCTTTTGAATGCTGAGTCAGCTAAGTTCTTAACTTTCACTGAAGTGATTCCGTTTTGAATGCTGAGATGAGTTCCTAACTTTCACTGTTATGACTCCATTTTGAATTCTGTGCTGAGTTCTCCTAAACGTCTTCGTAAAATACTTCTCTGCCAACTCAGTAAACCTTAATCTTTGTTAAACCAAATGGGAAGTGGCTAAACTTAGGAAGTTCAAGCCAAAAAAACCAAAATGAACAATAAGTGATTTGTATTTAAGTACAGGATATTGGAGTAGATATAACTGTGAAACAATTTCGTAAAATAACTCTTAAGTTACTTATTTTGTTTGGTGTATTGGTCGGTTGTGGCCTACTGGTCATCGTATTGAATTATGAATCCAAGTGTTCTTGGCTCGCGCTCCGTAATCGCGAGATATCGCTTTATACTTTAGAGCCGTCGTCGCATTATATGAATATCTCTGTGGGTGGTTTTGATTGCAGTCTTTCTCTCTATAAACTACCAGTTCAAAATTAATGCAGATATCCCTTGTTCAATTGTATCCAGAAACAAAACCTTATTTAATGTCAGTTTCACTAACCCAGTTACGACGGAGATGAATCTTTTCAGGCTCAATAGCTAATTTGGAAGAATCATTTTACTGTAAGACATGGTGAGTATCGTATCATTTATTGAGTCGTATAATAAGGTTATTATTGTTATTAAAACTAGCAGAAGGCGCCAGTTAAGGAAACTAATGTGTGTGTGTGTGTTTTTTTTTATAGCAAAGCCACATCAGTCTATTTGGTGAGTCCATCGAGGAGAATCGAACCTCTGATTTTAGCGTTGTAAATCCGTAGACCTACCGCTGTATCAGCGGGGAACTAAGGAAACAAAAACTGGATAATGGACAATGTTAAACCACGTTCTCCTCCATTGTTTTTTCTGTTACTAAATCTCAAATGACTTCGTTGCTAATTGCATAATTTGAAAGATAATAATGGACTCATTGAGCTAATTAAGTATTTGAATCTTTAAATTTAAAGTAAAATTTCAATAAACTACAGAAACTCCAATTATGAAGCGTAAATGAGCGAAAAAGATTTTATTCTGTGTTTGAAGTTAAGCACAAAGCTACACAACAGAGTATTTGTGCTATGCCCACCACAAGTATCGAAATCAGGTTTCTAGAGTTGTAAGTCCGCTGTGCAACTGACTAGAGACTCAGTCTTAAGTTTGTTTGTTTGTTTGTTTTGGAATTTCGCGCAAAGCTACTCGAGGGCTATCTGTGTTAGCCGTCCCTAATTTAGCAATGTAAGACAAGAGGGAAGGCAGCTAGTCATCACCATCCACCGCCAACTCTTGGGCTACTCTTTTACCAACAAAAAGTGGGATTGACCGTAACATTATAACGCCCCCATAGCTGGGAGGGCGAGCATGTTTAGGGCGACTCGGGCGCGAAACCGCGACCCTCAGATTGCGAAGCGCACGCCTAAACGCGCTAGGCCATGCCAGGCCCCAGTCTTAAGTAGCTGTCCTAATTGTGGTGGTTAAAATGTTTAGACTTTTTACGCAAACCATCAAATGTTCAGAGTTTGATAAATATATAATTAATGCATATTAAGAATGAAAACCAAACGTATAAGTAAACAATAATAATAATAAATTCGTATTCAATCCCCTCATTGCTTTAGTATTTCACGGTTAAAATTCTATGAAATTTCGAAAATCTGTTGAAAATTGGAATTTAAGTGATAATGTAACATACAGTTTTGATTCCCGATAAATTAGGGTAATATGCCTAGCTTTTTGTTTGAATATTTATACTATATTATTGAGAGTAGAATTTCTGCTCCGGAGAAGAAAAACAAAACACACACACACACACACTAGAGACAACTGTGTTAAGGGAGCAGATATTAGATCTTGAAACCTGACACAAACCGAAAGAAAGTTCGAAACGAAACCATAAGTGAGAAATGCCTTATCACACAGTGAGGTCCAGCTAAACACTGTTAAGCGTATCTTGCTAGGTTTAGGTTTCAGTATATGTTTTCAGTCTCCAAACTCCCTGAACTATAATGCTTCTCCGTCTGTCATCAGTGACCAGGAAAGACACCATTAGTGCATATTTATCTCTTATACATTATGGCTCTCCGATCTCGTTTTTCTCACTAATTGAATTCCACAGACTTTCCTAAAAAATATGATATTCCATATTTCTGGAATTCAGAAATGAAAAATATAGAGCTGGTTTTTTTTCGGTTATATATAAAAAAGATGAAAACAGAAACGTTGAAGTTACTTATAAGCAAAGAAAGCACGTCAAACATATTTCTGTTTCTTTAATTATATTAAACCAAAAAACAATTAGAAATGTTAAATTTTATGAACAAAATCATACTTAGAACAATCTCGGTATAATTATTTTAATAAGAAATACATTTGTTCTTGAGACACAATTAGGTACTATTTTCTATTGCCTATTCTTGTGATATACATAAATGTTAACAAAATTATAACATAGAATATCGGAACCAGCTCGCCAATATGCTAACTATTGTCAGCATGATCGGATTGTGAATTCGAAAGTTTGTGGTTCGCTTCTCGCACTTTCGGGTATCTATTTGTTTGTTTGGTCTTGAATTTCGCGCAAAGCTACTCGAGGGCTATTTCGCTAGCCGTCCCTAATTTAGCAGTGTAAGACTAGAGGGAAGGCAGCTAGTTATCATCACCCACCACCAACGCTTGGGCTACTGTGTTACCAACGAATAGTGGGATTGACCGTAACATTATAATGCTCCTGCGGCTGAAAGGGCGAGCATGTTTGGTGTAACGGGGGTTCGAACCCACATCCCTCAGATTACCAGTCGAACGCCTTAACCCACTTGGCCACGCTGGGCCTCGAGTCGAGTTTTACCAGACGTAAACATTCGATTTTCTATTGCACATTAGTTTTGTGAGAAATTACATCACGATATCTTTTTGTTCGCGGAGAGATAAAAATGTTTATTAGAGGCCAATAACCTCAGGGTTCGTTTTAATTAAAGAGATCGAATATTTGAGAGTGTTTTCGCCAGCTAAAGAAAATGAAAGTGAGTGATTTTGATTGCCCGTACATGTTTCTGTTTACCTTACGGAATCAAGAAAAAAACTACAAAAAAACTTATAAAGTAGAAAACGTACCAAAGTGGGTGGACATAACGTCTTTCCATAGAAAATTAACCCCTAGTTATCTGTGTTCACAACTATAATTAGATTTACGTGTGTGCTTGAAGCAAGATTCAACACTCCAATGACTACTACTTCTGAGTTAACTTTCTCAGCTCGTTTCTAACGCAATTTGATGTTCAGAGAGCAAAGCCCATCAACATGCCTTGCGGGAACCTCGTATTTTCATAAGTTTTCCATCTGGATCGAGGCTGGTCAGCTTCACTGAGAATATTACCAGCAAATGGAATTGTATTTATTAAAATTATCACTTTTACACCTCTTTCTGTAACTTAACTTTAATTTAACTCAATGTCTAGTTAGCCATTCTCAAAATAAAGATATAACATTTGTAACCACTGCATTGTTTTTTTAAATGCAATATCTTTTGAAGAATATGGATTAACCATTATGCCGAACAATCGTGACATATTTAGCCTGCTCCCCAGCAGTATGTCTGCGGACTTACACGCTAAAATACGGTTTTCGATACCCGTGGTGGGCAGAGCACAGATAGCCCATTGTGTAGCTTTATGCTTAATTCAAAACAACAACAAATATTCATTTGCCTCGCAGTGGCTCAGATGTATGTCTTCCGACTTATACTGCTAAAACCGGATTTCGATACCCGTGGTGGGCAAGAGCACTGATAGCCCATTGTGTAACTTTGTGCTTAACACGAAACAGCATGTTTAGCTTGGACGATTAATGTTTCATCTGTTACTTCTACTGTTTTCTCTTATATCACAGCCTGTCTTCTAAGTCATTACTAATTAAAATACTATCTTTAAAAGAAAATAATTACTCGTTGTTCTGATTACATTACATCTGTTACTATGTTATCGCGAACACTAATGAATATTATATGTTAATAAAGAATGAATCTGCAAATAAAAAATTGTATAATGAGGTTTAAAAATACGGTAATACCACGTACATCTGTAATTACGAATGTTTCGCAATTGCTTTGAACTCCAAAAGTTATCAACTGATGATGGACTTTGAAGTGGGTCTCGCAATAGAACAGTAGTTGTTTTGTTCATACTACTATCTATATATATTTGTGAATACTTTCTCAAAGCCACACAAGTGTTTTCTGCTTTTTCTGATTTTTAACTAATAAACTAGACTTGTTAACTGCACCAATAGCCCTGTCTAGAGTTCTCTAATCGTATAGAGTGATTTGACTTTCATTCTGATAATGTACACACGATCACAAAACGGAATGCGAGTATTTTTTTCACGGTTATAGGACACGAACCATGACCCCACGGGTTCAGAGCATGGTAGGGTATTCATTGATGTAACTACAACATTTACAGCACTGGTGTGCGTGAAATTCGTAAAACTTCAATCTAAAAAATAAATTTACTTTTGCGAATAACTTGCTCATCTGTTGTTTGTAACTGTGGACTTTCCAGATTGTAAATTAAGAACGTATTGATAAGTACTGACATGATAACTCTATGGAGACATAAATAGATCAGATCTGTTGGTTTACCTTTTTTGGTTAAAACAGCTGTCTTGATGATAATTACTGATATGATAACTCTACGGAGACATAAATAGATCAGTTCTTTCGGTTTACCTTTTTGGTTAATATGGCTGTCCTGATGATAAACACTGACATGATAACTCAATGGAGACATAAATAGATCAGATCTGTTGGTTTACCTTTTTTGGTTAAAACAGCTGTCTTGATGATAATTACTGATATGATAACTCTACGGAGACATAAATAGATCAGTTCTTTCGGTTTACCTTTTTGGTTAATATGGCTGTCCTGATGATAAACACTGACATGATAACTCAATGGAGACATAAATAGATCAGATCTGTTGGTTTACCTTTTTTGGTTAAAATAGCTGTCTTGATGATAATTACTGATATGATAACTCTACGGAGACATAAATAGATCAGTTCTTTCGGTTTACCTTTTTGGTTAATATGGCTGTCCTGATGATAAACACTGACATGATAACTCAATGGAGACATAAATAGATCAGATCTTTCGGTTTACCTTTTTTTGTTAATATGGCTGTCCTGATGATAAATACTGACATGATAATTCTGTGGAGACATAAATAGATCAGATCTTTCGGTTTACCTTTTTTGGTTAATATGGCTGTCCTGATGATAAATAAGAAAGTATTCTGAAAAGCATAGTAGAGATTGAAACTTTACTTGCAATAATATATTTCCAAGCAAAGCTGACCATATTTGTCATGTATTGTATTGGGGTCCAAACTCATATCATGGAGTAGATAACCGTGAGGATAAAAAGAATGTTTGTGCATCAGTTCACAATGGTTGTGCGTGTATTTGTTAAATAAAGTTTGTCAGTTTTATTTATATTTGGACACGTCTAAGTTATTCACGACTCAGCATTTCAAACCTTACGAACGTCTAGTCTTGCGAAATTAATACTTTAACTGTTCATTTGAATGTATCCTGTGATCCATATCGTAGAAGGAATGCTATGTGGCCGAAAGGCATCAAACAAATGTATTATTCTACAGACATTTAGATGGAAGGTGGTCCTGCTGTGCTTACTATCGTACAATACTAGTTGGTCCTGCCGTGCTTACTATTGTACAATACTAGTTGGTCCTGCCGTGCTTACTATCGTACAATACTAGTTGGTCCTGCCGTGCTTACTATCGTACAATGCTAGTTGGTCCTGCCGTGCTTACTATCGTACAATACTAGTTGGTCCTGCCGTGCTTACTATCGTACAATGCTAGTTGGTCCTGCCGTGCTTACTATCGTACAATGCTAGTTGGTCCTGCCGTGCTTACTATCGTACAATACTAGTTGGTCCTGCCGTGCTTACTATCGTACAATACTAGTTGGTCCTGCCGTGCTTACTATCGTACAATACCAGTTGGTCCTGCCGTGCTTACTATCGTACAATACTAGTTGGTCCTGCCGTGCTTACTATCGTACAATGGTTGTTGGTCCTGCCGTGCTTACTATCGTACAATGCTAGTTGGTCCTGCCGTGCTTACTATCGTACAATACCAGTTGGTCCTACCGTGCTTACTATCGTACAATACCAGTTGGTCCTACCGTGCTTACTATCGTACAATACTAGTTGGTCCTGTCGTGCTTACTATCGTACAATGCTAGTTGGTCCTGCCGTGCTTACTATCGTACAATACCAGTTGGTCCTACCGTGCTTACTATCGTACAATACCATCATACATTTTATACGTTAGAAACACAAACGGTAAATTTTAGTTGTTTACTTTTAAACTAGCATACTTACTGTGTTGAGGCTCGCCATGGCCACGTGGTTAGAGTGCTTGACTCGTAATCTGAAGATCGTGGATTCGAATCTCTGTCCCATCAAACATGCTTGCTTGTCAGCCGTTAGGGCGTTATGTGACCGCCGTACCAATCGTTCATTGATAAAACAGTAATGTAAGAATTGGCTGCGGATTGTAATGACTGATAAGTTACAGGTACGGCTAGTGAAAATAGCCCTCGAGCTGCTTTGCGCAAAATTCAAATCAGTGCAGTGTAGATTGTTGCTAAACGAATATGAGAGAAGTTTATTCTCCAAGCATCCTGTTTTCTTTTCAGTTGTCGTATTTACCATACAGGTTATTGAATGTTAAACGTACATCACAGAATACTGTTTTCCGAACTTTTGCGTTGTCGCGTTTACCGTGTAATTTGTTGCATTTCAAACACACATCATCAAATCCGTATCATATTGGGTACTTATATTTTACTGCGGAATAATTTCTACCTTAGGCCTTGGTGATTAAGTGGGATGAAAATAATGGAATGTTAATGAATTCGTGTGTATTACTCCACAGTTTCACACTGATTATCTTGTATGCTACTTTGTTCATCAGTATTCAACAAATGACTGTACGTGTCTGCTCTTCTTTAAAAGTAATTAGCCAGCTTAGCCTTTATCGCTGAAGTTCTCGCTACATGGGATCAAATGTTCTGGTAATCCATAAATTTTTATTCACATTTCTAGAGGTAAATGTCTCTTAACAAACATGCAAGTTATATCGCCTCAATATTTTATGGAACATTTGTACCTAGAGCATGGAGTGCAGTTTTCTTCCAGCTGTTGTTGAAACTTGGAGCTTAAGAACTGACAACAACACTTTGGAGGAGCCTTACTTTCCTTGTTGTGGGCTTGTGGTTAAGGAACTCGACTGGCAATCCAGCCTGAGAAAGGGTCGTTATTATGCAACGATCGATATCACCATTTCTTAGTGAAAGAGTAAATCAAAACTTGCCTTTCTTCCGGTCTGTCATTCTATATTAGGGACTACAAACAGAGGTAACTCTCGTGCAGCTTTAAGGGAAATTCAACACAAACAAAACCAAAACCAAATTCAAAGTGTTCAATAATTGCAGGTGCAAATTTGTAAAAATGTGTCACTTATTACATGCACTGAAAAGTACCAAGAGATAAAAACACTTATAGATTCTTTTCACTGTCTAATTATATACATTCTGACGTACAGAAAGTTCTTTGCCTGAAGTTTGTTTTCAATTTCGCGCAAAACTACACGAGAGCCATCTGTGGTGGCCTTTCCTAAATTGGTAGAAGCAGACTAGAAGGAAGAAAGCAAGTTAACATCACACATCACCAATTCCTGCGCTACATTTTTACCAACGAACAGTGGAATTGACATCCCCAAGACTGAAAGGGCGATCACTTCCGGTGTGATGGGGATTCGAACCCATGGTCTTCAGAATGCAAATGGAGGGCTCCTAATCATTAGTTCGCGTCAGGCCCTATTGCTGAAGAGAATAAATATTAATTTACGTTTACGCTTACCCACGTATGTTGAAAGTTTTATATACCAGAAGCTGTACAATCACTTACAACCTGAAAACTAAAGTGCTCCTGGTATTTTACCCTTTAATATTTGAATTTTAAACTGACTCTTAACACATTTTTATTTCTTTGTTTTTTGAGAGAAAGTTAAACAAAATTCTGAGTAATTTTTTTTTCATACATGATGAAGATTGCTTATTAAGATTGAACAAAATAAAATTTTAACGCTGGTAATATATTTTAAAATACCGAAGAGCAACTTTTCGGCCCGATATGGCCAGGTGGTTAAGGCACTCGACTCATAACCTGAAGGTCATGGGTTCGAACCCCCGTCACACCAAACATGCTCGCCCTTTCAGCTGTGGGAGCGTTATAATGTGACGGTCAATCTCACTAATCGTTGGTAAAAGAGTAGCCCAAGAGTTGGCGGTGGATGGTGATGATCGGTTGCCTTAAACTGCTAAATTAGGGACGGCTAGCACAGATAGCCTTCAATTAGCTTTGCGCGAAATTTAAAAAAAAAAGAAAGAAAACAATGTTCATTTTGGAATTTCGCGCAAAGCTACTCGAGGGCTATCTGCGCTAGCCGTCCCTAATTTAGCAGTGTAAGACTAGAGGGAAGGTAGCTAGTCATCACCACCCACCGCCAACTCTTGGACTAATCTTTTACCAACGAATAGTGGGATTGACCGTTATATTATAACGTCCTCACAGCTGGGAGGGCGAGCATGTTTGGCGCGACTAGGGCACGAACCCGCGACACTCAGATTACAAAGCGCACGCCTTAACTCGCTAGGCCATGCCGGGCCCGAAAGAAAACAAACGAACCTTATATAACATTTAAATGTTTGGTTTAGTCTATTAATTTTCTTCGTACATATACATATGTTAAAATGTGTATGACACGTAAAATAATCTTTTATGATTGATTCTATCATTTTTTTAAAAAAATTATATAATCTACGTTTCATTTTAGCTTTCTGCTGCTTATCACAGGAATCGAACTCAAAAGTTTAGCTTTGTAATGTCTCTAGTTTATATTTCAGACGCTAGGAGGTTTTTTGGGTTTTTTTTATAGAGCAAAACCACATTGGGAGTTATCAATTGTGTCCACTGTAGAGAAGAAATTCCTAAACCTTTGCTTTCTATATTCGCAAACTAACCACTATCCCTTCAGGGGACAACATCGGGAGGATGGTAAATGTTTTTTGTGCTGAGTCACAGAAACACAGAGACATCTATCAAGAATCTAAGAGCAACGTATCTGAATAACAAGAAAAACAACAAAAAACACACAGATCATAAAAGAACAATTCAGCCCCAGACCCAAGAATTACATATACATTGTGACGTTCATTCACAGTTGTTGACTGCCTGTTTCCTCTCAAAATTGTCTTAGTTCATAAACATATTTGACAAAACACCGATTGTGTAAAACATTCCAAAATTACGGAACTAAAATATCTTTAATTTAAAATTAAAAATGAATATATCCATATATTACTGAAATTAAATAATTTATAGCTAAATGAAGTTAAATGACTAAACAAAATCACGAGGAAGGATTGCGTTAGAAACAGTAAATCCCATCCTCTGGTTAAGTATATGATAAACATAAAATATTCAAGCCATAAACCATTCTAGCTTGGGAGATCAGTCACATTCCAACAACTGTCTGCAGAAAGTGAAGGGAGATATAGATGTGGGACATTGTAGACTTGAGAACCAACATCTCACTTTCCTAATTTCTGATTTTCTTATGTGAGTCTAGCGTGTAAGTTAAGACTGGTAGACAGCGTATCCCCACCGCAATGTGGGTACTACTTTACAGTCAACTCCAAAACCTAGGACGCATGTTATAATCCCACGTTGTAGTTTATACCCTAGGATCTCTCTCTTCCTTTTTTTAATGTGTAGCGTAATTGTATATTTTTTCATGTTAATTTGTTTTGGTTTATGACCTGAATATTTTATGGCTGTAATATATATATATATCATGTGGATGCTTAGAATGGTATGTCGGCAATGAAATGTAACTAAAACTAATTTATTTACGTAACTTCCCAGCCATCACATTGTTTTTAACGTGTTTGTGTCAGTAAAACTTTCAGTGTGGATAAGACATTCCTTGACATATCGTGAATAATTCGATATTTTTTGATTAAAAATACTCTTTGGAGTTCTCTGTTTGATTAATAAATCAATTAATTTGATTAATAAAGTGACTAAATTGTTTTAATGATTTACTTCTTTCTGTGCTTAAGACAACCTGAATGAAGGATAAAAATATGATTTTGTTCTCAATACAAAATCAGAACAGATAGAATAATTATTTTTACAACATATACTTTTTATTATTCTGATTTGTTTTAAATTTTGCGCAAAGCTACACGAGGCCTATCTGCGCTAGCCGTCACTAATTTAGCACTGCAAAACTAGAGAGAAGGCAGATAGTAATTACCGCCAATCGCCAACTCTTGAGCTACTCTTTTATCAACGAAGAGTGGGATTGACCATAACTTTATAACGCCCCCACGGCGTAAGGCGTGCGACTCGTAATCCGAGGGTCGCGGGTTTGCGCCCGTTTCACACTAAACATGCTCGCCCTCCCATCTATGGGAGCGTTATAATGTGACGGTCAATCCCACTATTCGTTGGTAAAAGAGTAGCCCAACAGTTGGCGGTTGGTAGTGATGACTAGCTGCTTTCCCTCTAGTCTTACACTGCTAAATTAGGGACGGCTAGCACAGATAGCCCTCGAGTAGCTTTGTGCGAAATTCCAAAACAAGCTAAATTAGGGACGGCTAGCTCAGATACCCTTCAAGTAGCTTTGCGCGAAATTCAAAACAAAAAACAAACATGCCCAGAAATAAGAAAGTTTATGTCGACGCGCATTCGTATTTGTTGAATTTCTCAAAACTGAGGATTTGGAAGAAGTTTTAATTTTCATCTGTAGCATGATTTACGCGAGGTACGCGACCTGTGTTGTGAAATAATAATGTGTATTTTATTTTAAGATTTTCTTTGTTAAAACTACACAACAAAAATTAATAGTTTTAAAATCTGTGACTTAAATTCACACTTGTTTAACAAGTTGTCACATGTAACAACACTGTAGTTTGTATGATAAAATAAATAACTAGTGTAACATATGATCCTGTGAAATCTAGTCATCTGGTTTCGACTTTTTACAAGTCACAGATAAATTTATTTAAATTCCGTGAAGCTGTTGGAAGTGTTTCATTATGGACTGTCTACTTGTTTTAATGTGTTTCATTATGGACTGTGTACTTAGAAGTGTTTCTATATGGACTGTCTACTTGTTTTAATGTGTTTCATTATGGACTGTGTACTTTGAAGTGTTTCTATATGGACTGTCTACTTGTTTTAATGTGTTTCATTATGGACTGTGTACTTGTTGGAAGTGTTTCATTATGGACTGTCTACTTGTTTTAATGTGTTTCGTTATGGACTGTTATACTTGAAAGTGTTTCTATATGGACTGTCTACTTGTTTTAATGTGTTTCGTTATGGACTGTTATACTTGGAAGTGTTTCTATATGGACTGTGTACTTTGAAGTGTTTCTATATGGACTGTCTACTTGTTTTAATGTGTTTCATTATGGACTGTGTACTTGTTGGAAGCGTTTCATTATGGACTGTCTACTTGTTTTAATGTGTTTCATTATGGACTGTGTACTTTGAAGTGTTTCTATATGGACTGTCTACTTGTTTTAATGTGTTTCATTATGGACTGTGTACTTAGAAGTGTTTCTATATGGACTGTCTACTTGTTTTAATGTGTTTCATTATGGACTGTTTACTTGTTGGAAGTGTTTCATTATGGACTGTCTACTTGTTTTAATGTGTTTTGTTTCATTATGGATTCTGTACTTATAAATATGTCGCGGTAATTGGAATTTTCAAGCGATCGTAAAATTTCGAGTTTTCACACTTAATAAATAAAAATAAAAACTCCCTTGAAAATATTTCTCATCGTTTCATTTTAGTACTAAATGCTTTACTGTTTCATCGATCATATTTCGCAGTTAACGTTACATGAGGAATTATTTTCACCGTGAGGCATGCATTGAGTGTTAAAAATTCAATGGACAAAATATGGTTCTACAAATCCATTTTCATAAATAGTCCTGAGCTAAAGTAGAAATAAAACTCAGTATTATTTCTTTCTGGTTATTTAGAGCTCGTTATTCGTTATTTCAAAACTTATCACATTTTGTGGTGTGATCGTAGTATGATATTTTATTGCCACAAATTGCAAGGATGTTCGTACTAATACGGCGTATTCGACGTTGCGAAAATACAAAAACAAGAATAAGTTTGGTAATAGCATGTTTTCGGCTCTTAAAATAGCCTAAAAATTGAATGGTATAATTCACAGCAAACTCACATCTCGAAGCAAGTGTACGAAGGCCTATATGCTGATTTAACGGGATATAGAAACACGCAAGTTTATATAGGTTTTAAAGAAAATAAATTAAAAGTATGTGTAGAATGCATAAAAAGCCCAAAGTTATTAACAGGGGTATTTTACATTTTAAACGAACTCCAAGTTAAGATGTTTGCACTGAATTTGGTCAAACTGCCAGTCATTTACTTTCTTCAGTTCGATATGACCTGGCATGGTCAGATGGATAAGGCACTCGATAAGGGAAGTTTAATTCCCCGTGGTAGAGAAAGCGCAGAGAACCTATTATGTAAATTTGCACTACAACAAACAAGTTATTTTGGAATTTCGCACAAAGCTATTCGAGGGTTATCTGTGCTAGCCGTCGCTAATTTAGCAGTGTAAGACTAGAGGGATGGCAGTAGTCCATCTAGACTACTTTTTTACCAAGGAATAGTGGGATTGATCGAAACATTATAACGCTTCCATGGCTGGGAGGGCGAGCATGTTTGGCCCGACTCAGGCGCGAACCCGCGACCCTCAGATTACAAAGCGCACGCCTTAACGCGCTAGGCCATGCCAGGCCCAACAAATTGTTAATAACTCGCTAAGATCTTCTTTAAAAAGCAATAAATAAAAGTAAAATACTTTAAAAATAACAAAAACTTCAACAGTCATTTAAATCAACAAATGCTTCAAACAGAATTGTTTCATCTTCACCTTGTTTCATGTTTTTATCGTTTTTAACGTTCTACAAAACTGGAAACCTTGGTTGCTGGTTTACTAGTTATGAGGGTATTCAGACTTCTCTCATCTCAATCTTTCAGAAGTATCTAGAAGAAATGGTTTCTTTCTATTCGATGAACTTTTCATACATTTCAGGGTATAATTTGCTCCTACAGTGAGGTTTCCCACTTTTAAAGATTCGGTCTTCGTTGTATTCTTGTATCCTTACTGTTTATGTTATTTACTCTTATTTGAGATTCGAGCACTCAAATTGGAAGACGATTTGGTCTCTGAACGAAAAAAAACACACATTTTTTAGCTGGTAACACGTTGAAGTTTAATTTTAAGGATAAATTAAGTTATTTTTTTACTTTTTATCATGGTTGACGTGTTTCGTCGCTAGGGTGTTACAACAATCGATTTCTTTTTGTGGTACGTTATAAATCGCTGTGTGAGGGCGTTTTACTTTGTCCATCTGCATGTTTATTACTTGGTTGAGCTTCTTACATAAATATTATTTGATGTAGTAAAGACTTTGATTCATCACTTTTCTGTTATTGATAATATTGTGAGCTTGGCATAAAGAGCAAAGAATGAACAAAGACATTTATATACTCTCGAAACCACCGACCAAGAATCGAGAACAAGCTATTTTACTTTTGCTGAAACCGTAAACGAGAATGCTTTTGGTAACGCTCTAAAGACCTAAAGAATGTGATTTTTTAAAAAACAAAATCGGTTTTTGTTGACCTGAAAATGACCTAAGAAGGTCGGAACATTGTTCTATACGTTATTTTAATAAACGTTGTAATACCAATACCAACTTTAGAATACAATTTCACTTTAACTCGGTTTCTCGACATCATAAAAGTCAGTTTTTGAAATCGTACTTTGAAAAAATGGATTTTCTTAGCCTACGCTATAACACGAAAAATTTCCATCAACAAAAGAAAGTGAGGATTTGAAAAGTAAAATTAGCGAAAAACAAAAGTTTCAGAATCGCGAATTCAAGTATCTTATATATATATATATATATATATATAATTAGGTTTAGATGAGCTTCTGAACCCTCATCCCACCCCCTAGCGGAGGTTCATGCTTACTTGATTTTGATTACATATCAGGTCTCATTGATGACTTTATAACTTGGAACGCTTCGAACTGAAGTTAAATCGAACCGTATGATTTGAAATGAAATAGTTGTAATAACTCTAGAAGTGAGTTAAAAATGAAAGAATTTGTCATGTATCGTTAAATAAAATTATGTTTCCTTAAAATTTCCCTTTAACCCTCAGCCCTATAACCTTGGACAAATTTATCACTCTTGTAAGTTGGCCAAAAAAATAGTTATTTAATGGAAAAAAATTCTTAGAACATTTTGCACACTTAGTAGTATTTCCCAGCAAAATAATATGATTGTGTTATATTTCATAAGCAATATACAATATATGTTTGCACAGGTATACCATTAACCAAATAACCTAGACTTTAATAAATTATAATGGATCTCGGAGTTATCTTGTTTTTATAATAAATATAAGTTATTGTAAATGGTAACAAAAATATCCTAGAGATCCTCTGTTTAATATATAAAGTCTCACGACTGACCTTTGAAACACAAATGCACGCATTTAGAGCCACGTGAAAACTTCCTGACCACTTCACGTCACTTTCATACTTTGGGCTTACATTCTTTCTCGTTATGTTTCGGTAAAAGAAATTCTATGAAATCCGCCGGTGCTTATTTCGATTTTATACCTTTCGATAAGATATGTTGAAACAGATATGACCTTGTTGTAGTCATTTGAGTATATATTCTTTTACCTTTTCACAAACTGCCATCACTAGCTATTAAAAAAAATCATTTTGCGAGAATGATACAAAGCTTTCTCATGTGAATTTGACATTATTTTATAGAATTGTCTACAAATATTTGTTTGTTACGTGCAACGAAGATTAAAATTCGAGGTTAGAAACCCCAAAAGCATTTATGTTTCAATTCTTATTTAGTGTGAACAACGCTTTTCAATTCTGTTTTGGTTTGTAGCTGTCCATGGGCAACAGCTAACTGGTGAAGAGGTAACAAAGACGTGGAAAATGGTAGAGCCTCTAAAAAGTCTCTATCACAGTACAAAAGTCAAGAGTCACTCTCAAGTGGATTTATCTGGAGTGAATGTGAGAAACGTCACCACTCAAGTGGATCAAACCGTTTACCTTCATTGTCCTTTTGACCCCCAAGGAGGAGAAACTGTAAGTTTATTTGTTTTTCAGTTAGAAAGTTACATTATTGGATATCTATGGGCAATCAAATTCGAGGTGTGATCCCTGTAATCTCTGAAAATCACGGCTGAGCCTCCAAATATTGAACAAATAAGTAAATTATAGTAATTTCTCTCATTTGGTATTCGTATATTAATATATTAATGCCATAGGTTTTCGTATCAACTTTTATGGTTACGAGTGAAAATATGTACACCTACTCACAACACAAATATCACGAAATTGATATAAATATATTTACTAAAACTATACAGTGGACTTTTTTTGAAGTTAACAAACCACAAAATTTGAATTTAGGCTCAAGAACAATATATACGTACTAACTTTTTTCGAACTCACTTCATTTATTTACAAAAACTATGTATCAAAATGATCTCCAGTTACTTCAACAGTTTTAAAATTTCCTTGGTCTTGAAATGCTGTTGAGATTTTGCACTACCTCTCGTGGGAAGTGTTGAGTTTCCGTTTGTAAGTGAGTTCTGACTTTCCTTCCACGAAATTTAAACTTTACAGTTTGCAATAATTCTTATAGCTACACAACTTAACGTTAACATTAAAACTGTTCGTACTTTTGTGTTTAATAAGCCCATACATATAAGAAAGCCAGAATAATACGGCAATTTTGCTTATGTTTGGGAACTAGTTACAAAGCTACACGAGGACTATCTGTGCTAGCCGTCCCTAATTTATAAAATGATGAAATCAATCATATTAGAGCGAATTTCCAGGCTCTTAAAGACACGCCTGTTGTAATAACGAAGAAACTGTGTTACCTTCAAAGGATGTCATTATATTTCTTATATGACAAATATTACGTATTTTATTCATTCGTTTCAGTTGTTTGTTTGTTTGTTTATTTGTTTTTGAATTTCACACGAAGCTACTCGTGGGCTATCTGTGCTAGCAGTCCCTAATTTAGCAGTGTAAGACTAGAGGGAAGGCAACTAGTCATCACCACCTACTGCCAACTTTTGGGCTACTCTTTTACCAACGAATAGTGGGATTGACCGTCACATTATAACGCCCCCACGGCTGGGAGGGTGAGCATGTTTGGTCATTCGTTTCAAAGTAATATCGTTGTTTTTATCGGAAGTGGGGAGAAGAGCCTTATTTCGTAAAACCTTGGATTTCCACACATCCTGCATTTTATATTCTTGATAGCTCTATCCTTGGCTACATTAAACTAGACTTTTGAGACATTCAGTGAAGTGAAACTAAATATTCATTATGTCTTCCTTCCTATGATATCATAAATTAAAAAATAGCCCCAATACCATAAAGTGAGTTCTGGTAAAATTAATACACCTCTAAAACAATTAAATTTTTAGGCACCTACCTAATATATAAAGCTGAGGCTTTGTCTGTTTGTTTGCACCTTTCAGCCATCTGTTCTCTACACGTTTCTTTACGTTTTGATCAATTCTAATTTCAAACAGCGATATAGGATGACATGAGAAAGGTCGTGAAAGGTTGGACATTCCATCTAATTTTATATTGACATAATTATTGAAAATAATACGTTTTTCTTTTCAGTGTTGGCATATGTGTTTACTTTTTTATGGTACGTTTAATATTTATTATTTTAAACAAAAAAAATCACAATTTCCTATCCTCTGGTACAAACCAGTGTTTATTTCATTTAGTCCAACGGAAGGATTCTTCAACCAGGCGTCCCCCTCTGGCATAGCGATAAGCCTACGGATTTACAACGCTAAAATCAGGGGCTCGATTCCCATCGGTGGACTCATCAGATAGTTAATGTGGCTGAAAACACACACAAACTAATACGTTGTAAAAGATACTTTCAAATAATCACAAAGAAAAAAGATAGGAGAGTCCCAGTCCAGTGGGATTGTTGACCAACATAACCAAAATCACTAGACTTAGGAAATCTTTTCAAAGAAGGGCTATATATAAGATTTTCACGAAAACAATTCAGCTAAAGTTCTGCTGTTCTGGGCCCCGACATAGCCAGGCGGTTAAACAGCTCGACTGACAACCTGAGAGTTGAGGGCTCAGATCCCTGTAACACCGAACATGCTGACCCTTTCAGCCGTGGAGGTTTTATAATGTTATGGTCAATCCCACTATTCTTTAGTAAAAGAGTAGCCAACGAGTTTGTCGGTGGGTGGTGATGACTAGCTGCTTTCCCTCTAGTCTAACACTGCTAAATTACGGACGGTTAACGCAGATAGCCCAAGTGTACCTTTGCGCGAAATTGAAAAAAAAGAAGCAATCTGCTATTTTAATGTCACCTACCGAGTTTCAAACTCCACATCACAATGAAGCAAAGTTTCTTACCGTTCACTTTTCAGACATCAGAGTTATTATAAATACAAAATGTTGCATAACAAATCACCTGGTAGTGAAATATAAAAATGATTTTATAAAGAGCTTTTGAAAGCTTTTAAAATAATTTGTAAGTAATGTTCTCCCTTTAAATTTTAACAATATTGCGTAAAGACAAGTTTTTGACAAATATTTCAGTGCTCATTATGGGTAATTTTTATTTGATCTATTCATCGGAATGCTTATTATTTTAAAGTTTGGTTTGTGTATTTTTGTACATCATAGGTGGTTGTGGATTATATAATTCAGTCGTCAAAATATTCAAATACTTACAAAGTAATTATCTTTAATATACAATCCTACTTTTATATTGCTAATATATAAGCTGCAACATATATATCAGACTAATTATCTATGTACAGCCCTATCTTTACGTTGTTAATATTCAAACTACAGCCCGATACTACGTTGATTATCCTTACTGTACAGTCGTACTGTTAGGTTGTTAATAGTTACAATACCGCTTTATAATACTTTGATTATCTTTAATGTAAATTCCTTTATTTGCAAAAAAACATAAAGTTACACAATGGCTTATCTGTGCTTTGCTCACTGTGGGTATCGAAACTCAATATCTAGCTCTGTAAGTTCATAGATATACACCGTGCCATTTGGGAACATGTAAATTCGTACTCTGATGGTTGATCATATTAACTTACTGTCCTGTTATCAGGTGGTTGATCAAATGTAACTTACTGTTCTTAGATTAGATGACTGGTTATATATATTTACTTACAGTTTTATTTTTAACCTACATTAGTATCAGATTTTAACTTACATTTACCACACACTTTATTTATCCAGTGGTTGGTATCTAACAGTCCTTTTGTTTGAAGAGCACTTTGTAATTTTTCATTTAAAATCATATAGAATGTATTCGTGTTTTACTTGAAATACTAAAACATAAATCTATTTTTAGCATTATTAAAAGAAAAATAGATGTGACATGAATGCTATAGACATTTTATCAGTACTAACATTACTATAAGTAAAGCCTCTCTCCAATTATTGGGGCTTTATTCGAGTAGAATAAAGTAGTTTTAAAAATTTAATCCTGTGAGGAGATATTCTAGTGCGTCCACAACAACGACCGGTTTTTCTTTTCCTCTAATGATTCACAGTTTTGGTCTTGCCGCCCAATTGTATCTCATACGCTAATCAGAATGCTCAGAGAGCGAATGTTTATTTTATTTTAGTCTTAGTTTCACCTTATGGTTTATAATAGTTCTCTGTCTAGCGTCTGTTATCACAGGCATCGTAAACTCACGTTCACGAGTTTTAACGTGAAATGTAAAGTGAAGCGTTAATAAAAATCTCTTTTGAACAAATTCTCTTTACTCTAGATGGTCACGTATAAAGATACTTCTCGAAAATCTCCAGAGCTAGTCGGGCCTTAAATAGCCGCCAAAATATATTATAAAATACATGGTCTCTCTAGTATATAAGACGTTAATATATCTCACACGTTGCGTTGATTGCCATCCTGACAGAACACGCGCAAGTAAGCTGTAAGAGTAAAAACCATGTTCATCTTATCAAAGTGGGAAAAGGTGCCTTTCTACGTCACCCACCTCAATTTATCATCTCCACCTGAATTTCTAAATACCGCACGCGCACCTTCGTAAGCGTTTAATCTAAGGAAAGAAATTACAAAATCTACCTTCAAACGTGAATTTTTCTGGATGGTTTTTTTTACCATTTTACACAATTCTATAGTTTAGTCAACACTAGCACGCTAACACTTGACTCCTCAGAAGAGACATTGTAACCGTAACATGTTAAGTAAAAGGTAGATTATAAAAAAGGCTTTCAACGAATCTATTCTGCGTCACTTTGTAAGTTTTAAACGACATTCAAATGATAAATTAACAATATCGTTTCGAGGTTAGCTTCTTTATTAGTTTTATATTTGGATTCAAAAATATTATCTGCTTGTAACTAACTCTCCCTCATTTTGAACTAATGCACTACAGATAAGGAAAGAAGGGAAAAGCACCTACCATCAGCTTTTAAGCTACTCTTGTCTAACCAATTAATGAGATTTCGCTATCACTCTTATAGTGACAGTCCAACCTTGGATAGAAACTTTCATGGGAAACGGGACACGAACCGTAATTCTTGAGAATCACAATTCGGGTACGATACCTGCAAGGTTTGGACTGATTCTTCATAAATGCAAAAATGTCCGACATGGCCACGTGATTAGGGCGCTTGACTCGTAATTTAAGGGTTGCGGGTTCGAATCCTAGTTGCACTAAACATGCTCGCCCATTAAGCCATGGGGGTGTTAAAATGTTACGGTCAATCTCACTATTCATTGGTGAAAGAGTAGCCCAAGATTTGACGGTGGGTGGTGATGACTGGCTGCCTTCCCTCTAGTCTTACACTGCTAAATTAGAAACGGCTAGCGCAGATAGTCCGACCACGTGTATCTTTGCACGATATTCAAGAAAAAACAAACAATATAACGGTTTCATATTTTATTATTGCGGGTTATTAAGTTTTAACAAAATCGATAAACCTCCTCATATTTAAATGCCAAATGGATAAAAAAATAATTCAGTATTAATTGTTACTTTAAAGCAATATCTCCTAAGGATATCCTATGACATTGACTTTAGAACTGTGGCTTGTCTAACTATTTAGTTACTAGTGGTTTATTTACGAAAATAATGTTCTACTAGAAAAGTAGCAGTTTTAAGGTTTATTTGACTTTGAGAATTACATGAACTTTAACACATTTCTCTTCAATATTCTACTCTTAATTTCAAGTCGAAGATCTACAAAAATACAATATCTGTATTTTACTTATACTATTAAAGAGGACCTCCATAGACTGCCAAAACTCTCTGTGAAATGCTATTTATGTACATGTTATTGTAGTGTAAATCTCCTAAACTACTAAGGAACTCAGTGCTATTTAAATATGTCAACCGTGTTCAAAATCGCCTTTCGCTGAAGATTTTATTTTTGACACAGCCCCTTAATTTCGAGCATGAAACTGTCGTTTTTTTTTCCTTTTTTGTTTTTTAGGACTACAAGTCATATAATTACAAAAAATAAAACTCGCATAAAGCAAATAAAGTAGGTTACATGGAAGGTTAACAAAAAAAAAAGATAGCATTCATGAGTTTCTGTCTCAAAAGAAAAAAACCCAGAAGAAAATGATCACGAGAGCTCGTTTCGACCATCTTCGAATGGCACTCTCATCTGGAAAATCCAGCACTGTTTTTCAAATGTTTCAAATACTTATCGAGGATTACTTCAGTTTAAATTTCGCACAAAGCTACACGAGAGCAATCTGAACTAGCCCTACCTTAATTTAGCAGTGTAAGGCTAGAGAGAAGGCAAATGGTCATCACCACCCACGGCCAACTCTTGGGCTACTTTTTTACCAACGATTAGTGGGATTGATCGTAATGTTATAACGCCCTCACGGCTGAAAGGGCAAACACGTTTGGTGCGATGGGGATTCGAACCCGCGACCCTCAGATTACGAGTCGAACACCCTAACCACATAGAAATTAGCCCCTCGCTAGTACAGCGGTATATCTCCGGATTCACTACGCTAAAATTAGTGGTTCGATTCCTTTCGGTGGGCTGAGTAGATGGCCCTTTGTGGCTTTGCTGTGCAAAAAACACACACATAGAAATCAAAATTTACTGTAAGTTAACATAAGAAGGAGAAAAACCGCTAATGTGTTTAAGCCTTGTAATTTAGCTGTAAGTTTTTACACGTGTGTAAAACTAACCAACTTCAGGGAAAAGCAATGAGACGACTAGAGTTGTCTATCTAGTTTCCGAGGATTAGTCGTGTAGACAGATTGAATTATCTTCTATAAATTTTTGCATCTGTCTCTGACACCGCTTATGTCTTCGTTAATGCCTCTACAAATAAAGCTCGAAAACATGACATTCAGAACAAAGCCGTGACAGTAAAAAAACGCTCTCTACTGGTGTCAGTATGTATCAACTCAGACTGTGAGTTGATAAAACATAAACATTGCTCAGTCATGAGTGACTCAGGTTCTCAGTTCAGAAAGTAATCAGTTCGTTAACAAGAATATTTTTTTTTCAGAAAGGTGTTTTGCTATTTTTAGTAAACTCTTAACGAAGATAATGTCGCTTGACTGCATGCTCTCGCTGATAAACCTTACAAGTGCAGCTTTCGAATTGTATGTTGTTTAACACGATCAAAAACAGAAACATTTCATGGTTTATGTTATCTGGAAACTCAATATTCTTAAAAACAAATGGTTTATGAATAGTAATGACTACAAACAAAGCATATTGCCTTGGTAACAATTTCACATTTCTATTAGCTCTTCAACCAAATCTAGATGTGATGTCTCTCTATCGTATGTCATCTTAAAAAAATATTTGTTATTATTGTTTCATACTTTTATTTCATACACTGCTGGCCTCGGCATGGCCACGTGATTAGGGCGCTTGACTTGTAATTGAGGGTTGCGTGTTCAAATCCTCGTCACACCAAACACATTTGCCATTTTGGCTGTGGGAGTGTTATAATGTGACGGTCGTTCCCAATATTCGTTGGAAAAGCAGTAGTCCAAGAGTTGGCGGTAGGTGGCTATAAGTATCTACCTTCTCTCTAGTCTTACACGACTAACTCAGGGACGACTAGCCCCCATAGCCCCCATGTAACTCAAAATAAACGTATTTTGCTTGTTTGTCTCTGAATTTCGCACAGCTGCACTAGGCCTATCAACGCTAGCCGTCTCTAATTTAGCAGTGTAAGACTAGAGGGAAGGCAGCTAGTCATCACCACCTACCGCCAACTCTTGGGCTACTCTTTACCAACGAATAGTGGGATTGACCGTTACATTATAACGCCCCCACGGCTGGAGGGCGAGCATGTTTGGCGCGACACGAGCGCGAACTCGCGACCCTCAGATTACGAAGCGCACGCCTTAACACGCTAGGCCATGCTAGGCCCCTGTGGTCTATTTCTAGTGGGTAATTGACGAAATCCAACTATTCGATCAGATGAGACTAGCCCTTCAGTGAAAAATTGTTCCTGCTTCCATTACAGACTATCAGTTTCTAAGGTGTCTATGACAAAATTATCAGGCTACAAATATGTATGAATAGCACCATATAGTTTGTTGCTAAGTTTCGGAGATCAGATTATTAAAGTTTGTGTTAATAAAGTATCGTGGTTATGTACAGTTTACGATTGCGAACATTTGTGAAATTGTGGTTCGAAACCTTCGTTTAAAGAGCAGTTATTACAGTTCCTATTAGATCCGATGTATTTTACCCAGGTTACAACCGTCGTATTAATCATCACACCTGTCCCCCGCTGGGACAGGTGTAAGTCTAAATATTTACAACGGTAAAATCAGGGGTTCGATTCCCTTCAGTGGACACAGCAGATAGTCCGATGTGGCTTTGCTTTAAGAAAAAAGATAATTACAAAATCTGTAGTTGGAATTTGAGAATTTCATGGAATTAGAAGGTACATAAAGTGGCACGAGACTCGATCCCCGCCAGTACAGCGGTAAGTCTACAGATTTACAATACTACAATCAGAAGTTCGATTCCTCTCGGTAGGCTTAGCAGATAGCCCAATGTGGCTTTGTTATAAGAAAACAAATTCTCACAGACTTGATCAATATACACGATCTTACCACCAACGTATTCGTAGATATAATTTTATTATTTTTTTTGCGTTTAGAAATTTTGTGTCACATGATAAAATATAAAAGATCTCGTTTAATCTCATGTGGGCGTGCGACTCGTGCCCGCGTCCTGCGCCAAACATGCTCGCCCTTTCAGCTGTGGGGGCGTTATAATGTGGCGTTCAATCCCACTATTCGTTGGTAAAAGAGTAGCTCAAGAGTTGGCGGTGGGTGGTGATGACTAGCTGCCTTCCCTCTAGTCATTACATTGCTAAATTAGGGACGGCTAGCCCTCGAGTAGCTTTGTGCGAAATTCCAAATTCCTAATGTCATGTACGTGACGGAAATGATGCGATATAAGTTAGAGTTTTAACATCACGGTGTGTGTTGTATAACTAGTGATTTATTTAATATGAATTCTAAATTTCCTCCAAAAGGCAGAAATGAAATCTTTACAAAAGAAACAACGTGAACGTTTAGTGTTAATTCTCAGAACCAAAAGTTTTACTCAACTAAATACTGCGTAACAAATTACACAAAAAACAGTGCTACTTGTAATCAAGGTAAAAGCTTATGGCATTATTAACGTGTTGGAAATCGTGTTATAAATGTGACATCATGGAACAGAAACATGAGTACGAGAGTTCGCTGTGTGGACAAAGAGAATATTCTCTCACAAAGTTCTAGCTGCAGCCTCTCGCACGTGACACACCTTCTTTACTGTATTTACAAATAACCCTTCTACTATCTATCTCGGACAAGAAAACTACTTTGTCATAATGTCAGTAAGTTGTCAAACCAAACTAAGAGTGGAGGATACGCAAACTTAATTCTGGTACGAGTGGGTGAAAGATAATTCTGAGAAAGGAATCATTGGTTTAACAAGAGTTCCGCTTTGAAAAACAAAACTTTGTTAGACTCTGCGCTGCTTCTCTTAAGCTTTAAACTGAAAATATTGACTCTTCCTTGACGGACGAAGAATAATATTTCTGTTTCCACCCTGTTCTAAAACTCTCTTTTCTTTCGTGTTTTCTAACTTATGTGTATTCCCCGAGGGTCGCGGGTTCGAATCCCGGTCGCACCAAACATGCTTGTCCTTTCAGCCGTGGGGGCATTATAATGTTACGGTCAATTCCATTATTCGTTGGTAAAAGAGGAGTTCAACAGTTGGCGGTGGGTGGTGATGACTAACTGCCTTCTCTCCATTTTTACACTGCTAAATTAGGGACTCGACCTAGACTGTATGGATACACATGGGTTTCGGTTCTGTGAGTTTTTACACATTTATTTAATTCTTTGCAATTAATTAATTTGTTTGGAAATGTTTGCTATTTTCGTCATCCTTTTTGAATTAATAAGAGTTATGCGGAAAGATCTTTGATATACCGTTATAAATATGAAGAACTCGAACGTAAAAGCAATGCAATATTATATGTTACCTAACCCTATCAGCTAAGATGGTGCTAATTTTAGAGGATAATGTGGAAATAAAAAGATAGTTAGCCAGTTTTGGCGCCAATTTTCCAAGAAAGACTAAAGTTTAGTAAGTTTATCTTAATGCTCTTAGCAGAATCAGTTAAACTGTTGCCATAGTAACTGGTAGCTCCCATTTATGTTAAAGATCTCATCTCTTAGCATGATCAGTTGAGCTGTTACCATAGTAACTTGTAGCTCCTAGAACTTGTTGTTATCGAATTTTCTTGAAACGCTAATCAATATATATTTTAAATTGGTTGTCACAAAGCACATCACATATTTACTGTACCCTTCAATACCCTCCAAACCTCAAATTAATGAGGTTTATAAGAATATTTTCAGACCGAAGTTGTGGCTAAACAAACAGATGAATTTTTATAAGATTTTAATATTTTATAACACTATGGGAGTCCCCAGAATATTTCCATTCAAACTAGCATCCTTGCATATTTGTGTGTTTGCTATGTTAGAAACTGGGTTTCGATACTCGTAGCGGGCAGAGCATAGATAGCCCTTTGTGTAGCTCTGTGCTTAATATGAAATAAAAACTTCTTTAAACATAGAATTTAACGCAGACAGTCCTAGTTGCTTTGCGACAATAAACGCCAAACAAACAAAAAACCAAATATATACTTTCTAGAATAATAGAAAAATATTCTAATTGCAGACCTCAAAATCAACGAGTCCACTTGTTTTAGGCCTAAAATCAGTTAAGCTTTTTTATAAAGTACGACCTATGTTAGATAAAGAGGTAAATCAACCTTGTAACATCTGCACGTTTGTGTTTTAGTTTAGTTAGGACTAAACGTAGTTGCGCTTAATGCAACCAAGAAGTAAACTAATAATGTTATTCGATGGCCTAAAGTTACTCATTTTTTTAAAAAAAAATTGATAAGCTTTTAGTACGTTGTTGTACGAAATATTCACTAAATTAAACTGAGGGTCACCGGTTCGAATACCCGTCGCACCAAACATGCTCGACCTTTTAGCCGCGGGGGCGTTATAGTGTGACGGTCAATCCTACTATTTGTTGGTAAAAGAGTAGCCCAAGAGTTGGCGGTGGGTGGTGATTACAAGCTGCCTTTCTTCTAGTCTTACACTGCTAAATTAGAGACGGCTAGCGCAGATAACTCTCGTGTTACTTTGCGCAAAATACAAAAAACAAACAAATCTACAATACGAAACTAAACCATTAAAATAAAATATCATTCTGAAGAAAAACAGAATGACTTGATACCAACTGACCAATTATATTCACTAGAAAGAAAATCTCAGTAGTTTTGCATCTCTCATACTAGTTTGCCCGCGTGATCAAGTGGTTATGGCGCTCGATTGGTAATCTGAGGATGGCGGGGTTTAAATCCCGTCCTATCAAACATGCTAGCTCTTTTAGCCGTGAAGGGCGTTATTGTGTTTGTGTGTGTGTTTTATTATAGCAAAGCCATACCGGATTATCTGCCGAGTTCACAAATGGGAATCGAACCCCTTATTTTAACAATGTAAATTCGTGGACTTACCGCTGTACCAGCGGGGAACGTTATTATGTCACGGTTAATTCCACAATTCGCTGGTAAAAGGGTAGCCCAAGATTTGGCGGTGGGAGGTTACGATTACTTGCCTTCCCTCTTACCTCACATTATTAAATTAGGAGCGGCTAGAGGATATAGTCCTCGCGTAGCTTTGCGCGAAATTAAAAAAAACAAACAATCATGTCATTTTAACTGATTTCGGTAATTCACAAGTCTGCGTTTTTGTTTGTGAGGAAGAGTAAAAGATATTAATATATTGATAAGTTAGAAATGTGCCTTTTATTTGTTAATATTACCAGGTTGCAAACGTGGCATGTTAAAAAGTTTTAGTATTTCGCGTTTAGTTACATTATGACACACGTTTCATTGGTGTAAGTTATCTTATACTTCTAAATAATTTTATGACAAAATGCAAGTACCAATAAACTATTGTATTCTACTCATTTAATGTCTGAAAACAATAAACATTAGTTTTGAAACTATACACATACAACTATCTCTACTACACCGAAAGTTCACAAGGAATTACACAATCTGCACAACGTTATAAGGTAAAAGGCGTGCGACTCGTAACCTGAGGGTCGCGGGCTTCAATCCTGATCGCAGCAAACACGCTCGACCTTACAGCCGTGGGGGCGTTATAATGTGTCCGTCAATCCCATTATTTGTTGGTAAAAGAGTTGCCCAAGAGTTGGCGGTGGGTGGTGATGACTAGCTGCCTTCCCTCTAGTCTTACACTGCTAAATTAGGGACGGCTAGCACAAATAGCCCTCGAGTAGCTTTGTACGAAATACAAAAACAAACTTATAAGATAAATTACGTGAAACATTTTAATTTTGAATGCGCGTGCCAACAAATACATGTTCGTGATATTAGACCTGTAACAACATATTGTAAAATTATACCGTTTATATAATATTATTTATTTACTCACAGAATTATTGTGTTAGATGGTCTATTCTAATATTCCTTATTCAAATATTAATCAAAACAGAACTGTCATGTTTTGTGGATAAATTGATAATACGATGGATGATCTGAGCTATTTCAGTGTCAAAATAATTTTCAGTAAGTGGTGTTGTAACATGGTTTGCATACCACTGACTGTATCAAAGCAGTATCGAACGTGTCCGAATTTATTCCACCATTTGAAATTGTTTCTGACAGTTTACTTCTGAATATTAGAAATGTTCCTGTGACGTATTACTACAGTCATGGACAGTAATAACTGTTGTGCAGTATCAAAGTACTATCGACATGGAAGAGGCGAACGTGCCATGAAACAACGAGGCTTAGGGAAGATAAAGAAATTTGAGAAAGGAAGATCGGCTGATGATGTAACTTGTCACGTGCTATCGTACATTCTTATGTCCGTGGAGAAAGAGAAGAGCTTATTTTTAAATGAAGCAGTCTTGGAGCAAGATGGAACTCCACCCCCACATTGTTGTGACATGCTTTCATGGATAGAGTAGTCCAAAGACATTCTCCACACCCACCACCTCATTTCACCCTTGTCAATTTTGGTTTATGCGAACACCCTAAGTTTTTGATTCATCGTACTCACTACATACCTCGACACATCAGAGAAATATGACAAATATTTCATATTAGAACAAGTAAAGTGTAACAGTTAAAAATACAGCATTATTCAGCTATGTATTGTGAATGGTGGTCACAGTGAACGAACGTTGTTAACACATTCATTGTGCGACTACATTCATCAGCGCCATTTTGTGATGATTGTTTATCTATCAAACGTCGTATATTTCTGTTGATTTGTCTTCGAATTACAAACGTCAGATTAGACCAAATAAGTTCCAATTTCGATATATACATATGGTATGAGAAATAATTTTGAAAACGGTGAATAACATGGCTATTAAATGCTAACATTGTGGTATTGTTTAACGTCCCTTCTAGTGTATGAAACAGAAGTGTTCCTGATTGCAAAGTCGCAGTGTTACTTTGCCCTGACATCTAATCCAACAGTGTTCTACTAACGTGTTGCCGGTAAAATTACAGACTTACTTAGAAATCAAAGTATTGCCACGTGAAATATTAAGAAGGAATTTCATGTTTCACTAAGAGTTAACTGTACAGAACTGTAAACAAGTTAACCAACTTGTACTGTTGGTAATGGAAAGTTAACTGTTAAAACAATCGTGGTGAGTTTTTGTTTCGTGTCACGAACAATCCACTACTGATATTATCAGTGAACTAGCGGTAAATGGTGTGAGGGAATGCTGCTTTCAGAATACCAATGAACAAGCTGTAAGTTACGACGTAAATGTTACCTCCAGAATACCAATGAACTAGCTGTTAGTGACGGTGTGAATGTTGCTTTCAGAATAACAATGAACTAGCTGTAAGTAATGATCTGAGGATTATCTCCAGATGTATGTTATCACAAATATATCTCGATGAACGTATAACAACTCACAAACGACTGTTCAAGAGAGAGAGACAAAACCAAACATCTGAAATGGATATTCGACTTCAATAATAAGTTGACGAAATATTGAATGGGGGCGTTTTATTTACAAAAAGAAATCGAAGTTGTTTGGAGACAATCAACAGTAGTTTTTCGATGGTACAGTGGATATCAACATCGTTTGTCAACGTACAACATGTAGGGTAAAACATTCTGTGGTATCAATACAAGGTTTCTACAAACCACTAGGGTAAGAAATCCACACAGAATTGATGGCACCCTGACTAATAACAGGTTCAAACGGGTTTTCGTCTCTATCACAGACAGCAAGATAGTGATCGTAGCATGTAGCAAGTCTGATGAAGAGATATCCCAAATTGAAAAGCTACGATGTAATATTTGTAACCATTGTCAGCACAAATTTTTAATACCAGTGTTGCAAAGATTGTGAGGTCTTGTCCAGAAAGTGAGAAAAATCAATCGGCAATCTTACAATTTGCTGAATTCTATGGAAGAACAGGAAAAATCTGGAACGTTATTTCACAATCGAATATTCATAAAGTTAAAAATAAGATGTTTTGCTCTGCTCGAAGCAAACACGATCTTTTAATGCGTTCAACTCATTTGTTTTAATTGTATTTTCTATAACAGTGTATTATACTGTATTTAGTTGTAATAACTTCTTTTATTAATTGTTAGCGTTTTTTATACGGAATGTCTTAAGATCTAGCGTCATGTTTTAAATAATGAATATGTCTATGATACTTCCAATGGGAAGTAACCATAATCATGCAGTTGTTTAATTATTAATCAAGTAATTGTGCTGTGAAACAATTACATAAAGGTAAGTATTTCCGACTATATCTATTGTTACTTAATCGAAATGTCGGAAGTTTATGGTAAGGGTCTTCCTCTTTGTCTGTATGGTACAAGCTGTGTGAGCATGCTCCTGTGTAATGTATCTAAATTATTTATGTTATTAAATGTATATTTTGTAAAACTAAAAATGCCACACGAAACAATTACAAGGATGTATTTTGTTTTGTTTTGTTTTTGCAAAATATAAGTCTTGTTTGTTTTGGAATTCGCGCAAAGCTATTTGAGGGCTATCTGCGCTAGCCGTCCATAATTTATCAGTGTAAGACTAGAGGGAAGGCAGCTAGTTATTACCACCCACCGCCAACTCTTGGGTTACTCTTTTACCAATAAATAGTAGGATTGACAGTCACATTATAATGCTCCCATGACTGAAATGGGGATGCATGTTTGGTGCGATGGGGATTCGAACGCCTTAACCCACTTGGTCATGCCGGACCCTTATAAGTCTTGCCCTTCTTGATAACTGGTCATCATTTCTTCCTTATTAGTAATTACATGATATTTGTAAATCAGTGATGTTATGTTCATTGAAATGTACTTATTGTTACGTTTAACAGTAAGTTATTGACAAAGATTATTTGTCGTGCAACTTTAACATGCAATGTCATGTTATTTAAATTTTCTGTTATTGGCCAAGAAAACAAAGTCGTTAACAATATTATATTTGGCATGGGGGCTAGTAACAATTGTTTGTTTGTGTTTTAAAATTTCGCATAAAGCTACTCGAGGGCTATCTGTGCTAGCCGTCCCTAATTTAGCAGTGTAAGACTAGAGAGAAAGCAGCTAGTCATCACCACTCACCGCCAACTCTTGGGCTACTATTTTACCAACGAAAAGTGGGATTGACCGTCACATTATAACGCTCCCACGGCTGGGAGGGCGAACATGTTTAGCACTACGCGGGCACGAATCCGCGACCCTCGGATTACGAGTCGCGCGCCTTACGCGCTTGGCCATGCCGGGCTAGGCTAGTTACAAGCTATTGCTTTACAATGCTACCAGAAAGTATCTCTAGCTTAGGTCGGTTTTAAAATTGTACTTTTCTTAGTTTGTTTGTAATAAAACACAAAGCTAGCTATGCAATGGGCTATTTGTGCTCCGCCCATCACGGGTATTGAAACTCGGTTTCTAGAGTTGCAAGTCCATAGACATACCAGCGTACCCCGGATGTGGGAGTCTTTTTTATCTGCTTTTATTCTATTTCGGCTCGACATTTCTGCTGAGACATATAAACAACACAAAATAAGCTCTCAGTGTAATAAGTTTGGTCTGTATTGTTGTTATTTATTGGCGCTAATCAATCGCTAAATGATACAAGTAATATTCTTCCATACACTGGGTAATTTGAGGAATTCTTATTCTAAGATTACACTGTTTATCGCCCTTTCCTTCTACAGGTCTCGTGGATTCGTCTACGCGATTTCCATGTCCTTACTATTGGTAGATACACGTACACAACAGATGAACGGTTTGTAGCTTACCATACTGACTTCTCGAACGACTGGGCTCTCAAAATACAGAATGTGCAGCAGAAAGACAAAGGCCTGTACGAGTGTCAGCTAACGTCCGACAACCCTGTGAGTCAGTACGTGTACCTACACGTTGTAGGTGAGTCAGAAGACTTGAAGAGCATTCAGAATATAGAAGTTAACTATAGAAAATACACAAGTTAACTATCCTTCGCATCTAAGATATTTATCGAATACAATGTTTTGATATCTTGTGTTATGGAGTTCATTTAAATTTAGTCTGACTAATTTATTTTTCGTAAATTTTATTTTCAAGCATATTTTTTTTTCTAAGACTCATTCGCCTAATGTTTATGAAGGAAAAAAAATTACGTTTTTCTTTCCTGTCCAAGTTAGGCTCATGCGGTCACGCGATGCCAAAAAACGTAATTCTAAAAATTCTACGTGTACACTTTTTAAAATAGTTTTTTTGAAACGCAAAATACATTTAAAGAAATTTGGTATCTCTGAAAATAGTCTGTCTCTTTTTATCCTCATTTCAAAGATTTAATTTTTTTTCAAAAACAGAATAATAATACAAGTTATTCGAAAACATACAAATAACTATCAAAGTGAAAACTATAAGTACTTACAATGTAAAATTTAAAATCATGTATTTATTTAGGTTTTACTACATTAAGTGATAACGAGTGAAAAACAACTTAAACTATTTTCATTAGAGCCACACAGTATGTAATAAAAGCTTAATCAACTAAAACACAAATAATAATATAATAGATACCTTTCTCGTGACATCTTTATCATTAGTATTGTTGTCGTATTTTGGACAGTGTATTTCTACTGAATCTTTTTGTCAGTGAGTATCCATAAGTTATTCTCCTTTCAACTCCTATCTTGCTTGGAATCACAACATGTAAATCCTGTCCATTCCACAACCTCTTGCCAACTCCTATCCTGTGTGTCATCAGCATTCGCCAACTCCCACTATTTGTCCAAGTCTTAAAACCACGATGGGCCAAATCATATTTTCCTTTCTTATCCCATACTATTTGAAACCATCACGGGTCAAATCCTAATTTACTTCCTAATTCCATCCTGTATGAAACCATCACGTGTCAAATCCTATTTTACTTTCTAATTCCATCCTATATGAAACCATCACATGTCAAATCCTATTTTCCATCCTGTATGAAACCATCACGAGTCAAATCCGTATTTTCTCTCCTAACTCCATCCTGCTTGAAACCTTACGTGTCAAATACTGTTTTACTTCTTAGTCTTGTCCTGCATGACACAAACGTGTTGTAGTCTACAATCTATTCAAAGCTATCCTTTATGACATCACCATTTACCAAATTCTATCAATTCTTCAAATTCTTTCAATCTATTTTCAAAGAGCGGGGAATAAATATTAGATAATCTTTCAGCTCAGCCAGTTTGCTGAAAACGGACAACAGAAATATTTCACGCAACATTAGAAGTGTGTAGGTTTATGTTTATCAGAATACTTGACGTTTATATCTCGTTTATGTTATACGCATGCGCATGACGATCAAAACCTTTGTTTTCCAAAAGTTTAGTCAACTATCCGTATAATCATCTGAAGACTCATTTGTGCAAAATATTTTGTGAAACATTTGGTGAATAAAATATAAAAGTTGTGCCACGTGTTTTAATAATCATCAGTTCTCGTTATTTAGCAAATGAAATAAATAGTTTTATATAATATCTTAGTTCTTGTAATAACTATAACAAATATAACTACATGTTACACTGTGTAACAAAATTTTTACTTTTTCGTGTTTCTGGACAGAAAGTGTTGTTTCCCAATTGCTTTTGCCTGAAGTAAATGAAAAAGGGTCTATTTTTTCTTCAAACTTTGCTTTTGTGACTTGGGAGCGTATAACGAAATATGGTGGGAGACTACATTTGGGGGCTGATACGTGAAAGTTATTTACATTACAGTCGCAAATCTCAAAAAACACTATTCACCTCAAAACATTTATAACTTTAGTATAAATACATGTAAATCTTGATTCATATGTTGTTTTATTCAGACCTTATGTAAATGAAAAAGTGCAAATTTGTCCGTTCCTACATAGAAAATAGGTTAATTTCTAAATTTCATTATGCAGGTCATGAAAGCAAATTCTTTGAAGGGAATAATGGCCATTTTCTGTACTTTTACAGCATAAACAAGTGAGAAATAACACATACTATCCAGGAACAACACTTGTGTTACATATCGTAATAAATAACCAGACAGTTTCACATTGCGGCTGACAGAAGATAGTTCAAGTCCTTTCTGTACTGTTCTTTTCTGATCACATTTGTTATCATGCTACCATAACTGTCTGAAAGGAACGAACCTTAACATCTTAGAAGTCGAAGTTCAAAATGACAAAAAAGATGATAAAATAAAACATAGATTTTAAATCGTTAAAAATAAACTTAAATTCACGGTTTTCCTATAAACCTTTTTTTTTGTATAAAACGTGTAATGAAAACTAAAAGCCGTTATAAGTTAAGTTCCATTCTTATGGTGGTGTTATCAGTTCAATCCTCCAATGATTGTTTGCAGGTATGTTTAATATATTTCCTAAGTCACATTGTTCTGGTAATCATTAACAATCAGATACACTCTGTATTTATAGACATAGTATATTTTCCACTGGATTAGATACCAGTCAACATTTAAGGTAACAAAATGACATATCTGTGATGTAAAAAAAAAAAAACCTTTCCCGCAGTTCCACTTGCAAAGATACTGGAGGGTAGAGAACTTTTCTTCAAACCTGGAAGTTCCATCAACATCACGTGCTTCATCAGCAATTGTCCGGAGCCCCCAGTGTACGTGTTTTGGTATCATGACGAAAGAATGATCAATTATGACTTTATTGAAGGACAAATTACCGTGAGAAAAGCTCCCAAAAATACAGCCTTTAGTAGTCTATACATTAACGATGCCCAGCTTTCTGACTCAGGGAACTACACGTGTTCACCGTCAAACGCACATCCGGTCAGCATTCTTGTGAATGTCATCAAAGGTGAGCAATCCTCTGACCAAATCTTTACTACTCACTTGTTACGTCGTTCGCTAATACGACAGTGGTGGATAAGATAACATTCTTTTTTAATCTCAAAATTTTGTTTCTTTGAACATACAGTTACACGTTGGAATCTTTGCGCTGTGACTGTTGGGAGGATCGAACCCCAAATTTTAGCGTTATCACAAGCCGTCAAACTTATTCCGAGCCACCAGAGGGAACTTGCTTCTTAGAACAAGAGTTGGCGGTGGGTGGTGATGACCAGCTGCCTTCCCTCTAGTCTTGGGCCTGGCATGGCCAAGTGCGTAAGGCGTGCGATTCGTAATCCGAGGGTCGCGGTTCGCGCCCACGTCGCGCTAAACATGCTTGCCCTCCCAGCCGTGGGGGTGTATAATGTGACGGTCAATCCCACTTTTCGTTGGTAAAAGAGTAGCCCAAGAGTTGGCGGTGGGTGGTGATGACTAGCTGCCTTCCCTCTAGTCTTATACTGCTAAATTAGGGACGGCTAGCACAGATAGCCCTCGAGTAGCTTGATGCAAAATTCTTAGAACAAACGTTTTTTATTTCTATAGTAGTTCACGTTACATAAAATAATCTAATAAACAACGTTTTTCTGTTATTTTGATGTTCTATTTATTTTCAAGGATTTCGAATATAATTATAGGGGCATGAGAGATATATAATATTTTTATTAACTACTTCGTTAACTTATTTTGGGAAACATCAAGAAAGGTTAGAACGTGTGCGCGTGCACTTAGCGCAGGGTTTTATTTTTACCGAGTGGTCTAAAAATAACTATAACTCTGAATAAATGTCAAACTTTTGAAAAGAAAGAACTAGTCTTTTCACACAGTTTGCATATTTCTAAATTTTCAACAAATGTGCTGAATATGGCTGCTTCTATCAAGTTTCCTACTTATTCGAAAGCCATGGAGCTCTTCACGTTGGAAGTTAATAAAATATCGACAAGGATTAAAGTTCTTAAAACAGCACAATTTGTATTTTAAAATTCGGTAAATTATTCTTAAATTTCAATGCTGTTAATGGTAAAGCAAACTCCTTGTTGTAACTTCAAACATATCCACCTACATAACGGCTCTCGCTGCTACAGTGGTAAGTCTTCGGATTTACAACGCTAAAATCAGGGGTTTGATTCCCTTTGGTGAACTTAGCAGGTAGCCCAATATAGCTTCGTTATCAAAAACACGCACATCTTCATAATTTTTATTTATGCTAAAGAAACATTGAGTGGAGTTATACCTATGACCACATTTTCTTAGTTTTAGTAGTGTAAGAGACATTATATATCAACATTTAATATCTCAAATAATATTCAACTATGATTTAGTTTCAGTTTTATTGAAATGTTGTCGGTTTAAAAAACTCAGGTTTGGTGCCATGGTTGCAAACATAATATATTTTGGCACAAGGACAGAAAAAAAAAAGATGTTAGTGGTATGAAATGAGGCCCCATGGGGTTATTCAAAGACAATGTTATTCAAGGTAATTTTCGTAGACATTTACGTTGATGGTATTTTGACTAAAATTCATCTCACATCAAATAAAACGTTCAAACCAAAACTACAAAAATTGTTCCAGAACAACAATAAATACAATTATGCAACGGCGGAAAACAATTAATAGATACTGCCCAAACGCCACGAATATCAACAAGGCGGCTTTATGGCATCAGTAGTCACTACTCTTGGTCTGCATGAACTGTGTTTAAGCGTACCTGAGTCTGTAGTACGCAGCCGCCATACATTTCCTTTCATCTGATGAGATAATGATCACATGTGAACCTTTCGACATACGATCGAACATCAACCAGAGCACTCTGGTGATATTCTCTGTATACTACGATCTTGTTAAATTATTTTTCAACTGAATACTGCGTCATTATTTAGACGTTTATTGAGGCTTTTGATTTAATACGATTTAAATAACATTTTGGACTGTTTCCCAGGTGCATCGATCCGCTGATTCAAAATGCCAGCCTTACACCTCAAGCGTACAGTTCTGTAACAACCTTCAGTGTTGTAAGATTTCAATCTTCTTTGGCAGAACTCTATATACATTAAATAACAATATATTGTGGGGAATCACTAACACTTCTTTGGCAGAACTCTATATACATTAAATAACAATATACTGTGAGGAATCACTAGCACTTCTTTGGCAGAACTCTATATACATTAAATAACAATATACTGTGAGGAATCACTAGCACTTCTTTGGCAGAACTATATATACATTAAATAACAACATATTGTGGAGAATCACTAACACTTCTTTGGCAGAACTATATATACATTAAATAACAATATACTGTGAGGAATCACTAACACTTCTTTGGCAGAACTATATATACATTAAATAACAATATATTGTGGGGAATCACTAACACTTCTTTGGCAGAACTTGTGGGGAATCACTAACACTTTGGCAGAACTATATATACATTAAATAACAATATATTGTGGGGAATCACTAACACTTCTTTGGCAGAACTATATATACATTAAATAACAATATATTGTGGGGAATCACTAACACTTCTTTGGCAGAAGTATATATACATTAAATAACAATATATTGTGGGGAATCACTGACACACTTCTTCAAGTAACATTTTTCCCCTTTCTTTAAAGTTAAAGAATGCACAATATATTTTTTTCAGTAAACTTCAATGTAATCCCGGTCGCACCAAACATGTTCGCCCTTTCAGCTGTGAGGACGTTATAATGTGACAGTCAACCCCACTATTCGTTGGTAAAATAGTAGCCCAAGAGTTGTCGGTGGGCGGTGATGACTAGCTGCCTTCCCTCTAGTCTTACACTACAAAATTAGGCTAGCCAGCGTAGAGAGCCCTCGAGTAGCTTTGCGCGAAATTCGAAAACAAATAAACAAATCAACGTAATTACGTATTCGATACATTAAAATAAGTTTTTAAAAACTGAAGTAACAGACTATGTGAATGAAACAGAAAAAGTGCTTATTTTTCAATATTTTGAGACGAAAACTAAACTGAACACTTTAATATATTAGCGAATAGAGGCTCTGGTGCGAAAATATCCTTCTTGCTTTGGAGACCGCGTATTTCATTATCAGTTTAAGTGCGTTCGTTACTCAGTCCCACAAATGACAGAAGAGAAGGCTTACCTGATGTCAAAGTCAAATAAAGAAACCCTGGCTGAACAGATAGAGAAATACTCTTGAGATTATATTATCGTAGACTGTATGAAATTGAAAATACAACGGTTGCTAGGAGACAGTATCCTTTTTAGTGCATCTGATACGTACGTGCATTATGTCTCCTGGGATCGTGTCTGTAAATAACCCAAAGTAAGGATATACTATATGTTTGCTGACATCTATTTTGGTATTAAACAAATCGGTGGAAACAAGCTAACATTTCTTGTTAAACGTCATATATATCCAAGTTATTCATACACAGAATTAAAAAGAACAGAATTGTCGAACGCAAGCTTCTAATGACGAGACAGTGCAACTCGGTACATCCATTCTTCTGTTGAATTAGGTGAGTCATACATTTTCCCCTAAGGTGTTAAAAACTGTAAAGAACAAAAGATTTGGACGGGAAACCTCAGGTTTCACTTCACATAACACCATCTGTTTAGTCACGTGATATCTTCTATTTTCAGTAGGTTGGTGAAGTTGCTAGCCACGCGGTTGATTCGAGCAATCGTGACTAAAAACACAAAACTAGATTATCTGTCTGTAAATGAGCATCAGATTTGTAGACGATACGAAGCTTAACGTGATATATTTTGTGTACGCGTTAAATCAAAAAGCTGCGGGAGAGAAAACACGTGACGGTTTGTTAGTTTTTATAGTGACACTGGTACACAATATTTACTGTTGTAGACTCCAAAGACATTCCTGTATGCAAATACAACGTTTTCCTTCCTAATTTATTTTCACTAGAGAAAACGCGCAAAGAAGTTATAAGGTAGTCTAAGTACTAAAGAGGCCCGGCCAGGTGAATTAAGTCATTCGACTCGTAATCTGAGGGTCAGGGGTTCGAATCCGTACCATACCAAAGCTACCCACCTTTCCAACCATGATAGCATGAAATGTGACCGTCTACCTCGTTGGTAAAAGAGTATCCCAAGACTTGGCGCCATTTCATCCGTGGGAACGTTATAATGTGACGGTCAATCCCACTATTCGTTGGTAAAAAAAGTAACCAAAGAGTTGGCGGTGGGTGGTGATGACTAGCTGCCTTCCCCCTAATCTTACAAGTTTAAATACATAAACAGTTATTTAACATATTTTCACTACGGTTTACGAATAAACTTAAGAGCTCACAACATTAAATTCGAGGTCTAATCACCTATTATGAGCACATCAACAGTAGTATCCCCATATGCATTTCTGTCAATACATGTTAATGACACACTGTCTATAATATATTTCTGTCAACACGTGTGGATGGCACGCTATTGTTACTCTATTTCTATCAATGCATGTAAATGACATACATAACAAATAAATAAATAAAATTACATATTCAGACATTTAACATCGCCCTCTACATTCCAATATTCAGTTTCACAACCCTTTCCAAACATGTGGTCAGCTTTCGGTCAGTAACCTCTTTCTTTGTGAACATGATGATGACTGAAGAAGGTCGAAACGTTCGCTCTTCTAGTAAAATATTTTCTCAACCTAAACGAGTGGTTTTTGCATATATAAATGACACACTATCTATAATATATTTAAGAATTATCAATACATGTGGATGACACACTACCTATGTCAGCGGTAAGTCTATTAAGTGACAACGCGAAAATCCGCGGTTCTATTCCACTCGGTGAACACAGCAATGTGGGAAAACACAGAAACTCGAAATGGGTGTATAAATCTATATACTGTCTATAATCTACTTCTGTCAAAACATGTAAATGACACACTATTTATAATCTGTTTCTGTCAAAACACGTGGATCACACATTGTCTTTGATCCCTTAAGTTTTACGTCATCAAATGATATCAACAATATGACTTTGTGAGTCGGATTTTACCTGCATGTAACATAGGAATTATTAATAAACGACACTAATATTCAAATTAAAGTTGATGTGTGCTTAACATCTGAGATATTGTCAAAGAATTGTTCATAATAACAGTTTCTTCCACCTATTTTGCAGGCGAGGAACCGGCTGCTGTTCAGAATGACGGAGGTCTCTCCATACCATCAGGAGTGTCTCGACCTTTGACCATGCCATTTCCTATGCTTCTATCTTTGATATATCTGATTAATGACGAATGTTGGAGGTGACAAAAACAATGGCTGAGATGATGGAAAGTAACCTGTTTGAATGTTTTTGTAAGTGTTTTCTTTAGCAAGTTTTTGTCTGCTTTCATTTTTATTTGACCCGGCATGGCCATGGGGGGAAGATTTAAGGCGTTCGATTCGTAATCTGAGGGTCGAGGGTTCGAATCCCGGTCTCGTCAAACATGCTTACCCTTTCAGCCGTGGGGGCGTTATAAAGTCACGGTCAATTCCATTTTTCGTTGGTAAAGGAGTATCCCAAGAGTTGACGGTGGGTGGTGATGATTAGCTGCTTTTCCTCTAGTCTTACACTGCTAGATTATGGACGGCTAGCACAGATAGCCCTCGAGTAACTTTGTACGAAATTCAAAACCAAACGAACAAACATTTTTTATTTTATGATAGACAACCATACAGCAGTTTCTCGTACTTTGAGATTATTACTATTGATCTTTAAGTATAAATAGTTATACGAACTTGTTTCAGTCCCCCTTACTTCAGTGTTGTCTACTTAATGAATTATAATTGTTTTCATTTGTAGTTATAAGAACTTGTTTCAGATCCCCTTACTTCAGTGTTGTCTACTTAATGAATCACGATTGTTTTCATCTTCGGTAATTAAATCTCGAGTTGTCAAGAAGTAAAATTCTGTTTCATTGCCTTTAAAATAATTATTCCTTATAATCCTATCTCCAAGTTTGCTTATTTTAATCTTACTAAATACAAATATTATTTCAATGAATTAATGGTTTTGAAGTTTCGCTCAATAAACCTTCATTTGGGGAACTTAGCTCTAAGTAACAGTCTAGTTCCACGACTGTGTCTTACGAAAACTTAGAGACAATTCTCTGAAACATCATGAAATACCTTCCAGAGGATCTATCACTTTGTTCTAAGTATGAATCTAATTCAATGAGTTTTAGTCTCTAAAACTTCGTGATGGCTCTCTGAACATTATGAACTATTAACAGTTAAACACGTTTAACAATAGTGTGCTAAGAAACACTTACTTCTCTATGTCATTACTTAGAACCATGCAGTTGGCATACGTGGCTCCAGAGATACCAGGTCACTGAGCTGTTGTTCTGCTCTAATTGTTTCCCTAGACTAAAAGTGGTGATCTCCCTTTCTTCAAAACCGAGTTCCTGTGCTTCCTTTTCCATTATGGTACTTTACTTCGTGTCTCCAGTTAAAATTATCTATTTCAAGACTTATCCTCGTAGAGGCATACTTGTTTACACCAAAGTTGTCCTTACAGTACTTAGATATACACTAAAAACAAATCATTGTTGTTATTTTTTTCAATTAACTTATTTAGTTTCTCTGAGGCCAAGGGGTTAGAGTCCAAACTGTGAATCCGAAATTTTATAGCCGGTGCCCCTTTGTTTTAAAAATGCGCTCTGAGGTTATCGATGACATATAAAAGTGACGGTCATATATCATTATTCAAGCACAATCAAACAACCAAGAGTTAGTGGTGAAAGTGTTGTCGGATAGCTACATTTTTACCAGGCTATCACTTCGAAATTACGGACAACTATGCGTAGATGACACCATTCGTCAAACTTTGTGCAAAATATTGAACCAAAAAGAACAACAAAGTAATAAGAAACTAAAGACACAAATGCAAACTTAAAAATAAAAAATGACATTGTTTTAAACTGTGTTATAAAGACGTTTAGTAAAATAAAGTAGAGAACAAACTTTCTGTCTTCTTAAGTCATCTTTAACTTAACTAGCCGTCTCCAGAATACATTTTTACTTCAAGGGGGGGGGGGTTTGTAATCACCAATTACTTCATCACGGTTCAGTGGCGTAGACGAGATAACTCGTCCAAGCCAATCGGTGACACAGTGTCACGGATGAGTTAATTCGTTCTCAATAATACCTAACTTCAACGCTAGATTTCAGCACTATACACACGTTCCACCTACTTACGAATTGTTTCACTTTCGATCCAAAATGGCACCACGAAAAAAGTTACAAAGTGAAGAAGCATTAGAGTTGTATTATAGCAGCTGAAATACTTGGCAGTCAACAGGTTAAACTCCGTTACACTTGAACTTACCTACATTATGCCATGCTTAACCGTACACATTAGTGCAATCCTAAAGAACTTAGAAAATTAAACCTAAAATATATCAAGCAAAAAAATTGAACTAATCCCTAACTTTGTGAAGGTAAAACTATCCAAGAATTTCAATCAGCGTACAGACAAAATCTACAATTTACAGAAAAAAAAACTGCTAAAACCAAATTACAAACTCTCATTGTCAACATGAAGATGACCTAAGAAGGTCGATCGAAATTTTGTTCTCTACTCTATTTTAATAAAACTTTTAACATTCATACCAGACGTCTTTAGAATACATTTTTACTTCAAGTGGGTTTTTCGTCATTATGAACTAAGTTAAAAATATTTCAATGTTAAGGTGGTTAAGGCACTGGACTTGTAATCCGGAGATCGCGGGTTCGAATTTCCGTCATCACACGAAACATGCTTGCTCTTTCAGCCGTGCGGGCGTTATAATGTGACGGTAAATTCCACTATTCGTTGGTAAAAGATTAGTCCAAGAGTTGGCGGTGGGTGGTGATGACTAGCTGCCTTCCCTCTAGTCTTACACTGCTAAATTAGGGACGGCTGGCACAGATAGCCTTCGTGTAGCTATGCGCGAAATTCAAAACAAACAAAACTAATTTAAACTACGCCAATTAAATAAAATGTAAAATACAAAGCAAATCAGTTATACCGAGTTACATGTAAGTAGCAAAATACTGGCTGGGTAACACGTTGATGAGTTATTAAACTATCACATTAACCTCACTGGGGAATGTTTTGAATTTAATAATAAAATACTGTAGTAAAGTTTATGCAAATTTCTATACGTTCGTTGGAATACACGATAATCACGGAATGATATGAGGTCACAGGGAATACCTTCACAGAATCTCGTATCTCTTCAGAAGAGACATTTATAAACCGTGAGATTCTAAACGTCTGTCATACAACTGCAGTTGAAAATAATGTTAGGGTAAGAACATTTTTTGAAGATTAATCTTGTAAATTTTTCGAACTACAAATGAAAAACTTAATACCGATAAATCATTACCACTTAGTAAAAAGGTCTTTACGTGTATCTCGTCTGAGTTACCTCTGAACTTCACACACGGCTCGTAGTTTCTTCTTTCTTATGTTTATTTAGCAGAAGATTTAGTGATAAAGGAAAACAACTGCCATTAATTAAAGTGTCTACTGTTAACTTGTTCGATAAACTGGTGTCACGATGTGTAAGACGTTCTTGTAATACCGCGATAAACACTTCTTATTGATTGGAATGTCATGGGCTTGCTAAAAACGAAGTGTTTTGATGTATTTTAGGTTTCGCTTTCGCAACTTTTCTTTTCACTCTAAAAATTTAAAACACGAAAGCAATCCAAAATAGCTTGTTTTGATGTGGAATTTTGCGCAAAGCTACACAATGGCTATCTGCACCAGCCGTCTCTAATTTAGCAGTGTAAGACTAGAAGAAAGGCAGATACTCATCACCACCCACCGCCAACTCCGGGGCTACTGCTTTACCAACGAATTGTGGGATTGACCGTCACGTAATAACTCCCCCACAGCTGAAAGCCAGCATGTTTGGTGTGACGTGGATTCGAGCCCACGACCACCCGGACTACGAGTCGAGTACCTTAAATTCCTGGGCTCTATCGGATCTTGAAAAAAAAGCTATTTAAAAACATTTTAACTTTCATGAGTTCTATTTTTCATTGTTGATGGAAGTTTGTTTATTTTTAAAAAAATATGTGGCTCTCTAGAAATGTCTTTATTGGACGTACAGCACACGTTCTCTCTGCTTTTCATACTCCTTGTCAGAAATGAATGATGGAAAATTGAATAGTAACTGATTGCCCTTTAAAAATCTCTGAAGCAGTTTTAGTCCGTTGTTTTTAATGTACTCATATCTACGTAATATGCCTTGCTTTAGAAAGTAATTAACTTTTAAAATGTAATCCCCAAAATAAGATATCATCTTTATTCATTGCCTGAGGGAGTACGTAGGATTCTTCATTAAGTGGTTGCTCACTTTAATAATATTGTAAGCGTGCATAGCTGAGCACGTGCGACCAAGTGTACTAATATTCCTGGTTTCGACACAACAACTTTTTAATAAACTCGAGGGAGTCTTATAATTCTTTTTCTTTGAGCCCAGTTTTAATCAGAACAATATTTTTTCCAATTGTAGTGATTTATCAGTGAATTAAAATGTAAGAAATGGTCGAAAGCAACACGCTTTATCGCATCTTTGTTAAGCCCAAAAATTGTTTTCCACCTTTATGTGTCTGTATCATTTGTTACTTTAATTTAACAACAGGCCAAAACAAAATTTCAATCGAAATAAAAAATTATACAACCAGTGAGAGGTTTAAATTTGCTGTTTTTAACGCATTTATTTTTTATCATTTTACTATTTAACTTGGCGAAGTATACCCAGGTGGTTAAGGTACTCGACTCGTAATACGAGGGCCGCGAGTTTGAATCCCCGTCACACCAAACATGTTCATTCTTTCAACTGTGGGAACGCTATAATGTGATGATCAATTCCAATCCCACTAATCGTTGGTAAAGTTGGCGGTGGGTCGTGATGACTAGCTATCTTCCCTCTAGTCTTACACTGCTAAATTAGGGACGGCTAGTGAAGATAGCCCTCTTGTAGCTTTGCGCAAAAGTCAAAAACGAAACCAAAACCTTGTGATTTTACTCTTTAACTTCATTAAAATATAATTATTTTTCACTAATATATGATACGAAACGAAACCTTGTTCTCAGTAGCTCTGCCCTTTAACATTAGCATTGGCATCATATTTAATATCCACAACTTATCACATTCTGTACAGGCGGTCCACATTCATATCACATTCTATACAGTCGGTCCACATTCATATCACATTCTATAGAGTCGGTCCACATTCATATTACATTCTATACAGTCGGTTCTCATTCATATTACATTCTATACAGTCAGTCCTCATTCTGTCTTCTTCGCACTTCACTTTCAATAAAAACTGAAGTAAGTATTTTATAACGAAGTGTCTAAAGTAAAAAGTAATAGAAATGAGACTTGTAGAATGTGGAAATATAAATACGTTGTTACTTATCTTACAGCAAATAACATATTTGTTTGATCATCGGTGTTTTGAGTTTAGTAGCACAGACACAGCATAACTAAAACCTAAGATAAAGATGCTCGATAAACCAATTGTTCGACCAGTAATGCTCAGCGTTACAAAGCATAGTTTAAAACTGGCGCGGTTTTTTGACACAAATATTTATCTATTGCCCAAGTCTGACAAAACAAACACTGATAAATTTCTAACCACAGTTTTCACAAAAAAGTTTCACCTTACTGTCTTCAAATCATAGATATACTTAGGGTGGCCCGACATGGCCAAGAGTGTTAAGGCGTGCGACTCGTAGTCTGAGGGTCGCGGGTTCGCATCCCAGTCGCGCCAAACATGCTCGCCGTTTCAGCCATGAGGGCATTATAATGTGACGGTCAATCCCACTATTCGTTGGCAAAAGAGTAGCCCGAGAGTTGGCGGTGGGTGGTGATGACTAGCTGCCTTCCCTCTAGTCTTACACTACTAAATTAGGAACGGCTAGCACAGATAGCCCTCGAGTAGCTTTGTGCAAAATTCAAAAGCAAACAAAACAAGCAAATGATATACTTAGGAACTTATGTAGTACCTTTTGATTTTAAGCTCTTCTTACATAAGATTCAAAGAAGTTTTGTCTGTGTAAACATAATCTTTCACTATGCAAAAGGGTAAGCTATTCATAGATTCAGCATTAAGAGGGGACACATTAAACTAGATTACACGCTTCGAAAATCTAAATCACAACACGTTCATATTGGTAATTTATTTTAACTTGTTAAACTTAACGGTAAAACGCCATTAACGGAGTGGCTGAGTTAATTGAAGTAAATATAATTAGAAGTGTGAGACACATAAAGTTGAAAGAGCGCGTTGTTTGAAGATCGATCAGAAACGTCACGGAAATCCTCATACGTTATCAATAGATAAGCAGGTTTTACATTACACGACACTCTGAAAATGGTTTGGCTAATCCAGTATTGTCTACATGAAATAAAGATACGAAACTGCGTATAAAATTATTAGTTTGTTTTAATTTTAAACAAACAAACAAACAATTAAAGCAACTGGAATACTGTAAATAAAATTGAAATATATTAAGTGTTAGATATTTGTCTATTCAATAAACATAAACTTAGTTTTTTATCTCCAAAAGAACATACGAACTATTTACTGTCCCTCGCTGGAACAGCGGTATTTCAACGGATTTATAACGCTAAAATCAAGGGTTCGATTCCCTTCGGTGTACTCAGCAGATGGCCTGACGTGGCTTTGCAATAAGAAAACACACATACACACGAACTATTTACTTGAGCACTTAGTGTATCAATACGTCATGTTTATTTGCAAGTTACGCCTAAATCTCTGCTCGTAAGAAAATCATTTCAAAAGATTAATGTGAAGGTCAGACCCACGGAGTTTGTTTTGTCTTTTGTCACGCCGATGTAAAATTGACGGCCCCATCTGAACAAGGCTAAATGAAACTGAGTGAATGAATGGCTGTTGTAGAAACACAGGTGTTGAGGACAACGTTTTTTAAGTTCCACCTTTTGTCTCCGGATCCTTGTGAAAGAACTTGGATGTGAAACACTAGTGCATTTGTTTGTTTAGAATTTTCGCGCAATGCTACAAAGAAAACAGATGTTCCTAAATTCGAGCTGATGGACTGGAAGGAAGGCAGCTTGCAAGCCAAAAACTCACTCTATCAACTTATCGTCTGTGCTTTCGCCTGACCTAACATTGGGATTTGACTCTCACTCCAGTAACACACATCTACGGTCTGAAAATACGGAATGCATTCTTTGCATCGGACGCGAACCCGTTAATCCTTGGACGTTAATTAAGGGCAAGTAGGCCTCTAGACCCTCACCCAGTCCGAGGATGTAAGTGCATATATCAATAGAGTTATACAATGACGTAGAAACACCTGAGGTCCCAGTAAAACAGACTTGCCGTTTTTATAAACTGTACTGACTTGCTACGTGTATATTATCTATCACAGATATTAGTTCCCTAATCATGGACTCCACAGAGAAAGAATTCGAAATCGACGAAACGTCCCATAAATGAAATATAATTAGAATAATATAATAAAATGAAAATAATTAAGCACACATTAATGTAAATTAATTAACCAAGTTACAGGTCATAGATAAATTAGTAAGTAAGAGACAATGTGTCCATATCAGGCACGTGAATACATTATTCTGTTTCAGATGGGATAAATGAGAGAGAAGGAAAATTCTAATATAACTTACTACTGTTTCAAAGATGTCTGGAATGAATAAGGCACATATATTCTAGCAATAACCACTTGCCATCAGCATTATAACAGCTAACTTCCACAAGCTCTGAAGAATAAAAACATAAATAACCAACAGCAGTAACATTGTAAGCCACATTATTATTAACTTGTTTAATACCTCAGTGCAGTAAGTAGAATGTACGGCAACACTTTAATTATACCTTTTGCTAGCATGTCGTAGCCGACAAGGTCTTTCTCTCGATGGCGTAACTCGTCTGGTCTAGTTTGATTTACAACATCCACATGGCATGTGTTTCGCCAGCTGCTCAGTTCTACGCTCTTATAAAACTTGTGCGGATTATATTTGTGGGTTCATGATGATTATAACTAATAACCGAAGGTAAAGGGTGCCGGGGTCATTTGGTCATTGGAACCTCGAGATACGTTTATGGTATTTAAAAAAAAATGTAAACATAGACCTTTATCAAATACAACAAATATTTCCGATTAAGTTCGTTAGCAAAGTTTGAAAGTAAGACTATATCCCAAATATGAGTTGTTTTGTGACTACTCTGAAAACGCAGGCCGAACACCAGTCAAAGAGTGAGTTCATGAGCAAAGTTTAGGAGTAAAACTATATCCCAAATGTGAGCTGTTTGGTGAATTCTCTCAAAACGCAGGCCGAACGAGAGTGAGTAACTAAATGAATAAGATTTGCAACTTTCTTCAGAAGAAAAAAAAAAGTTAGGTAAAACGTACGTTGAGATAATCAGCACTTCCGGGAGTTCTGGAACCAGTGTATTTGATTTGCAAATTTACCAAATGACTTATTTAGTTGAACAAACACATTGAGGCTTCCTATGGAAAAATTCCTTACTTTTGCAACCCCCCAAAAATACGTAAAATGTTAGCGAGTGTGCCCAGATTTTCGAAGCGTAAAAGATCATGCTGTAAGTAACACGTAGGAGAATGTTTTACACAAACTGTAGCACAGAAACTGTTCGTTCAAAGTACAAGTAAACAGGCGCTAAGGTTTGTTTGTTTGCTTGTTTTTGAAATTCGCACAAAGCTACACGAGGGCTATCTGTGCTAGCCGTCCCTAATTTAGCAGTGTAAGACTAGAGGGAAGGCAGATACTCATCACCACCCACCGCCAACTCCGGGGCTACTCTTTTACCAACGAATGGTGGGATTGACCGTGACATCATAACGCCCCCACAGCTGGGAGGGCAAGCATGCTTGGCGCAATGGGGATGCGAACACGCGACCCTCAAACTACTAGTCGCACGCCTTAACACGTTTGGCCATGCCGGACCTTAGGCGATAAAGAAGAAAACGTACTTGGAAATAATTTTAAATATATAGGATTGTCCGCCCGCGTATAAAAATGGTTTAAAATATGATACTATTCAACAGTCTCACACAACCGACAATACAGTGTTGTACATATAAAAAACAAGATGAAAATTACAAATTCAGTTGTTTTCTATGTACTGAAAAGTTGTAACTCATACCAGTAATAAGAATGTTTCGTATAATAACCAGTGCACTGTCCAGGTGGTTAAAGCACTCGACTCGTAATCTGAGGATCACGGATTCAAATCTTCGTTACATCAAATATGCTTGCCCTTTCAGCCCTGGGGGCGTTATAATGTGCCGATCAATCCCACTATTCGTTGGTAAAAGAGTAGCCCAAGAGTTGGCGGTGGGTGGTGATGACTAGCTGCCTTCCCTCTAGTCTTACACTGCTAAATAAGGGACGGCTAGCAGATAGCCCTTGAGTAACTTTGTGCGAATTTTCAAAAACAAACGAACAAAACAAACATGTAGCTTTCAACATCAGTTTTGCTTAGCCTCAGCTTATTATATTTTGTTACAGAACTCCTCGATCCATATAGCCATCATTAGCGACATTAAGTTGTCTAATTTATTTAAACCTGATCTTTGAGTTCCTTTGCCAAATTAGTTTGACCTGCTCTTCGCAGCATCAGGTAACACCAAGCAGACAGGTGGACAACTATGCTTTAACTGAAAAGAGATTTGAATCTACTCACTCACACATACAACTGGAATAAACTAATGCTGCAGTTAAAGAGGGTTAAGTGTATTTTAGGACGAGTATTATAAACCTACTGCTTTATTCAAATGGTATTTTATCTAGGAAATATACACTTTTTAGTTAACCTTCAAATCGCAGTTCTAATGTACGCCTTTTGTTTTGTAAATAATTTGAGAATCTTGAGGGAAAAAAAAAGAACACTACGTAAATAAAGCAATTTAAGAAGTGTAAAGTGTGCCAACTTTTCGCGCCTAAAAATACTAGTCATCAAGACACTGTATAAATTTAAATGAACGAGTCATAGAAAGCTTGTTTGTTTGGAGTTATACAGCATGCTTCTGTGTAATATATCTTAATTATTTATGTTATTAAATGTATATTTTGTAAAACTTCAGAACAATTGTAAGGATGTTTTAGGGTATGTGTTTTTTTTATTTCTTTTGCAATTTCGCACAAGCCTATTCGAGGGTTTGTTTTTGATTTGGTTTTAAATTTCGCACAAAGCTACTGAAGGGCTATCTGCGCTAGCAGTTCCTAATTTAGCAGTGTAAGACTAGAGGGAATGCAGCTAGTCATCACCACCCACCGCCAACACTTGGGATACTCTTTCACCAACGAATAGTAGGATTGACCGTCACATTATAACGCCCCCACGGCTGAAAGGGCGAGCATATTTGGTGCGACCGGGATTCGAACCCGTAACTCTCAGATTACGAGTCGAACGCCTCATGCCGGGCCTGATAGAAGGTTTCAGCCTCTGGGTGATAAAAACGATAATCGACTCACTATTTACTATTTCAAACAATTTTTCTAACTTGATTTTTTTTATGGACAAATTAATGTTAAATGCTTCTCTTGTATTTTAGATATTAATATAGATATATATTTAAAAGAAAGTGAGTTAATTTAACGTGTAAAAACAATACACATTGAAGTATTGTTATTACTAAAGTGCTAGAACACACAAAAAATAATATATTAAATGTATCTAAAGTGGCCCCCCAATGGCTCAGCGGTATGTCTGCGGACTTACACGCTAAAATCCGGGTTTAGATACCCGTGGTGGGCAGAGCACAGATAGCCCATTGAGTAGCTTTGTGCTTAATTCAAAACAACAACAACAAAAAGTATCTAAAGTGTCATCAAAGTTTTGTCACATGAACCAGAACAATCAATACATCAACTTTTCTTATTCACAAAGAACTATCGACAGCCTGGTTTGTTAAGTTTTCCTTCTCTGAGGTATCTGAAAGAACAATATTTCAACTTAAGGTAAACGGAACAAAAGGACTTGCAGATTTTACAGTAGTAAAAAATAATTGTTATAAGGTATTACGTGTTAATACCTAAAAATATTTCAGTTTAAATTGATGGGAAAAACAAGAACATGTATGTCTTTACAGTAAACAATAGTTGTCATAACGTATTACATTTTAATGCTTAAAAATCGCCATTTTGTATAAGTGACAAAGAACGATTGAATGTAAACAAAAGATGATTTCTTTCCTCTCGTCTAGTGGATTTCCACCCCACCTGAGCCAAAGGTCACCCATAGTCCGCATATCCTCCTCTGAACCCCTTCTCTCTGAAAAAAAAAACACATTGATTTAAGATGCTAAAAAGTGTTTTTTTATTTATCAATTAGCACTTACCCTTTAGCACACCATCATAAAGATTTTGCTGACATAGGAAACTGTATTAGAGTTTTGATTGGTCACCACCATAAAGTGTGAATTTTGGTGCAAACACATACGTTAAACTTTATTGTGGTCATTGCGTTAAATCACTGGTATGTTCAAATTTTGATAAATGGTTAGCACGAAGGCTCACACATAAAGGGTGCAATGAATTTAAAAAAAAACACCCAAAACGTGAGTACTTCTGAATGGTTGACAACCCCTCCTCAGAAGGATGAAGGGTCATGGTGTTGTATGGTCACATGTGTTGAACATCCAATCAGTTACCTGAATTGTGAATTATAGGTAATGACAAATGTATTGAAACCGATTTGGACTTATTCTCCAGATGTAAACTTCTGATATAGACCATTTCAGTCAATTACCTGAATTGTGAATTATAGATAATGACAAATGTATTGAAACCGGTTTGGACTTATTCTCTAGATGTGAACTTCTGGAATAGAATGTTCCAATCAGTTACCTGAATTGTGAATTATAGGTAATGACAAATGTATTAAAATGTTACGTATTCTGGAGCTGTGAATAACCAAATTACACAAATATGTACAATTTTCAGTTAGTAGTTGTTTTTCTTTGTTTTCAAATTGTGAATTTGGGAAATTGGTATTCAACTTTTCATTTCTCTTTCTCTACGAGTTGAAAGCTGTTAGTGTAAACTTATGTGTTGAAATTTCTATTGTTTTTCGAAGTACAATAAACAAAAATTTGTAAGCTATGGTAACTCTGTATCATTAAAGCTTGTAGTTGTTGTACAACAAAACATAAAAAAATTAATTTCGTCAATGTGCCACTAGAAGGCGTTCAAAAGATGAAATATAGATACATTAAACTGATTTTTGCTTACCTGAGGCGAAGTAAGAAATAAAAATATTTATTTATTTGAATATTTATTTATTTCAAATGCTTACTGAGTAGAGGAAACGTTTGGCACGTTCTCTGAAAATAATTTTTTTTTACAATTTATATGAATCTTTGTTTGTTGATTTATTAATATTCTAATAAGGATACTTTCATATAAATTGTGCATGGTACTAATTAAACAAATTAAAAAATATATTTATCAATATGTATTTAGTATATAAAAATATTTATGTATAATATACCATTTTCAGTAAATTATTTCACAATATACAGACATATGCTTATCTCTATATGTAGACCTGGTGTGGTCTGGAGATTAACCTGTCTTGGCTAGCAATACCATGCTGTCAATGCATTTCGTGTATTAAAAGAAACGGTATATAAAAAAAGATATATTCTACGTACAGTTAAGATTGTTTATTCTGGTGATATGGTCTACTTGTTAATGGCTCATTGTTTCCTATAAATGGCACAAAAATCCATTTGTTAAAGATTGGTATTATCCTATAGATGGCGTTTGGATCTATTTGTTAATGACTGATTATTTCCTATAGATGGCACTTAGATCCATTTATCAATGATTGATATTATCCTATAGATAGCGTTATGGTAACATTTTTTAATGACTTACCCTATAGGTGGCACTTGAATATACTTGTTAATGACCCATATTCTCCTGCAGATGGTGCTTGGAATTCCGAAGCACACACAACCGGTTTTTGAGAGTTGTCTGATAACATTCCAAGGTCACTAATTTTCTGTCATCTCAGCAACAATATTTTCCATTTATTTTACTGGTAGCAGGTAAGAATTACTTATAAAATGTTTAATATTCTATGAATTGTTGTGGAAGGAAATGATAATAATTCGATTCAAATTTCGAAGTAAATCGATTACAGAATGGTGGCCATTTTGAAATATATATATAATATTATATAATGAAATAATGATATATAATATCATAATATATACATATAATATTATATTATTTAATACGGCTATAAAGCTTTATTTTTTATTATTTTCTTACCTTTGTTTTAACTGCAAAATGCTATTAAAATTAGTAAATAGACACCCACAGAGATGTTTTGCCTAATAGAGCATAAAATGTAAGTCACAATCATATTTGAAATTAAACCATTAGAACTGCACCAGATAAACAGTTAATTTTATTGTATGAACATTATTTATTAGACAGATGTCTTTACTTGTGGAGCGGTGGACTGTCCGGATATTCTAATAACTGACTTCGTTTGCATAAGATCTACAAGAATTCCGACAACCTGACAACTGAAACTTACAGTAGATGAGATTTATTTAGTTTAATACCAGTTTCTGTTTGTCTGTATAATACTGTAATATGACGAATAATACTGAAAGTTAATACATCTGTTTATTTGGCATTGGCAGAAAGTCCCAAGCTTAGGTTTTATATAAAATTCATCTTACAAATTCAAATGAAATGGCAAAAACTGAAATAATAGATCTTGAGTTTAGTGTAAATATGTATTTCTTAAGGCGGGTGTATGTAAGGTTTTAAAACCGTTCGAAATCAAAAATTTACTATTAGAAAATGTGTATATATTCAGTGAAACGTTGTCTTATTTCTTCGTTGTATGCATGATAAGATGAAAGTGTTTGAAGTAGTTTCTAGGAGAACAGTGTGAAGATGTGAGAACTGAAAAACACCCCAAGTGATTGGGGTGAAAAGTCTGTGAAGTGTGAAGGAAAAGAAAAGCATTGGATGTGAAAATAACCTTCTTTGGAGCTGACTGTAGCAAAAGATAAGTCAAGGTGCGGGAAAAAAATCTACAGTGATGATGGTGAAATAAATATGTTGATATGAACCTGCAGAAAATAATAACTGAGTCATTTAAAACACAGTCGTTCGTATCTAAATTTAATAATTAGATAATGTGTAGTGATGAATTTACAGTTATCGTCCATAGTATAAACCCATTCCTTCTTTCAAAGTGGTTGTAAACGGATCGGTGACCTCTCTGTACAGGAATGCGCGGAAAACGGTTAAACATGGGTTTTACTAAGAAAATTATAGCGCTTTTGAAAATGTATAACTTTATTTAGTTGTATGTTCAGTGTATTACTAATATGTTATATCATACATTAGTTATTTTTTAAGTACGATATTTTTACTTCGTATTGTGTATGCATACAGTGTGTATAATCATTTCATCTTATCTATTTCTTTCAAAAACACACTAAAAAACAACCTCGTAGTCATCAGAGGTGGCACAAGTTAACAAAACTAAAGAATTCTAATCAGTGTGTTTTGTGGTCATAGTTTATTATTAATGCTGATGTGAACGCTCCTAGAATTTAAATATGAAATACAAATTGTTGTTCGTTTGATAATGTGCACCTGTCGCGTTCATCACTGTCCTATTACATTTGAGTATAGATAAATTCTCTTTTTTGGAAATATAAACAGTCGAGAGTACAGTTTTCAACTGAACAGTGCACTGGCACGTGCCCAAAAGTTTAGTCTGGATATATTTCATTCATATTTAACTACATTAACACAATAGCTAGTTTGTAATTCTGTTAAAAACAGCTAAATACAGACAAACTTCTCACTTGTTATCAGTATTGTTTCATTTAATATATATTTGTACTTTAAGATATATATACACAGATATATATATATATATTAAATATACCCATACATAAGGTATGATTTACATAATTAAATTGCTCAAACTTTCCACGTAAGTCTAAAGTTTTGGCTTTTTCTAATGGAATTTAATTTTTACTGTAAGTCGGCGCAGAACGCGAATAGTGAACCATATCACTCGCGCACTGATGAGGTAAAGAAAAGTAAAATAAATAACACAAAGTTATAACCACATTACATCAGACTTTCACACGTTGTCATTTCACAGTAAGTTAAGAAATACTAAAACTCCAAAGCAAATTATGAAGAGAGAAGCCACGAATGACACACTCAGTGTCGAGTGGTAAAGAAACACACACTAAAAATAACCTGAAATAAAAAACCCTAACGATATTAACTGTATCTAAACTCTACAAAACCAGCGTCTTGGATAACTCAGTAGCCTCGGGACTTATCTTTGAAACCACGTGACTAAAAGATATGTTTATAAGAAATAGTTTTGTTATTTATACTAAATTCGTTCCGGTACCTACGTCATGTAGCTAACAATCTTACATGTCATCAGTTTTAATTATAGCTTTATGCTTCGTCGTTTGTTTAATGAATCGAAACCACTTACGAAGACTAAATATATATTTCATTAATTAAAAGAGGATTATTTTGAAAATCAATGTCTGTCTTAGCTGGAAACCTTAAAAAAAAAACACGAATAATTTCGAGATTGTGAACTTAATTATAACAAATAGTAATTAATAATAATGACCTTTAAGAATTATGAGTATGTAACGTGGCAGTTTTCTAGACAGGTAATTGTACATTCCAGTTCGCTAATTTACAAATATTTCACGATCCTTGTCACACAGATAATAATTATTTATAATTCGTGAAATAACAAATTACGCATTTTTTCACCAACTTTTTGTGCATGGTTAATAAACAGCTTTACGGTTCATTAACTAAAGGCGATTTCCTCCGCATTACGTAAGTCCTAGTTTTCAGAGCTAGAGAGCAGAATGTGTGCTACGTATACACACATGTAGCTACCTCTTAATATGGATAGTTTTCTGTCCCTTTGTTGTTGATGGTTCTTTTTAAAATCCAATTTAAAATATTTATTATTGCATAAAAGACAAAAATATATTACATTAGCCGCTGAGGTACCTCTCTCTATGTTGTTTTAAATCCAGTAATAATTAAATTTGAAAGAATATAAATATCTCACAACCAACCCCCAACTCTGATACTTTGGTTTTGATTATATGTGGATGTTTGGCAATTTTGCTATTTAAGTTTTCTCTAAATTCTTGATGGTTTTACTGTGTGCAATATACAAAGGTATCAATTAATACTCGTCTTCAACAGTACTGTATATTTCGACTTTTAAAAATTCAAAATTAGATGAAGGGTTTACAAGGTAGAAAGTTTTACTTCTAAAAACATGCATGACATAATTAGCATCATGTACTGATTTTCATCTTTACATTTTTATAAACCTGTATTTATAACCCGTGAAATACAAAACTTTTCTAAGCCTCTCCAATTTAAAACAAAACAAAACTGGTGTAGGTTATATTTAGAACCCGTGAAATACAGAACTATTTAAAACCTCTTAGTTTAAAGAAAAGTATAAGTTATATATATAGCTGTTTGTTTGTTTACTTTTTGAAATTTCGCACACAGTTATTCGAGGGCTATCTGCGCTAGCCGTCCCTAATTTAGTAGTGTAAGACTAGAGAGAAGGCAGCTAGTCATCACCACTTACCGCCAACTCTCGGACTACTCTTTTACCAACGAATAGTGGGATTGACCATTACATTGTAACACCTCCACGGCTGAAAGGGCAATCATGTTTGGTGCGACCGGGATTCGAACCCGCGACCCTCGGATTACGAGTCAAACGCCTTAACACGCTTGGCCATGCCGGGCCTCGCTCAACAGAAGATGACCTAAGGAGGTCAAAATGTTGTTCTCCACTTTATTTTAATAAACGTTTCAATACCTACACCAGCTGTCTTAAGATACAGTTTTACAGCAAGTTGAATTACATCCCTCAATGGATTAACGGTAAACTTAAGCTCACGTGATTCTAAAATTCGGAGATCCATCTCCGCAGTAGACAAAGAACCGAAAACTTCGGTAACGCTGTCATGTAACTTAAGAGCCTTGACAACCGGGTTAAAACTGTGTGTGAGTAAGTGAGTGACAACCATTTTATATGCAAAAACGGCTCGTTTGGGTTCAGAAAATATTTTAAATAGAAGAGCGAACAACGTTTCGACCTTCTTCGGTCATCGTCAGGTTCACAAAGAAAGAGGTAACTGACCGGAAGCTGACCACATGTTTGGAAGGGGTTGTGTAACTGAGTGTCGCAATGTAGAGGGCGGGGTCAGTTACCTCTTTCTTTGTGAACCTGACGATGACCGAAGAAGGTCGAAACGTTGTTCGCTCTTCTATTTAAAATATTTTCTGAACCCAAACGAGCCGTTTTTGCATATAAAATTCTCAACAAGTGGGTTTCTCGACATCACTGATTGAGTGACAACCAGAATATATAACGTTTCACACAGTTTCAAATAGTCCAGGATTTTGTGAATTACTGAAATGAGTATTAAAGAAGAAATAACACCAATTCCGAACTTGTGTTCAAATTCGTATCAATTTTGTGGTCGAATATTAAATCAAATTTTCAACTCTGTCTAGTTTAACAAGCAATTTTCCAAATATTTATGTATGTTAAAAATTCCTTAAAAGCCACTTTTTTATGTACTTTAAAATTATTAACTTTATTCTTTTAACTTCATTTATTTGATTTTGAAGTGATTTTTATTTTCCTTGCCGTAGCAATAAGCTCAAATAAATTATATTAATTATGTTTAGTTCCTAATGAAGAAAGTTAATAAATTAAAAACAACTTTAACAAAATTCTAGCAAAGTCTCCAGCTTTCTGTGACTTTATCACCCAGAGAATAATGTGCTATTTGTTTGATATCCTAGCATATTGAAGAGCATTTTACATCCATGTCCTCTGAGGAGTTTTAACTATTACACTACGTGACACAAATTTTATTCCTGGATAGTATGTGTTATAAAAGTACAGAAAATGACCATTATTCTCTTCAAACTTTGCTTTTGTGACCTGGATAATGAAATTTAGAATATAGCCTGTTTTCTATGTAAAAACGGGCAAATTTGCACGTTTTTATTTACATAAAGTCTGAATAAAACAACATATGAATCAAGATTTACATGTATTTATACTAAAGTTATACACAAATGTTTAGAAGTGAGTAGTTTTTCGAGATTTGCGACTGTAATGTAAATCATTTTCACATATCAGTCCCCAAATATAGTCCCCCATGGTATTTTCGTTGTACACTCCCAGGTCACAAAAGCAAAGTTTGAAGACAGAAACAGGTCTTTTACATTTACTTTAGGCATAAGCAATGGGGAAATAACCCTTTATACCCGGGAACAAGAAAAAGTAACAATTTTGTTACGTGGTGTTATCTCACGTAGACTAAAATGTTTTGTACCTTTCACTTATTGTTCGAAGAGGGCATCATTCCAGAGTAAAAAAAAAAACATTTTATTACATGTAATTATGATGTTTTTTTGAATCTTTATGTACGATCTGGTTTCTCGTTTGACATTTTTTGTTATTCCAATCTCCCAGCAAAATGTCTCATATATTTAGTTCAGCATCTTTTTTTATAATATCTTCATCTCTACCTAAATATGTACTGTCATCCGAAGGTAACTGGATTGGGGCTACTACGTTAATTGTTTGTTTGTTTTGAATTTCGCGCAAAGCTACACGAGGGCTATCTGCGTTAGGCGTCCCTAATTTAGCAATGTAAGACTAGAGGGAAGGCAGCTAGTCATCGCCACCCACCGCCAACTCTTGGGCTACTCGTTTACCAACGAATACTGGGATTGACCGTCACTTATAACGTCCAAACGGCTGAAAGAGCGAGCATGTTTGGTGCGACCGGGATTCGAACCTCCAAGCCTCGGATTACGAGTCGAACGCCTTAATACGCTTGGCCATGCCGGGCCTAAATGGAAGGATTTGTGGCGAAAATTTTGTCAACCTGAAGGAAATAAAATACTATGCAGGCATAGAGCGAGGCTAGAAGTGAGGTACTATGCAAGCATAAGGCGAGTGAGGAAAGCTGTGCGTATATGTATACCAGAAGATCGTATTAGGCTTATTACAAATTCTGTAACTTTAACATTAATTTTATGGCGTTCCACCATTATCTCCACGTGCCACCAAATAATACGCGTACCATCATATACTCGGAATTATTACATCAGACTGTTGTTATATATTTCGAAAATACAAGGAGTGTGATAGACATTCACTTAGCAAAATGCGTGAAGAACCGCGCATTTGACCTGTAAACAAATCTGAGAAACTAAAGAATCACCAGCATTAATTTGTTTTTCCTTCGCTGCACGGAACCTTTGGGGACAACTGTATATAACCAAGCAAAAGCGTTAAAGCTGTTTCTAATACCACTAAATTCTGAAAAGAAGTATCCACAACTCGTTTGCTGATAAGTGAAACCAAGAAGACAGACAAATGCTGTATTGAAGGTGCGATTTTGTAAAGTGAATAGATATTAACGCATTTCGCTAATTTTATTTGGAACAAGAACACATTTTGGTTTTATCATTCGCTTCGTTCGGTTTATATTCCAGCATCATGGCTGTCGGTGATTTTGAAATGCTGTTAATTGTGATTTCCGATTAAGTTGATTTTTGTTGTTTTTTTACAAACTTAATATCAAACAGTATTCACATTGACTTAATCAATGTGAAAATGTGCTTCCTAAATAAAAATATTAATAATCTTATCCGGATCTAAAATTTTTATTCAAAAGTTCGTTTATTGTATTTGCTTTTATTGCAAGTACAAATTTTCACGACGTCGAGAACTGCGGAAAACCGCTTTGAAGGACCACTTGAGGCCCGCGTCCACCAGACGGTAACGTGCGAACGAAGAAACAGAACGCGCTGTTGGTGAAACTTTCTTATCTAACAAGTCATACGAAATCACTCCATTTAAATAAGCTGCCACGTTATGAATAGCTCTACGTTTCAGCTTTGGTTTATTTATTTAAAAAATAAATCTCCGGTCTCCTCAGAATCATAAGGTTTTCTTAGATGTTCTGTAAATATAACAGATTCCGGGTACAACCTGAAATCCTCTATAACTATCAGTTATGACTAGCTTTCAACTACAGAAACATAGAACATATGACTTTGTATTTCAGCATATGCTTGTATTTTTAATTTGAAAGTAGACTTGTTACGTATTACAAGAAATACCTTTGTAGTGATACCTTGTGGAGTTATAAAAAGATGTCAAAAGTTTTTACTTGTATAAATAAGTACGGCTGAACGTACAGAATGATTGTCTCTCGTACTACATAAAGTACGGGTGACCTTTGAGCATCACGCACGAAGTAAGATTTAAAAAAAATTAAAATAACGCGTCCATTTTCTGTTTATTATTTCTTTTGTATTACACTCCCAAAGCGAAGGTCGTTTAAAGGATGAAGTCTGTATGAGTTACGTGTTTAAGTTATTTATTTATTTTTTACTCAGTAAAGCCACACTATACGGGTAAGAGTAAATTAAAAAGATTCATGTAGTTAATTTACAAAAATATGAAGTTTGGATGAATGTTTTTACCGTCTCATCACTCAGTTTTACCTTTACACGATGTAATATTTTTAGTATTGTTTTGTTTGTGTTTACTGATTAATGTATTACCTTTTACTGTATTTCTCGTTCTTGAATAGCAAATAGTAATTTCAGTTGTGACAACATGAAGGTTTGATACTCTGATACATTTCCTGTTTCTAGTCATATATTTATCTGATGGACTCTAGTCCATCTCTACATTCAGTTTCGCTCCATATAACTGGACAATGCATATCAACATCCCATATTTTCTGAAGTGTGTGATTAATTAAGCTAATTCGACATTCTTCGTGTATCGAACGAAGTTAAGAAGTGAAACTGACAAACCGTTGAATCACGATTGCTTTCCACGTTTTCGTAATTACTTAGAAATATAAAATAATAATAACACCAACACGAAACTGAAATAATTTACATAACACAGCTTTAAATCTTTCATCCTTTAGTGCACGACGTCACCAGGTGAATTTTTAATTTTTTTTTTATTGAAGTTCACTTGTTGATGACGTCATTACTACATCATTCACTACCTCTACAGCACAAACATTATTTTGCTGCCAGACAAACAGACATACCTACAGTCAGTGCATCCTAAAGTTGACACACGAATGTGGTATTTCGTTTTCTGGTCTGTCATCACAAAACTGTCGATCGGAATGAATAATAGCACGCCTAATTGTAATTACACATTATTAATTTATATTGTACAGCCAATGATTTTTGCATAAACAATTAATCAAGTTTTCTGAAATACTAAATTAAGAGAGTTAGCATTTTATTTGTTATATTTCTCATAAAGTTCCTTTTTTGTCAACCTGTCTCAGGAGGTAGCCACTTTTAGAGCATTTTAGTTGTGTAAACAAGCAATATATTTCTATTTATAATTATATATATATAATATCACGCACTAGCTAAAATCCTAGTTAAGTTATCTCTTTTAAGATACTAGTGTTAGTCAACACATTGTGTTGTTGTATAATAGAAGTGACAGTTCTTTACGATAAAAGTTTTACTTTTACTTTATTTTCCTCAGGTTTCCATATTTTTCCAATAGTTTTATTTCGTATAGATTAGCCACTTTGAAATAAAGTGAAACATTCAAATCGATTACTTGTTATTATTTGCTAGAATAATGCGTGGTTTTAATTATCATATCGTTATCTATAATTTGTAACATACAGACGAACCTGTGTAGTCTTCTAAATGAGTGTCAAACGTGTCAACATTTGAAATACAAGATGCTAAAAAAAGGCAAGTAAAAAACGTACAAAGTTTAATTTGTTTTGATTCAGATAGAGAAAACACCAACAAATTAAGATATATCATACCGAATTGAGTTTATGAAAGAAATACATATATTATCAAATGAAATATACGTTGTACAGATGTGCACGCGAGAAAGAACAATTGTTAAGTCATTAGGATGAGAATCATTATTCAGATAAGGTGTATATATATACCTTTGAATGAATATGTATATTATATATAATGTTATGATTTCTTGTTGGTGTATTACTTGGAGTCTGCTTTTGTGAATCTTTACTACCAATAAGAAAAGCAACAAGTGTATATTTGTGTTTATTATTAAAGCATATATGTCAATAAATATCGTGTACTGATGGCCTGTTTCATTTTACATCAGTAGCTTATCAAAATCATAAACAACAGTAGTGTTTGAATGATCACATGTAGCAATGACGTAACAACACGTATTTAAACGACTTCCGGTGTAACAACATAGCATTCGTTATCCTCACTACTTTGCTATCACAATGTTGTAAGGTATTGTTTCCTTTAAACCATTAAATGTAATAAGTACATGTTACCCAATAGTCCATGGAGAAAAATTATGTCCCCCTGGCGTTAATTTCTCTTTTCAACAGAATGGATGTTAAGACTTTTTTTTTTCCCACTTGAAATATTATAGATTTTCAAATTTCTCTTACGTTGTCAGTTATATAAAATATGGAACGTTTTTACGTAAAATGTTTTTTTTATTGAGAACATAAATGATTTCTTTTACAGCAAAAGAAAGCCGAGTAATTTTAAAATTTGAATTTAACCGGATATTCATCAGATCTGTTTGTTTTATTGACTCGTCGTCTTCACAATAAACAAAAAAGAGAAACCAGTTTTTTTGTAAGAATTTGACGTTGCGATGAACGCAATCAATTAAAGTAGATTTGCGTTGATGTTTGCGAATATTTATCGCAAATTACTTTTTTCAAAAGTGCATTAGTGACTTCACGCGCCAAACGGATATGTAAACAACTGTAAAAAACAGCACATTTAGAAGTATAAACATTTTCGAAGCTTCAGTTACCACAAAAAAACAGTAACATAATGATAAACCGCCGATCGTGTTTACACTAGAAATATGTGTAAAAAAACATCCACATAAGCGGCATATTAAGACGAATCTTATTGGTGGAATCATTCATTAAGCGTCTGCATAAATAATGTTAAAGGTCGATATGTTAAGAAGGTCAAAAGTCTTGGTGTAAACCTTCTCAAACACAATATCGGAAAGGTAGGTGTATATATAAAAACAGGGATGTAAAGAGAGAGCACGTTTCTTACTGTTTCATATTTTCTACAAAACTTTTTTTTTTTAATTTGTTCATGCATTCGATCTTCAAGTTTGTGAACAATACTTTGTTCTCGTATTCTTACGATCCGGCATGGCCAGGTGGTTAAGGCACTCGACTCATAATATGAGGGTCAAGAGCTCGAATCCCCGTCACACAAAACATACTCGCCCTCTCAGCTATGGGAGCGTTATAACTGACGGCCAGTCCCACTATTCGTTGGTAAAAGAGTAGCCCAAGAGTTGGCGGTAGGTGGGTGGTGATGACTAGCTGCCTTCTCTCTGGTCTCACGCTGCTAAATTAGGGACGGTTAGCGTAGATAGCTCTCTTGTAGCTTTGCTCGAAATTCAAATCAAACTATATCTTCAGGAAATGAAGTAGTTTGTTAGCTAAATACAGACTAAACGTGCACTGTTTTAAAATTACAATACTTATGTACATTATTGACGTTATTGGTTGTGTTATGACACTACAGCTTGAGGATGGTATAAAATTCTCCATTAAAATTGGTTTTATTTGTCTTTGAATTCCGCGCAAAGCTACACGAGCGCCATCTGCTCTAGCCGTCCTTAATTTCGCAGTGTAACACTAGAGGGAGGGCAGCTAACCATCACCACTCACCGTTAACTTCTGGGCTACTTTTTTACCAACGAATAGTGGGATTGATCACACTTATAACGCCCCCACGGCTGAGGGGGCGAGCATGTTTGGTGTGACGGGGATTCAAACCAGCGACCTTCAGATTACGAGTCGAGCACCTTAACCACCTGGTCATGCCGTTCCATTAGAATTGGTAGCTTCATGTTTGTAATTCCATGAGCAGCATTACATCAAAAGTCCACTTCAAACTCAAGTATCAAGAAACCCGATAACCAGAGAGCTTTGGCAATAAGTGAGGTGTGATAATTAGTGAAATGATTTGTTACGTCACAGGTTTATAGCAGGTCACCATGACAACAAGGTAGCGTTAAAAATGGCTTTCAGTGGGAATGTTGCAGGTGCTACTGATTTCTAAAGTTCGAAAAGATGAGAAAAAGAAATAGGATGAGTAAAAACTGTAGAAAAGAAACTTTGAAAACAAATACAGAAATAAAAATGAACTACAAATATCATTAGATAAAGAAATAGGGTGAATAAAAACTGTTAATTAGAATGAAATACAAATATATATTAAGAAAAAAATAATATTTCAATAAAATATCATAATAAATTAAAATTAAAAACATTCTTTTCCCAGATGGCGTTTAACCGACGCAGAGTAGATTTTAGTTACGATACGAAATCTTGCTTCTAACCATCAGCGACAAGTCTGAGAACTCAAACAGTTAAAAACCTGGCTTTGGTACACATGGTGGGCACAGTACAGATAGTCCATTGTGTAGTTTTGTGCTTAACAACAAAACAAATATATTATTCGAAATACGACATGCCTCAACGTTCTGCAATTTTCCAGCTGGTTCAAACATGACTTGCGTGTTTGTCCATTCCAGGTTCATATTTTAGGTGTTGGGTTTTGTAGATCGTACATAGACGTGTACTATACGATTTAAATGATCAGTCTCTAATAATGTCAGGGTATTACCAGTTATGATTCATCTTAAAACATCTGCAGCAATCATTATGAGATCTGTTTTTGATTAATTCGACAGTAAGTAAACAGTCACTCAAGGTAACATGTCTGCGTGTTATTCCGCTCGAATCATCATGGAAAAAGAACAAAAATTGTTTTCTTTTGTCAGAGCCTTACATATGACTATTCTCAAATTAATGTTATTTAATGGTTGACTTTTTAAAACGAAAGTGTTTTGATTTCTTTTGAAAGAACTGTCTCTAAAACACGAATGTTATACATGATAGTTGTTCATTTGGTTTGTTTTGAATTTCGCGCAAAGCTACACGAGGGGTATCTGCGCTAGCCGTCCTAATTTAGTAGTGTAAGACTAGAGAGTAGGCAGTTAGTCATTGGACTAACTTGGACTACTCTTTTACCAACGAATAGTGAGAATTGATGGAAACATTATAACGTTCCCACGGCTGAAAAAGTGAGCATGTTTGGTATGACGGGGATTCAAACCCGCCGTCTTCGGATTACGAGTCGAGTGCCTTAACCACCTGGTCATGCTGGGCCAGTTGTTTGTTTGAAGATAAATACATACCTCCTTATTGAGCTGTCTGTAATCTGCTCACCGTGGATATCAAAACACGATTCTTAGCTACAGACATACCCTTTCACCACTGGGGGACTACGTGAGACAAAAGATACAATGCTATTATTGGTTTAAGATCTCGTCTTCTGTAATTAATTAATTATTTTCCATAGAAAGCAAGCTTAAATAAGCTGAAACATTTCCAACTAAATAGTCAGTAATTTATTTCAAAAGCAAATCTGAGAACTGGATAATCAGGATAAAACTTATCATACCTTATAAGTAAATATTTATTGTAATATGCTCTAAGTAAGGTGATAGGTTATTATTTTGCCGAATTTTTCCATGATTCATTATTCCAATAATTAATTGTGTTTATTGTGGTAAATTAATTTCTTGTGTTGGCGAATTTATTTGGCTGAACTTTGTATGAATAAACCATGGAAGTGAAGCATTTCTCTCATGTATTACAAGATCAGAAACTAAAGTGTTTGAAAAGAGAGTCTAAAGAATTAAAGAGAAAACAAAACGCGCGCTATCAAATAACATGGATTCTGACAAAGAGGAAAGAAATGTAGCTGACTTATATGTTGTTGTTTCTCGTTTATGGTCATTTAATGGGCCGAGTTGTTAAAGTGTGTGGGGGGGGACATAAAAGTGACTACCGATTCTAATATTGAATGGAAAGTGACTATCGATCTTTCCGTTCTATGAAAATGGCCATCAACCCCTCTATTTTATGAAAGTAACCCTCAACCCCTAAATTCTATTATTCTATGAAAGTGACCATCGAGACCACTATTCTATAAAAGTGACCATCGACACCTCTATTGTTCGAAAATAACCATCGATCCCTCTATCCTATGAAAATGGCCATCAACCCCTCTATTCTATGAAAGTGACCATCAATCCCTCTATTCTATGAAAGTAACCATCGAAACCTCTATTCTATGAAAATGATCATTAACCCCTCTATTCTATGAAAGAGACCATCAACCACTCTATTCTATAAAAGTGGCCATCGATACCTCTATTTTTGAAAATGACCATCGAGACCTCTATTCTACGAAAATGACCATCAATCCCTCTATTTTATGAGAATGATCATCCATTCTGTTTTTTTTGTTTAATGTCGTATGATAACAATAATGACTTTTCATCACGGTAGGATAAATTAACTTTATTCAAACCTTTTGTATATTAGCAGTTCTTCAGTGCAGAATTTTCATCAGAGCTTCATAAAAAGCTATTCCTCATAGCAGTTCATTCTCTCTCGTCAACATCAACCGCCGCCAACTCTTGAGCTACCAGATAGGTATGATTTGATAGCCACCATTACTTCGCGCCTTCGAGTTCAATGTGAGAAACATTGTTCTGCAACAAAGGGTAACAAAGTATTAACCTTCTAATTTCAAAGGTAACCAGTGGGACACGGCCATTCTCATATTAGCATCAGCAACCACAAATTACTGTAGACAAGCAACGTTTATGAGTACCATAGTTCTGAAAGTTAAATTAATGTGGCCAATGATATTCCAAACGTTGCGTATTCACCCTGAAAGTCCTTTTATAGTCACCGAGAAACAAACTGAAAATAACGGTCTTTAACAGTTGCAAACTGACAACGCTTGGCAAAACTTTCATTTTTGGAATGAAGGCATGAGTGTAATAAGAGTTTCAAACTGACAACGTTCGGTTAAACTCTCTTCTTAACAATAAAGTTGACATTGGAATCACTGATGAAGCTAACAACGTTTAGCAAATTTTGCTATTTATATCGTTGTAGAGGACTGACACAAACAACGTAAATCTCTTTATTTATATCTCATTGATAGCACTTGTGAGCCATTAACGAACTCGATACTTTCTGATACTGAAGATATTGTTTCAGTGGCCTAAATTAAATTAATGATGAAGAAGATGCGTACGTGACGAGTTTGGAGTGCCATTATGTTGTTACAGCACATGTTGCCGCTTCCAGTCCTATTCTGTCTGACGACCGTCATCCAGTCAATAGTACATATCGTAGTTTCCATAGAAAATTGCTCTGTCATTTCTGGTTTTGAGATTTCTGATTGACCACTTTTCAATATTAAAATATTTTAGGACAAATTTCTTAAAAATCAACAAAATGTTTCTGTAGCCAAAATTATTTACTAAAATCCTCAGAGTTTTGTATTTCGGACATGAACAGTTTGGCACATGCCAAAGGACTGTCACGTAGCCATTCAAAAACATTGTAAAATCTGTGGCATCCCACTGTCAATCTACGCCAAACATTGTCAAAAGATCAAAATGTCCACCACGACTTTGTATCGGCTGTAATTATCACGTGGCTTAACGAGTTTTGTTTGTTTGTTTGTTTCTCTTCTTATAGCAAAGCTACATCGGGATACCTGTTGAGTTCACCGAGGGGAATCGAACCGCTGATTTTAGCATCGTAAATCCGTAGACTTATCGCTGTACCAGCGGAAGACCTTAACGAGTTACGCATTTAAAATAGTTTTGATATAATGTATCGGCCCCTTGTAAGTGTTAGAAGTCATAAGTGACTTCATTATATTAAACTAGGTTTTATAAGTAAAATTACCAGTCCAGTTTTCAAGAGAAATGAAGTTTGATCAGTGACAAGTTTCCAAAGTAACTATTCGTGTTTCAAAGTGATGAAGTTAGCGAAGAGAATTTATTCAAATTATATAAAAAAAACGAGTTTAAACTTTCTCAAAGTAATTCATAATGTTGACATATTACGATGAGGCACGTGAGCGAGAAAAAAGATGGCGTCTTGATTAGATCAAATTTCGTAAATAAGATACAGTATAAATCGTTTTTGTTAATATCTTAAACGCATTATTTTAACCTTACGAGTTATATTAAGATGCAAAATAAATTAGAAAATGTGAACAAACTATGATTTTATTCAACGTTTTAGGAAGACTAAAATTAATACATAGTCGAAAACACTGCTTGGCTTTCTGAAACGAAATTGCGCTTAAAGTGAAAAATAATGAAAAACCAATATTCTATACGCCATGTTGCGTACTCTCTTTAATTCAGTTTAGTCAATAACAAAAAGTGCTTTATCAAAGTCAGATGTTATAAAAACATTAATTTCTACAATTTAACATGGTTATTAATGAAAGATATAATTAATTAGTGTAATACAATACATGTCATTAAGGAATTTGATAACACCATGTAACAAAATTTTTTCTGCTTCTTGTTCCTGGACAGAAAGTGTTATTTCTCAATTACTTATGCCTAAATTTAATGGAAAAGCCTTATTTTTCTCTTCAAACTTTGCTTTTGTGACCTGGGAGCGTATAACGAAAACACGATGGGAGACTATATTTGGGGGCTGATACGTGAAAGTTATTTATATTACAGTCGCAAATCTCGAAAAACGACTCACTTTTAAATATTTTGGCATAATTTAGTATAAATTCATGTAAATCTTGGTTCGTATGTTTTTTTATTCAGACCTTACGTAAATGAAAACGTGCAAATTTGCTCTTTTTTACATCGAAAATATGTTAATTTATAAATTTCATTATCCACGTCACAAAATCAAAGTTTGAAGGGAATGATTACCATTTTCTGTACTTTTACAACATAAGCAATTAAGAAATAACACATACTGTCCAGGAACAAAATCTGTGTTACATAGTGTTATGTTCGGGTTTTTTACGTCAATTTTTTTATTATTTATCAATATTATTTGTGTAAAATGTTATCCGAGTTAATAAACTACATAAAGTTCGTAACTTTAAACTCAGATACTTTTCAATAACAAAACGTGTTTAAATGGAAAACTTAAGCATAACAAATTTACTCAAATTACTCGAATAATTAAAAAACTCGCCATATTGTCACGGTTTTACTTTTCCAATTCTCACATAATACTGATAACTGTTCCATCTTTGAATAAGTGTGAAAAGAGTAGAGAAATCGTGTTGAAATTAATATTATTGGACCTTGATGTTTAAAGAAATACACGTAAAAAGTCATAATAATAATAAAAAACAACTGAAGTTTATATTTTTCGTGTTTGTGTGTCTTTGAATGTGTATGAAAACAGTGGAAATATATAAAGAAGTTGGAATTAATGTTATAAATTATTTGTGTACTTTTGAATTTGGACTCTAAGTGACACAACGAAAAGTCTGTGGACTTGGAACGTTAGAAACTGGGTTTACATTCCCTTGGTGAGCACAACGTAGATACTCTATTATGTAGCTTTGTGCTTCATTACAAACAACCTCACTTTGAACATATGTGAAAACAACAATAATAAAAAATGTGTTTAGGTTTAGATTATTGGCGTATCTTTGTTGGACATTTGAAAGAAGTGATAATAAAGAATGCGTTTAGGTTCACATTATTGGCGTACCTTTGACGTGCATGTGGAAACTGATAATAAAGAACGTGTTTAGGTTTTCATTATTGGTGTATCTTTGTTGTACGTGTGAAAACAGTGATAATAAAGAACGTGTTTAGGTTTACATTATTGGTCTATTTTTGTTGTACGTGTGAAAACAGTGATAATAAAGAACGTGTTTAGATTTACATTATTGGTGTAATTTTCTCATTATTTTATGTGCAAGTTATATTCAAAAATATATTTAATGATCCATTACGACCACAATTGTTTTGGAAATTGAGAGAAATTATTTTTTAATTAAAATAAGCATCTATAGCATTCCGAGCATTCATTACATTTGTTGTCCACACAGAATTACAAATGTGCAGTTCGTTCAATCGCAGGCCAAAGAAATACTGCACTGAGAGACTTCGTTCGCTGTAAAAATATAGATAGCAAATCTATATTAATTAGCATCGAAGCAAAACAACCATCTTGAAAAAAATGTTCTAATTGCGTTTTAGTATATTAAGAACATTAAAATTAATTAGTAACTAAACATTGAATAATTAATTAATTCTTAAGTAATGCGCGTTACCTCGACACTAATTTGCAGTACAATCCCCCGTGGGAGTAAATCTGATGAGATAGTATTAATTGCTATAATGGACGAGAATTTCATGTTTTTATTATTACATAAAGATTGCTTTATGAGGACCTCACTCAGGCCCGGAATGGCCAAGTGGGTTAATGCGTTCGACTCGTAATCTGAGAGTCGCGGGTTCAAATCCCGGTCGCACCAAACGTGCGCGACTATTCAGCCGTGGGGACGTTATAATGTGACGATCAATCCCGCTATTCGTTAGTAAAAGATCGGCCCAAGAGTTGACGGTGGGTGGTGATGACTAGTAATTGTCTTCCCTCCAGTCTTACTCTGCTAAATTAAGGAGGGCTAGTGTAGAATAGCCCTCGAGTAGCTTTGCGCGAAATTCAAAAACAAAACAAACATTTGCAGTTGAGACTAAAGAAGAGGGCGTTTCGGTGTCAAAGTCAAATTTTTTTGTTGGGAACGAAATTTATTCAGCCGTTTGATCAAACACCTGCCATGATAAAACTTGAAGATGTGTTATGGTACTATTTTATATTGGAAAGCACCAACTGCAGTAAATGTCCCTGGGATATCGTAAACACGTTTAGTTGGTGTGTTTTTTTTTCAGACTAAATAAAAACCCAAATACTTTTTTTCTACAACCGTAGTACAGATGTAGATACAAATATCTTTTATGAGCAATCATAAAATATTTCTTAAAACAAATAAAATATATAAATGAACAATTTCTTCACAACCTCACGAGCCCCCGTTAGTACATCGATAAGTTTACGGAGTTACAACGCTAAAATCAGGTGTTCGATTCATCTCGGTGGACTCAGCTGATAGCACGATGTGGTTTTGCTCTATGAAAACACATACACGCAACCTCAGTAGAATAACACAACTTAAAGTAAGGATATGTGCTAGCTAATCGGACGAAATATTTACTGACAGCAAATAAACATATCTAAATAATAGGGTTTGTTTTGAATTTCGCGCAAAGCCAGTCTTCCCTAATTTAGCAGTGTAGAGGGTAGAAACCTAATCATCACCAACAAACGACAACTCTTGGGCTACTCTTTTACCAACGAATAGTTGGGTTGACCGTCACATTAAAACGCCCCCACGGCTGAAAGGGCGAGGATGTTTGGTGCTACAGGGATTCGAACCTACGACCCTCAGATTACGAGTCGACTGCTCTAACCACCTGGTCATGCCGGAACGAATGTATTTTCTTGCTTTGTAGCACAATAATTAAATATAAACGATAATTAAACAGTCAGAGACGACTGTCTGAGACTGAAGTATTTGAACTGTCCTATGTGTCGGATAATGTGCTCCTCAGGTTGGAAATACCAAATTTTTCTCTGATCACGATCAGAATAGCCTAAGAGTTAGCGGTGGATGCAATTGGTTAGCTACTGCTAAATTAGGGACGGCTACCACAGATAGCCCTTGAGTAGCTTCGTACGAAATTCAAAAACAAACTGACTTTAAACTACTGATCAGAGGTAGTTAACAACACAATAGATTTGAAAGATTGACTGTGTGGAATGTAATAAGTCATTATTGTGGATCATACCTTAAGCCTTCCAATAGAATGAATGCTCATTATTCCACATGCCAAACAAATCCGAGAGAATAAAACAGATGAAAGTGTGATGAATCCTGTCAAAATCTATTGCATATTATAAAGTTCCCTTGTGGGTCAGTGGGTCAGTCTTTGAACTTTCAATGCTAAAATCCTGATGTTCTGTTCTCCACGGTGGACACAAAAGACAGCTTAATGCAACTGTTTTTCTAAAATAAACAAACAAATTACTTAAAATGAAACCGAAAACAGGATTAATTCTTTCAAATAAATACGATGTGCATGTTCTATTATTTTATACAAAAAAATCTGTTGACATTGTTTTGCCCACCAGGGGTACAGAAGTGTGTCTGAGGATTCACAAAGCGGGTTTCTATACTCGTGGTGGACAAAGCACACATAGTATGAAGCTTAGTACTTAATTACCAGACAAACAAACAGACTGGTAATGTTTAATCGAATTTAAAGATAACATAACTGCAGTTTATTACTGATTAACCCTGTGTAATATTTCAGTATTTTGACAAATAGTTCCGTTCTTATTAAATGAGATAATGTTTATCTAAGGCCTTTCATAAGATTAAACTCCAGAGAAAAATAAAACGCTAGATAAACCAAGGTTAGAACTCACACCTCATCTCCTTGAATGAGTTTTTTTAGAACAAAAACCCTTAAACTTTTGAATATCACGAGCTTTCATTTTTACCATCTCTCCTGGTGCTTTCTTTTTATAAAAACAAAATTCGATGCGTGTGTGTGTTTTTTCTTATAGCAAAGCCACATCGGGCCATCTGCTAAGCCCACCGAGAGGAATCGAATCCCTGATTTTAACGTTCTAAATCCGGAGACATAACACTGTACTAGCGGGGAGCAAGAATCAGTTTGTTTGAAAAATTTCTATTTCTTCCTTGTTTCGTTTGAAGGAGAAAACGTTCACAGACATTCCTGCTTTATGTACTGCGACAACTTATATTCATTAATAAACATGTTTTGTTAATTAATTGAAACTGAAAGAAAAATTATTAGTTTTGTTTTTTATCCCAGTGCAAATATTTTTTGATTAATCTTTTAAAAATATAAATTAAATTCTTTCATAATAATAATTAAATAAATGTACCATGTAAGGGTCACAACACTCAAACATATTATTCACATATATCTTTTAATTAGCTATTGCCATCGTATGGAGATTTTTCTGATGTGCTGTAATCGGCAGGATCTAAAGTAACCACAGAGTAAAACAGTTCTCAGTAAGAGAGGGGAAGTTGGAGAAATACTGATTTCTCTTATTAAATGGTCCTCGAAACTACATAACTAACTTGTGCTATTCTACGAAGTTTATTGATCGTTTCGGTCTCTTTATAGTTCAGCGAACGTTGCATATTGCTTTATTAGAATAAGCTTTCTCTAAGGAAAAATCTAGTGGTTCTGAGTTATATGTATAAACGGCTGGTTTGGGGTTGAGAAAATGTTTATGTAGAGGAGAGAACTCTACATAATGTATTTTTCTCTAGAAGTGGGTTTTCTTGTTATCGCTGGTTTTGAGTTGTTTGGATTTAACAGTACCCGTGTATTATACAGCCCAGTTTGATTTTTTTTTCTTTGTAATATTTTGTTTTCTTTTTTGGGGGAGGGATGCTACAATTTGTGGGAGGTGGAATGAATTTTATTATTTGCAATTGAAATGGTTAACTTTCTAATTTTAAAATAATGTAGAAGATATTATACGATAGATGGCTATCACAAAGTATGGCTCGAGACCATCTGACTTGAAACGGTCAAGAAGCACGCGCAATCAAGAGGAGATATATTTTAAGTGCCTCCAAACCTTTAACATGAATTGTATAGGAAATAATTCATTGAAGCCATTGTAAGGCTTTATAAAGCATTGTGGTAAAAATCTCCTTTACATGAATCTTTAGTCTGCAAACTAATATGATGTGTAATCTAAAAAGCTTGAACACAACATCGAACAAAGCAAACGTCGAAAACGTTGTCTGTGACAAAAAATATTGTGCTGTTAGAACTCGAAAATTAATGGTTGATGCTCTAAGGTTCAATAATTAGAACCAACAAAGGTTTGTATTCATTCAAGTATCTAATAAATCATGCCAGGATGGTATACTGGTTTGTTTTTATGGTCGCTACTCATATATTCTAATAGAAATCAATAACTCTGTATTCAGCAAACTACATTGTCTAGTATATACCAGACAAGTTTCAAAAGATTTGTACTTTCTTTGCCACTGAAACATACGACATAACTTCGTTCATCTGCGCGAGCTGGAACGAGAAATATGCTATTATAACCCTATTTAAATCTCGGCTTCCTATACAATATGTCGCATAGCCATGCTATCTATTCATTGCATCCGAATAAAATTCGATTTAGTCTTAAGTTCCTGGAAGCTAATGTAAGTCATCATGCACGTGCAATGTCTTTCTCTGTGGAGGAGCGAACAACGTTTCGACCTTCTTCGGTCACCGTCATGTTCACAAAATTTTCTCAACCCAAACGAACCGCTTTTACATATACCTTTTGCTCTGCAAGTGGGTTTTCTCGACAACACTGAATGTCTTCCTTTGTGTTTATTTTTGTTTAACATCTCAACTTTCGGTTTAATTTCCATATGCCTTTCATTCTATACAGTTACTTCTGTTTTATTCAGGTTTGTTTTTGTTGTTTTTTATTTGTTTTTTTTTAATTTCGCGCAAAGCTACTTGAGGGCTATCTGCACTAGCCGTCCCTAATTTAGCAGTGTAACACTAGAGGGAAGGCAGCTAGTCATCAACACCCACCGCCAACTCTTGGGCTACTCTTTTACCAACGAATAGTGGGATTGACCATCACTTGCAACGCCTCCACGGTTGGGAGAGCGAGCATGTTTGGTGCGACCGGGATGTGAACCCGCGACCCTCAGGTTATGAGTTACACGCCTTAACACACTTAGCCATGCCAGGTCTTGTTGTTTGTGAATTATGCACAAAGTTTCACATTGGGCTGTCTGTATCGAAACCCGGATTTTAGCGTTGTAAGTCCGCAGACATACTGCTGAGGCACTGGGGGACGTATTAAGGTTTGATTCTGGAAGCTAGTTTTCAAAATCAAGCTCTATATCTCTAAGCATAAAAAAAACAAGGCGAAATTGATTACGATATTGAAGATAAAAGAAAAAAAAACTGTAGATTAACTTGAAGAAATATAAATAAAAGTTAATGCAGTCTAAATAAAGGCAATTAGTAGCAGATAATCCAGCCTTTTATCTACGTTTATTTTAACATATCCCGAATATGATCCCAACATTATATGTTAACGTGTTACCTACTGACAATCTAAAGTAATAGATACACGAAATGACTTACATACATCACTAAATAAACTTAACCATTATGTTACTGGTGTGCACAATCTCGAACTGAAAACACATTTTTATGATGAAACCATTACTCAAGCCCCGTGTGCAATGTGCATCTACATCATCCAAGGTGACAGTGAATGCACGAATGCCACAACAACAGGTTATTAACAACAGTGGAAAACATTTCATCCATCTATAAATACATGAATTCTAAGTGTGTTTTTTACCGTAACCTGTTTTTTTTTATTAGAATAGAAGTAACTAGTGACCACGAAACATCAGAACTCTTGGCTGTAATGGACAAACACATTCGATAGGTGCTCCTCAGAAAAACAGCTTTCTTTACTTTCTAATTCAAAAAAACGTGAGCATTTTGTAGATATATATATATATACTTCAAAGTTTTCGGATACCCTTATCACTAGTGAAATATGGACTCTAGACAGAAATGGTGTTCGATCTTTTAGTTTCCTTCTCTTTTCCCACTGAAAGTGAAAATACGCAGCTTTATTTTTTTCAAGTCGCTCAAAGTGTTTTGGGAGTCAGTAAAGAAATAAATAACATTAACAGTTCGGTAGGCGAGTTTAGATATCCACTGTTGTTTCCAATCATACAATTTCCTCAGAAGAAAGTTAGTTATTGAGGGCTATTTCCCCAGATATCCTCAATTTATCTTCAGTTACTGAATCTTCCCCCAATAAAAGTTTTGAATTTGGTTTTTATAATCCCGAACTGTGTCCACAGTGTACCAGAGGGAACTGATGTTTACTGGGCTTTGTCCTCCCTTGTCAGGAATTAATGTTTCCTTCTTTATGTGTTGCGTTTTCTACTGAAGAAAAAATAGAATTAACGTCTATTGTTTCCATAGCCCTGGTGTGGCCAGGTGGTTAATGCATTCAACTGGTAATTCGAAGGTCGCAGGTTCGAATCCCCGTCACACCAAAACGTGCTCGCCCTTTCGGCCTTGGGATTGTTATAATATTACGGTCAATCCCACTATTCGTTGGTAAAAGAGTAGCCCAAAGAATTAGCGGTGGGTGGTGACGACTCGCTGCCTTTCCTCTAATCTTACGCTGCTAACTTAGGGACGGCAAGTGCAGATAGCCCTCCTGTAAGTTTGCACGAAATTCAAAACAAGCCAAATCAAACTGTTTTACCCTGTATCTAATTTGACGTTGTGTGACGTAAGAAAAAATATATTTTTTTTTTAGTATCCCGATACATTTTACCACTTCTCTCACCAAAGCTAATGACAAATTATCCATCAAAAGCGCGGACGATGTCTGGTTTCCCTCAACGTAATGATGTGCGTGGTAAATATTGTAATTGAGTTTGAGACGAAGACAACAAATTTGCAATGTCTGGCGGGGTAAGTTAATTTGCACAACGAAGCTATGCTCGTTGTGGATGGATCAATAAAAGCAGTTAATAGGTACATATTTTTTTTCTATTTACGTTTAAAGGGGCCATAAATAGAAACGCTCTTCACTTAACTTACATAATTCGTTGTTTTACCTGACGATAACTTGCACTTAAAATATAAAAAGTAACAAACACGATATTATTTTGACTAAAATCTCAGAAATATCTTATATGATCCACTAAATCAGTCAAACAATGTTTTCTCTAAAAGAAATTGACGCGTATATGAATCACTAAGTCGGAAACAGAGTGAATAAGTCGTTATATAAGGGATAAAGAAACAGTTTTTAGTTAATTATACTAATGGGTGGCGTTGTAAGGTGACGGTCAATCCACTGGTGAAAGAGTAGCCCAAGAGTTGGCGGTGGGTGCTGATGACTAGCTGCCTTCCTTCTAGTCTCACACCGCTAAATTAGGGACGGCCAGCGCAGATAGCCCTCGTGTAATAGCTCGAGCATTAGTTACTTTATCATCTCATTAATATTTGCAAGCATAACGATTTAGACTCGTAATTCAACGAACGATCTTTTCGTATGGGTGTAAAATTGGGACTGGTGATAAATTTTGTAATAAGTTTTCAATAGTGTACTACGTACATAAGTAATGAATGTCTGAGAGAATTTCGTTATTCCAAAAATAACTGTTTCATTTCGTCATGGCCAAACAATCTTAAACTCTGTCCACACGCCTCATTGAAAACCTAATCAGCGTTACCGCGTCTTCGACCCAATTCCTTGTATATGTTATAAAGCGGCTAGTGTCAATACGTCCCTATCTCTGATCACCATGAAAAACTTAGGGGTTCTTGGGTGGGTCCATATGGTTTCTATAACACCTTGTGTTACTAATTTTCTTAATTTTATTTGATTGACAGCCATTTCAATTTTTCATAATACGGCTCGGTGTCCTCGTGTGACGCACAAGCACGTCATCTTCGCGGAAGACAACAAAATAAATGTCGCAAATAGAACTGGTACGTGTTATAGTTCTATCCCATCGGTGTCTCGGTATAAAAATGTTTCTTAGAACGAGAGTGTCGTGAGAACATCTATTATCCACGTTAGTCACCATGGAAACGACCTAGAGACTGTTCTCACCTGACACCAAGTAAAATTTTGTGAACTTGCCAGATAAATGCATGAAGACTCTTTTTCACCAAGAACTGGCTGACGAAGAGGGCGCTAATATCAGAACAACAACATTAAACCACCTGCTGGGAAGGTTAGAAATCATTTTATTGGTCTAAAGAATGTAACCAGAGGAGGAAATCTCACTACTAGAAGCATTTCACGGATTCTATACGGTATTTATGCAGAACGTGTGTTTTAAACGGAATGCACCTCAGCCATACATCGTCAGTTTCTACAGCCTGAATTCTCGGCCACCTAGAGCTCTAATCCACACAGGTTGTGGGTAATATCGAAATACTGAGTTTAAATCAAGCACTACCATAAATTTCTCACGACAGCTCGACAGATGTCGGGGCGCCTGGCTTCCAGGTTTCGCCGCCTCTTTGGCGGCGTGCCAAATTCAAGTGACAGACTTACTTCAAAGTGTTTAAGATAGGCAGGAGTTCAAGTGGAAAGAGTGAAGAGAGAGGTTATCACTCGCCGTGTATCTTTCCTCTTAATGGATCACATACTGAGATCTCTGTATTCAACAACAGGACTTCAGTCTGATCCTCGGAGAGCGTTCTTCTGAGAGAACTCGTTATAATCCAACATGGTTACTATTTTAATGAAGATTTATTTTAGCAAACCACAACAACCATATTGACCGCGGAACTGGGTTTTTTTTTGTGTGTTTTTTTCTCTTAATAACGAATTACACTTGGTTCTATAAATAGGTGTTTTATAACCGATACTGCCTTACAAGTAGGTTATTATGCTAACTTTAAAATTCTGTCCTTGGACAACAAGATAACATGTTTATTGGTGTTGTTCTCATGTTAATTGTCATGTGTGTTTTCACATTGCAATGACACTTCAGACTGTCTCTTGTGCCTACGGAGAAGAATCAGACTTCCGATCTAAGCGTTACAGAACAGTGGAGTTGATACTGTCCTACTGGCGGTCTGTTAGTTATTATCATATAAATAAATAATGTTGTTATTTATAAGTATGAACAATGAGAACCAATAGCGTTGTTTGTTCGGCCAGCACGTTCATGATGGTATGAACCTCATTTGTTTCGAGTTCATAAACTTTATAGTGTCAAAGATATTTATTAGTGAATTACGTATTTTAATGCACGGTAACGTCGATACACAAACAAACAAACATACATACCTTTTATAGAGCGTTAGTTTACCTTTTCTTACTAAGATTGGTACATATATATATATGTGTGTGTATTTCTGTAAAGAAACTGAGCTTTAACTAGAACATATAAATATATGATTTCTTCAAAACTAAAACTTACTTAAAGTGTAGTTATTAATAACTTTATTTTTATTTCTACTGAGCTTTGAATTTTATTACTTGGTGTTTCCAAAATAGATGGCGCTCTTTATAATAATATGGTTGTTGTATGTTGTTGTTGTTTAGAATTAAGCACAAAGCTACACAATGGGCTATCTGTGTTCTGCCCACCACGGGTATCGAAACCCGGATTTTAGCGTGTAAGTCCGCAGACCTACCGCTGAGCCACTAGGGGGCAATAATGTGGTTCAACCATGTATATGTAAAAACGGCTGGTATTGGTTGAGAAAATATTTTACGTAGAAGAGCGAACAACGTTTCGACCTTCTTCGGTCATCATCAGGTTCACAAAGAAAGAAAGAGGTAACTGACCGGAAGTTGACCACATGTTTGGAAGAGGTTGTGTAACTGAGTGTCGGAATGTAGAAGACGGTGTTAGATGTTTGAATATATAATTTTATTTTATTATATTTAATATAGGTATAAATGCGTTCCTTTATATTGGTTTATTTTGGGTTTAAGTAGATGTATGAGGTTTCTTAAATTTGGCGTTTGTTTAAGTTTGTTTCTTTATTTAGTATTTTAGTGTTTTCTATGGTTATGTTGTGTTTAATTGACTTGCAGTGTTCGAAAACGTGTAAAAGTGACTTTTTATGTTCTTTGAATCTGGTTTCCATTTTTCTACTTGTTTTTCCAATATATAAATCGTGGCAGTTATCACATTGTATCACGTTGTTCGCTCTTCCACGTAAATTATTTTCTCAACCAATATCAGCCGTTTTTGCATACACATTTCTCTACAAGTGGATTTTCTCGACATAACTGATTGGTTCAAGCATAGCCATTCGAAATTCAAAGCTGTTACCTTGAGAATGGGCAATGAATCACCAGTAGCTTTTACCTATGCAGATACCCTGAAACGAAATGGTTAACTAACTATCACTTTTATAACGCGCCAATGGCATATCAATGAGTCAAAATACGGACCTCAAGACGTGTCGCCCGGTACCATAATTAACAGGTCACGACCATCTATTGAAAAGTTGAAGTCTACGTTTTAGTCAGTTTGTAAACAGGTTACCATCGAAACTGAAACTTTTCAATGGTTTTGAATTTAAGGGTTAACACAAAAAAACAAGATACTTCAGGGTGAACTACTTTGTGTGATCTTACGCTGGTTTATTTTACCACACGCTCACGGTTGCAAAGATAATTAATGCACATCAAAACCCTATGAAACAAATACGAGGTATATTAGTGCAAATTCTGCCATACTTTGCTGAAAGTGAGTTTCATTTCTTTCCTAAATCTGACATTAGGTCCATGATGTATCGCGCAGATAGCCCTCGTGTAGCTTTGCGTGAAGTTCAAAACAAACAAACCATGATGTATCCTATGAAGATACAAAGCTTTCTGTTTCACACGTGAACTGAAATCAGAAACACTAATTTCTCGTGAACAATAATTATGTGATCACTGCCATCTCTTGATAGGAAATCTAAATACAAAATTATATTATTTACATACTGTTCGAATACTCACTACTTTTAACTAGCTGAAGTGACCCTCTCACAGACACAAATTACGTAAATTCGTGGTTAATGAAAGGTTATCTTAGGACATGAACGCTGATTCTCTATATGTAATGCACAAAACATAAGACCAAAACCTCCATAAAAACTGCAAAACAAAATGTAAAACCGTAATTTTGGAAGCATAATTCCCAGGATTCAGTTAAACCTTCATATTAAATTCAGTGAAGATACAGGGTGCAAAGCAGTAAGAAGATCTCAGTAGCTTAACTAAAAAAACGTAAAATGTAAAGTTGAAAATGTATATCATGGACCAAAGGAGCTTTCATACAAATTTGGGTGAAGTTCCCTGCGATGAAGATACATCGACATACAACATACAGTATCATTATGTTAATGAAAATAAGTAGTTACATAGGCATACAACATACAGTATCATTATGTTAATGAAAATAAGTAGTTACATGGACATACAACATACAGTATCATTATGTTAATGAAAATAAGTAGTTACATGGACATACAACAGACAGTACCATTATATTTATATAGATAAGTAGTTACATGGACATACAACAGACAGTACTATTACAATAATATAGATAAGTAGTTACATGGACATACAACAAACAGTATTATTATATTTATATAGATAAGTAGTTACGTGGACATACAACAGACAGTACTATTATATTTATATAGATAAGTAGTTACGTGGACATACAATAGACAGTACTATTATATATATATCCAGTACCGAGGTTTTAATTATTACCACTTTGATAATTTGAGATAATTTTTTTTATATCTATATTTTGCTACTAACGCCCTCTGGCTGAAAGAACTCGAGCAGTAAATTAATAAGCTTCCTTTTCTTCAACCTACAATTTAACAAAAAAGTTTCAAGTTATTACACATAAAATAAATAACATAAATCTGCGTTTGTAGGTGAGATAGATCTGACATGTATCTGGCAATCTGTGGGTTTCAGGTTCGAGTACCCATCACTGAACTTGCTCGCTCTTACAGACGTTGGGAGCGTTATTATGGATGGTCAATCACATTACTTCTCGGTAAAACAGTAGACCTGATTCATCTGTGTTACAAGTAATTAGCTATGACATTTCCATATTAAGGTACATGTTTAGATTTAGTAACGTCATGTAAAAAAAAAAATTATCACATAATCACACATGTGTAGGTCTAGAAACCTCTAACTACTGAGTACTTGACAGATTTCACTCGTTTTTTCTTAGTTGTTATTTTCTATTATTATTCAAACATTTATTTCTGGCCTGGCATGGCCAGGTGGTTAAGTCACTCGACAGGCAATCCAAGGGTCTATAGTTAAAATTCTCTTCGCACCAAACATGCCCGCCCTTTCAGCCGTGTCAGCGTTATAGAGTGACGATAAATCCCACTATTCGTTGGTAAAAGAGTAGCGTAAGAGTAGGCGGTGGGTGATGATGACAAGTGCCTTCCCTCAAGTCTTATACTGCTAAATTAGGGACGGCGAGCAAGCCTATATTTCTCTTTATTATTTTCTATTATTAGTTTCGGCGGTTAGGGCACTCAGTTTGTAATCTGAGTGTCGTTGGTTCGAATCCCCATCACGCCAAACATACCCACCCTCTCAGCTTTTGGGACGTTATAATGTTACGGTCAATTTCACTGTTCGTTGATTAAAGAGTAACGCAAGAGTTGGCGGTAAGTGGTGGCAACTAGCTGCCTTTCCTCAGGATTGCGCTGCTAAATCAGGAACGATCAAGCCTCATGTGATGGCTTCCGCGAAATTCAAAACAAACATTACTTTTTGCGAAACAAAACAGTCTTTCACTACAAGTTGACGTGTACAAAAAGCTGCAGAAACACATGGTAGGTAAACTTGCGGTAAAAGGTATGAAAAACAAAATTCGGATTCCAGAGTTGTTATTTACATAAAAACACAGAACTACGTATTTATATTACGTCCTAGTTGTATTTGTAGGGCAAACTATAACAATAAAAAAAAATATTCATGCGTTTCTTTTGGAAGATAGCAGAGACGTAGCTTAATTGTAATAATTTATTTACGTGTAACTATTCGAAGATACCGTTCGCGTAGATTAGTTGTAGTAATTCACTTACGTGTAACTATTGGAAGATACCGAATATTTGACTTTATTGTCGAAATTCATTCATTCGTGTGCTTTAGAAAATACCAGAAGTGTTGTTTGGTTGCAGTAGTCCATTCGTGAATGACGTTTTAAAAATTCCAAAATCGTATTTACGATAAATCATATTTCGTTTGACTGTCTCAAAATTTACATGAGAATCAAACAACTAATTCTGTTATGCCTTTAAGAAACACTCGAGTGAGATGATTTCATATCCACATCTCTGCTTCTGCTGTTGTCGTTGTTGTTTTTTTCATAAAGTTTACAACACGTAGTTGCTTCTTATCATTCTTTCACACAGCTGGTTAAGCACACAATGGAGTAGATGTTTCTCGATTTGTTATCTTTGGCGAAGTGACTAGCTTCTGCGCTGACAAACTTTGGAACTGAACGAACGTGTGGTTCACATTACAAAAGCCTCGTGCCGTGTTTAGGTACACATCCTTTTTAAGAACAATATAATTCTTACCTTTGACGTTACGAGAAAGCCATTTTACAATTCACTCCTTCGAACGATCACTTTTAAAATCATGTTAGCTGTTTAGTTTTCTCTATATCATACTCTTAACATTACGGACTCTCCCCACTAGTACAGCAGTAAGTCTACGGATTTACAAAGCTAAAATCAGGGGTTCGATTTCCCTCCGTGGGTTTCGCAGATAGTTTGATGTAGCTTTGCCATAAGTAAAAATAAACACACGCACAGTGCAGTCTGAATACGACCATAATTGTGCATAATAGAAATATATAAATGAATGTATGGAGTGTAGCTGTTAATTCGTCAATATGTCATAAAATTTGAAGCTTCGTACTTGACCCATTTTAATTTGTAAACATCTTAGTGTCTTTGCTTTGCTAATACTGTGACGGATTTACAACGCTGAAATCAGGGGTTCGATTCCCTTCAGTGGGCTCAGCAGATAGCCTGATGTGGCTTTGCTATAAGAAAAACACACATAATACTGTGAAATGTTTTAGGTAAGTGACATGTATGTTATACCCAATGTCCCCAGTGGCTCAGCGGTATGTCTGCGGACTTACACGCTAAAATCCGGGTTTCGATACCCGTGGTGGGCAGAGCACATATAGCTCATTGTGTAGCTTTGTGCTTAATTCAAAACAACAACAAAAAAGTTATACCCAAAACGTTTAGACAAATATCCTGCCTTCAAGGTATTATTCACATAAATGCATCTATCTCGTATCGCACACTTTCATCAGCCCATCAGTATATCTCTTTGTTATTCATTCTCACATCTTTCTATCAATCATTTCTCCTCTTTTAATCGAAACTGAAACCCATTCCAGCTACGCCAGCTATTCCCATTTTCAAATTAGCAGACTAGAAGGAAAGAAGGAAACTTAACAACACTAATTTTCTGCTAATTCTGAGGTTACCCTTGTCTTAATGGAATTCTATCGTGACCCAGTGGTCAACATTCGGAACTGTGGATCTGATAATCCGTAATTCGCGTCCTATTACCGCGAAATAAAGCAAAAAAAAAAAACTCTGCATTTTGGGGTCATGTGTAAGAATTACAGTCAAATTCCCCTTTTATTCTTCGGGAACGGGACGTGAGCCTGAAATCCTCTGGACAGCACTGTCAATGACTTGACACGTCTGACCCCCCCCATTCAACTGTAAAACGATATTTACTGTTTCTTAAATAAACATACTTTTTTCATATTTGATTTTAAATAAAGTTAAGAAGTAACGTTATGGTACCGAAGAAAAAGTGCAGTCTGACGTTTCATGAAGCAGTTTACGTCACGATAAATACATTTCCCGTCATTCGTTGTCATTATTGACGCCCTTGGGCATTTTCTAGTTTGTACATTCCGGAGGACATGTACACCAATTGATCGCTCTCATTGTATACGTTGGGAATATTTCTAGCTTACAACATCTAATGAGAAACTCACAAGTGATGCTGGTTTATCAAATATGCATGGGATACAAGTTTATCTTCTTATATTTAAATCATGTCTTTAATCACACGTTTACCTTTTGTTATTAGAATCATGAAAAAAGCGAACTAACAAAAGTTTAACGTTTGTCTTGATCTATGAAGCTTGTAACGTTTGTGTTTTATTAACTGAACTCTTCTGAAGTTTTATTTCTATCATTTAGACCTATACTTTAATAGGTTTGTACTTTTCTTCCAAGGAAGATTTTAGTTTGTTTGTTTGTTTTGGATTTCGCGCAAAGCTACGCGAGGGCTATCTGCGCTAGCCGTCCCTAATTTAGAAGCGTAAGACTAGAGGGAAGGCAGCTAGTCATCACCACCCACCGCCAACTCGTGTGCTACTCTTTTACCAAAGAATAGTGGGATTGACCATCACATTATAACGAACCCACACCTGAAAGAGCAGGCATGTTTGGTGTGATTCGAACCCGCGACCCTCAAATTACGAGTCGAACGCCCTAACTACTTGTATTACACATATTAAATATAAATAGATACGCTGGTTTGTGACTTGATAAAAACATGTTAACGTTTCGGCTAGCAAACTGAATGTCAATAACAATCAAGTTAGAATAAGATTTTTTTTCTGTTTTCTTTCAGAATAATGCCGAAAATTAATCAGGTATCTCAGATTAATGGTGGCGTTGTGATATGCACGTGATAATAGCGCACGTACAATTTCTACGTTGACGCGTGCACGTGACATTAGCAACTTTACTTTTTTTAACTGTTGTCAAGCGTTACATATTCTGTTATTAAATTATAGCATTTAATCTGTCTGACGAAAGCGACTGTATTGTAATATGATGTTTCAAAGATATTCAGTGTTATACAACTATGATATAAATAACAGCTCTGCTAACATTTCTTTGCACTTGGTATATTTTTATTATTTAAAACACGTTACTCTAGTGTGTCAGTATAAATTATCACAAAAAATGGAAAGTCTCTAATACGAAGATATACATGAGAAATGTATAGTTCTGCTTTCAGAAAAATACTGTCACGTATTGGTAAAAATAATCATTTTACCAACTTTAACGAACATAGTGTTGGCTTTCTTCAAATTTCGTGCAAAGCTGCACGAGGGCTATCTGCGCTAGTCGTCCCTAATTTAGCAGTGTAAGACTAGAGGGAAGGCAGCTAGTCATCACTACTCACCGCCAACTCGTGTGCTACGCTTTTACCGATTTTACCAACAAATAGCAGGATTGACCGTGCCATTGTAACGCTCCCACAGCTAAAAGGGAGTACATGTTTGGTGTAACGGGGTTCGAACGTGCGACCCTCTAATAACGAATCAAGAACTCTTAACCACCTGGCTATGCCGGGTCATGAACGAACATACTGAAGTTTCACAATTCTGTGATTTCTTCCAATAGCTTACAATATTCGAAATAATACAGTGCGTTAGAATATTGTTAAATTAGTGTTAGAGTATTGTTAAATTAGCGTTAGAGTATTGTTAAATTAGTGTTGCCCTATTTATCATTTTGAGACTCTCAATCCATTTACTGGCAGACATTTCTTTTTCTAGGACTGTCAGTTCTCAGTAACAGTTTCTCGTAATAAGTTCTGAGAAGTAAAACGAATGAGATCCGAACCCACGCATCAAGAACAAATAGCGGTTTATTGGTTTCTTTGTTGTTTTAAAGACAGCGATTTTAGGAACAGCAAACAAAGATCAGCCAAGAGATAAATTGCTGTTTAATATATTTCACAAATTATGCTAATAAAATAAAGAAAATTCCCAACACATTTCTTAAATTCTGTATCTCTTGTGCAGGTAACTAATTCTGTATTCAAACACAATTGAAGAATGTGCAAATTAGAAGTTGAAAGGGGCTAATTTGTTATACAAAAGCGTTTGCACAACTGTTTGAAGAATGATTACCAACATTTAGCCTCTTATCTCGTCAGAACTTACTGGTTCAAAATTAGTTTACCAAAATTGATGTAATTCTGGGCCCGGCATGGCCGAGCGTGTTAACGCGTGCGACTCGTAATCCGAGGGTCGCGGGTTGACATCCCCGTTGCGCTAAAACATGCTCGCCTTTTAGCCGTGGGGGCGTTATAATGTTACGGTCAATCCCACTATTCGTTAGTAAAAGAGTAGCCCAAGAGTTGGCGGTGGGTGGTGATGACTAGCTGCCTTCCCTCTTGTCTTACACTGCTAAATGAGGAACGACTCAGGTTTCTCCTCCTGGTTGAGGGTTGTGCAGTGGGCTAACAATTTACTCACTTAAAAAACCAGCCTAATAATGAATCCTCAAGCGATTGAGGCCCTATGTTACTTCATGGAATGGAGAGGCATAAAAATAATAACATAATTCTCTGGAAACCAAATAAGTAGAATCAGTCAACTTTTCACTCTATTATGATTATTTTTACGAAACTGTTTCAACCTGTGTGAAAAAAAAACACATACGAAATACCTTTTTATTTAATACTGTGAACGCCCTCTTAGTGTTTGATAAATCTGAAGTTTAATTCCTTGTCCTATTCCCCCTGTAAAATCCGAAGTTTGATTCCCTGCGGTGGTCCCAGCAGAAAGCCTGATGTGGCTTTGCTCTGAAACAAACAGATAAGCATAACACGTGTTTGCCTAACATAAACATCAATTCAGGAACTTCTAAGCAGGTTACCAACATGGTAAACCTTTTCCTTAACACCATCTTATTAAAGCGATATATCACTTTCACTACTGTGCAGCTTGCGTGTGTACTTGGGAAATAATAAAAGGGCATATACTTTATTTTCTACTCATTACGTTGCAAAATATAACATATTGTATTCTTATGTATTTTTTTTCTTAATTTGGCGTACTGCGTTCTCTCTGATGGTGAAGTATGGTCAACAATTATGAAATATGTGGTCGGAAGTAACAGCTGTTTCATGATAAAAACCTAAGTGTATACGAAATGAGTTTTCTTATCTTCCTACACGTTCAATATTGCGACGTACTGATGGAAAGCAAAGAAAATAGTTTCTAATGACATGATATAAAAATTTAGTCCCAAATTTACGATTGGTTTGTTTGTTTGTTTGTTTTGGAAATTCGCACAAAGCTACTCGAAGGCTATCTGCGCTAGCCGTCCCTAATTTAGCAGTGTAAGACTAGAGAGAAGGCAGCTAGTCATCACCACCCACCGCCAACTCTTGGGCTACTCGTATACCAACAAATAGTGGGATTGATCGTCACATTATAACGCCCCCACGGCTGAAAGGGCGAGCATGTTTGGCGCGACCGGGATGCGAACCCGCGACCCTCAGATTACGAGTCGCACGCCTTAACGCGCTTGGCCAAGCCGGACCAATGCAGATTGGTTGGCATAATACAGATAACCCATTGTGCATATTTCTGCTTAAAAATAAAACACTCAAACAAGGCATTACTCCTTTCGAGGAAAAGTACATCATTGTTTTATGTATATAGTAATTGAAATATAAAAACTCGCAGCTTTGTCCACAAGAGGGATAACTGTTATGATTTATTTTTTATTTCCTTTATTTCTCAGAAATCATAATAATATTTTATATTATCTTAAAATTGCTAGAATATTGTATTAAATTCATTTGTTTCCGTTACCAAGTGTTCGCGCAAAGCTACTGAAAGGCCATCTGCTTAAGCCATCTTTAGTTTTCCATTGACAGACTAGATAAGAGACAGCTAGCCAACAACAGTCATCACCTACTCTGATCTACGAATGAGATTTGACGTCACCGTAAGAGCCCAATTCGATTTTTTTTTTGTAACGGAACGAAATCTATAAGCCCCGTATATTTACAGACAGACACTCAAATTGTTGGGCCAGATTCTGTCCAAAATATTAAATATTCACTTTTGAAATAGGCAAGTAATTCTATTTACAAGACACGACATTATTAAAAATAAAAACAACTTAAAATTAACTAGTACTGTTATTGTTACAACTATAACACAATATCCAACATCTAACCTGTTCACACGAACAGTTGGAAGAAAAAGTGGGTCAGCTATATAAAACCTGAGGTTTACATGTAATGAGCCAAGTTAAACAAGTCAAAATTAGAACTAACTTTCTCTCTTCGGATGTGACTTGTTTATATTGTAGAGGCCAAGTTAGGCTTACTTGTGTAGTGCTTAGCTAGGCTTTATCATATGGCGCTTTTGCAAACTGCTATAATTTAGTAACTTTAGTAGGGTTTGGTATGAACTAGTAGCATTGTTAAAATAAATTTTGTTTGCACTGTTTAATTCACTATAATATAAGATCATAAAGGCTGATAAAACAACATATATATCAACAGTGTCAAATATGATTATCACACGATTTATTGTTTGTTTGTTTTAAAATTTCGCGCAAAACTACTCGAGGGCTATCTGCGCTAGCCATCCCTAATTTAGCAGTGTAAGACAAGAAGGAAGGCAGCTATTCATCACCACCCAACGCCAACTCTTGGGCTACTCTTTTACCAACGAATAGTGAGATTGACGGTCACATTATATCGCCCCCACGGCTGAAATGGCGATCATGTTTGGTGCGACCGGGATTCAAACCCGAGTATGTTTTGACACACGTGCAAACAATAATAAGCAACACGACATAAAAGCTATTGTTGGAACATTGTAGTGTTGTCAAAATGCATTGTTGTTGTTTTTTCTATATAATAGAAGTTGTTAATCGAGCTGATGTTTAACACTAATTATTCTGTTAAGCTGGTACAGATTCACTTAATCAATGACCGTAATTTTAACTGGCTAACAAATACATTTACTAACGTTTGGCTGTCTCATCTGAGCTGTTTTGCCGCTTTCTGAACAAACTTGGTTTCGCAACAGTTGCTTATTTCAGTTAGCTATGAATTGTCAAGGTAAGGCAGACAATGAGATGGAGTGGTGATATTTATCTCTTAACCTCAACCGTTACTTTTAAATATATACACATATATACACGCACATATATTTGTTCATTTTGCTGTATTGTGTCATTTACATAACATATAATGTTATTTTTCTTTCATGCTACGAGTGTTATGTTACATTACACAGAGTTGTTTTACTTTCTATATAGTATTATATGTTACATTACACAGAGTTATTCTACTTCCTATATAGTATTATATGTTACATTACACAGAGTTATTCTACTTCCTATATAGTATTATATGTTACATTACACAGAGTTATTCTACTTTCTATATAGTATTATATGTTACATTACACAGAGTTATTCTACTTCCTGTATAGTATTATATGTTACATTACACAGAGTTATTCTACTTTCTATATAGTATTATATGTTACATTACACAGAGTTATTCTACTTCCTATATAGTATTATGTGTTACATTACACAGAGTTATTCTACTTCCTATATAGTATTATATGTTACATTACACAGAGTTATTCTACTTACTATATAGTATTATATGTTACATTACACAGAGTTATTCTACTTCCTATATAGTATTACTTTAATTTTACACATTTGCTAAATGTATCATAAACTCACAGCTAATGTTTAAGCCCGTTTTATTTCAACTTGTAAGAGTTTTTGCTAATCTGAAGTAAAAGAACAGATAGTACACGTACAGTAATATTAATCGTGAAACTAATATATTTTAATCCAAAATAACTTCCGCTAATCTTCGGTTGACATCTGTAATAAATATTCAAGTTTTTCATGCTTCGATCGATTGCAGAATTTGTAAGAAATCAGTGAAATAAAACTCAAACGTCTTTCATAGTTTTTCTCTCCGTTCCTTGTTGAAGAGATCGATGTTACATCATTACAAACTTCCAATTGGTTTATCCAATCACAAGAAGAGTCTTACAAGTGTCAAAGCTCATTAGTAATATATGTCTACTTTTTTGTATCTGGAAAGTATAAACAGTCGGAAAATTATCTCAACTCTATTAAAAGTGCGTTTTATGTTTTTTCCTCTGTCTACCACATATGTGGTTGTTTTTAGCTATGATCAAAACAAACGTTCTTTAAACAGTCTGATAACTGAATACAATCATTATTATTTATTTATTTTTTAGAGTAAGAATAAATAATAATTCCGTGTGATCTCTAGTTATACCTATTCTTGTTGCATACTGCGATGCGGACTTGCGATATGGTATGTTTTACCCAACAGTTTGGAATGCACTATATCACAAGGCGCATTGTTACTCTAATAGGTTAATTTACCTACCGCACCGCTCGGAATGTGGAGCCACAGTTACATTTCGTAACTGATAAATCTAGGTGGAATCCATATGATTTGTTTGTTTAGAATTCAGCACAAGGCTACACAATGGGTTATCTGTGCTCTGCCTACCAAGGGCACTGAAACCCGGTTATAGCAGTGTGAGTCCGAAGACATACCGTTGTGCCTCTGGGCGTCTAATACACATGGACTCTCGTACCACTTAAGTTCGTTTCCTACACCAGTCTCTCAGACTGTATTTATACGCTTACGGTCAAAATAAAACGGGTATATTTTAAAACTACAAAGATTTCACTCTAGCCTGATTCACCTAATACGATATAAATCAAGGGTGTAATATAGTACTGGGGTAGGAAATACATAAATTTTTATCCCTTCGTGTTCTGAATTGACAGCCTGAATAAGAAAATTCCCAATAGCCCTGGGTACTTCCCAACAACACAGCACGTGAATAGGCTTAGAAAACCAACCTAAGTCGTTTCACCATAGTCTAGGTGGCGCTAAGAGCGACATCTGGTCCTGAAAACTCAGCGTTTTATCATTCGTTTCCTCTTCTTGCAGTTCGGCTAACATTCGTCGGCATTCCACAAATCTTTGCCACACATTTCTATCCAAATATAGTTGTCGTTCCCCCAATGAGGTTCCTCTATTTCCAATGATTACCCAATAATTTGTCTCTATCTCACTCATAGTCTTCTAATAGGGCCGTTTTACCAATGGTTTCCACTCCATTTATTTAGTCGAGTAACAATTCGCTTCACCACCTCGACTGGCTTCTCTCTTTAAGTTACAGCACTGAATCATCTCTATTCTTCTTTATATCGTTTTCTCCTATTCTATCTCTATGATTATATAACTTTCTGATGATTTATTTCAAAGCCATCACCAGTCTCATATATAACACATCGTAAAAAAACATAGAAGTAAAATCCATTTGACTCTACTAGTTCAGTAATATTAAACAGAGAATAAATTAATAAAGCATCTGTTTAACAGTAAATCAAAATACGAATTAACCTCTCTTGTCAAATCCAGTTCTCAGCGATCAGTTAACCTTTTAAAATTAAATGTAGTTCATACAAAAACAATTTAACAAGCACATAAACAAATACTAAGAAATGCGACATTTTTTTATGTGCAAGCTAATTCATGTAGGTATATTTTAACGTGAAAAACACTTCGTGTGACACATGCGGATACGATAAAAGATCAGGTCAAAGATCCTTATGGTTGTTTGGCCAAGCGTGTTAAGGCGTGCAACTCATAATCTGAGGGTCGCGGGTTCACATCCCCGTCGCGCCAAACATGCTCGCCCTTTTAGCCGTAGGAGCGTTATAATATGACGGTCAATCCCACTATTTGTTGGTAAAAGAGTAGCCCAAAAGTTGGCGATGGGTGGTAATAACTAGCCGCCCTCCGTCTAGTCTTACACTACTAAATTAGGGACGGCTAGCACAGATAGCCCTCGAGTAGCTTTGTGCGAAATTCAAAAACAAACAAACAAACAAACAAACCTTATGGTTGTTACAGATGACTTAAATTTTGAATTGCTTCCAGCTGGATAGAGAGCAGCTGGTCTGCAGCACTCGACGGAATAATTGAACTGCCTGTGAATTTTTAAAATTTGTTTTCGTTCCGAACACCCGAGATTCAAATCATTGTAAATCTCGGCTTTACACGAAAACCACTAATTGCCTGACCAGACTGTTTTATTAATTAACACATCGTTTTCAACAAAAACGTGAGTTAAGTATATAAAATTTGATCCAGGAGCTGATAAAAATATGTTCTTCAACGCAAATGTCAAGCTGATCACAGTAAAGATGTCAGTTTTCAAAAAAAATTTTTTAGACAAAGCCGAATGACCATCAACCTTTTAAAAATAAATAATTTCTAAGACTTCTGAGTTGTTGTTGTTTTTCGATCATCGCAGGTGTTTCCTGGAGTAGCTCTGAGCACTTTTAACATTAACAGTTTGCTATCTGACACGAATAACGCCTTCTTTTCTTCATATACTCTCTCTGTTTCGGTTACGATGATGGTAAAAATGATGTGATACATTTAATATTATACCCAGTAACACTTTTCTTTTAGCTTAACGGCCTTGCAGCTGTTAACTACGGTTCAGTTGGTCATTAAGGAACTGATGTCTTGTTTCCTAAAAAAAATTATATTTCCAGATTCTCCGGTATTTCCTTTTTCTATTTAATAATAGGGCATTGTTCTACATTGTTCCTTTAATGTAGCCTTCCCTTCCCCAATGGCTCAGCCGTAAGCCTAAAGACTTATTAAAAATCGGGTTTTAATGCCTGCTGTGAGCAGATCACCAACGTTCTAAGCTGTGAGCTGAGCAGCCAGCAAACCCTCCGTGCATAAGCTGAACAACAATTATGCTAATTTTAACCTCTAAAAGAAAAAAAAACGCTCGAAAGAGTCTTCTGTCTTTGATAATATTTTAAAACAAATTTTTCAAACAAAATGGCGGAAAGAAGAATAAACTTGTACAAACAAAACGACTTACAAAATAAGATGTGTGTGTGTCACAACAAAAGCAGAACATACAGTTCGGTAAGGACGTTCTGCTATGTTTAATTTCTCTCGGAAAGCGTCACACACAATGAAGACAAAATTAAAAGAAAACGCCTTTAAATTTTTAGCTCAAATTACAACACTGCGGTCGTCATCTAAAGTTACTGTTGGCCATCTGCACTCACCTTGAGAAGGAAGTTGTTTCTAATGAAATAGTTTTTGTTTTTTAAGTTTAGCGCAAAGCTACTCGAGGGCTATCTGTTGAACCCACCGAGGGGAGTCGAACCCCTGATTTTAGCGTTGTAAATCCAGAGACATACCGCTATACTAGCGCGGGGAATCTGCGTTACTCGTCCCTAATTTAGCGGTGTAAGACTAGAGGGAAGGGAGCTAGTCATCACCACCCACCGCCAACTCTTGGGCTACTCTTTTACCAACAAATAGTGGAATTGAGTGTAACATTATAACGCTCCCACGGCCGAAAGGGCGAGCAACAACTCTTTCGGGGTACACATTCTTGTGCCTTAATTAAGTTCATTATTTTGGTTTTTCCACCATATTGAAAAAAAATAGAATAAATTTGTATTTTATACGTTGATTGGCGTCATTCAAAAATCCTTTAAGATGTCTTCCTTACTTACAAATTGAAATAAAAGTCCTTCTATCTGCTTTTCCGTATTTTAGTAAATAAATAAAACGTCTCTTCACAAATCGGGTACCCAGGTTCGAAACTCAGTCGATTCTAGTTTTAAGAAATAATTTTACTTTCGTAAAGTTTGATAAAAGAAAATGTGTAAATTATTAATTACAGTGCGTTATAAAGAAACAAATACTTAGGTGTCATTTTGCTTTTCATTGCTTACTCTTCAATACAGTAACATTACAAGAGTGACTGAGTATTGCGAAAGTGTCCACATATTAATTAAATAATGAAACTGTAGAATTCTGAGTTCGGCCCGTCATAGCTAGGTGGCTAAGGCACTTGCCTCGTAATCTGAGGGTCGCGAGCTCGAATCCCTATCACACAAAACATGCTCGCCCTTTTAGCCGTGTAAACGTTATAAAGTGATGGTCAATCCCACTATTCGTTGGTAAAACAGTAGCTCAAGAGTTGGCGATGGATTGTGATGACTCGCTGAGTCCCTCCAGTCTTACACCACTAATTTAGGGATGGCTATTGAGAAAATGTTTTACGTAGAAGAGCGAACAACGTTTCGACCTTCTTCGGTCATCGTCAACCTGACGAGCCGTTTTTGCACATATAATTCGAACTTTTGTTTTTAGAGGCTAATACTGCATAAAGTAAAGAGGAATTTTTAAAAAAAGATTCGCCATATTTCATCTTCCTTACTAATAAATCAAGGACCAACTCCTGTAAGCAACATGTCATTGTATTTAGAGCAACGCCTGTGATGCTGTTTTATTTTGTTTGTTAAAATCTAATATAACGAAAGACCTCTGCATTAACTGTTTAATAGCAACAGTGAGTCAGCTATCAACGGTTTATGGTGCGTCACTGCTCGTGAGAGTGAAGCTTGGCGGTACAGTAGATTTTGAAGTTAGGAAAGTATAAAATATTAGTTTTAAGCTTAACTTTACTTAAGGTTCTAACCTTCAAGCGAACCACACTTCACCCTTTATGAGCGAACTGCTGTCTTGTACCTTCTGTTTATCACGTGCAACTGAGATAACAAAATGCATTTTCGTTTCGTAAATAGCTTTAAGCGTTAAAAACAAACCACTCACGGAGCTCAGTGATAAGAGAACTTTGAGTCAATACACAGATATTAGGCTATACATCACAACGTTGGGAAACAGATGTTACAACCAAGGCAAGAAACGTTCATTTGATATTAATATCTTAAAGGATGTGAAGCACTCAGAGCCACAGTAATTGTTATTGTCTGCTATTCAGCTGTGCTTAACGAAAAATAAAACACGTTGAGATCGTAAATAAACAACTCATATTTTATATTTTTATGAGCTAATTTTTAAATTTCAAATTCCCTTATGCCTCGTGCGATTTCTGATCTCGAAGAGCACATTTAAAGTTTGTTTGTTTTTGAATTTTGCACAAAGCTACACGAGGGCTATCTCTGCTAGTCGTCCCTAATTTAGCAGTGTAAGACTAGAGGGAAGGCAACTAGTCATCACCACCCACAGCTAACTCTTGAGCTACTCTTTTACTAACGAATAGTGGGATTGATCGTAACTTTATAACGCCCCCACGGCTGAAAGGGCGAGAATGTTTGGCGCAATAGGGATGCAAACCCGCGACCCTTAGATTAAGAGTCGCACGCCTTAACACGCTTGGCCATGCCAGGCTCACAGATAGCAGATAGCCCGATGTGGCTTTGTTGTAAGAAAACACACACACACGAGTCCACTTCATAAAATGATATATTATGAAATACCTTGAAATGAAATGGTTAAAAACTATACCTGGTACAATCGCCCGTATATAAAATTAACGAACATAAATATATCACAGTTTTAATACACTCACTTTACTAAGTGAGGACACTCATCGTAATTGGACAGCAGCAGAAACGGCAACAACAAAAGATACTTCTTCCCAAATTCATTAAAATAACTTTTAAAAAATGTTACCCACCAATACCTACCTTCCAACACACATCGAATTAAGCAATACAATAATAAACTTAATACTAAGATATGAATAAGGGTTGGTAGTGTCTTCTGCACCACTTAACTTGAGATGGAACACAATAAGATTGTGTTTCAATATCATTCGTATCTTAACTCTTCAATATTTATTAAGAGCTGATGTTGCTTCCTTGTCACCAACAAATTGTAAAAAGAAATTGACACTTTCAAAGGAAAGTAAAAATAAAGAATCAAAGTCACTTGAATAGTCTTACTGAATTTCCATGGGTCCGTTACTGGAATTTCTTCAAATCGTTTGGAAAAATTGCTCATTTACTTAGTTCATACGTTAATGTTATTACTTAATAACAAATGTGGAATTTGGAAAAGTAACCGGTAGATGTCTCCCTTTTTCTCTCGGACGAGGCTTATCGTTTTGTTTGTACTGAAGCGAAAATATACGTAACGGAATAACTATTCTCATAATATAAACTTTCGAGTTTACTGTTAATCCACCGAGGGCAGTGTTGTGTGCACTGTTTACAACTATATTCATTGGTAACATAAATACTTATGTTGTGTTCGAACAAATTAAACCAGTTTCTACAAGTTAGAATTGCCTTCGGTTTTGCTACTTTCTCGTTTAAAGGGTCATATAAGAGTAATATGAATATGTTGATAACGCACACATGATCGTAACCATGGTAACCGAAAGGAATATCAGTAATAGCATCACTGCCCAGTGTTCTGTTGCCTGCGTGTAAGAATCCCTGTATTAATTTACGTTTTCTTCCCACAGGCGGTCTGAAATAGTGCAGAAAGTTGGAACAATAATTGTGTTTGATTTTTAAAGGTTTTTCAGTTTATTATAGTACATCTTGTTATTTGTAAGTTATTCATTCGGGCCTTCACGTTTATCAATGGAACAGTTAAAAACAATATTAGAATTTGTTGCCGTTAATTACGCACACTTTTAAAACTTATTTTACGGTCTCACAGTGAATGATAAATGTTCTTCATCATTTCAGAAAATATAATAGAGTTTATAGCACATAAATAAAATATGTGTATTTCCAATAAAAATTACATTGATGTGTAGTCACTAATATACGTATTCACACTAATTTAAAATAATTTTATGGTATTTTAAACAGTGACCGTGTAATGTGTTTATGTCATTGAAACGGTTACGTTATTTAGCTTGTGTTTCAACTTAAGTTGTTTAGCAGTTTATATAAAGTTATGTTTGTTCAGATAAGTGTGCTGACGTGGCCTGGTGGTTAAGGGTACTCCCCTCGAAGTCCACAGATCATTAGTTTGAATCCCCTCACCCAACATGCTTGCTCTTTGAGCCGTTGGAACGCTATAATATAACGGCTAATTCCACTATTTATTGATAAAATAGTAGCCCAAGAGTTGGCGGTGGGTGGTTTCCAGTAGCTTCTTTTCTTGTAACATTTCATGTCAACAGCTTTGCACGAAATTGAAAAAACAAATAAACGAACTTCCAATGAGAAGTAAGATACGGGCTGGATCTGTCAGTAAAACTCTGTATTTGGAGGCAAGCGAGCCATGTTCAAATTATTACTACACAAACGTTTCCAGCATTTTAAGCTGTAGAAATGTTATAAGTATAACAGTCAGTCCATTAACGTGGATGAGGAGTAGAATAGTGTAGCTGCCTGATTGTCTTCCCTCTGATCAGTCGGTTAAAATTATGGATATTACCAGATAGATCTACTAGTTTTACCAAAAATGCAATTCAGGAAATGGTTCCCAACTCAGCCACTAGGTTTGTAGACATGCTAATTTTTCAAAGCTTTGTTATACATTTTTGGTGAATCAGGTAACTTTTACCACATCTAAATGGAACTTTTAGTCACATTTTCATCTTTTAGTAAGTACTTTTATCACCAGGGAATATTTCATAATAATTTATAGGGTGTTAAAAAGTTGCGAAATAGGAGAACCTGCAACTGGCAGACAAAATAAAACTATTCAGTAGAAGTTATTTTATTTTAAAAGTTCCTGTATCTAATCTCTCGGAACAAAAATCTCTACAAAGGATAAAAACTTGTCCTTAACAATGGTTTCTAGGCAGCATTCTTCAGTTATAAATACTGATTTACTTTAGTTTGTTTTCAATTTCGCGCAAAGATACACGAGCTATCTGACTAGTGGTCAGTAGTTATGTGATGCCTTCAACGGTTTTACTTAAATAAATTCTCTTTATCAATTTACGTTGTAATTGTGGAGTTAAAGTTGTTTAAAATGTATCTGTAGTTGTCTTATCATAGATATAAATGGTTATCCGTGGTTATAATAGTAGATTCAGTCTTCTGGGCCCGGCATGGCCAAGCGTGTGAAGCCTCTGCTCAATTTGCGATTTGTTTCTTTAGTTAAATTGAAGAAAACAGTTTTGTCTCTACAAAATAAGTTAATAAATACACACAATTTAGAATTCCTGGATAAAAGCGCATTACCTGCGAGTTACTCTGTGAATCAGTTGGACAAATTGTGCAATTTTGAAAATGCAGAAAAGTCGAAATAGAATATAGGGTCCTGAAGTTTTAATTTGACGAGTCTTGCGCTGTGTCCCAAAGGTAACCACTCTCTTTGGTCTGGCCTTGAATTTTCTCGTCTTCCTTAGATTCTGCGAACATATACAATTTGCATGGAGACTCGCTTTATTCAACCGCTTGGGATTTTTATTAAAGCGAACGAAATTTCTCCTTTGACCACTTTTTACGCCTTGTTTTTATTTCCAACAGGTCCTCCATAATTGCATCTACATCTCTTTAAATGTTGTTTTACAATAACATCATGTCGTCGGGCAAAGTTTTGTAAACAGAAAAGAAAAAAAATCTTCATTTTACCACACAAAAAAATGCAATTATTGTTTCTTGTCGAGTTTTTAGTTTATTGACGGACACTTTTTGTTTCCTCATTTGGTTGAGGAAATAACGGAAATGTTCCTTCCGGAGTTAAAATACTGCACGTGCTCTGGTTTGAGTCAGTGATTCGTTGTTAATCGTACGAAATTGGCTGTTTTGATGCCATGGCAGTAAGTAGTATTTGATTTATTCAGCTAAATAGGCCTAATAATTATGGTGTTATATTTTAATTCTTGAAAATCCCTAAGGGTCTAGATGTAAAATATTGCTTTAAAAATATAATAGGCCTAATAATTATGGTGTTATATTTTAATTCTTGAAAGTCCCTAAGAGTCTAGCATAAGGGTAATTTGTATTCATGCTTTCGTTGGGGTTATTTTTTGTAGAAACTTACTTATTGGTGACTGTAATTTGCTGTGTTCCATTTCCTGAGTTGGAAGTGGCTACGGAAGAACCGACCACGTGCACTGACAAGTGACTTTACTAATGGTGTTTATTTTGTGACTTTAGGAGACCGCCATTTATTTTACACTCGACTTGTGAGTCTGAAATTAATTTGCTGTTAAGGAAAAAGCTATACAATGAGCAATTTGTGCTGTGGCCACCGCCATTATCGAAACTCGACTTTTGAGTGTTATGAGCCTTTGAACGCAACGCCAATCCGAATGGAAGGGTTGCATCTGAAACAAAAGGTATTTTGGGCAGGTTTGACGAGCTAATTTCGTGTCCTGAAAGGCTCTTCCCAGGCCTTGTTTACTGAGCCGGATTGTGGAGCTGAATGTTTACATTTCGCGTCCTGTAACCGGAAAAACACTTTCTGCACTTGATGTCCATGAGTGGATCGTCAAATCCAACTGTTCTATCAGACAAAATTAACCCATGAACATTTAACAAATCACTGTACGTATTTCACCCTTGGTGTAGCCGTATATAACAGAACACTGAAGACGTTTCACACTTGGCACGATCCATTTAACAAAACGCATCTGTGTTTGTGTGTTTTTCTTAGAGCAAAGCCACATGAGGCTATCTGCGGAGCCCACCGAGGAGACTCGAACCCCTTATTTTAGCGTTGTAAATCCGGAGACAAACCGCTGTACTAGCGAAGGGGGGAGCTTAACAAAACGCACCATATTCTCCAGGTCAGATAAATTCCAAACTATTCAGTGCCGCTACATCCTGGTTTCACACTATCTACATCTATGTTTCAAAATGTAACTGTTTTCGACTTATGACGTCTCAGTTTGAAGTCATTTACGTATTTGGCTTTCTTTTTTTTTTACAATCTGTTGTTATGGCACACTAGAAGTTAAGCACACTTGTAAATATTACGTCTAAGTTTGTAATGAGCAACACCTTCAGTGTAGTTTGAAACTGTTTGTACTTAACAACAGTAATAACACTAACAATATCCCCATTCGTCTTGGTCCAGCATGACCAGGTGGGTTAAGGCGGTCCTTGGTCCGGCATAGCCAAGTGGGTTAAGGCGTTCCTTGGTCCGGTATGGCCAGGTGGGTTAAGGCGGTCCTTGGTCCGGCATGGCCAGGTGGGTTAAGGCGTTCCTTGGTCCGGCATGGCCAGGTGGGTTAAGGCGGTCCTTGGTCCGGCATGGCCAGGTGGGTTAAGGCGGTCCTTGGTCCGGCATGGCCAGGTGGGTTAAGGCGGTCCACTGGTAATGCGCATGTTGCTGGTTCTAATCCTGATCACACCAAACATGCTTGCCCTTTCAGCCGTTGGGGTGTTATAATGTGACTGTCAATCCCACTATTCTGTGGTAAAAGAGTAACCCACGAGTTGGCGGTGGGTAGTGATGACTAGTTGCTTTCCTTCTAGTTTTACGCTACTAAATTAGAGACGGCTAGCGCAGATAGCCCTCGTGTACCTTTGCGCGAAATTCAAAACCAAACAAACAAACCCATTCGTATTCTCGCAACAAAGAAGTACATAACAAAACTTATGTTCCTGAAACGAAACTTTTCGTCTGCGTGAAAACAAATCACTAAATAATTTATTACAAATGACTTCTCTGAACGTCCAAATGACCGGCTTATGTGAGCAAGCTAACTGTCTCTGTTCAGTTTAGAAACAAATATTTCATTGGTAAACACTCAGGGTTTAAGTCTTCAATGGATAACTCTTCGTATTATGTATTAAATATAATAAACTAATAGAAAATTCCCGATATAAATACGGTTTTGTTTGACTATGCTCTTACACATTTCGAATAAACAACTACTTAGAGTTAATGTTTTGTTTGTTTTTGGAATTTCGCACAAAGCTACTCGAGGGCTATCTGTGCTAGCCGTCCCTAATTTAGCAGTGTAAGACTAGAGGGAAGGCAGCTAGTCATCACCACCCACCGCCAACTCTTGGGCTACTCTTTTACCAACGAAAAGTGGGATTGACCGTCACATTATACACCCCCACGGCTGGGAGGGCGAGCATGTTTAGCGCGACCCGGGCGCGAACCCGCGATCCTCGGATTACGAGCGCACGCCTTAACGCGCTCGGCTATGCCAGGCCTTAGAGTTAATAAAGATTCGATATTTAGTTAAAAGTCATTTTAACATCATCTATATGAACTGTTCATAGATATTTTCATACACTGTTAATATAACACCCAACATACATTTTACACTCGTAATCTGAGGGTCGCGGGTTCGCATCTCCGTCGCCCCAAACATGCTCGCCCTTTCAGCCGTGAGGGCGTTATAACGTTACGGTCAATCCCCCTATTCGTTGGTAAAAGGGTAAACCCAAAAGTTGGCGGTGGTTGGTGATGACTAGCTGCCTTCCCTCTGGTCTTACACTGCTAAATTAGGGACGGCTAGCGCAGATAGCCCTTGAGTAGCTTTGTGCGAAATTCAGAAACAAACAAACAAACTAGTTATGTACATTATAACCTGATCTGAGAAACAAGAACAACTGCGTAAGTTTATCGTGATATTTAGATTCGAACAAAACTTTGTTTTCTAGAGATATACGTTGCTACTATCTTCCCTCTAATGTTTATTTTAATAATTTATTACGTTTCTGCTTGCAGTTATCAGACTTAAATTTGAGCCAAAATATGTTAAAACACAAATTAAGTGCCTTAATGAAAATAAATTTCATAAATATATGCAAAACTGTAAAAGTAGATGTAGTTATTCTGGAGTACGTGTGCTATACTTAATTATAAATTGTATATTTAATAAGAAATGGCTTAAGCTACACGGTCCAAAATATACTTTTATTTCGTAAACAAAAAATATTTTAATTTCATCTGAAAAATTTTTACAAGAGAGGAAACATACAAGCTAGTCGTGAAGGTAATCGTAGTTTCTACATCACTAAAGTTTACGAGAGCACATTTGTCTCCATTATCACATACTTTTTAGAGAACAGAATACCAACGGCAAGGCATGACCAGGTGGGTTAAGGCGTTCGACTCATATTCCAAGAGTCGCGGGTTCGAATCCCCGTCACACCACACGTGCTTGTCCTTTTAGCCATGCGGGCGTTATAATGTGATGGCCAATTCTACCATTCGTTGATAAAAGAGTAGCCCAAGAGTTGGCGGTAAACGGTGATGACTACCTAGCTGCCTTCCCTCTAGTCTTACACTGCAAAATTAGGGACGGCTAGCACAGATAGCCCTCGAGTAGCTTTGTGCGAATTTCCAAAACAAACAAACAAACTTACACTGCTAAGTTAGGGACAGCTTTGCGCAAAATTCAGAAACAAACAAGCAATCCCAAAATTTCATTCTTGATGAGTTTAAGCTGGTTAATAACAAATTGTTTGATATGTTTTTCTATGATAACCTAATTCTGTATAACTTCTGACTCCAGTTTTCATGCTCTGTCATCGATTATTTTCTTGTATTTTTTCTGAAAACCCAGCCAATGTAAGTTAAAGTTTTGTACACTTTAACGATTCACTAATTCAATAATTTTATTTAAAAACTTGCCCCACTACAATCCTACACTTTTAATTTCCACGTGCATTCTACAGAGCATGCGCTTATCTTATTCAGTGAGCTGTTTTTTTGTTGTTGTTTTTTCAAAAACAAGCGTGTTGAATTATGGGATTATATTTGTTATAAAGTTCGGTGTAAGGATTGGTTTGAGTTGAGGAAGGTAAGAGAGTGACGTACGTTTGGTTAGTCCAGTAAGGTCAGTTACTGATAGAGCTGCCGACTTTCTGAGTTCGGTACATTTAGAAGCCACAGAATTACGAGACATTTTAATCCGATATAAGGAAAGCAAGTGTGATTGGTGTGGTTTAGGGAGAAAACAAAAAACTGCCGGCGAAAGAAGGAACAATCACTCAACAACATTCACTAAACGAAACATCGCAACTTATTTTCATTTTTACAGTGCGAAACGTATTTAGCGCTGTGTCGTTGTTAAGTTTTTGACCTTCCGGTGTGCAGCCCGCAATGTTAAACACTTTATCATATACCTCCTAGACCTCATATTATCATTCAATCATTATTATACGGTGCCCATGTAAATTAGTGATGTCTTAGCGTTTATAATGCTTTGGATGTGTTAATCAAACTTACTGTAGCTGATGGGATTTAAAAACTGCTATGACAAGTTGTTTAAGACAAATTCGTGATTTTCATTGAAAGTAGATTATTAATTTGTCTCTTTTAAATAAAATGTAATTGTTAATTTCATTATTTTCAATTGGTTATAAAGGTATAATTTTTTTACTATTTTACCATGAGAGGAAAAACTCTATGCTATAATAACACAGTATTCAATCACATAGACCTACATTTATGTTTCTACAGATCGCTCTTATGGTACTTTGATCAGAACGTTCCTAAGTTGGGTAGTGGCGCCATCTGATGAAACCAAGTGATATTATTATTTTGTACTCTCTGTTGTATTCAATTAAAACTCAGTTACAATAGTACGTTTATAAAACATATATTTTTGTGTTGATGAAACCAGATTATTAACTCATTAGTACGTGTGATATTTTAAAACAGAATCACCAGAGAAAAACAGCCACGTATTTCAAAATGGATTATCGTCGGTATACCTATTCACAAAGAAACGTAGAAAATCAAGAAATCACCTTAGTTTTCTTATATACTGTACCCAGCATCAGTTTATATTGGAATGTATAATCAATATTAACAATTCTCTTACTTACTTCTTCGTATACTAATTTCAAACTTGGACTGACTATTGATCGATTCATTTTGATCCAACGAACTTTGAGTCTGATCAGTTTAAGGCTCTTCTATTCAACCAAAGAATAAATCCCTGTACAAAGTCACATAACCTTGACTACAACTGTGCTTTCATTACATATCTAAAACAGCGAATACCAACCAAATAATTAATTAAAAAACACCACTCTGTTGCTGAAACCGAGCGGTGTTGGCCTTTGGTGAAACTTATTACAAATTCCTTTAGGTTTTCATCACGAACCAACACTGATTAAAAACGAAGACCTATATACGTTTATATCTATGAATTAGTAAGTAAAGTCATTATATATAAGATCGCTGATTTTTGTTTACGAAGTTTTGTGTTGTTTTGTGGAAATTCAGAAGCACTTTTAGGCTACTACATATAAACTCGAGTTTTCATGGTCTCATTGGTAAATATGACCAAAAATGTTATAAAGTAAAATCTGTCTCTCTTCGGATTAGTAAATTCTGACAGACACGGTTATTTTCTTCCCCATCTTTTCACATTACTCTGTTAACGTAATGTTCTTCAAATAATAAAATAACTACTATCAGGATAGTTGTTCAAACATTTAGTAAAAATCACAATTAATTATAATTAGTTTTAATCATAAAACTTCTACGACCACTCTTCCTTCAATTACCATTCAAGTATCTTTACTGTTAGCGGGGTTTTCGGCCTTTATCCCAAGAACACCTCACAAGTTAGGCCTATTTAGCTAATTACTAAATAAAATATCGTAGAAGCAATTAATTAATTAGCGGATTACCTTGAAAGTTCTTACAATCAAAGAATTCCTGGAGAAGGTATATGTTTTTTTGTAAACTTTAAAACTAAAGAGAAAAATCCTGAATTTCCTGCTACTTGTGTCTTTTAAGATCAGCCCTGGCCCGGCATGGCCAGGTGGGTTAAGGCGTGCGACTCGTAATCCGAGAGGTACCGGGTTCACATTCCCGTCGCGCCAAACATGCGCCGTGGGTGCGTTGTAATGTGACGGTCAATCCCACTATTCGTTGGTAAAAGAGTAGCCCAAGAGTTTGCAATGGGTGATAATGACTAGCTGCCTTCCCTCTAATCTTACACTACTAAATTATGGACGGCTAGCGCAGATAGCTCTCGAGTAGCTTCGCGCGAATTTCAAAACAAATAATCAAACAGTCTGGTGGAAACTTCATTAATTTATATTACTAAAACCTTTCCACTTTAACTAATTTTAACCTTGGATCAGTAAAACGTGATTACAAAAGTGAAAACAAACGGAGAATCTGTTTCAATTTATTTTCGTGAAATATATTAAAGACAGTTTTCAGACTCTGCTGAAGCAACACACATAAAAGGGATGTCCTTAAGTTGTTTTCAAAGTTGAACTGAGAAGGGTTACTTTTAAAAGATAGTAATAATTTCCTTCTGCTTTTGTTATCTCTACAAAGAAGGTCGCAGACACACTCTTACTTGTCCCTTTGATGTATTTTGTTCATTGGTTGTCATTTCTTTCTACGCACTAATGTAACTAGGTCTCTTTTTGTTCTTCTAAAACGTAATGGGATGATTGGAATTTCACAATTATTAAAATTTCTAATTTTTCAAAAAAAACAAACAACTAACAAACGGGCTGTGAGGGGTAGAACTGTTAAGTGGAAAAAAAATGGCAAAAATACATGTTTGACGAAAACCTTATTAGAGAAAACAAATTCGAAACGATAAGTTCAACTGTGGGTAAAATCGTTTTTTTTTTCATTAGCCTCTTTCTCAGTCACATCCTTTCATATGTAAAACAAAACAAATGCTGTGTATTCACTTTCTTTCTATAGAAACGTCTTTCAATTGATTACCTCAAAGTAATGAAAAGTCGACTACTAATCTTCGTTGAATAATTCAAAGTATTAACACAGAGATAGATTCTTTTCATCTACTGAGTTCCAGTAACTGTGCTTTAATATTCATCGATCACGAGATTTTCATCTTTTGGTCTTGTCTCTGGTAAGTGGACTTCATTACGTATACATTTGGAATTAATCAAACCACAAGAAGACTTACTCTCAAACTGGTTGTCAAATCACTGTCTTCTTTCTTAACTTTTAATTTCAATATTCTGCTCGAGGTAACAAAATAAATTTTTGATTAATGGTGTTAAAGCTCTACGAACTAAATAAAATAAATAACAGCTCAGCATATGTTCCTTAAATATGGTTGAGTGAAGCTCAAAGAAACGCAACCCATCTCAGATAACCAAGTCAGATCTTTTTATAGACGCACGTGAGAGAAAATATTAAATAATTACGTAATCTCATAATCTTATGAGGTCACGGGTGATGTATGTTCACGTTCTTGAATACATATAGAAAATTAATACCTGCTAGATGATTCATTTCTGGGAACATTGGACTTACGTTTCTTATTACCATCCTGCACACGTCTTTGTTCTGCCTTACAAGTTTCACCATCCTACAAACGTCTTTGTTCTGCCTTACAAATTTCATCATCCTACAAACGTCTTTGTTCTACCTTACAACTTTCACCATCCTACATATATCTTTGTTCTGTCTTACAAGTTTCACCATCCTACATATATCTTTGTTCTGTCTTACAAGTTTCACCATCCTACACATATCTTTGTTCTGTCTTAGAAGATTCACCATCCTTTACACGTCTTTGTTCTGTCTTACAAGTTTAACCATCCTACATATATCTTTTTTCTGTCTTACAAGTTTCACCATCCTACATATATCTTTGTTCTGTCTTACAAGTTTCACCATAATACACATATTTTTGTTCTACCTTACAACTTTCACCATCCTGCATATATCTTTGTTCTGTCTGACAAGTTTCACCATCCTTTACACGTCGTTGTTTTGTCTTACAAGTTTCGCCATCCTACACACGTCTTTGTTCTGTCTTACAAGTTTCACCATCCTACACACGTCTTTGTTTTGTCTTACAAGTTTCACTATCCTACACACGTCTTTGTTCTACCTTACAACTTTCACCATCCTACACATATCTTTGTTCTGCCTTACAACTTTCACCATCCTACATATATCTTTGTTCTGTTTTACAAGTTTCACCATCATTTACACGTCGTTGTTTTAACTTACAAGTTTCACCATCCTACACACGTCTTTGTTCTGTCTTACAAGTTTCACCATCCTACACACGTCTTTGTTTTGTCTTAGAAGATTCACCATCCTTTACACGTCTTTGTTCTGTCTTACAAGTTTAACCATCTTACATATATCTTTGTTCTGTCTTACAAGTTTCACCATAATACACATATTTTTGTTCTACCTTACAACTTTCACCATCCTGCATATATCTTTGTTCTGTCTGACAAGTTTCACCATTCTACATATATCTTTGTTCTGTCTTACAAGTTTCACCATCCTACACACGTCTTTGTTTTGCCTTACAACTTTCACCATCCTACATACATCTTTGTTTTGTCTTACAAGTTTCACTATCCGACACACGTCTTTGTTCTGCCTTACAAGTTTCACCATTCTACACTCGTCTTTGTTTTAGTAGCAGTTTCTGATACAGTACAATGTCTAATTCAAGTTTTAGTAGCAGTTTCAGCTTGTAATGCACATCCTGGTTATTTGGATGATTATGTCACAATATTCGTCATTTCTGTATCAGCCATTCCGACTCGGTGCGTGTTAATGTTTGTCATTATGGTGTTGTTGATACACACGTTATTCACATCAAAATCAAACTACAATTAGTTATATGTATGCACGAAATACATGCGTGTATTAATACGTTGTCTTCAAGTGGCAAAACTAACATAGTCCTTAATTAAATAAACTTATAGAGTAATTTATTGTATGCATAAAAGTCTCTCGGTGGGTAAAAGTTAGGTTTATGAGCTCACAAATCTAAAATCTGGGGTTCGATTTCACATCACTTTGAATCAAACATATAATAAAGTACACATAATTAATTGAAACAATGTTACGAGCATGCTAATGTGTATCAAACATGTAATCTTAACCTCTGCTATCATCATTATATATAAGGCCCGACATGGCCAGGTGGGTTAAGGCGTTCGACTCGTGATCTGAAGTTCGCAGGTTTGAGTCCCTGTCGCACCAAACATGTTCGCCCTTTCAGCCGAGTAATAGTGACGATCAATCCCACTATTCGTTGGTAAAAGAGTAGCCCAAGAGTTGGCGGTGGGTGGTGATGACTAGCTAGCTGCCTTCCTTCTGGTCTTACACTGCAAAATTAGGGACGGCTAGCACAGATAGCTCTCGAGTAGCTTTGTGCAAAATTCAAAAACAAACAAATCGTAATCTGAAGTTTTATGTTCGAGTCCCTGTTTCACCAAACATTCTCGCCCTTTCAGCTGTTGGGGCGTTATAATGTTACCGTAAATCCCACTATTCGTTGATAAAAGATTAGCCCAAGAGTTGACGGTGGGTTGTGAGGACTAGCTAGCTGCCTTCCCTCTGGTCTTAAACTGCTGAATTATGGACGGGTAGCGTAGATCCCCGTCATGTAGTTTTGCGCAAAATTCAGAACAAACGAAGCCAAACAAACCTCTAACTGGTCAAATCTGTATTCTGTAAATGAGATTTTCATGTAAATAGTCCGAACTTGTGTTTACCCTAATAATCCCTTCTTCACACACTCAGTTCTAACTTCACAAATATTAAACGCCTCTCTTGTTTAATTATCACCATTTTCAGCTTGATAATGTTCATGTAAGTCTGTCTTTATCAACGTCCGATTTTATGGCTGTAATATAAAGCGTTATACATTCGTCTTTACTCAAGCAATGATAATTAAAGACACTAAAAGACACATTTTCCCAGTGTTATCCACATTCGTTGAGACGTTCGTAAGATAAGTATTGTGTGAACTATTTTAAAAATCGCTCCACTGCTGTATCTGATAATACTAAACAAGTATTAGGATTAATACTTTAGGGTTATGGATTGTCTCACATAGAGTTCTACAGAAAGTGTTAAAGCAAAGTTGCTTTATCGACTCACATTGCCACACTTAAATTACATGAAGAGTACTTTAAGTTCACAACATCAGTGAGTAAGTTTTGTGTTATAAATCAAACACGTTTGTCACAAAGTAATTTTTTATAATAAATATTTAAAAATCTTTAATTTTGTTAACAAATAAATAATTATTTTATTTTATAAAAAAATGAAATAAGTGCTTTGTGCTGCCATCTAGTACTGAATTTTGGAACAAGGAGGGAAATAATTATATACTCTTCAACACAAACAACGAAAAATATTTAATTTTGTTAACAAATAAATAATTATTTTATTTTATAAAAAAAATGCAATAACGCTTTGTGCTGTCATCTAGTACTGATATTGGGAATAAGGAGGAAATTAATTATATACTCCTTAACACAAACAACGAAAATTGAAACTGACAACGTTAATGGGTTTCCTTTTCTAAATGTCGCTCAGGAACAACATTTATAAATGCTTTAAAATAATAGTATTTTTTTCTGCCATCTTTGTCTTTTTTTTAAATAATCACAGTTGTGCAGAGGGATAATAACAGATTCAAAATAGATGCTGAAAACTTTGATATAAAGAGACACTTTTCTGTGCAAAAACGGCTCGTTTGGGTTGAGAAAATATTTTAAAAAGAAGAGCGAACAACGTTTCGACCTCCTTCGGTCATCGTCAGGTTCACAAAGAAAGAGGTAACTGACCGGAAGCTGACCACATGTTCGGAAGGGGTTGTGTAACTGAGTGTCGCAATGCAGAGGGCGGGGTTAGATGTTTGAATATATAATTTTATCTATAATATTAATATAGGTATAATGGCGTTCCTTTATATTGGTTTATTTTGGGTTTAAGTTGTTGTATAAGTATGGCTTCTATAATTTTGCGTTTGTTTATGTTTGTTTCTTTATTTAGTATTTTAGTGTTTTCTATGGTTATGTTGTGTTTATTTGACTTGCAGTGTTCGAAAACGTGTGAAGGTGACTTTTTATGTTCTTTGAATCTGGTTTCCATTTTTCTATATATTTCTCCAATATAGAAGTCGTGGCAGTTATCACATTGTATTTTATAAATAATGTTGGTGTGGTGTTTGTCAGTGTAGTTCTTACATAGTATAGACCTCAGTTTTGTGCCTGGTTTTTGAATAAATTTAGTATTAATTGGAATGTTATATTTTTTACTAGTTTTTGCCAAATGTTGGTTATTTGTTTGCTGATGTCAGGAATATATGGTATACAGCAGTATATGGTTTCGTGATTTTTCGATTCGTGAGATATATTTACTTTTGTTGGTTGATTTTGGTTTTTCTTTCGGTGTGTGCGTTTAATGTTATCTCTGGTTTGTGGAGGAAACTTATTGATGTTGATGAAGTATTGTTTTATTTTGTCTAATTCATCGTTAATTTTATCTGATGAACATAGTTTTATGGCTGTGTTTATTTGGTTTCTTAGTATGTTGAGTTTTTGTTTTTTTGTGCGTAGTCCAGAGGAATGTATAGTCCAGTATAAGGATTTGTCGGTAGATTTCTGTTTTAAATTGTGTATCGGTTCTTGTAATTTTAAGATTAAGAAATGATATTTGATTGCTTTCTTCCTGTTCACATGTGAAGTTAATGTTGGGATGTATAGAGTTAATGTGAGTGAAAAAGTTAAGTATGTGTTCTGTAGATTTGAATCCCGCAACCGTGTCATCTACATATCTGTACCAGTATAGTAGTGGATGTAATGCTGTATTAATTGCTTGTGTTTCAATTTGTGTCATAAAAATATTAGCTAGAACTGGTGATACTGGGTTGTCCATGCTTAGGCTATTTGTTTGTATATAGTTTTGGTTGTTGAACATGAAGTTTATCTTTATCGTGGTGAATTCTATGAGGGTTGCTAACTGGTTACTGGGAATGTCTATAATTGGGTTAGGGTCTCGGATATAGAGTTCTAAGGCTATCTTGCAGGCTTCTGGTGTTGGAACTTCTTTGAAGAGGGATATAACATCGAAACGGGCCTTTAAGGCTTTATGATTAAGTTGATTTAGATTAGACTTGAAATTAAAAGAGTCTTTGATGAATGAGCTGGCTGATGTTACATATTTGGAGAATGCCCATGCTATGTATTTACCAAGATTGTAATTAAACGATTCATACGTGGACATTATTGGTCGTAATGGACAATCTGGTTTATAAGGTTTGGGGATGCCGTATATTTGCGGTGTGCGTGAGTCGGTTTTACGTAGGTAGGAATAAAGTGTTTGTGAAATTGTGTTGGCTTTTTTCATTTGTAGTAGTAATTTGTTCAGTTGCGTCTCGTGTGTCTTTGTTGGATTTGTGTGTATTGGTTTAAATTTGTTCGTGTTTGATAGAATGTTATTCAATTTTTGTATGTATTCATTCGTGTTCATTATTACTATCGCGTTATCTTTATCTGCTTTTAGAATTTTTATGTTTATGTCTCGTTTTAGGTTTTAAATGGAATTAATGTCTCTTTTTGTAAGATTGTTTTTATAGTTTTCTGTTTTGTGAAATTATGTTGATGGTTTTGTAAGAAAATTCTTTGAAAAAATCGTTTAAGATGTTGTTTTTAGGTGTTTCTGGAAAATATAAATTTTTAATTTTACCTGGGAAGTTTGGCTGTTGGATGTCAATGAAATTATCTAAGTTGTCTTTTTTTCTCTTGGTTGTTTTTGGTTTTTCTTTGTTTCTGTTTTCTGTGGAAAGTATCACAAGTCTCCTGGCTAGGTCTTCTAAACATGTTTTGATTTCTATGGTTGGAATGTACCTTGGTGCTATTGCGAAGTTGAGTCCTTTGTTAAGTAGATGTATCTCGTCTGTGTTTAATTGTCGGTCGGATCTGTTAATTATGAGGTTAGTCAACGGTTTGTCGTTTTGGTGTCTTTTCTGTTGTTTACATCTTAGTTTCTCTAGTTTTTGTTTCAGCAGATCTTTTTGTCTCTGTCATTCCAAGTGTTGATTTGGTTTATGTTTCGCTGTATAACTCCGTAAATCTCTGGTTTAATGCAGCATGCTAGTTGATGGTCTAGGTTCATTTTTTGTTTTTGTATGTCATGTAGTTCTTTGTATTTTGTGTTCAACATGGCTTTAAGTAGTTTTTTCTGTAAATTTTGGATAATGTTTGTGTATTTATTAAAATTTTTTGAAAGTTTAACCTTTACAAAATTAGGGGTTAGTTGTTCCTTTCTACATTTTTGAATAAAATTGATGTCATTTCTTCTATTAATGATTCGTTGGTTTAAATTTCTTAGTTTCTTAACGATCGTGTGAACGTGTACTGTTATTAGTGGTGTACTGTATGCTTGGTCAGACATAATGGAAACAGGTAAGTACAAATACACTGAGAAAAACACGAAAACTTACACTTCTCGAACAATCGCCATGATGAAATAACAATCAGTTATGTCGAGAAACCCACATGTTGAAAATTGTCTATGCAAAAACGGCTCGTTTGGGTTGAGAAAATATTTTAAATAGAAGAGCGAACAACGTTTTGACCTTCTTCGGTCATCGTCAGGTTCACAAAGAAAGATGTAACTGACCGGAAGCTGACCACATGTTTGGAAGGGGTTGTGTAACTGAGTGTCGCAATGTAGAGGGCGGGGTTAGATGTTTGAATATATAATTTTATCTATAATATTAATATAGGTATATCCACCACTATACTGGTACAGATATGTAGATGACACGGTTGCGGGATTCGAATCTACAGAACACACACTTAATTTTTTCAATCACATTAACTCTATACATCCCAACATTAACTTCACATGTGAACAGGAAGAAAGCAATCAAATATCATTTCTTAACCTCAAAATTATAAGAACCGACACACAATTCAAAACAGAAAACAAACCGAAAAATCACCCATACTGGACTATACATTCCTTGGGACTCAGCACATGAAACAAAACTCAACATACTAAGAAACCAGATAAACACAGCCATAAAACTATGCTCACCAGATAAAATTAACGATGAATTAGACAAAATAAAACAATACTTCATCAACATCAATAAGTTTCCTCCACAAACCAGAGATAACATTAAACGCACACACCTAGACAGAAAGCAAAATCAACCAACAAATGTAAATATATCTCACGAATCAAAAATTCACGAAACCATATACTGCTGTATACCATATATTCCTGACATCAGCAAACAAATAACCAACATTTGGCAAAAACTAGTAACAAAATATAACATTCCAATTAATACTAAATTTATTCAAAAACCAGGCACAAAACTGAGGTCTATACTATGTAAGAACTACACTGACAAACACAACACCAACATTATTTATAAAATACAATGTGATAACTGCCACGACTTCTATATTGGAGAAATAAGTAGAAAAATGGAAACCAGATTCAAAGAACATAAAAAGTCACCTTCACACGTTTTCGAACACTGCAAGTCAAATAAACACAACATAACCATAGAAAACACTAAAATACTAAATAAAGAAACAAACATAAACAAACGCAAAATTATAGAAGCCTTACTTATACAACAACTTAAACCCAAAATAAACCAATATAAAGGAACGCCATTATACCTATATTAATATTATAGATAAAATTATATATTCAAACATCTAACCCCGCCCTCTGCATTGCGACACTCAGTTACACAACCCCTTCCAAACATGTGGCCAACTTCCGGTCAGTTACCTCTTTCTTTGTGAACCTGACGATGACCGAAGAAGGTCGAAACGTTGTTCGCTTTTCTTTTTAAAATATTTTCTCAACCCAAACGAGTCGTTTTTGCATAGAAAATTCTCAACAAGTGGGTTTCTCGACATCACTGATAAAGAGACACTATTAAACTATTTGCACAAAGTTCTGAATGTAGAGATTGAATTTTTTATATTATTTACATTTACGATGGAATTCTGGTTTGACACAAAAGACTGTTTTAAAATGTTAAACGAGAGAAAGCTTGATGGTTAAGAACGTAAAATAATGATAAAATATATATTAGTCATTCATAAGGCACTACTGCTATATTAACTATTTGATATATCAAGAAATAGGAGACAGATATTAACTTATAGAACTTTTTGCAATGCATTTCATTGGTCAGAAAAACTATTACAGTTTGTTTGTAGAAATTCCAAAAACCAAGGAGTGGGCTTTCCAAGTGCAGCTTCCGTAATTTTGAACTGACTCACTAAACGGAAGGTAACTGATCGAAACGTTTTGCAGAGGGACTCGAACCTTGGATCAATAGTCGGTAGCATTAACAACTATTTGTTTACGACCTCTTTTACTCTTTGTGATGCTGAATTTTGATTCGGTCGGTTCATGACGATTGTAATTACGCTACTGCCATCTAGCGATACGTATAATAACTAATAAAATTAAATTTACAGTACATTACGAAGCTTTGTTTGTTTTTTGAATTTCACGCAAAGCTACACGAGGGCTATCTTCGCTAGCCCTCCATAATTTAGCAGTGTAAAACTAGAGGGAAAGCAGCTAGTCATCACCACCTACCGTCAATGAATAGTGGGATTGAACGTAACGGCTGAAAGGGCGAAGCATGTTTGGTGTGACCGAGATTCGAACCAGTGACCCTCGGATTACTACTCGAACGTCTTATCCCTCTTGGCCATGTCAGGCCTTGTGTATAATGATGATAGCATAGGTTGAGATTACAGGTTTGATATACATAAGAATGTTCCTAAACATCGTTTCAATTAATTATGTGTACTTGATTATATGTTTGATGCAAAGTGTTTACGAGTCGAATGTCTTATCACGCTTGGCCATACCAGGCCTATTACAAGGCACTTTCATAAACCAGAAAAATGTTTAATCTACTAAAGGCTTCTTAAACTCCCAGAATAGTTTAATCGTTATTCGTGATGGTCGAAATAAGTTATGTAACTGCAATATTGCCATCTAGCGGTTGTCTTAATGACTAGAAGAATTATCAAACAATGCAATTTTCAAAATCAAACATCTAATTCCAATTCGAGATCCATCACTGCACGCACTGCCTTCACGTTTAGCTTGTAAGCGATTCATAAAAATCTGTTCTTGCACACATGTACAAAACTACAAAAATTATGAACAACAGATATCCAAAAAGCTTTTATAAAGACGTCGCACGACCCCATATCACCTGATACGCGACTATACGAAGACTTAATTGTGGTAGTTAATAACTTCTGACCAAAAGAAAGCTGAATACCTTTACATATCAGAATTGAAAAACGAAACTATAACCTAACGAAGTCGCATTCTTTATAACAAACTGACGAAAAATACATATTATAATCCGAAACACAAAGTTTTTTCGTGTAACGTTACAAATTCATTACAATGTGTTATTATCGCCATCTGTCGATACAAACATGCATTAATTCTTCAGTTGGATTATTTCTCTATTTATGATTTTATTGACTGGAAAACTTTGCGTCAGAACATTGTCACATTAGATGACCTCTCTAAACGTTTTTACATCCCTTATCTTTGTTTCTAATTTCGCTACTCGAGGGCCGCTTTTAATTTAGAAGTAAAATATTAGACGGTAGGCACCTCTTACCCGCTCGTGCAATTCTTTTACCTCCGAATATTGAGGTAATGGAAGAAATGCGATGATATTTTTTATTTTCTTACATTCGATTAATTTAACATGTCAGTAGTCCATTAAATTGGATTTGTTTTCATTAAACCAATCATTGGTTTGTTTTGAATTTCGCGCAAAGCTACTCAGGAGCTATCTGCGCTACTTCTCCATAGTTCAGCAGTGAAACACTAGAGGGAAGGCTGCTAGTCATCATCACCCACCGCCAACTCTTTCGCCACTCATTTTTCAGAAAAATAGTGGGATTGACCGTCACATTATAACACCCCAACGGTTGAAAGGGTGAGCATGTTTGGTGCGACCGCGATTCGAACCCACAATCCTCGGACTACGAGTCTGATGCCTCAACCACCTAGTCATGCTGGTATTTAACCCATAATCTATCAACATAAGAACATCGTGGTCTAGCTCTTTCTTCTTTACTTTCTTTACTTTAAAATTGTTAGAAGATATCAATAAATGTATTCCATGTGTATCATATAAACCAATTAACAGCTTATATGTTTTTCACTTTTCTTTTAATTTACCCAATCGAGCCAAAAATCAGAGCTGAGTAAAAATAGAATTTCAAATCTATCTTTTATCTTCTAACGTTCGCCACTCAATAAAACTTTCTTTCTGTACCAAAACTAATCAGTTGTGATGGATTCACTACTCAATAAGATTTTCTTTCTGCATCAGAACTAATCAGTTGTGATGGATTAACTGCTCAACAAGATTTTCTTTCTGTACCAAAACTAATCAGTTGTGATGGATTAACTGCTCAACAAGATTTTCTTTCTGTACCAAAACTAATCAGTTGTGATGGATTAACTGCTCAACAAGATTTTCTTTCTGTACCAAAACTAATCAGTTGTGATGGATTAACTGCTCAACAAGATTTTCCTTCTGTACCAGAACTAATCAGTTGTGATGGATTAACTGCTCAACAAGATTTTCCTTCTGTACCAGAACTAATCAGTTGTGATGGATTAACTGCTCAACAAGATTTTCTTTCTGTACCAAAACTAATCAGTTGTGATGGATTAACTGCTCAACAAGATTTTCCTTCTGTACCAGAACTAATCAGTTGTGATGGATTAACTGCTCAACAAGATTTTCCTTCTGTACCAGAACTAATCAGTTGTGATGGATTAACTGCTCAACAAGATTTTCTTTCTGTACCAAAACTAATCAGTTGTGATGGATTAACTGCTCAACAAGATTTTCCTTCTGTACCAAAACTAATCAGTTGTGATGGATTAACTGCTCAACAAGATTTTCTTTCTGTACCAAAACTAATCAGTTGTGATGGATTAACTGCTCAACAAGATTTTCTTTCTGTACTAAAACTAATCAGTTGTGATGGATTAACTGCTCAACAAGATTTTCCTTCTGTACTAAAACTAATCAGTTGTGATGGATTAACTGCTCAACAAGATTTTCTTTCTGTACCAAAACTAATCAGTTGTGATGGATTAACTGCTCAACAAGATTTTACTTTTGTACCAGAACTAATCAGTTGTGATGGATTAACTGCTCAACAAGATTTTCTTTCTGTACCAAAACTAATCAGTTGTGGTGGATTAACTGCTCAACATGATTTTTCTTCTGTAGCAGAACTAATCAGTTGTAATGAATTAACTGCTCAACAAGATTTTACTTTTGTACCAGAACTAATCAGTTGTAATGAATTAACTGCTTAACAAGATTTTACTTCTGTAACAGAACTAATCAGTTGTGATGGATTAACTGCTCAACAAGATTTTACTTTTGTACCAGAACTAATCAGTTGTAATGAATTAACTGCTTAACAAGATTTTACTTCTGTAGCAGAACTAATCAGTTGTGATGGATTAACTGCTTAACAAGATTTTACTTTTGTACCAGAACTAATCAGTTGTGATGGATTAACTGCTTAACAAGATTTTACTTCTGTAGCAGAACTAATCAGTTGTGATGGATTAACTGCTCAACAAGATTTTACTTTTGTACCAAAACTAATCAGTTGTGATGGATTAACTGCTCAACATGATTTTTCTTCTGTAGCAGAACTAATCAGTTGTAATGAATTAACTGCTCAACAAGATTTTACTTTTGTACCAGAACTAATCAGTTGTAATGAATTAACTGCTTAACAAGATTTTACTTCTGTAACAGAACTAATCAGTTGTGATGGATTAACTGCTTAACAAGATTTTACTTTTGTACCAGAACTAATCAGTTGTAATGAATTAACTGCTTAACAAGATTTTACTTCTGTAGCAGAACTAATCAGTTGTGATGGATTAACTGCTCAACAAGATTTTCTTTCTGTACCAAAACTAATCAGTTGTGATGGATTAACTGCTCAACATGATTTTTCTTCTGTAGCAGAACTAATCAGTTGTAATGAATTAACTGCTCAACAAGATTTTACTTTTGTACCAGAACTAATCAGTTGTAATGAATTAACTGCTTAACAAGATTTTACTTCTGTAACAGAACTAATCAGTTGTGATGGATTAACTGCTCAACAAGATTTTACTTTTGTACCAGAACTAATCAGTTGTAATGAATTAACTGCTTAACAAGATTTTACTTCTGTAGCAGAACTAATCAGTTGTGATGGATTAACTGCTTAACAAGATTTTACTTTTGTACCAGAACTAATCAGTTGTAATGAATTAACTGCTTAACAAGATTTTACTTCTGTAGCAGAACTAATCAGTTGTGATGGATTAACTGCTCAACAAGATTTTCTTTCTGTACCAAAACTAATCAGTTGTGATGGATTAACTGCTCAACATGATTTTTCTTCTGTAGCAGAACTAATCAGTTGTAATGAATTAACTGCTCAACAAGATTTTACTTTTGTACCAGAACTAATCAGTTGTAATGAATTAACTGCTTAACAAGATTTTACTTCTGTAACAGAACTAATCAGTTGTGATGGATTAACTGCTCAACAATATTTTCTTTCTGTATCAGAACTAATCAGTTGTGATGGATTAACTGCTCAACAAGATTTTCTTTCTGTACCAAAACTAATCAGTTGTGATGGATTAACTGCTCAACAAGATTTTCCTTCTGTACCAGAACTAATCAGTTGTTATAGAAAATGGGAGATTAAATATTTTTGTTTTTCTTTGTCTAATTTCCTTTCATTCCTATGGAACGAATGGCTTGCAGATGGTTACAACCTCTCTTTGGCCATGAGATACAACTGCAGGGTATTATAGTGTTTGTGAATAACAAAGGCATCATTAGATAGTTAAAAGGTATGGGGTTCGAACCCAAAGGCGTGGGAATTTTGGTGTTTCATTGTGATATCAATTAAAGTTTACTATTCTGAATTTTAAACACACAGACTGGGTATTCCGGTCATCATCAGATTTAATTTTGATACAGATCCTTTATGTGTGCATCAGTTTCCTGCAACATCTCTGATGGATAATATATGAGAAATGTTTTTATTTTTTGTAATAAAGAGGTGTTCAAGTAAAAAACTGGAAAATGAAAACATCCCCCAGATAATGTAAGTATATGAAAGCTCATTTTTCATTATGGATTCATCGTGTTATGGATCCCCTTCTGGAAGAGACGTTCCATACATTTTGAAAAGCTATTCAACTGAAGGAAACACCTTTCGTGTATTTTTTGTATAGCAAAACCAAAAAAGGGTTCTCTGCTCAAACACCTTTCGTACGATATCAGTCGGGAAACTGTGTTAAGAGGTAATGCAAAGGCGGAGGCCTAATAAGTAGAGAATAATCACATCCAGATCCCAAATGTTTCTATTAAGATCCCATAGAAAATTGATTCTTTGAGTCGAGTACTGGAGAGTGCGTCTTCTGTATTAGATGGTCATCGAAAGTGACTCCATAATATGTAACTACATTAAGAGCGTGTGTGTGTGATTTTTTATAGCAAAGCCATATTGGGCTATCTGCTGAGTTCACGGAGGGGAATCGAACCCTGATTTTAGCCCTGTAAGTTCGTAGACTTACTGCTGTACTAGCGGGGAACAAACTACATTAGGTAGTTGTGAAGGAACGCTATCTTACTAAACATTAAAGATATTAAAGTTTGGATGTGATCAAAATTCTTTTATTCTTAGAACAAGCTTTGATCCAATGGGGATTAATTAATTAATTAATTATAAGTCACCAGTGGCTGCACCAAAAACATCAGTGATTAACTGTTGTCCATAGTCACTATAAAGTTATTGTTAGCAGACTGAAAAATATGTGTTGAACGTGGAGGTTATGACACGCTTAAGCCACACAGGACACAAAGGAAGGACCTGAACATTGTGAAACGTTTACATTGAAAAGCAAAGACGTTTGAGAAAATAGCAGATATAGAAATGACTGTCTGACTTTTCGTGAAGAATAAACTTATGACCCGAACATAAGAAAGTGAGAGAGACACAAAACGTATCGAGAGAATCAGAGTACGATACGAAACTGAATCAAATTATTTTACAAAATGAAAACAGAATCATACAAAAAGGTTAATTACAATATATTCTACGAAATACTATTTATATATATAGTATGTTCTTCCCAATGTTACTGTTATAAACAATAAAAGCAGGCGAAGAACTGATAGACCAATTGGCCGCTTGTCGTTTGTATTACTCATCGAAATGCTCGTGCATTAGGAAGAAAACTGGTTTTAGCTCGTTAAATGTTTGTATGTATGTATAGAAGTGCTCTTACGGTATACGGTAACTCACTCCTACCCAAGAAGTAGAGACTGGAAGACATATTAACTTCAGCAAAACATTAGTAAGACTGTATACATCTAACAGAGATAGCAATTGGAAATGTCATCCTAAAGGACATCTTGTTTCAAGTTTAAAATGTCTCCAGTTTTATACTACTGACCAAATAAAAATACATCATTGCAGCCAGTAACACCCACTACAACTAGAGCTTCATTCTGCAATAAAAGGACTGTCTGTCACTTCTATAACGCACCCACAGCTTGATAGTGTGGACATGTTTAGTAGCATCCATTCTCGAATCTTCGGTTTTTCAATCCATTGTTCAATACACTAGCCACTAGGTAGCATCATATTCAGCAAGTTATCTTGGCTACTGCAGGTTATGACCCGAAATGACCTTCTTTCATATGTAACTCATTCGTCTAAACTGTAAATATAATAGTAAGTAAATAAATTTCATTCTATTCAACAAACCAAGGTTAAAGTTTCTCGTGAACTAAGGATTTCTTCAAAATCAAAATTAACTTTGATTTCTACTTGTCAATATTTACTAATTTGGGCTGTAAAATAAGCATATGTCAGTTATGAAACCTACTACCAAACCAAACTATAACTACGTGTTTTCCCGTAGCGTCTTTTGTCACTTTTACAATAAGATACGTGAAAGAATTTTTGAAAACAAGTACGAAATACAAAAGTCACTACAAATCTCTGTTAGTTGAATAATCTGTGTAGAGATGGCGCCATCAGTTAAGAATTTGAGTAGAAACATTTATATTCGAACCAAGTGTTAAACAAACTGGTTTGTTTGTTTTTTTTCGTTTTTTTAAGAACAATGTACTTTATCTCGCATAAATACTGGTTAAAACTTACTTAACTTTACAATTTACTCTCTAAAGCTTACCACTGACTCCACCGTTAATGTTTGGAAACAAGTGACAATAATTGTATTTCACAGCTAATTAATTTTCTTATTGTACGATAGTTTCCTTTTAATCAAACCTTTACGAATTTAAAAATTATGTAACAGCAGTATTCGATATCAGTCTCTCTTCTCGCAAGTCATTACTTTAAAGGACCTTCGTTCAAACATAACTTAAGTCATTACCTAAAATTGACATAACTTGTCAATCTGAAGAAACTGACACTGCGCGAGCGCGCGCGTGTGGTTTGGTTTGTTTTAAATTTCACGCAAAGCTACACGAAGGCTATCTGCGGTAACCGTCCCTAATGAAACAGTGTAAGACTAGAGGGAAGAAAGCTAGTCATCAACACCCACCACCAGTTCTTGGGCTACTCTTTACTAAAGCATAATGGGATTGACTGTCACATTATGACGCCCCCACGGCTGAAAGGGCGAGCATAAACATGCGATGGGGATTTGAACCTGCGACTCTCGAATTACGAGTCAAGTGCCTTAACTATCTGGCCATGTTCTGTCTGTGTGTGTGTGTTTCCACTTATAACTGAAAAGCATTTTATTAAACTTAAAATGTGCCCTTTATATTCTGGGAAGTAACGCAAGGTAATCGCGTTTGAACCTGGCCCTCTCTGTGTCACTGTGTAGGTCTGGGTCTTCCCTGTGCCTTGAGTAGAAACGTGAATAAAGTATTACATCTAACGTGTCTGAAATTACTTTTACTATTAAAACACAACGAGCAACATTTAAATACTGTTTATAAATACTTCTAAACAACTATGTATTTCTCAACAATATGTAAATGTTATGCGCAGATGATAGTTTTAACATACAAGAACACTTATTAGAATCTATAACACTTAGGGTTAAAGCTTCGTCGTCCACAAGAAAACTGAAAACAACACTTAGGGTTAAAGCTTCATCGTTTACGAGAAAACCAAACAACAAAAGGTAAAAGACTGCGATTTTCATTTAAGACACCAATGAGGGTTAGCTCGCCATGGTCACGTGGTTAGAACACTTGATCCGCAATCTGATGGTCTGGGGTCCGAATCCCCGGCCCACCAAATATGTTCACCCTTTCACGAGGACGGTAATATGTGATGAACAATCCCACTAGTCGAGTAAAAGAGTAGCCCAAGAATTATCAGTGAGTTTAGTTGGATTATAGCTGTTAAGTTCAAACCACTTTAACCAGTGGAGACTTCACCACTTTTCAAGGTGTTCTTTTGTTTATTTTCTTTTATCAGTGTAGTTATAATACAGAGAAAGATACTAGAAGTATTTGACAACGTCTGATATGCTGCATAATTTCTATATCGTTGTACACTTTTACCATTTAAGAAACATCATCGGTCAAACTTTATGGTTTCGTGCTATTAAAAAAAAAAGTGTTGTTAGATCTGTGTGGAAAACACAAGAGAAAAGGAAACAAAACTCTCTTTCTCGGTGTTACAGCGGCAAGTCTGTGGCCTTACAATGCTAAAATCCAAGAATCGATTCTCCACAGCAGATAACTCAATGTAACAAGTAAACAGACGACAGCCTGATTTCAGAAGATTTCGTGCCTCCAATGGCTCAGCGGTACGTCTGCGGACTTACAACGCTAAAAACTGGGTTTCGATACCCGTGGTGGGCAGAGCACAGATAGCCCATTGTGTAGCTTTGTGCTTAATTCACAACAACAACAGAAGACCTGGAGTTAACGTTATATCTTAAGACGACTTCTAACCCGTATGTACAAAGTGATTATAGTGAAGGTTCCATACCTGAGGACGACAGGAACACTCAGTCACGCAGTATTGATCAAATCCGTCTGTCAAAAAATACGAATGTATGTTCGTCTTTATCAATGAACACAAATAATTTTTGGCAGGACAATAAGAGGTAATAGTCTACATAAATCCACCAACTTTCACGAAATCACGATTATTTCTGACTAAGTTATAGAGAAAAACAACGACAAAAATCTGTTTCCATGGTAACAGATAGGGATTTTGTACCTCCAAACGCCTGATATGGGTAGTAACACTTTCATTGATAAGCAAAGAACAACGTTTCGACCTTTCTAGGTCATCTTCTGATTAATATCCACACCAGCCGTTCTGTGATACATTTTTATTTCAAGTGGATTTCTGGTCATCAAAAGCTAGGGATTTTATTTTTATATTTTTAGGTTTTCGTGATATTGCTGTGACCTTTACCCTCCAAAAGGTAATCATTTCTGAGTTGGGTCATAGTTCAAGCAAATACCAACTTTGTCCAAATACATTCAGAAAGACAAACCTTGCTGACAACACATACGCACACAGGAAAGAATACGCAACTTTCGTCACGTTCAGAAGTGAAAGCGATCAAAATATCTTAGAAAATACTCATTCGTTGAGAACAAAACCCCCACCAGAAACACATTGACATTCGTGTTTTATCCAGGACACTTTGGATATAATTCAGGTCAATTTAGAGCTGTATTATGTCGCACACGAGTTATGTTTCTGATAAGATACAAGCTATTTTTAGAGTCTATTCTTTTCTCTCAAACTTTAATCGCTTTTGTTTACTGGTTTCTTTTTCTTTCAACAACCTGATAAATACATTTCGCGTGGGAATATAGAGTGTGTATCTGAGTGTGTGTTTTTTTATAGCAAAGCCACATCGAGCTATCTGCTGAATACACTGAGGGACACAGGCTTAGAAATTCTGTGACTCTTAATTTTAGACCTAACCTCGTAAAGGTCATGTACATATGACAATTAAGGGGTATAACCAAGTGGACTTAAACGAAACAAAACTAATAATGATATATTACATTGCGACACATCGTATTACGTGGTTTATTGTTCTTGGATACGAGTAAAAACAAATTAATAAAACTCATCCACGATTAAACCATTACAAGAAGGAATAAAAATAATGTATAAACCAACAGCAGTAATTCTGTAACACAGTGTATAACGTGCTATGGTTTATAACTTTACATTGACTTCATTTCGTTGGTTTTCATAACTTTTACTATAAGACGAACATTTTTGTATAGACATATAATTTTTTCCTAAATCATCACTACTTATAAATGTCAGCTTATATATGTAAATGTATAATAAAAATATGAAACGTGTGTGTGTATGTGTGTGTATATTATTTTCCATATTTATTATTTATTGTTATGTATATCGATATTCAAGAAAAATAAAGTATTGTTTGTTTGTTTTGAAATTTCGTAATCTGAGAGTCGCGGGCTTGAATCCCTGTCTCACGAAATAAGCACGCCTTTTTAACCGTGGGGACGTTATAAATTACGGTCAATCCCACTATTCGTTGGTTAAAAAGTAGCCCAAGAGTTCGTGGTGATGACTAGCTGCCTTCCCTGTAGTCTTACACTGCAAAATTAGGGAAAGTTGGCACAGATAGCCCTCGTGTAGCTTTGCGCGAAATCCAAAAACAAACAAACTTATGATTTTACTAGTTTGTATGACAAAATAGATTTGACATATATTTAATGAGAGTTGTTAATGATATAATCATGTTGAAGTAATAATTTTTAAATTCGAATTCACTTAATATTAATGTCAAAACATACCTATTTTCTGCATACATATAAAAGTTATAATAAAAAATATTCAGACAAATATTTGGTTTTCGGATAGAAGTTGATTTCCCCAAAAGCATGTTTAACGTGTTTCGAGGCTTCCATGAGACTTTATATTTGAAACAAGTAACAAGTTTGTTTGTTTGTTTTAAATTTTGCACAAAGCTACTCGAGGGCTATCTGTGCCAACTGTCCCTAATTTTGCAGTGTAAGACTACAGGGAAGGCAGCTAGGCATCACCACCCTTCGCCAACTCTTGGGCTACTATTTTTACCAACGAATAGTGGGATTGACCGTAACATTATAACGCCCACACAGCTGAAAGGGTGAGCACGTTTGGTGCGACCGGGATTCAAACCCGCGACCCTCGGATTACGAGTCGCACACCTTAACACGCTTGGCCATGTCGGGCCAACAAGTAACAAATCCAGCTACGCTTACCTTCACACTGATGGTCTAATATCTGTCAATAATCTAAATTTTAATCAAACGCAAATATATCGAAAGTAATTTATAATAGAAGGAAGTAATAATGATTGTAGCTTTCAGTGGCACGGCTATATGTCTGCCGGTTTACAACCCCAGTAACCCCATTTCGATACTCGTGGTGGGTTGAGTAGAGATATTTCTTAATACAGCTCAACTCTGTGCTTAACTTCAAATAATGATTGTACTCAGTTATTGTTCTCGTGAAATTCAGACTACAGATTACTAACTAGTACTCAGTTATTGTTCTCGTGAAATTCAGACTACAGATTACTAACCAGTACTCAGTTATTGTTCTCGTGTAATTCAGACTACAGATTACTAACCAGTACTCAGTTATTGTTCTCGTGTAATTCAGACTACAGATTACTAACTAGTATTCAGTTATTGTTCTCGTGTAATTCAGACTACAGATTACTAACTAGTACTCAGTTATTGTTCTCGTGTAATTCAGACTACAGATTACTAACTAGTACTCAGTTATTGTTCTCGTGTAATTCAGACTACAGATTACTAACTAGTACTCAGTTATTGTTCTCGTGAAATTCAGACTACAGATTACTAACTAGTACTCAGTTATTGTTCTCGTGAAATTCAGACTACAGATTACTAACTAGTACTCAGCTATTATTCTCGTGTAATTCAGACTACAGATTACTAACTAGTACTCAGCTATTATTCTCGTGTAATTCAGACTACAGATTACTAACTAGTATTCAGTTATTGTTCTCGTGTAATTCAGACTACAGATTACTAACTAGTACTCAGTTATTGTTCTCGTGTAATTCAGACTACAGATTACTAACTGGTACTCAGTTATTGTTCTCGTGTAATTCAGACTACAGATTACTAACTAGTACTCAGTTATTGTTCTCGTGAAATTCAGACTACAGATTACTAACTAGTACTCAGTTATTGTTCTCGTGAAATTCAGACTACAGATTACTAACCAGTACTCAGTTATTGTTCTCGTGTAATTCAGACTACAGATTACTAACTAGTACTCAGTTATTGTTCTCGTGGAATTCAGACTACAAATTACTTACTATATTCACAGAGAAGAAATTCCCGTTTCTCCAGCATTGGTTTACCCAATCTTAAAGTGCAGTTCCGTTTACAGATGTACAAGAAATTGTTATTTCTCACTTATTAAGATATTTGGCGGTTTGAAACAGAGTCAGTTCCTTTATAGGTAATGTTGAATTGTAAACAAGTGAATTAATAAATAATCGACACAAAGATTAGCAAATGCACTCTTTTATAATAAATATATTTTATTAAACAAATAAAATTTTGATTAATGACATAAATCTGGTATAACAAAGAAACCGCTACTTAAGTTATTTCAAGTGGATTTACAACACTAGAATCCAGGTTTCGATACCAGCGGTGAGTATTTTTTTTTAGATATTTGCTCAACATACCGAGACGAAAAGGTCAACTTTGGCTAACTCGACTTGTCTCAGTTCACTCGATTTACATTTGAACCAATACCTTTGAAAGAAAGGGTTTATTTGTTTCTTTGGAACATTGCGCAAAGCTACACAAGGGCTATCTGCGCTAGCCGTCCCTAATTTAACAGTGTAAGACCAAAGGGTTTGGTTTGTTTAGAATTTCGCGCAAAGCTGCAAGAGGGCTATTTGCGCTAGCCGTCTAGAGGAAAGACAGCTAGTCATCACCACCCACTGACAACTCTTAAGCTATTCTTTTACCAACGAATAGTGGGATTGACGGTAACATTATAACACCCTCATGGCCATGCCATGTTACAGCGGTGTAACATACCGCTGTGTATGTTAGAGATCGAGGAAAGACGTTCTGTCTAGTAACTTAATTATTTCATTTTGTGATTTCTGGTTTAAGTACATTTGCCGTTGTATTTATTTCTCACTCCAAATTGCACCAGATCAGACACTGTCTTCCCCTCATTCTCTGAGGTTAGATAAGTTGTTTTCGCTTTAATTTTTAGAAACGTGAAACTTTTATCTTACCGAGTTTGAAGCATACTTCTACAAGTAAAAGAAACCAACTACTCGCCAGGAGGCGGTTTAAAGAAACAGTTTAAGGGGTGGTTTCTCCAATTTGAAGGAAGAATACAAACACGATAATGTTTCATGCGCTGTTGGAAAGATCGTTTTCTTTCTTCCTCGATCGTAGTTTATTTTTAGTGTTTGTAATAACTGTTGAGCTGGCGTTCGTTAATTCAAGAATCTAACTTTCCATTGGCCACTGAGCAATGTAACTGAAAGTCTGTATCGAAGAGCGATCTCACGCAAGTCATTAGCTGCCGAAAGCAATTTCAAATCTCCAACTCCGTCGTAGGTTATTTTCTTTGCCTTTTAAAACTTGGGATGAAAAATACTAATAGTTAAACTTTGACTAATAATTCAATTAATATATCCTTCAGTTGTTTTCAGCAAATTTCTCCTATATAAATATCACGGTTGAAATAGATGTAACAACTGTATTTCAAATACAACTATTAAACTGTTTACCAACTTTTGTGATTTGGTCTGAGTGGCACATTGAGTTCCAGCATAATGAAATTTCACGATTTTTGCGAAGTTCACTTGAAAATAACGAAAAAATTTACGATTACAGCTTTATAAACGTTAGCATTTAAACTCTTTAATTTCCCGTTTACATTAAATTAGAGGGGTGTATGGAAGGAAAGAGTTGGCCTCATGTTTCACTGCAACCTTGGAGAAACGATTTGTGATTTTTCTGCTCAGCTATTTACGAACCAATGACTACATTTAGAACAAATTTCATGTCGCTATTCTGTGTATTCACCTATACGCACACAATCACATACGCGAACAAGATCGACGAATGTTCCAAAGAATTATGCTGAACAAGAATACATTTTGTACGAAGTCATTACACACTTCTGAAAACATTGCGCTCTTTGACAACGTCATTAATGCTTCGATTTTACAAAGCAGATTAAACTTTTACAGTAAAAATTTCAGTTTCGTTGTGTCATACTTTATGAATAAATACAGCTACCGAGATAAGCCATTTAGTTTGTTTCACTCTTAGCTTGTTTTAATTAAATAGTAGCAGGGAAGTTAAAGACCCTTCTTACATCGAGACAAGTTACTTAACACGAAGCAGAGAAATTCAACGTCTAGGGAATTTAGAAATGTACGATATTTACCACGATAAAGTTTTGATAAATAACGTATTTCAAAGTTTAGTAAGTCCATTCATTAGTGCATGTTGTCAGAGGCGCATGGTAAAATCTGACGGTACATGAGAACGTTATAAGATTTGCTCACCCATAGCAACAACTTATTTCATTACAACAGTCTGATTCCTACCACATAGGATTTTAAACGCATCTGTCTGGTATAATCAGATTGTTTGTTTTTGTTTTTTAATTTCACGCAAAGCTACACGAGGCTAACTGCTCCAGCTGTCCCTAATTTAGCAGTGTAAGACCAGAGAGAAGGCCACTAGTCATCACCACCCACCGCCAACTCTTGGGCTACTCTTTTACCAACGAATAGTGGGATTGATCGTCACATTATAACGCCCCCACAACTGAAAGGGCGAGCATGGTTGGCGCGACGAGGATGCGAATCCCTGACCCTCAGATTACGAGTCGCACGCTTTAACACGCTTGGCCATGCCGGGCCTCAGTTAATAAAGACTTTTGAAAAGATGCAGGTCCAAAAAGCAAAACAAAACGAAATGGACAGAGTTTAATAGATCGGCATTTTAACAGACGACGTGAATGCAGACAAAAAAAAAATGGTATTCATTTCTTCAGATATTTTTACAGCTGAGTTGGTGTGGAATAAAAATTCCACGTTAAAACCATGAGAAAAAAAGTGATAGTTTCGATGGGTCATTCAAGCAGAGAATGAAACAGTTTAAGTATTTAATAAAGAAATGCCTTTCAGAGTGCTTAATCTTACTTAAATTCCTTTTCATTCCTCCAATGTGTGCCAGCTACGAAGTGAGTAAAAATGTAGGCTTTATCGAAGAATTAGTGATAGCAGTGGTCGTTTTCCCGGCCGATATCTGCGTCCTGTATTCATGAAACATCGGTAAATGTTAACGTCTCCAAACATACCACACATGATTGAACTTTGTTTTCCGCATCGGTAATTTTACTGAATCCTGGCTTACGAACATGAAAAACGTGTTTGTGTTTTATTAGTTCAAGAAAAGTGTGGCTTCAGATTTATTAGTAAGTAGCTCTAACAGTTATATGAATTAGTAAGTATCTTTATTGATTAGATAAATTAGTAAGTAGCTCTAACAGTTATATGAATTAGTAAGTATCTTTATTGATTAGATAAATTAGTAAGTAGCTCTAACAGTTATATGAATTAGTAAGTAGCTGTGCCGGTTAGATGAACACAGAGAGGAAACAGAAACGTTGTGAGGATAAGTTAGAAAAGTTTATTTTTATAGCAAAGCCATATTGAAATACCTGGCGTGTTTAATGTGAGAATCGAACCCTGGATATTAGCGTTATAAGTCCATAAATTTACTTGCATCATTCATAAACAAAAATGCACAAAAGTGTAAGAAGGAAAATATTTTTGGTTCTTAACAAACTTGTGTATAAAATCTGAATTTGTTACGATTTCTCATGGTGTTTGTTTGTTTGTTTTTAATTTTGCACAGAGCTACTCGAGGGCTATTTGTGCTAGCCGTCCCTAATTTAGCAGTGTAAGACTAGAGGGAAGGCAGCTAGTCATCACCACCCACCGCCAACTCTTGGGCTACTCTTTTACCAAAGAATATTGGGATTGACCGTTACATTTCAACGCCCCCACGGCTGAAAGGGTGAGCATGTTTCGCGCGACGGGAATGCGAACCCACGACCCTCAGATTACGAGTCGCACGTCTTAACACGCTTGGCCATGCTGGGCCCAATTTCTCTTGAAGTTCTAGCTTAAATAATTTTATTCTTACGGGGCAAGTTTTAATCTTTTTCATCTTTGGGTTTTTATCTGGATTATAAATTTAAAAATTTACAGTAATCGCTCAATTAGAAATTAATTCTGTCTCACCAGAGCCAGCCCCATAGTGGCTTGATGGTATGTCTGCGGACTTACAACACTAAAAACAGGGTTTCGATACCCGTGATGGGCATAGCACAGATAGTTCAGTGTGTAGCTTTGTGCTGAGTTCAAAAACAACAGCAATCGACCAAATTCAAAATAACTTTTATTGACAGGTAGTATTTAAATTAATCAAATTTTTTATTTCTCACTTTTCTTCCTTTTTTAAATATAAACTGGAGACATGTTTTTACAAGCATAGAAATCAAAAGTCACAGGTTTTAGTTGAAATGTTTAGGTACAAATATACTCAGTTATACGTGGCTATTAAGCCTTTTATACCATGAAAAACGTGTCAGTTATTATGCGTCGTCCACCCACTTACGAATATTTTAGTTTGTTTTCTAATAACTTATTTTACTTATACGTAAGTCCAAAGGACCTTCAACGCATAAACAACCAGCTATTGTCGTATTGTAGTTACATGGATTAAACATTAACATTATGCAACTTAGTAGATTATAACCAATAATTTCAGGGTGTAAATAAATAATTTTGTCATATGTGTTTGTTTGTTTAATTTATTCATATCAACCTCTATAAAGGCTATTTGTTCTAGTCGTCACCAATTTCACTCTAAACACTTTAACACTTTAAGCACTTCAATCATCGAGCAGGATTAGACTTTAACTTTTATAAAACACCTGGGGCCCACCTGAGGGTCGAGGGTTTGCATCCCCGTAGCACCAAACATGCTTGCCCTTTCAGCTATAGGGGCGTTATAATTGTACGATCAATCACACTATTCGTTGGTAAAAGAGTAGCCCAAGAGTTGGCAGTGGGTGGTGATGACTAACTGCCTTCCCTCTTGTCTTACGCTGCAAAATTAGGGAGGGCTAGCGCAGATAGCCCTCGAGTAGCTTTGCTCGAAATTAAAAAAATAAAACACCCGAGATCCTGCAGTGGGAATTTGCGTCAAAAGGTTACGAACCATGAACTCCTACGGTCCGGTACACTAACTATTAGGCTACGCCTGGTCTCATTTTGAAGAGGCTCTTGGGATTGCTGGAACATCTTTGTGGGAACAATTCGTGTTCATAGAGAACATTCACGAAGAAAGAAAATCGTAGCCACTGGCAATGGTTGTCTTTCATAGTTTAAACTGTAGCGTCAACATTCTGATCTTCGTGGGTTTGGAGAAGAAAACTTTGCGTGACGGTAACAGGTGTGGATTAGATTTTACCGATTGTTTTTCACACCTGAGCTTAGATCTGACAGAAGAAAAATGATTAACCGTATTAACCCGGTGTGTTGTTTTAATACTGAGTCAATCGAGAGATTTAACACTGTTTACTTACTGTTGAATTCGAACTGAATTCTGATATCTCGAATGCCTTCGAATGAATTATAAAATAAGAAAAGAAAGAAGCTAAAAAATCAAAAACAAAAAACGTTTTACTAAAAATACGTAAGTACCGAATCTCATCGAGTGAGGCGTACGAATTATCTAAAATAAACATCACGTCAGAATAAAAAAAAATAACCACTTTTCCTGACATTCGATCAGATGGTGTTGTTTCTTTCTTTTCTTTTATAGGTTTGGAAAAACTTTCGTGAAGAGCAGAAAAACTCATGAATGATTCATATAGCGTTGTTTTTTGGGACTTTTTTGTTTGAACGATTTTTTTTCTCTCCCTAATTGTCTTTCCTTTTTATTATGAGGAACCTAAAAATTCCAAGATGTTTTTATTTTCAGGTTTTGTTAGCTACTGACGATATTCATTTTCTGGTTTTATTTTCTTTCCAGTATTTCAAATTAAGTATGTGTGTGTGTGTTTTCATACAGCAAAGCCACATCGGGCTCTCTACTGAGTCCACCGAAAGGAATCGAACCACTAATTTTACGATGTAAATCCGTAGACTTACCGCTGTACTAGCGGGGTACTTTAAATTAAGTAACACGACGTAATATTTCCAAAATAAATATAATTCCCAAGTACTAAAACACGAAAATAATTAAATCTTATTTTTTTCTCTAACCAATTCGTGAAGACAGCATTCAGTTTCCGATAAATAACGCTCCTACCCCTAAAAACAAAAAGGTTGAGTTTCTAATTTAGCAACAAAATATAGAACGGTGAGACATATGACTCCAATACTACACCAAGCTTGTCACTGGATTGTTCTTATTATTATTACACAAGTTGTTATGTTTCATGTTCACTCATTTAGTTGCTGTTGTTTCTAAGTAGGATGGATTATTGGATAAAATACATCAATTCATTTCTATTCGTTACTACAGTACTAAAATACATTTTCAATGCGTGTAACTGTAGAGACCCTCATTCTGTATTCTGGTTCCTGGTAATGTGAAGTTACCATGACAACATACCTTCAAACATTACTTTCTATTTACCTCAATTCAAAGTTTTAAAGTTTAAAAATTTAGTTATCGTAATCTGGAGAAACTTCACAGATACAATTAAACTCGATTTATCAATATAAAGAAATGGCATTAATTTAAAAACAGAGTAAATTTGACTGTTATTAATAAAAATGTTCCACATAGGAAGCCAAGATAAAGTCTTAGAATCACACTTTAAAATACATCGCATTTCTCATATTTTATTAAGTTCGTAACGTCACATAAATAAACCATCCCTTAAGGACTCACTTCTCTGGAATACTTGAAGAAACAGTAACACAAAGAAACAGTGCTGAATGATTTATATAGCATCGCGCTTACCTATTTCGACCTGAACAGTTGTTTCAATATGCTGCATAACCTACGAAATATTTTATAATACTAGACAGGAATGTGTACTATATTAGAACGTTTTTGTGTATTTCTTGATGTTGTTTTTCATTCGAGTTTTGCACGGAGATTTATACATTGACAACTTTCCTCTGTAAATTTTGAGCTTCGTAAACCTTTCCCTGAATTACGAGAAAGTTGACGAATTATTTATTTGATGACTCTCGAGTTAACAGCACATTATACGAATCATATATTTAATGAGTTAATCTAATATCACTGGTATTCAGACATAGCCATCTCAGATTTGGGATTTCCGACCACACAGAGGATGCTTATTGTTTTTGAATTCCGTGCTAAGCTACACGAAGGCTATCTGCGCTAGCCGTCCCTAATTTAGCAGCATAAGACTAGAGGGAAGGCGGTTAGTCATCACTACCCACTTAGACTCCTGATTCACTGAATAGCGAGATTGACCGTCACATTATGATGCTCCCTGACTGAAAGAGAGGGCACGTTAAATGTGATGGGATTCGAACCCGATACCCTTCGATTGTAAACCGAGCGCCCTATCCACCAAACCACATTGTGCATCCAGACAAAGGAAAAGAAACCAGTTAGAAGCAAAATCTGCATATTATAAAGTTACTGTCAGCCGAACAGCGAGATTTGCTGTAAAAGCGGTGTCGTCTAATCAAGTGAAGCATGTTCAAAACAAATCGTAGCTCCAAACGTGAACCTTCCGATCAGCAACCAGTAATTTTGATAAGTAGACCGTACCCAGTTTACAGCAAGATTCAGGCTGGGCCGAAATTCTGCTTGACGATTCCAGTCGAGTGCGTACACGAGGGAGCACTCGCACCTGAATTATCAATTTTGCGTCTCCTGAGTTATAACTTTGATACCATTGTCTTCTTGCCCTCTCAGTAACATAGTCTCCTGGCCCATGCTTCCAATAGAGTGTTGGCTAAACTTCTGTAGCGCGAATGAAAGGCAAACATTATCATTTCAAAAACATCAACCGTAGTGGTTAATGAAAATATGTTTCTGAGCAAAAATCGTTTGTGTGAAGCTATGTAAAAATATGTCAGGATGACAATTATTCTATCATGGTGTTTGAATAATACGGAACTTCAGTAACGTAGTTACGAAAATTAGGTTTGAATAGGAATGAAAAACTATGTAAATATGTGTATGATTGATTTTACATCTGATAGATATGTAGAAATAGTAACAAGTAACTTATAGTTAAACATGTAGAAATAGTAACAAATAACTGGTAGTTAAACATGTGAAAATGGTGGTAAGAAAGTGGTAGTTACACATGTAGAAATGTGAAGGGTGATATAAACGTGGATCGTCGTGTGCTCACACATCCTGCTCTTTTATTTTCTATTTCTATTCCTCTGGTTATTTAATTATTTAATCATTGTTCATGTGAGACTGATGAACGGAGATTCAGTCAGATAGATGGTGTATCCCCACCGCAATCTGGGTGCTACTTTAACAGCGTTCTTCCTAACTTATGATACATCTTTTATTTCACATCATAGCTTTTACCCTGCGGATTATTTTTAATTAGTGCAGCGTTTTTCAGTTTTTTGGGGGGAATAACAAAATATACATATTATTTTACTAGACTGTTCATTATTAATATTATATATATTAAATTTATGTGTGTTTCTGTCATCCAGTTACACATAGCTTCAATAAAATGAGTTGGTAAACACCGTAAATCCTTACGTGTGCTAAGTTAGATGTGCAATTCCTGATCATTAGTTCCTATTGATGACGAGAAACTCACTTGAAATAAACATGTATCTCAGAACGGCTGGTATGGGTGTTAACACTTTTATTGATAAGGAGAGAACAACGTTCCGACCTTCCTAGGTGGCTCGGCATGACCAGGTGGTGAAGGTACTCGACCCATAATCCAAGGTGCGCGGGTCCGAATCCCCGTCACATGCTATCCCTTTCATGTCGTGGGGGCGTTATAATGTAACGGTCAATCCCACTATTCGTTGGTAAAAGAGTAGCCCAAGAGTTGACGATGGGTGGTGATGACTAGCTGCCTTCCCTCTAGTCTTACACTACTAAATTAGGGACGGCTAGCGCAGATAGCCCTCGTGTAGATTTGCGCGAAATTGAAAACAAACCAAACCTTTCAAGGAAGGTCCTAATAAAAATGTGGCCACCCATACATACTGAAAGACACTTCTAATGTGTGTTATTTTATTATCGAATATCTGGGGCAATTCATCAACGCTAAAATATTCAATATCCATTACGTTGATGCTATTTATTCCACTTCCTTCCAAAAACAATACAAGTATCTAAGCATCTTTATATGGACATTAATTTAAAACAAGTATATCTTGTTATTATTGATTGTAGCGCCATCTATGAGATTAAACAAAAATATCTAATATGAATTACTAAATCACAAACCATGCGCATAAATTACCAACAGCATGCCAAATACAAGTTTGTTTCATTCAAAAACCAGTTCTTTTTTTCATTAAACTTCTTATAGAACCCTGGAAGAAAACTATGCCTGCAAGAATTTCAACGAATTATAAATCTCCTTTCCCACGAATCAGGCACTAAGATTTGTGTTCTGTCCAGTAACCTAATCACCATAATGACGAATCAGAAAGAATTGCAAAGCTTGTAAGTGAGTCTGTTTTAAACTTTCTCGAGGCTAGACCTGAGTTTAACTTTGGATGTTTTGTTTAAGTGCTCCGTGAACTGACTACAAAATTCAAGTTTTATAAAACTTGCCGAAGTGTAAATGGAACTCCGAGAAACCAAACAGCGGAAAATCAGGTTTCAAAAGTAACACCAACACTTCAAACTTTCCTGAAATTAACCCCAAGAGAAATCGACGAAATTCGTATGCAAGTCAGAGACACTTTTCTTTTTATACTCGCCAATTATCATTAATGTTTCGTTTTTCTTTAAATAGCTTTAGGCATCTCTACTTATAATAGGGTGATCTTTGCTAGATTTTTAACCTTCGGTCTGGTTAGGGTTAACTGATATAAGTCAACAGTAGGAAAAGTTTCACATCACTAAGTATTCCATTGGAAATTTAGTTATATTATTGGACATAAAAATTAATTATTGTATTCAGTCGCTATCTGCTATCCTCTGATAAGAAAGAATAATTGCAAGTCTCTTTTGTTATTTCCTCGTGAAATTTCTTTTCTTATCAATCTCATTGAATAATAATGATAGAAATTACTTAGTCCAACATTCAACTGTTACAGCTTCGAAAACTATCATATTTTGAAAACCATCTTTTTTAATTTCGACTTTTGTAAATACAAAATTAAAAAGCGGCAATGGAGAGCAACGAACCTACAAATTATATTTTTTTTACAAGAGGAACCAAACGTACACTAACAAATATATATATATATATAAAACAGTCTTGTAAACAGCCACGTAAAATTTCGTCAAATATTCAGTAACGTATTTGAAAACAACTTTCTAATTTCAGTAAATCTTAGGCCCGGCATGGCGAGGTGGGTTAAAGCGTTCGACTCGTAATCTGAAGGTCGCGGATGCGAATCCAACATCACACTTAACATGCTTGTTTTTTCGGCCGTATGGACGTTATGAGTGTCGGTCAATCCCACTTTTCGTTGGTAAAATAGTAGCTCAAGGGTTGGCGGTGGATTAATATTATTATTACCCCTAGAAGGAAGCAGTGTAAAACTAGAGGTAAGGCAGCTAGTCATCACCACCCACCGCCATTTTTTGGGTTACTCTTTTACTAACGAATAGCAGGACTGACCGTCACATTATAACGTCCCTATGGCTGAAAGGGTGAGCATGTTTTGTGTGACGGGGATTCGAAGCCGCGACCTTCGGATTATGAGTCGAGTGCCTTAACCACCTGGCCATACCGGGCTTTTATAAAAACGTACAATCTTTCTTTCACTTATATATATGAAAGAAATGTAGTAATACGTTATGAAGTGTGTGTGTGTTTTTCTTGTAGCAAAGCCACATCGGGAAATCCACCGAAAGGAATCGAGCCACTAATTTCAGCGATGTCATCCGCAGATATATCGCTGTACTAGCGGGGGACATTCTTGCTTCTGTGTAGGTGTGTGTTTTCATATAGCATAGCCACATCGGGCTATCTGCTGAGTCCACCAAGGGGAATCGAACCTCTAATTTTAGCGATGTAAATCCGTAAACTTGCCGCTGTACAAACGGGGGCGCTCTATGAACTAAAGTCAGCCATGTGATTATAAAACAAAAATTAATAAAAAGGTTTGTTTTGAATTAAACACAAAGCAACAGGTATCGAAGCCCAGTTTTTAGTGGTAAGAGTCCGAAGACATAGCTCTGTGCTACCGGGTGCCTTAAATAAAGGATTAGTGAATTTTAAAATATCATTCATACCTAATATATACATATCAGGACTAAAACAATTTTTGAAAATTATTATCCGTACTTTGCAATACGGGAGTGTATTATTGATTACTGTCTCCAGATTGTGTATCCTTTGATTCACGTTTCACAACCCGTTGCCATGTGAACACGTTTCGAGGAAGAAACGGTGAACATCAATAAACGTTTCATATAAAAAATAGAATAAATAGAATAAACATTTCTTAGAGAAAATAGGATAAATAGAATAAACATTTCTAAGAGAAAAATAGAATGTATAGAATAATTAGAATAAACATTTCTTAGAGAAAATAGGATAAATAGAATAAACATTTCTTAGAGAAAATAGAATAATCAGAATAAACATTTTAAAGAGAAAAATAGAATGTATAGAATAATTAGAATAAACATTTCTTAGAGAAAATAGGATAAATAGAATAAACATTTCTTAGAGAAAATAGAATAAATAGAATAATCAGAATAAACATTTTTTAGAGAAAATAGGATAAATAGAATAAACATTTCTAAGAGAAAAATAGAATGTATAGAATAATTAGAATAAACATTTCTTAGAGAAAATAGGATAAATAGAATAAACATTTCTTAGAGAAAATAGAATAAATAGAATAAACATTTCTTAGAGAAAATAGAATAATCAGAATAAACATTTCTAAGAGAAAAATTGAATAAATAGAATAATTAGAATAAACATTTCTTAGAGAAAATAGAATAAATAGAATAAACATTTCTTAGAGAAAATAGAATAATCAGAATAAACATTTCTAAGAGAAAAATAGAATGTATAGAATAATTAGAATAAACATTTCTTAGAGAAAATAGGATAAATAGAATAAACATTTCTTAGAGAAAATAGAATAAATAGAATAATCAGAATAAACATTTTTTAGAGAAAATAGGATAAATAGAATAAACATTTCTAAGAGAAAAATAGAATGTATAGAATAATTAGAATAAACATTTCTTAGAGAAAATAGGATAAATAGAATAAACATTTCTTAGAGAAAATAGAATAAATAGAATAAACATTTCTTAGAGAAAATAGAATAATCAGAATAAACATTTCTAAGAGAAAAATTGAATAAATAGAATAATTAGAATAAACATTTCTTAGAGAAAATTGAATAAATAGAATAATTAGAATAAACATTTCTTAGAGAAAATATAATAAATAGAATAACTAGAATAAACATTTCTTAGAGAAAATATAATAAATAGAATAACTAGAATAAACATTTCTCAGAGCGTCAGACAAGATTTTATTTTCCTCGACGCAGAAGAATCATGAAGCAACCGGATAACAACCATCACTTTTATGATTATTCAAAGAACTCTCGGTCTAATGTTAGATGAAACGAAGTGGACATCTCAGTCTGTTGTTTGAAACAAAAAGGAAGTCTCAAATCTCACTTCTCAATTCGATAAGAGTACCCAAAAGTTGGTGGTGGGTGTCGTTCATTAGCTGCCTTCTCTCTAATCTGTCAGCTCAAATTTTGCGGACAGTTGTTGAAGTTTGTTTAGCGTAGGCGGAATTGTTTTTAACCGCATATATACATTTTATTTTCAAATTGCTAAGATAGCTAAAATACAAGAATATATAACATATTCTTGAATATTTAATAAATATACACTTGTTCATTCCAAGCTACAACTATTAATCAATAGACTCCAAGGACATGAATAAATAGTTGTGACGCTAATAACGTTTCGTATATATCATCATGTTCTTCCTAGGACTTACCTACGTATTTTTGGTTTTATAATAAACCTTTCATCCAACTATCTTCAGTAATATTCTGCCCACGACAACTATCGTCAGCACCCACACTGAGTTTGCTCATGCTGAAAGTCGTGGGTACATTATTCAACACTTCAGGAGTTAGTTGGTGTTTTGTTTGTGTTTTCTGTTGTTGTGCGAAGTAAGAGTAATCAAAAGAAACTCTCCTTGTGAAAATATAAAAGATATTTCCATAGATAATTTTGGTTTAGTTTGTTTTGAATTTCGCGCAAAGCCACACAAGGGCTATCTGCATTAGTCGTCCCGAATTCAGCAGTGTAAAACAGCTAGTCATCACCGCCAAATCTTGGGCTACTATTTTACAAAAGATTAGTGGGACTGACCGTCACATTATAACGTCCTCACGGCTGAAAGGGAAAGCAGGTTTGGTGAGATGGGAATTCAAACCCGCGACCCTCGGATTTCAATAGACAATTGGTAAAAGCTTTAAACAAAGTATATTATGGAGTCAAGTTTTGCCCCCCCCGCCAGTACAGCGGTATGTCTCCGAATTTACAACGCTAAAATCATGGGTTCGATTCCTCTCGGTGCGCTGAGCAAATAGCCCGATGTGGCTTTTCTATAAGAAAAAACAAACAAACAAACGAGTCAAGTTTTATAATATTAATGCGTGTATTTATTTTAACTGTGTTTGGAATTTTGAAACAACAAACAACTTTGTAAAATATTCAAACACGTGCCGGGACTTCTTGGTTTTAACAGCAACGTCCCTTCTTACTTGGATTTACAACGCTAAAATCAGGGGTTCGATTCCCCTCGGTGGGCTCAGCAGATAGCCTATGTGACTTTGCTATAAGACAAACACACCCTTCCTACCAGTGGTATGCCTGTGGACTTACAACGCTAGAAACCGGGTTTAGATACCCGTGGTGGTTGGAGCACACAGAACCCACTTTGTAGCTTTGGGGTTACTAAAACAAACTTAACAATAACATAGTGGCAATAAGCAATCACAGCTTGCCACATCTGCTCGTTTACAACAACGCATTATTGTACATATTCAGAATATTTACGAACAGCCGAAAATAAAACTAATAACGATAAATTAATGCGATCCAATTGACATAACGTTAAATCATTTGGCTGGCTTTATTATAAAGTTTGTTGTAATCAAAGTATGTCTAATTCTTTTATGCGTTCCTTAGGGTTAATATTAACAATGTTAAGAGCAAAATTGAGTATATATCTGAATACCGACTTATGTTTTATTAAGAACTATTTTTTATGAGTTGGAAGGATTTTGAAGAAATTGTCTGTTCATAACAACGGTTTTGCAATAAGAAAGAATGTCTAATTTCATTGTGACACACGAGATGGTTCTAAGAACAACGTTCAGAAATGAAATTCATACTCTATTCATAAAGAGCTCCCATAGACACCGGCGAAGGTATTTCAATCAACTTATTTTGTGATACATAAAATATGTAAAAAGTTATTTTTAACTTATAGACAAACTTTAACTACTCGTAGTATAAGAAGAATATGTTACATTGGTGTTCAAATTTTTATCTTCAAAATTAAATTAGCGAATTCCATGCGTTATATTGTGATATAGAAGTATTATAATAAACTGTGTGTTTGTAGCACCAAATACGTTCGACTACATTAAACAAATTAAAATAAAAAATGTTATATCCATGAGTCATGTTAATTTTACTTAAGGCTTAACAGTAAGACTGGAAATGTTGCGAACGTCTATTGCGTTTTATTCCCTTATTATTTGTGGAGTTTAAACATGCCTTGCAAATTTCGCATTTATGTTCGATCTGTAATTAAAAAAAGAGCATATATTACTGCATTCTACGTATTTCATTAGTTAAACAGAGCATTGAGTGCGTTGTATTAAAATTATTTATAATATATATAAATCAGCAAGTCAAGCGGCAGCCACAGCAGATGTAAAGTCTCCGAGGAACAGCATGTATCAGAACTACATTTTGAAATTGGCACTTGTACCATGCGATACCATTGAATTTTGATCGTTTTGGGAAAAAGTACTTAACATCCCTTTCCGACGTAAAATATTCACACAATGAAGTCTCAAAAACATGTTAAGGTCAGATATTCAGAATTTACAAAATTAGAATATTCCTTTAATTGGTGGAATATAGAAACAGACAAATGGGGATTAACTGTGTTTTATTCTTTATTTCGCGCAAAGCTACATGAGAGCCATCTGCACTATCCGTCCCTGATTTAGGAGTGTAAGACGATATGGAAGGCAGCTAGTCATTTCCACCCACCATCAACAAGAGAAGTATTCTTTTATCAATGAATAGTTGAATTGACCGTAACATTATAATGTCCTTGCGGCTGAAAAAGCGAGCATATTTGATGAGACGTGGATTCAAACCCCATCAGCTTAGTACAGCAGAATCATTCAAAAATATATCTGTAATAAGTAGATCTCACTTGCGCTAAACAAATTGTGGCGTCTTATAACAGATAAAGATCTATTAACACAAATGCCAGTAGCGAAAGGAGAAAATACGCATTATATATAAGTGTAAAAAGATGTCACAAATCACGTTTACACAGACGGCTACAAAATATCTGTTCAACCTTTGCATACCTAAAACACCTGGAGAATAAAATGGATATTTATGCGAAGACAGGTTGATCAAAGTGCAAGACCATGGATTTGGATACGATCGGATTTTTGAAAGGGACATTTAAAAACCATCGTCGTTATATACAAGACAGATTATGGAAAGCAAGCGAGCAGATGTGGATTGCATTGGACAAGGCAATCTTAACAGGAAGCTTTTATCAATAAAAACTGCGCTGTAGGTCTATTGTCAATATATTCGGTCGTCAGTTAGAATACAGTCGGACGTGGCGACATGGACTGTAGAAACGTGGTAAAATCGTTTTAATGTAAAGTTTCAACTTCCATATTAGCTTTGGGGGCCTTATAATTATGACATGTGTCTTGAATTTTATAACTGTATAGTACAAGGCATTGTGATCAGAAATTTATTGATTCTTATTTTCTTATCTTCGAAAACATAATACACGATTTTTCTTCTTGTCTTCTTTGATAAAAAAAAAGAAAAAACGACTCTAAAATACGATTTTACGTGTAAGTTTGTACCAGAAGAACATTTCAATACGTTAACACCAGGACTGTTTTATTATATTCCTGTTTAACTTATACCATGGCCCGGCATGGCCAAGCGTGTTAAGACGTGCGACTCGTATTCCAAGGGTCGCGGGTTCGCATCCCCTTCGCTCTAAACATGCTCGCCCTTTCAGCCGTGGGGGCGTTGTAATGTAACGGTCAATCCCACCATTCATTGGTAAAAGAGTAGCCCAATAGTTGGCGGTGGGTGGTGATGACTAGCTTCCTTCCCTCTAACCTTACACTGCTAAATTATGGACGGCTAGCACAGATAGCCCTCGAGTAGCTTTGTGCGAAATTAAAAAACAAACAAACATAAACTTATACCAAGAACAATTCAGAATTAAGATATTTTTGAAAACTTTCGTGATAAGAAAACTATAGTCGTGGAAATTATTATTCTATAACAATATATTTATTGTAGTCCATAGCTCCCCAGTGGCTCAGCAGTATACCAAATCTTCTGATTCTGACACATCACTAGTCCTTTGGAATATCTTTAAAACACCCCAAGAGTTTCATAATATTCGTCATACGCATAACTACGTTGAAAACAGGATAACCTTCATCAAGGATATGTAAGCCTATCATATTTAGGCTAAGTTTACTTGAGCTAAAAGTGGATAATCATCCATATTTCTTCTTTATGAAATTTTAAAAATTAATGGTAGATGGATGTTACTGTTTATTAAACCTATGAAACCAGAATACATCAAGTTACATCCACTATGGATTAAATCAAACTCATTTAAACCATAAATAGAATAGCATTTCGATAAAACATTTCACTTCACCAGTGTTAGAAGTTACACAAAAGAAGTTTTTTTCTTTATAAAAAGCTATATTTTGCACACAAAAAATTAGACCAACAATATTTTTGAGGTCATGGTTATTAAAAACAAAAAATATAATTGTGGTGAACGGGCGAAATATCTGTAATAATAAAACTCGCAAAATTAGTTTCTTTCATGTAACACCCTTACTTACAACAACATTCCTACACGTCAACAAAATCTACTTGTGAAAAATATTTCGAAACGAAGGACGAAAAATCAAAATGACCATTGCAGACTCACGTAAACGAAAGCGAATAACCTTCTCTCTGACTGGTCAATGATAAGACACAGCAAGCCCGATGCAGTAAATCTGCAGAATGCATTCTAACAAACGCGTTCGCGTTTCCCTCTCTTTCACCCTTGACGCGTAAGTTCGCTAATGGTATCATTTGAAAGAAAGGAAATGGATAGGTAAGCCATTCCGCGAACACTTGGTGATAAAGTGTTTTTTTTTTTCTGATCATCGAAATAGCCAGTTTAAGTTAAAAGGAGGAGAGGTCATTTCATCAGGACTGTTCTTCCTCAGCTCTGAAAGAATCTGAACATTCTGAGCAGTAAACCTGAACCTCCGAGGCAGAAAATATAATGCAGTAGTTCTGATTTCGTTTTACATCAGTTTGGTTTGTTTGGAAATTCGCGCAAAGCTACTCGAGAGCTATCTGCGCTAGCCTTCCCTAATTTAGCAGTGTAAGACTAGAGGGAAGGCAGCTAGTCATCAACACCCATCGCCAAATCTTGCGCCACTTTTTAGAATAGTGGAATTGACCGTCACATTATAACGCCCTCACGACTGAAAGGACGTGTGAATTTGGTGAGACGAGGAATCAAACCCACGACCCTTGGATTACGAGCCTTAACCACCTGGCTATGCCAATCCCTACATGTCCCTAATTTATCAGTGTAATGCTAAATGGAAGACAGTCATCATTACCCACCGCCAATTCTTAGTCTGCTATTTTACCAACGAATAATGGGATTGATCGTGAAATTATAACGCCCCCACGACTGAGTGGCGAGCATATTTGGTATGAAGAAGATTCTAACTCTCGACCCTCAGATTACGAGTTGAGCGCCTCAACAACCTGGCCATGTCGGGTCATATATATATATATACATAGATAACAGAACACTCATTATTGAAATATTAGTAACAGTTGTAAGTATTTAAGAAAATACCAGTCCTTAACAGTATCTTTTCATTTCATATTTCTGTTTATGTGTACCGGATGTGTCACGCATTAACTCGAAATCAAGTTGAAATACTATCCTGGACAAAGAAGCCTGCAACTAAGAGTGTTCGTAGATCACCAAAATTTCGGATAAATTATTTTTCATTTGACAGATTCTTTAGCCCTAAAAATTACCAGTTGGAGTACAGAAGATTCCATTGGTTTCTTAAACCTATTTTCTCTAGCTGTTTCCGAGTCCAAAGTTTTGTTGTTTACAGGATTCCAACAAGCCTGTAACACAAAACTATCAATAAAAAATATACAATCGATATTCACATAGTCTCTAATTACAGCTAAGATTGTCGTGTATTCCACATAGAAAATAAATGATTTCACCCACTGTTTTGAACAGATATCTTTATTAAGTTTTATTGCGAAGAAAAACATGAAACTGCTTAATATAATAAAACGGTCGCATCATACCTTCAGTGAACGACAAAGTCTCAACAAAATAGCACAGATGTGTATAATAGGTCAAGAATAGCGGACAAGTTAATGATCTGGTGTGGCCTAATGGCTGGAATGTAAAGTATTTCATAAGAGTCGCGATATGTGGCTAAAAATGCTCCACCATACTGTGAGGGGAGGTTAAATGTAAATGTGATATTTAGTCATAGCGTCTTCATAATGATTTCTCTTTTTTTCCTTTTACCAGAAGAGTTCAAAACTAAAAATGTATATAATGCTTAGAAAAACGACCACAACAATTATCTGTCAAATGTGAAAGCCGTTGTTAAATGGCTTATAATTAACTTGTATGAAATTTGATCAAAGCTTCTACGTTTTTTAATATACGAATTTATTTACATATTACGTGATGGAAGCGATTATTTTTTAACGACTAGTTCATTAACATGTATGATTTGAATTTTTAATTCCACCTCACAAAGCCACCGAAATTTTTATGAATATAAATAATTTTGATAACCGTAAATTATGTCACAGTAAGTTATTAGCATTAAAAATTAGATACCTTTCGCTATGCCTTCTTCGCTGATAATTCCTAACAAGCTGTCGTAACGTATTAAATCAGTTCAAAAGTAAGACGACGCGAAATATTTAGCTTTCTGGCAACCTCATGACTATGGGCGACCTCTGGAAAAGCGTTACAAAAGAAAATTTTCATTTTTAAAATTGGCTATTAATTTAATTTAATTTATTTTAATTTTTTTGCTTTTTCTCTTGTCAGACATTTAATCCTCAGCGATATTTTCTAGTGCTTATCTAACGTTTCTACTCACGTTAAGCTTTGTTATCACTCATATAAGCTTTTCTTCGTGCAATACAAATATTTCTCTGTCAATGATGTGCTTCAACCAGGTTTGGTTTGTTTTGAATTTCGCACAAAGCTACACGAGAGCTATCTGCACTAGCCGCCCCTAATTTAGCAGACTTACAATTGTCCCAGAGAGGATCAGAGTCTATGGGCTTACAACCCTAAAAATTAGATTTCAATACCCGCGGTGATTAGAGCACAGATGACCCTTCATGTATGTTTCTACTTAATACGAAGCAAATAAAGAAAGTTACCGTTATTCATGATTACCTTCTAAGTTTGTAATATATCTTTGCTGTACAAAAAATGTTAAATCAAATGTTTACCTTTTCATATAAATTTGGAACTAAATCATACAATGGTTGCACTAAACGGCTATGTCAATTTACTGTGCTCTTATTACAGTATGTTTGAAATAACATTTCAATAATTATTTGGGATTAAATGGTTCATTCATTTTTTCTTAAATCCATATAGCACTAAGTGAAATATATATACATATATCCACTTTTCCAATATAAATGATTCATTTTAATTCATAGTTTTTGTTGTTGTTTTGAAGTAAGCACAAAGCTACATAATGGGCTGTCTGTGCTCTGCCCACCACGGGTATCGAAACACGGTTTTTAGCATTGTAAGTCCGCAGACATACCGCTGAGTCACTGGGAACTTTATTCATAGTTATCAAGAAAGTGTCAGGCGGTAGTAAATGTTTTATTTGTTGTAAATATGCATTTATTTGTGAAATAGATTGGTTTTGTTTCGAATTCCGCGCAAAGCTTCTAGTAAGCTATCAGCGTTAATAGTCTCTAATGTGACATTTTGAGACTATAAAAAGGTCATGCAGCAAAAATCAACACCACCCACCACCGACACTTGGATTACTTCCAAGGAATAGCGGGATTGACTCTCACATAATAACGTCCCCCCCCTGCCTGAAAGTGCGAGCATATTTGGGGGCGGGAATTCAAATTGATATATTTAAAAAATGGCTGTTATGGGTAGAGAAAGCACTAATAGAGGAGCGAACAACGTTTCAACCCTTACGATGACCGAAGAAGGTCGAAACGTTGTTCGCTCCTCAACATAGTGCTTTCTCTACCCATAACAGCCATTTTTTAAACATATAATTTTCCCTGCAAGCGGGTTTTTTCGTCATCACGGGGATTCAAACTCGCAACTCACAAGGTTGCTTGTTGAGCAGCCTAACTAACAGGTCATATATGAATGATATACCAGTGATTCTCAATTTATTGTGGTAAACGTGTATTTTTAAACTGATTCCCTGAGGCAAATGCTTACGAAACAAAATTACATTTAAAGTACTAACGTAATTTGAATATTCAGATTTAGTTTCTCACCTGTTAATGATTAAGTATGTAAAATTTTCTTAATATTCTTCACACATTGTACAACATTTTAATCAATCCATTACAACAACAACAGTTACACTATCAATACTAAACAACACAACAGTTAAATTGTGTTAATTTGTTGATACCAGATCATGTTACGTTACCTGTGGCAACACGTGGTAATATATAACTCTATGCTTTGTTTGTTTGTTTGTTTTTGAATTTCTCACAAATCTAAACGAGGGCTATCTGCGCTAGTCGTCCCTAATTTAGCAGTGTGAGACTAAAAGGAAGGCAGCTGGTCATCACCACCCACTGCCAACTCTTAGGCTACTCTTTTACCAACAAATAGTGGTATTGACCGTCACATTATAACGCCCACCACGGCTGAAGAGGCGAGCATGTTTGAAGTGACGAATAATCGAACCCGCGATCCTCATATTAGGAGTCAAACGCCTTAACTCACCTGACCATGCCGGGCCTCAATGATTTGTAAAGAAAACTAAAAAGGCCATACATATATGTATAAACTTAAAAGAGAAGTATGGTATAAAAAAATAGAAGAAAATTGGTAAAACTCCCGTAGATAGACCACTACATACCAACCGAGCTTAGCGATATGCTCCGTATTGAACTATACACTTTCTGCACACAGGGGGCGCTACATGTCAAGTGATGTGTTGTGTTGTTGGAAATTTTTTGAAGCCCTTGCGTGACTGGTTTCATTACTTTATCTAAACAGGCTGCTCCAAGCTAGCTGAGGTTATGGGTGTTATTTATGTCGTTAAGATGTGGTAAAAAAAGGTTTTTTTGTTTCAAGTTAAGTGCAAGGCTACATAATAGGCTATTTATGATCTGCCCACCACTTTTACAGAGTTTGCTTCTCCCACCAAAATAAATTACAAATATGAAATGTGGCTGCGAACATCTAGGAATGTGAACACTGTGAAATGCTCCTTATAGAGCAAAATTCATAAAAACTAGTGGACCAGAATTCATGCGTCTTATTACAACTCACTCACTACCTTGTCTATAGGAAGAACACGTTTCTTTGATTAAATCTTTCACTGAACTAGTTTTTGTACACATATCATGCAATGGTTGTGAGAAATGAACACCCGACTCTTGATAACAGGGCCCGGCATGGCCAAGCGTGTTAAGGCGTTAGCCTCGTAATTCAAGGTTTGCGGGTTCGAGTCCCGGTCGCACCAAAGATGCTCGCTCTCTAAACCGTGGGGGCGTTATAATGTCACGGTCAATTCCACTATTCGTTGGCAAAAGAGTAGCCCAATAGTTGGCGGTGGATGGTGATGATTAGCTGCCTTCCCTGTAGTGTTACACTGCTAAATTAGGGACGGCTAGCGCAGATAGCCCTTGAGTAGCTTTGCGCGAAATTCAAAACAAGCTAGCATGATAATATTTATCGTTGTTGTTTTGGTAACCAAACGTTAGGGCACTTCACACACACACAAAAAAAGAAACTGATAAAATACTGACGAGATCGATACGTTAAGTTCAAACAATGAATCTTTCGTCGTTAAAAAAAAACAAAAAAACAACAATCTTACGAATAAGTGGCCAGCTCTCTCACGTGACTAAGTCTTCCACGAGCATTGGCATTCGTTGTTTGTTTTTGTTTTCACACTTTCTTGCTTTTGACAAAACAGTGTTGAAAAAGCCAGAGGGTTGAGGGTTTCTAGCCTGTAGCCCAACTGGTCTTAACAGTCTCGTAATGAAAAATTTGGACCGATATATATGATAAAAAGTTATATTTCATTTTCAATACAATGTATCTGCTTCTACTCTATATTGCCCCAAGTGGCACATCTGTTCGTCTGTGGACTCGCACCGTTAAAAACCAGATTTTCAGAGCACCGAAAGTCCATTGTGCAGCTTTGAGCTTAATTCAAACAAACCGAATATAACGTATACAGACGTCTTTGTAACAAATTGTCTATTACTTCAAGAAAATATTAAGTGCGAATCCTCTATAACGTTCATGGATTTAAGTGGTATTTAACGACATTTTCTAAATTTATTCATGGGTCAAATTGCGTTTGGATCCACGAATTTGTTGTTTACATTACCTTTATTAACATATGAGTCCCTATAAAAATATTAAGCAAAAACACAATTAATATTGTTGTTAATACCATAGTTGAATTCTCTACGCATTTTATTTGGAGAAACAGTGATTTCCATCAAAACCTCGCAGATTCGAATCCGCGTCGCACCACACAAGCTCGACCTTTCAGTCGTAAGGGCGTTATAATGTGATGATCAATCCCACTATTCGTTGGCAAAAGAGTAGTCCAAGAGTTGGCGGCGGGTGGTAATGACCAGCTTGCACTCTAATTTTACACTGCTAAATAAGGGACGGCTAGCGTAGACAGCCCTCGTGCTATTTGATAAATATTTTTGGTTAACTAGTTTGTTTGTCGCTCTCCAGTGGCTCAGCGATATGTCTGCGGACTTAACCCTAAAATCCGGGTTTCGATACACGTGGTGGGCAGAGCACAGATAGCCCATTGTGTAGCTTTGTGCTTAATTCCAAACAACAACAAAGTTTGTTTGTTTGTTTTTTCTCTTCGAAAACACTACCCGAGGTTTTCATGCATTGATTTGCATTTTTCTTTGTAATTTCTTAAACTGGGGACAGTTTCTTTTTTTAATTTTCGAATCGACGATAGAATATTCTTAAATAAAGTTGTGAGTAGGAATACGTAACTATTAACAGAGTATGACTTTTTTAATGAATAATTATTACACTGTTTTGATTCTATGTCGCGTGTAAAACAATTAAACAACGTTTAATATTGTTGTACTGTTTGTTTGTTTGTTTTGAATTTCGCGCAAAGCTACTCGAGGGCTATCTGCGCTATATGTCCCTAATTTAGCAGTGTAAGACTACAGGGAAAGCAGCTAGTCATCACCACCCCCGGCCATCTCTTGGGCTACTCTTTTACCAACGAATAGTGGGATTGACCGTCATATTATGACGCCCCCACGGCTGGGAGAGCGAGCATGTTTGGTGCGACCGCGATTCGAACCAGCGACAACGGGTTTCGAGTCGAACGCCTTAACAAAGCTTGGCCATAACGGGACTAATATTATTGAAACACCAGATACTAAGTAAACCAATGGAGAGCATTCCAAAACAAAAAACTGTTCAATGTATCATCAAATACAGACAGTGGAAAAAGGAAAATTTGTTCAAGGTAAAACCTGACATTCATTAAGACAAACACTGAAGTATTGAGCTTCCGACGGTTTTTAGCCTGTGCTTAAGGAATTTAACAACATACAGATCTAATGCTTTACAGAGAAACACGACTGTTTAACACGTACATTCGAGGAGTCTCCGAGTGTAAACGTGTCGTGACAAGAAGGTCAAACAATCTCGTTAGCAGACTACTTTGCTCGACTTTGTCTTTATTAGTATCAGATATTAATTCGCACAGGACTATGAGTTGAAAAAGAAAAAAAGGCTGACGGTTCGTATGCGCTACGAATAAACTCAGGCTTATCCAAAGTGACACTTAAATGAGAAATAGCTTATCCCGAGTGAAACTGAAACGAAAAAAACAAACTAAATTGATAAAAGAATTTTCAATTAACTAATTAATCTCATAAATACAGAATACCCCCCTAGTGGCTCAGCGGTATGTCTGTGGACCTACAACGCTAAAAACCGGGTTTCGATACCCGTGGTGGGCAGTGCAAAGATAGCCCACTGTGTATTGCTTAATTCAAAACAAACAAACAAAATCATCAAAGCAGTTTGTCGTGATTTTAGTAGCTAATTCCTTTGCTCGTAAAACTCGCGCTCAAAAAAGTCTTGCCATTCAGAAATAAATGTACTGTGCAACATAATTGTATCTTTTAATTTGCTGTGATTTTAATATATGGCTCCAACACTTTTAAAACTGCGTGCATAAAATAAAAATAGGAATCTTCTGATGTAAATAATGTTATATATTTACAGTTTTATAATTCTGCCTGTAACTAAAGCCCTCGTGTTTACAATCCTGCCGAGAACTCAAGACTTAATTTACTTTTCATAATATTGAGTGACATAATAGCAGATTTTATAAAATTAACTTTAGTAGCAAGTTGAAAGGAGTCTTGTTCCAATGATTGATTGTTTCTTTTGAATTAAGGCGTTCGACTCGTAATCCGAGGGTCACGTGTTCAAATCCCGGTCGCACCAAACGTGCTCGCCCTCCCAGCCGTGGGGGCGTTATAATATTACGGTTAATCCCACTATCCGTTGGTAAAAGAGTAGCCCAAGAGTTGGCGGTGGGTGGTGATGACTAGCTGCCTTCCCTTTAGTCTTACACTACTAAATTAGGGACGGGTAGCGCAGATAGCCCTCGAGTAGCTTTGCGCGAAATTGAAAAAGCAAAAAACCCTTTTATTGGACCTAAAATAATTTCAAGTTTACTTTCTTTATTTCTACATTTACTAAAAAAAAAAAAGAACAACAATATGACAAATTGAATTATTTTTGTTATTCTGGACACGAACGAGGTGTTTCAATCAGTTTTTAAATAAATTGTATGTTTCTAAATTTTTATCCTACCGACGCCAAACATGCTCGCCCTTTCAGCCGTGGGGGCGTTATAATGTTACGGTAAATCCCACTAATCGTTGATAAAAAAGTAGCCCAATAGTTGGCGGTGGATGGTGATCACTAGCTGCCTTCTCTTTAGTCTTACACTGCTTAATCAGGGACGGCTAGCACAGATAGCCATCGAGTAGCTTTGTGCGAAATTCCTAAAACCAATCAACCAATTTTATCCTACCGATAACCAATTGCTCCGCCAGCGTATATGTGATAATTTTGTTCTTTTAATATTTCCATGTCAAATCCGGTAAACCCTGACTACGTCACAACACGTGAATGAGAAAGCAGCCCGAAAGATAAACGACGTTGATTTCTGTTTTCTTTCTGGAGTGATTAACAGTTTCCTAACACAACAAAATCCAATTATCGTATATTAAAATGCCCACATAAGAAATGTGAACGTTAATTTAAACAACCGAACTGGAAGCAAAGAGCGATGCAAACATAGGATTCACGAGTAAACTTAAAAGAGCGATGAAAATAAAAAGGGTGTCATGGTGAGAAAAGTAGTGCAGACACGCAGCGTAGAGATACGTCGTTCATCAGATTTCGTCTCCGTTCTGAAGACTCCCGCGTAGAATTAATTTAAAGTTAAAATTAAATTTCCAGAAGCAAAAGCTACTGTTGCGCTCAACCCTGGACATTATTCATTGCCTGCAACTAATTATTGGAAGGTATTTGCTCTTAATGAAATAAAAATACGTGATTTGGATCAGTGTTAAAGACAACCCATTCTGAGGAATAAAAAAACCGTCTCTCTGAGAATCAATACAATTGTTTCATTTGAAAACTGTCAGTTATGTGATAAATGATGTACAGTGTAATGCACAGAGGACCTTACGTCTTGGTGTTTTATAATATAGAGAGAAGTTCTTTTGTTTCATATTTCATATCATGTCCAGAGTTTATCTATTCATTTCGACGTAAATATTTTTTTTAAATAATTTTCGTTAAGTTGGACCAAACTATACAGCCTTCAAGTAGTAAATATAAAGTAAAATTAGATGTTTTAATTTCGAATTTCTACAAAGCTACACGAGAGCTCTCTGTGCTAGCCGCCCCTAATTTAGCAATGTAAGACTAGAAGGAAGGCAGCTAGTCATCACCGCCCACCGACAACTCTTGGACTACTCTCTTACCAACGAATAGTGGGATTGATCGTCACATTACAACTCCCCATGGCTGAAAGGTCGAGCATGTTTGGTGTGACAGGAATCCAAACCGCGTTCCTCGGAATACAGGTCGGGCACCTTAACCACCTAGCCATGCCAGGGGCCTAATCATTTAGAAATGGCAATATCACATAAACAAGAAATATTCTGAGTTTGCTAAGAAACTATTTTATGGCTGAGGGTATTAAAGCCCTTCGAGCAAGTAAATCACGGGCTAATCTTTCTAACACTTGTACGGTTTATCCCTAACACAGAGAACCTATATTCATATAAAAATTGAAGGGTTCCACCTGTTATTTTAATTTTCCCATCAACAAAAGGATAAATAAATCTACTAAATCGATTACATTAAGATTACAGTCTGGTAAACGTCAACTATCCAACAATATATGTTATGAGCGACGCATAATTTAGATAAATCTGTAAGTCTATATTGTAAACAAAGGAATTCTCTGAATAGTCAGACAAAACGTGTCACTTTTGTGAGTGGCGTTCCCATGCACCCTAGGAATGCCTTGTTTACGTATATATATATATAATGCTTACCAGACTATGTTAGACACATGTGCTAAGGAAAAAACATTTTTTTCTGATAGTTAGGTTCCCAAAATGTTCTTGTAGGGCTGACTTTGGACTTCTTACTACTCAGAGCTTTCGAACAACACCTTCCTAGGACATCTCCAAACTAGAAGCTTGTGTGAAACATATCTCTTATCTGCAAACTAGCAGCTTGTGTGAAACATATCTCATATCTCCAAACTAGCAGCTTGTGTGAAACATATCTCATATCTCCAAACTAGCAGCTTGTGTGAAACATATCTCATATCTCCAAACTAGCAGCTTGTGTGAAACATATCTCATATCTCCAAACTAGCAGCTTGTGTGAAACATATCTCATATCTCCAAACTAGCAGCTTGTGTGAAACATATCTCATATCTCCAAACTAGCAGCTTGTGTGAAACATATCTCATATCTCCAAACTAGCAGCTTGTGTGAAACATATCTCATATCTCCAAACTAGCAGCTTGTGTGAAACATATCTCATATCTCCAAACTAGCAGCTTGTGTGAAACATATCTCATATCTCCAAACTAGCAGCTTGTGTGAAACATATCTCATATCTCCAAACTAGCAGCTTGTGTGAAACATATCTCATATCTCCAAACTAGCAGCTTGTGTGAAACATATCTCATATCTCCAAACTAGCAGCTTGTGTGAAACATATCTCATATCTCCAAACTAGCAGCTTGTGTGAAACATATCTCATATCTCCAAACTAGCAGCTTGTGTGAAACATATCTCTTATCTCCAAACTAGCAGCTTGTGTGAAACATATCTCATATCTCCAAACTAGCAGCTTGTGTGAAACATATCTCATATCTCCAAACTAGCAGCTTGTGTGAAACATATCTCATATCTCCAAACTAGCAGCTTGTGTGAAACATATCTCATATCTCCAAACTAGCAGCTTGTGTGAAACATATCTCATATCTCCAAACTAGCAGCTTGTGTGAAACATATCTCTTATCTCCAAACTAGCAGCTTGTGTGAAACATATCTCTTATCTCCAAACTAGCAGCTTGTGTGAAACATATCTCATATCTCCAAACTAGCAGCTTGTGTGAAACATATCTCATATCTCCAAACTAGCAGCTTGTGTGAAACATATCTCATATCTCCAAACTAGCAGCTTGTGTGAAACATATCTCATATCTCCAAACTAGCAGCTTGTGTGAAACATATCTCATATCTCCAAACTAGCAGCTTGTGTGAAACATATCTCATATCTCCAAACTAGCAGCTTGTGTGAAACATATCTCTTATCTCCAAACTAGCAGCTTGTGTGAAACATATCTCATATCTCCAAACTAGCAGCTTGTGTGAAACATATCTCATATCTCCAAACTAGCAGCTTGTGTGAAACATATCTCATATCTCCAAACTAGCAGCTTGTGTGAAACATATCTCATATCTCCAAACTAGCAGCTTGTGTGAAACATATCTCATATCTCCAAACTAGCAGCTTGTGTGAAACATATCTCATATCTCCAAACTAGCAGCTTGTGTGAAACATATCTCTTATCTCCAAACTAGCAGCTTGTGTGAAACATATCTCATATCTCCAAACTAGCAGCTTGTGTGAAACATATCTCATATCTCCAAACTAGCAGCTTGTGTGAAACATATCTCATATCTCCAAACTAGCAGCTTGTGTGAAACATATCTCATATCTCCAAACTAGCAGCTTGTGTGAAACATATCTCATATCTCCAAACTAGCAGCTTGTGTGAAACATATCTCATATCTCCAAACTAGCAGCTTGTGTGAAACATATCTCATATCTCCAAACTAGCAGCTTGTGTGAAACATATCTCATATCTCCAAACTAGCAGCTTGTGTGAAACATATCTCATATCTGCAAACTAGCAGCTTGTGTGAAACATATCTCATATCTGCAAACTAGCAGCTTGTGTGAAACATATCTCATATCTGCAAACTAGCAGCTTGTGTGAAACATATCTCATATCTCCAAACTAGCAGCTTGTGTGAAACATATCTCATATCTCCAAACTAGCAGCTTGTGTGAAACATATCTCATATCTCCAAACTAGCAGCTTGTGTGAAACATATCTCATATCTCCAAACTAGCAGCTTGTGTGAAACATATCTCATATCTCCAAACTAGCAGCTTGTGTGAAACATATCTCATATCTCCAAACTAGCAGCTTGTGTGAAACATATCTCATATCTCCAAACTAGCAGCTTGTGTGAAACATATCTCATATCTCCAAACTAGCAGCTTGTGTGAAACATATCTCATATCTCCAAACTAGCAGCTTGTGTGAAACATATCTCATATCTCCAAACTAGCAGCTTGTGTGAAACATATCTCATATCTCCAAACTAGCAGCTTGTGTGAAACATATCTCATATCTCCAAACTAGCAGCTTGTGTGAAACATATCTCATATCTCCAAACTAGCAGCTTGTGTGAAACATATCTCTATCTCCAAACTAGCAGCTTGTGTGAAACATATCTCATATCTCCAAACTAGCAGCTTGTGTGAAACATATCTCATATCTCCAAACTAGCAGCTTGTGTGAAACATATCTCATATCTCCAAACTAGCAGCTTGTGTGAAACATATCTCATATCTCCAAACTAGCAGCTTGTGTGAAACATATCTCATATCTCCAAACTAGCAGCTTGTGTGAAACATATCTCATATCTCCAAACTAGCAGCTTGTGTGAAACATATCTCTTATCTCCAAACTAGCAGCTTGTGTGAAACATATCTCATATCTCCAAACTAGCAGCTTGTGTGAAACATATCTCATATCTCCAAACTAGCAGCTTGTGTGAAACATATCTCATATCTCCAAACTAGCAGCTTGTGTGAAACATATCTCATATCTCCAAACTAGCAGCTTGTGTGAAACATATCTCATATCTCCAAACTAGCAGCTTGTGTGAAACATATCTCATATCTCCAAACTAGCAGCTTGTGTGAAACATATCTCATTATCTCCAAACTAGCAGCTTGTGTGAAACATATCTCATATCTCCAAACTAGCAGCTTGTGTGAAACATATCTCATATCTCCAAACTAGCAGCTTGTGTGAAACATATCTCATATCTCCAAACTAGCAGCTTGTGTGAAACATATCTCATATCTCCAAACTAGCAGCTTGTGTGAAACATATCTCATATCTCCAAACTAGCAGCTTGTGTGAAACATATCTCATATCTCCAAACTAGCAGCTTGTGTGAAACATATCTCATATCTCCAAACTAGCAGCTTGTGTGAAACATATCTCATATCTCCAACTAGCAGCTTGTGTGAAACATATCTCATATCTCCAAACTAGCAGCTTGTGTGAAACATATCTCATATCTCCAAACTAGCAGCTTGTGTGAAACATATCTCATATCTCCAAACTAGCAGCTTGTGTGAAACATATCTCATATCTCCAAACTAGCAGCTTGTGTGAAACATATCTCATATCTCCAAACTAGCAGCTTGTGTGAAACATATCTCATATCTCCAAACTAGCAGCTTGTGTGAAACATATCTCATATCTCCAAACTAGCAGCTTGGGTGAAACATATCTCATATCTCCAAACTAGCAGCTTGTGTGAAACATATCTCATATCTCCAAACTAGCAGCTTGTGTGAAACATATCTCATATCTCCAAACTAGCAGCTTGTGTGAAACATATCTCATATCTCCAAACTAGCAGCTTGTGTGAAACATATCTCATATCTCCAAACTAGCAGCTTGTGTGAAACATATCTCATATCTCCAAACTAGCAGCTTGTGTGAAACATATCTCTTATCTCCAAACTAGCAGCTTGTGTGAAACATATCTCATATCTCCAAACTAGCAGCTTGTGTGAAACATATCTCTTATCTCCAAACTAGCAGCTTGTGTGAAACATATCTCATATCTCCAAACTAGCAGCTTGTGTGAAACTTTTCTGTAGAGTACATAACAATATAATAATTTATAACAATTTGCAGTTAAAATCGTAAAAGAGAAAATTAACATAGTCGAAAAAAAAGCTTTAATATTTAACTTGTTTTAGTCATGTTTTAACAATTAGATCTAAGGTTTGTTTATTTTAACAAAATTTCCCTCTTGTGATCCTAGATTCTTCAGGAATTTTATTTGGAGTACAAGAATTTTCTAGAAAACAAAACACAATCTAATTTCACATAGAACTGAGTATGGCCAGGCAGTTGAGACGCTCAACTGGTAACATCAAAGTCGCGGGTTCGAATCTCCGTTACACCAACCTTACTCTCCCTTTCAACCGTGGAAGCGTCATAATCCACAATACTAAAAGAGTAGCCCAAGAGCTTTCTTGTCTTACACTGCTAAATTAAGGACGGCTTTGCGCAAAATACAATTTTTCTCATGATTATTTCATATTCCAGTTGAAACAAAACCAAAAATAATAGGTCTAATAAAGAAGAACTTGATATCTATAATTATTTTCCATATGTTTTTACCGGCACATTGTATTTAACGTTATGTGCCGAAAATAAAAATCTATGATATGTGAATTTGCAATGTCATAACATCATACTCCCAGTATATCTATAGATCACATAAATTAGTAATATGATGAAAGAAACGTGCATTATGTTAATTATTTTGCATTTATTATGTTAACTACATTATTTCTATATTACTATTACGTTATTAAGATATAAATACACAAGATGCTTAATTATATTGTGTTAATTGTACAATACTTAATATAATTACCTATTTTTATATATATATTTAATAAATTACTGGGCCCGGAATGTCCAAGCGTGTAAGGAGTGCGACTCGTAATCTGAGGGTCGCGGGTTCGCATCGCGGTAGCGCCAAATATGCTCGCCCTATCAGCCGTGGGGGCGTTATATGTTACAGTCAATCTGACTATTCGTTGGTAAAAGAGTAGCCAAAGAGTTGGCGGTGGATGGTGATGACTAACTGCCTTCCCTCTGGTGTTACACTGCTAAATTAGGGACGGCTAGCGCAGATAGCCCTGAAGTAGCTTTGTGCGAAATTCCAAAACAAACAAACAATAAATTACTTATTGTATGAGCATCGTAAAATTAACACAGTTATTACTAAGTTATTAAACACATACGTATGTATATAATGGATAATCATATTATATTAGTTGTACGAGTAAGTTATTAAGTTTATATGCATTTTCAATGTTGACAACTTTTTATTCTTAATTCATTAAACGTACATACAAAGTGGAAAATAATTATACATTAAGACCAATTCAACTGACTCCTAAATGAAATCACAGTTTCTGAATTAGCTTCAAATAAATCTTTGAAAACAAAGCATTCTTTCAAATGCTATGTAACTATTCTAGCCACTTTGTGTACGTGCAGGGTTTGAAGTATTATCGTATTTATACAATATAAATCAGTAAACATTCAGTGATGACGAGAAAATCCACTTGTAGGGGAAAATATGTATGTAAAAACGGCTGATTTGGGGTGAGAAAATTTTTATGTAGAGAAGCGAACAACGTTTCGACCTTCTTCGGTCATGGTCAAGTTCACAAAGAAAGAAAGAGGTAACTGATTGATAGCTGACCACATGTTTGAAAGGGGTTGTGCGACTGAGTGTAGGAGTGTAGAGGAGGTGATTCGTTATTTGATTATATTTATTAATATATGTATAAAGGTGTTCCTTTGTGTTGATTTATTTTGGGCAGTAAACATAAAAAAACATTTAATACAATGATTGCTTTTGTAATAAACGGATCGTACTCTGCGTTAATTACACGTAATTTGTTTAAATAGAGTTAAGTGTAACACTCCAAATTAATTATTTGTTAATAGTTTGGATCGGCCCACATGTGAGGTATTTTGTTTTTGTTATCACCCTTCTGGTTCCAGAGTACAGAAGTTCTTTTTTGCAAAATCATTATTAATGCTAATTCTTACTACTTTGTTTTTTACTGTGAGTCAAAGTTGTGACTTTGTTTTGAAATGATTGGCATTAGCTTAAAAGTTGAAATTTCGCTTCTTGGCACCCAAACAATAATGTTTATCAATGCCAAAAGTGTATTAAATGTGAAGTGCAATACTTCGAAATCGGGTTTCTCTTATCAGGCCGCGCAAAACAACTAATGGAAGACCAGCTGTGCGCTTGTACATGAAACCACACACGCAAACAACAGTCGCTGAAAGCACTTAAAGTCTTGCCTTTCGTAACAATCTTTCTTAAACCTCTCTACAATTAGTTCATAATCTTCAGCGAGATACTAAGGCATCACCTCTAATTTCCTTACAGCTGCTAGTTTCAATCGTTTTCGAAGAGCCCTGTCCTGTTTCCTTTTACGCGGCTATGAGGCATTCTTTGTTAATATCTCGCTTGTAATCTATTTAGCTCTGCACAACGACCTACTAAGTCGTACTGGGATAATGAAAGAAAAATCTAAACCAAATTACAGCAGTCGTGGATGTCATTCAAATATTACCAGTTCTGCTTAGCTCCTTTCCCAAATGTACAACAGAAACGACATGACACACGTTTCGGTTTTAATAGTTGCATTAGGTGATCATTTCGTTGTGAACGTTTTTTTTTCTTTTGTTTCGGCATGTTTATAGAAGTAGTAAATTTCATTATAAGGTTTTAGTTTCTTTAATTATTATTGTGTAATTTTGCGAGGAATATGACCTTTTATTTTGACTACAAAAACATATTATAGTGAGATAATGTGAAATTCAACACTTAAACTAAACGTGTGTGTAATTTGCACATAACGAATTTGAAATCGCGTAAACACAAAAGAGGCCCCAGCATGGCCAGGTGGTTAAGGCGTTCGACTCTTAATGTGAGATTCGCGAATTCAAATCCCGGTCGCACCTAACATGTTCGCCCTTTCAGCTGGGGAGGCGTTATAATGTGATGATCAATCCCATTTTTCTTTGGTAAAAGAGTAGCCCAAGAGTTGGCGGTGGGTGGCGATGACTAGCTTCCTTCCCTCTAGTCTTACACTGCTAAATTAGGGACTGCTCGGTGCAGTGGGTTAACAGCCTACTTACTTAAATACCTGTTCATGAAACCGCAAGTGATTGCGGCCATATGTTCCTTGACGGAATCGAGTGGTAAATAGATAGATAGATATATTTACAATAGCGTAATTAGGCTAATCAAAAACACTCTTTAAAAACGTGAAAGTAATTGGTACAGGCGATCAGTTCAAAATCCCATTTCAATTTCATAGTAATTTGAAGCTACACCAATATCACACAGAACATCTGTTTATGAAGCTTGAGATAATTTATCAAAATTCACGAGAAAGTCTATTATGAAAAGATAACAATCATATCTCACGAGGTCATTATTGCCCAAATTTTATCATAAACATATTTACTAATGCTTTTGTTTTACACTTTGAGAAAGAAAAAAAGTGATCTTTCTTTTTTGCATTACATCTGTAATTCGTAGGTATTTTAAAAGTAAACCGAACAAAATTTTCGATTTACAAAATGCATAGTCACAAGAGCTGTAACAAACAAAAACTAAAATAGCTAACAGTCCTGTACACGAGACGTTTGTAAACTCGGTGCTTTTAGACGAAACTCACAAATATTAGAAATTTGTTCAGCGATCTACTTTCAGTTAAGCTCTGTCAGTCAATGAATGTTTTATTGTTGTCTCCAAACCAATCTTTGCAATCATTCAAACCATTGTCAGAGGGGGTTTAAAACACTAAACAAATAAATCTCTGTGGCAGCAAGGTGTGTAGGGAAAACAAAATAAGAAGTTTTCTTGGACCGGTGAATGAACGCACGAGCCTGTGTAAGCTTGAGGTGAGCCATGTTTGTAAAGTAGCAGTGACACGAGTCACTACTCTTCAACTTGTTGTAATGCGTAACCAGACCACTTCAGCGAATTGAAAAGCCATCACAGAACAATATTGACTGTTTCCTTGACTTTTTCTGACAGCTAATCAGTCATTAATTTTCTTGATGTCACAGAAAGTAGTGAGAATTGTTCTTGTTGGATTTTTTTATTTTTTTTGCCTTCTGACTGGACTATCTGAAAATTATTCGTTTCACTGCTTTTTATCTCTTGGGTGAAAGATAAATTGAAGTCTAATCATATCAAAAGATTATTGGTTTATTTTCTGTAGTGGAAATGTATTTCTTTACGACACACTTTGGTCACTCATCACACACATTACAGTCAGTATAAATGTGTAACATGTTAGTCACCATGACAAGTTAAACAAGTCATCACACACATTACAGTAAGTATAAATGTGTAACATGTTAATCATCATGAGAAATTAAACAACTCATCACGCACATCACAGTCAAAAGCGACTTTCACATTATATATGCAAAAACGGCTCGTTCGGGTTGAGAAAATATTTTACATAGAAGAGCGAACAACGTTTCGACCTTCTTCGGTCATCGTCAGGTTCACAAAGAAAGAAAGCTGACCGGAAGCTGACCACATGTTTGAAAGGGGTTATGTAACTGAATGTAGAGGGCGGTGTTAGATGTTTGAATATATAATTTTATTTATTTTATTAATATAGGTATAAAGGCGTCTTTCACATTGTTATTCATTGTAACAAGTGAAACAGTTTGCCATATACACAATTATAACATATACATATTTACAAGTATATACGATTAAAATCAACACACGAAATAAAGTTTCAAAATATTAAAATATTGAATATAGAAAATTAACCTTAAACCAAAGAATAAAATCTAGAAATCCTAAGAGCCAATGATAATCTAATTTTAATAAAACATAATAAGCGCTATTATATGTGTTTTACGTTAATTTTATTTAAAGCCAGAGGGAACTAATATCGCAAACCTAGTTTTATTTTATTGGTTATATTTGAAACTTGAATGTACTTATAGCATTGGTGTTGTATGTCATCACGTGTCAATGTTAGAGAAAAATGTCACACAAGAATAACTATAATACATTACGAAGCTACTAAATTCAATGTTTTTATATCAGTTACATGGTAATGATATACAAAATGCGACAGAGAATTAATAAATATTGCAGATTTCGAATGCTGAGATCATATGTACTAAAATTCAAGTATAATTTAGTACAAGTTATAGCTTTTGTTCATTCATCACGTAAGGTCATTAGAAAATGTATTATTTCGGTTATATTTTAACGTCGTGGATGGTAAATATTGTAAACATGACATTTGAAGCCATCAAATTATGGTTTCCATGTTTTGTTTTTTGAATTTCTCGCAAAGCTACTCGAGGGCTATCTGTGCTAGCCGTCCCTAATTTAGCAGTGTAAGACGAGAGGGAAGGCAGCTAGTCATCACACCATCCACCGCTAACTATGGAGCTACTCTTTTACCAACGAATAGTGGAATTGATAGTAACATTATAACGCTCCCACGGCTGAAAGTGCGAGCATGTTTGATGCAACCGGGGTTCGAACCATTGACCCTCAGACTACGAGTAGAACGCCTTATCCCACCTGGCCATACCGGGCTTCTCAAACTATGGTGACAGTAAATTTAGAAAAAAAAGGAAAGTGACCTTTGGGGCCAGGCATGGCCTAGCACGTTAAGGCGTGTGCTTTTTAATCTGAGGGTTGTGGGTTCGCGTCAAACATGCTCGCCCACCCAGCCGTGGGGGTGTTATAATGTGATGATCAATCCCACTATTCGTTGGTAAAAGAGTAGCTCAAGAGTTGGCGGTGGATGGTGTGATGACTAGCTGCCTTCCCTCTAGTCTTACACTGCTAAATTAGGAACGGCTAGCACAGATAGCCCTCGAATAGCTTTGTGCGAAATTTCAAAATAAACAAAAACAAACGAAAGCGACCTTTAGTGTCTGAATAATAATTACATATTTTTTATTCAGTTAATGTTTCATTATTGTGGCTTCATGGAGTTTAGTGTTATATGAACTGCTTTAATAATGTAGTCGTACAGAATCTACACATAAAAATCTATTTTATGAAAGCTACATATTTAAAATAACAAATAAACAGCAAGTATTATAAATATTACCAAAACAAAAAATTAGATTTAATCAAAATATACCGAACGAAGTAAGATGAAGCTGATTATAAATATCGGGATGTAGACATTTTTGCACGTGTTAAATATATTAATCCAAACCACTGTGGTAACAATCCAATACCAAGGCAGACTTTCTGTCTGTCTGTCTCCTAAACAAGGTGACCGACCCAGCCCACACTATCCTCTACAGTAGTTCAAAAATAAACCGAATTCATATTAAGTTTTCTGATATATATAAAAATAAAATATTTTATAGAATTTTCTCTGTATCATTACCACAAAATACAAAATACTAATTTCAGTATTTTGCCTTGTTTTCCGTATTAAACAAAATATACAGTAATAAGCTATTCATATACGATGCGGATAATAAAGGCGTTGCTACTGTTTAAATGTTTATCTCTTTCTTTCTTTTTTTAATTGATTACATTTAACTTCCAGTAGCCTGAATTAGAAAACTATTCAATAATTCAAATATTTTAGAACGTTTCTTACTTCTCCATGTAAATTGTAGTTTTTCGCAAAACAAAATTCAAGTTCAGTATTAGATTCATACAGTGTAAATCTTAACCACGTCTCTACTGTAAAATGCGCAGCTTTTAACAAGAAGTGACGGAACTGTTTTACCATTTCTGCCACGTTTTCCGATTCAACTTTTACACCTCATTTTCAATTCACTCTTCTGTCTAACAACAATTTTATTTGAGAATGAGCGCTACTGAAAATACTATCAGAGATTTGCTCGTTTTGAGTATATATTTCCTTTTTTTGTGCTTTAAAGATGAAGAAGTGAAGTTCCCTTCAAACAACCTATAAAATGTTAAAGATAAGACATGTATTTTGCATTAGAAGAGCTTCTAAGAGAAATCCCATTATGAAATGAGTTCACGTTTACTTTGATCTGATCTGGCGCGCTTTCAACAAGTTTTGACTCGCAAAAAAAATGAGTCTGTTTGTTTGTTTATTTTGGAATTTCGCACAAAGCTACTCGAGGGCTATCTGTGCTAGCCGTCCCTAATTTAGCAGTGTAAGACTAGAGGGAAGGCAGCTAGTCATCACCACCCACCGCCAACTCTTGGGCTACTCTTTTACCAACGAATAGTGGGATTGAACGTTATATTATACACCCCAACGGCTGGGAGGGCGAGCATGTTTAGCGCGACCCTTGGATTAAGAGTCGCACGCCTTACGCGCTTGGCCACGCCAGGCCATAAAAATGAGTAATATTGACAATTTTGTATGACCTTTTAGAGAATTTACGATGACCATTCAATTTGTTCATTTGGTCACACAGAAAGATTTAAGATAACAAGGGTAACCTTGTAAATAATTTCACCATCATGTATTTGATTTAGTACCTTATAAAGAAGAAATGGGTGATAATTGTTTTCGCTTTCTTTCTTCCTTTGCCCAATTACGCCTCTGTCACTAGAGCTAGCTCGAAACTACGTTCTAATCGGAAGAATCCTTTACCTGCGTTTTGTAACTAATCAAACAGTAATGGAGTTCCTTAGGAGCAAGTCCGATAACAATTTGAATTACAGTCTGAAATTAGGTTAAATGTCCAATCTTTCGTTTGGATAATAACAGTTTTCTTTCTTGTACACGATTTAAGAACTCAGAATTGAAGTGCATACGTAGGTCAGGATACCTTTCTGGCCTTCCTGAATAAAAAAAATAAAATTCACAAAGAGACGTAATGTGGTGGAGAAGGTCTCGTGAAATTGAAGATTGTGCGATATGCTGAAAGATCAATTTCTCTTCCAATGCTTTTTTTTTCACAATCACGAGACATATCGTGTCGAAAGATCTCTTTATAAGTTAAGAGTGTGTGTGTGTTTTTTTCTTATAGCAAAGCCACATCGAGCTATCTGCTGAGTTCACCAAGGGGAATCAAACCCTTGCTTTTATGGTTGTAAATTTGTTGACTTATCGCTTCACTAGCGGGGAACTGTAAGTTAAGAGACGTGTACCATCTAAATTTCTCTTACAACTGAATGGTCGTAAGGTTGTAAAAATTATATAACGTAAATAATGCACGAGAGATTTCTACTTCAATATTTTATGCCTTTATGTGTATTAATAATGCTGAATTGAAATAAAATATATTCATATATTATTGTGCATATTAATTTAATATGCTTTCAAAGTCATCTGTTGGGCTTAGCAGATAGCTTTGTAATAAGAAAACAGACGTACACAAGTCATCTGTTTTAAGATAACTCTTCAACACTTTTATTGTTTAACTCTGGTCAGTTTACTAAAATCAAGAGTGTAAAATTGCTCCATACTTTTTAACAGTTGCTCGAGGGCTATCTGTGCTAGCCGTCCCTAATTTAGCAGTTAGTCATCACCACTCACCGCCAACTCTTGGACTACTCTTTTACCAACAATTAGTGAGATTGACCGTCACATTATAACGCCCCCACGGCTGAAAGAACGAGCATGTTTGGCGCGATAGGAATGCGAACCCGTGACCCTCAGATTACGAGTCGCACGCTTTAACACGCTTGGCTATGCGGGTCTAACTCTTAACGTATTTTACAAACACTTTTAATGTATTGATAAACGAGAAATTTCTTTCAGATATTTCTTATTCTCTTGGCATAAATTTTGACAATTACAGATGTTTCATAAATTTAAACTAGTTCTCTTTATTAGATCAGAACAGAATATAGTTTGATAAATATCAAACTATCCTGTTATCGATGTCACTAAACGAAAAAAACAACACATATCGTCAGCATATTTTACATTTCAATTATTTAGTCGCAAAACCAACATTACTTTCGAACTGCTCATAATATATGTCAGTCGTAGAGACAAATACATTAACGAAAACCAATACCTATAATACGAATTATTACCCGGTTATATGTGGTACTTAAATTGCATATCTTTGTACGAAACTGCGAAACAATATTCACGTGGTAAGTGCAGAATCTTCAATATTGTTGAAACGAACTCTTAACACAAAAAAATGCATATAAATGTAAAAAAGATACAAAGAGAAACCTACTTTCTATTGTGTTGAACATGTTATATATATAGGTTAACACACATTTCTTGTATTTTTGTCTTCCTACGATACAAAAAAAAACACCATAACTTTTGTTAGTTTAACCTGATATGTTAAAGTAATTTATCTTAATACGCTGTGGTGTTTTATCTTGTGTCTCTTTTCTGCCTATCATCGTGAAATAAAATATAATTATATAAGCGTACCTTTAGAATAATATGTGAATTTCGATGTCTGTAAAAGAGAGCATAATAGGTCCAATTGCTCGAATACAAATAATTAGAGAACGAATTTCTGAAGTCACGTAACTCAGTGACGAGACATTTGAAAGACAGCGGCGTGGTTTGTTTAGAATTTTATTCAAAGCTACACGAGGACTATCTGCATAAGCAATCCCTAATTTAGCAGTACAAGCCTAGAGGAAGGGCAGCTAATCATCACCACCCACCGCCAGCTCTTGAGCTACTCTTTTTCCAACGAATAGTGGGATTGGCCGAAACATTAGAATGCCCCCACAGCTGAATGAGGCGTGCATGTTTGATTTGACGGTGATTCGAACCCACGACCCTCAGATTCCAAGTCGAGTGCGTTAACCACCTGGTCATGCCGGGCTGAAAGATAGTGTTAATTTGAATTAAAGCGCATTGGATGCCCTTGTTGAAAGCGATATACTTACATTTTATTCACGTCTGAAAATAAGTTTGCTTAAGACAGTTGTTACCTGAGTTGGTAAGTTCGAAATCACGTAAACTTTTAAGTCAGTTACGAGAAGAACTATGAGCAGCCTTAAAACAAAATAACACAACACTTAGTAAAAGAGATAAAAGTGCTTTTGGAAACCGTTCATTAAATTATTGAAACTTTTTTTGTGCTCAGTAACAAAACTTGAAGCTTGGAGAACAGCATAGTGTTGTGTAATGATTATTCGAACGAAAACGCACGAGAAGAGATCTTGTTCTGAGAATGTAGGCGTTCATTCCTATCTGCACATCTAACAATAGTTATTACGCAACTAAAATAGTCGTAAACAATTCAGGCAAGACTGAGAAAACTTTGCCAGGTAAATTTCCCCAATAGCAATTAGTTCTCTGAATGCGTAACACACGAGTAAATAGGTAAGTTTAGCAATAGAAATTCTCACGAGAGTTTTGTGAGTGAGAATAAATAGACTGCTTGTTAAAAACGAATTCTGGTGTATAACAGCCGTTAAAACTGTGTAGAAACATTTGTTACAATTCACTAAGCAATTGAAAAACTGAGACATTTCTACCTTTCTCACAATGGAAAGTATTATGTATGAAATTTAAACTGGCCATAATAATAGGACGTTTGTGGGTGCTGTGTGGTTGTCTTATAGTTGAAAACCGTACTGTAAAACGATGCACACCAAGCCTTGTTCTCTAAGCCTATCTCAAACAAAGGCGCAGAGTCACGCAACCAACATTGATTTTCCAATTTCTTCCTCATGACGGTGTGATCCACGTTGCAAGTTCTGAGCTGCTTGTGTTTCTTCTTTGATCAGTGGAGATTTCTCTCCAAACTGGGACTTGCATTGGAGCTGTCTCCTTTGGAAAACAACAACATCAAAATCTTCTACTTGAAGGCAAATCAAGTTTATCTCATTATGGACTTCTATCGAAATTTTAAAGATGGTTCTCATTTTATTGACTACAAAGTGTCAGATAGCATCAATAAATCGAGTTTCTCAATCTAAAACATTGTTTTAATTTCACGTTATATACATATAAGATTTTAAATTTAAATATGAAGTTATAGTCCCTTTGTTCTACAATATTTGTTTGTTTGTTTTCCAAATCATTGTTAGTCAATCTTTATGAGTAATAATAACATACTATCGTTTATTTTATTATTTTTCTTTCTATTTGGCTGCAAAATAAATCACCTCCCAATAATGATAGTATGTGTGTTTGTTTTTAGAATTTCGCACAAAGCTACTCGAGGACTATCTGCGCTAGCCGTCTCTTATTTAGCAGTGTAAGACTGCAGGGAAGGCAGCTAGTCATCAACACCCACCGCCAATAATTGGGCTACTCTTTGACCAACGGACAGTGAGATTAACCGCCACATTATAACTACCTTACGGCTGAAAGGTCGAGCATGTTTGGTGTGACAGAGATTCAAACCCGTGACCCTCGGATTACAAGTCGAATGCCTTAACAACCAGGCCGAGCCGGGCCGTAATGATAGTAAATAATAAGCAGTGAAATTTGAGACTTACGAAAACCGATGTCTGAGGTTCGATTCCCAACAGTATAAAGAGCACAGGTAGGCCAACAGAATAAACTGCTCAGTTTCACAGAAAATTTTTACGTGGTGATATTCACGTGATCAAGTGTACAGACGTGAAGAAAGACTTGTTATGTTTGTATTTTCGTCTCTTCCGTCATCGCTTTTACCTATTCTATATTCACGTACGTGTGAGTTACGTGCTACAGTGCTCTCTACAAATTCTGTTTCTTAGCTATACGTATTGATCTCCATCTGAGAAATGTTTGATGACGTCAAAACTATTTCTATATTTTATTCCATATTTTTGAACAATACGCTCGTTAAAAAATATGATTTAAAAAAAAACATGTAATATATTACAATTATTTTAGCTTTTAAAATCCTTCACTTTTGTTTGTATTTCGCTTACAAGTTAATAATTTCCTTTTCTTTGCTTATTTCTGAATTTCGCGCAAAGCTACACGAGGGCCATCTGGTCCCTAATTTAGCAGGGAAGGCAGCTAGTCATCATCACCCACCGCCAACTCTTGGGCTACTTTTTTTACCAACGAATAGCAGGATTGACCACACATTATAACGCTCCCACTGCTGAAAAGGCGAGCGTTTCTGGTGTGACAGGGACTCGAACCTAGAGTTCTCAGATTACGAGTCGATCGCCCTAACCAGCTGGCCATGTCGGGCCAAATTTTGTTTTATCATGATTTTAATAATTAATTACTAGCGAAGCCTGTAACATTTTCAATATAAGAATGATATTTTAGGCTAAAAATTACGGTAACTCGGAATAACTGAAAGTAAATACATTTCAATTTTAATTAAGTCAGTTAAAACGCTAGTCAAAACTAAACCGCAATAAACTAATATTTTTTACACTAAGAGGTAGGTCAACCTTACAAATTACGAAGCTGGTAACACCCAGAGGCACAGCGGTATGTTGACGGACTCACACCGCTAGAAACGGGGTTTGATACCCGTGTTTGACGGAGCACACATTGCCTAATGTGTATCTTTATGCTTAATTTTAAAAGGAACAACAACAAAAAACGAGGCTGGTATTATTAAAATAAGGCAAAACTTAATCAAAAATATAATAACACGCAGCTTTTTATTAATCATAAGTTACTCTATATCTACAGCCTTTTATACAGTTAAGTAAAAATATGTTTAAATTATAAGCTAAAAATTGTAATATTTTAATGTACTTATAAACTGCTTCAAATCTGGTTAATAAATAATAGTTAAAAACAGATGATGCAGGTTGCTAGTTATTATACTTCCTTCAAAGCTACACGAGGGTTAGCTGTACCTCATTTAGTTGTGTGAGACTAGAGAAAAAGTAGCTTGTTATCACCATCAACTCTAGGGCTACTCTTTTATCAACGAATAATGAAATTGGCAATCACTTATCACGTCCCTACGACTGAAAGGAATAAAATCTTTGGTTGGTTTATTTGTTTTTGAACTTCGCACAAAGCTACTCGAGGGCCATCTGTGCTAGTCGTCCCTAATTTAGCAGTGTAAGACTAGAGGGAAGGCAGTTAGTCATCACCACCCACCGCCAACTCTTGGGCTACTCTTTTACCAACGAATAGTGGGATTGATCGTAACATTATACACCCCACGGCTGGAAGGGCGAGCATGTTTAGCGCGACGTGGGTGCGAACCCACGACCCTCGGATTACGATTCGCACGCCTTAACACGCTCGGTCATGCCCGGCCTAGAACCTTTGGTGTGACAGCGATTTGAATCAGCGACCTTCATATTACTAGTCAAGCGCCTTAACCACCTAATTAACATAAGTTAACTCTTTAACAGTTTGTAATTTTTATCAAGACATTGATTAACTGAAAATCTATAAGAACGTGAATAAAGATTTTGCCTATTTAGTACAGATAATGATTTATTTTAATTACGGTACGAATTTTCTGTGTACTGAAGAATACTGGGTGACCCTAACGTAAGATAAGCCGACTTCAAACCTTGTTTCAAGGGGGTCTGAATCTCCAGCCGTGTATCTTACAAAAGTTTGGTGGCCTGGCATGGCCAAGCGCGTAAGGCGTGCGACTCGTAATCCGAGGGTCGTGGGTTAGCACCCACGTCGCGTTAAACATGCTCGCCCTCCCAGCCGTGGGGGTGTATAATGTGCGGTCAATCCCACTATTCGTTGGTAAAAGAGTAGCCCAAGAGTTGGCGGTGGGTGGTGATGACTAACTGCCTTCCCTCTAGTCTTACACTGCTAAATTAGGGACGGCTAGCACAGATAGCCCTCGAGTAGCTTTGTGCGTAATTCCAAAAAACAAACAAACAAACAAGCAAAAGTTTGACGTAACTCGGTGAACTTGTGTTATTTATATGGTTTTAATCGAAAAGATATAAAATTCATCTTCATCCACCTTGATTATTTACACCATAAATAACACACCGTAATATCTTTTTTAACCTTAATTCAGCCTTCTGGACAGTGAATACAGATTTTGAAGGCCTTATTGAGGTTTTGTTTTACTTTTTTTTCATATTTGAGAAAAATATAAACGCTACGCGAAATAACAATTCTTATAGATATTCGCTGTTACAAATGTACTTTCGATTATCTGTGTTGTGGTGTGGGAGACGATTGGTACTCGGCTCAGTTACCAGTTTGTTGTTCTTGGCGGCCACTGCTTTGCTGTAAAGTCTGCTTCGTTTTCTCAGCGAGAATGAGTATGTTAGATCGTTTCATAATCAGAGAGCAAAAGTGTTAACTAAGTGTAAAAGAGGCACACGAAAAGAACGTCGACACAAACTGGTTTTGAAGTGTCCTCAACTCAGTAAACAAACAACTCTCGTACCTGATGAAAGTTAATGGTGAATAAATACAAAAGTTTAAACGCATTATATTAAAACGATTTTGAAGATGCAATTCAGTAATCGCGTGACAACCAAATCCAATATAAAATTTCTATGTGACGTCATACATTTTGAAATTCTTTAGTGATATGTAAATAATGCGATACCACGAAGGACTGATGGATTTTTGGGCTTGCTATGCAACAGCCCTTTCAGACGTGAAATATTTCCTTACATGTGTTTTTAGTTCAAGGATTTAAAGCGGCATTATACTACAAAGATTTATAGATCAGTACGGGGTACCAAGACCATCCAGAAACAGACTTGCAACAAATTTTACGCCAGCTGTAGTTAAGATATTTTAGTATATCAGCTCAACTGTCCATACCACAAACAACTTTCTAAAAAACGATATCCCTCTAGTCCATACGAAGATGTGCTAATCATGTCGTTAGAACAAACGATTGGACTGTTAAATTTTATACTAAATGGATGATGGAAAATCAGTGGTGAGATTGATCTTTGTAACTAAGCACAAAGCTACATAAAGGACTACCTGTGCTCTGCCCACCACGGATATCGACACCCAGTTTCTGGCGTTCTAAGTTCGCAGACATTCCGTTGGGCAACGGGAGGGGGTGTGCAGAAAGAAGTGATGAGGGGTAATTTAGACACGACAGCATTGGAAACTACACGACAGAGCTATTGTCAAGATGCAAAGTCGTTATACATAGAATGAATGGGCGTGGCGACACGAGCTGTAACGACGTATTGGCGCTCCAAAATCATTTGGTTCCGCATGACTCGTAATCTTTCAGCTATAGGAGCGTTATAATTTAACGAGCAATCCCACTATTCGTTGATAAGAGAGTAACCCAAGAGTTGCAAGTGGGTGGTGATGGGCAGCTGCCTTCTCTCTATTTTTATACTGCTAAATTAAGGACGGATAATGCAGATAACTCTCGTGTAGCTTTGCGAGACATTCAACAACAAACAAACCAAAATCGTTCTAAATAACCTACTCGAACATTGTATGATAATCAAATTTGGTTTTTACTTATAAACAGGACATTATTTTACATTTCAATAAAAGTGATAAAGTACGAGAGTAATATTGAAACTGGAGCATACGTTGGGGTATCGATACTCGTCGTATCGCGAGTTTACCAGAAGGATGGTGAATGTATCTGAAGCTACAACTCGTTCGAACTTCGGAAGAACGAAAATTACCGTGTGATAAGAAAAATATATTTAAAATGTAGCTGGTATAGAATACTTCATCTAAGAACGGTAAGAAATGCTAGAATACAGCATATTTTAACAAAACAACATGAAAATATTCATTAAGGATGAAATACCAATCTACACCCTTCAGCACAATATTTATTTCAAACCGAAGAAAGTTTATTAACCTCGACTCTATAACATTATACTTTTTTATATTTGTTATTGTGTTTGTTTAATTTTTGAATTTCGAGCAAAGCTACACGAAGGCTATCTGCGCTAGCCGTCCCTAATTTAGCAGTGTAAGACCAGAGGGAAGGCAACTAGTCATAACCACCTATCGCAGACTCTTGGGCTACTCTTTTACCAACAACTAGTGGGATTGACTGTCACTTTATAACGCCCCCACGGCTGAAAGAGAGAGCATAAACATGCGAGGGGGATTCAAACCCTCGACCCTTGAATTACTAACTGAGCGCTTTAACCACCTGGCCATACTGGGCCTCGTTACTGTGTGTATCTGTACATGCGTAAGCCAAAGGCATAACATTAAAATATCAGATATGGTTGTTTCAATTATTTTAAGCAAGTACCACAAGGTCTCTTCGACTTCAATCCTTATGAAGGCTTATTTTGGTTCTAATAGTAACGGAGTTTTCTATTGGCCAGCATAGGATTGGCGTGTATCCTTCTCCAACAAGGGGTGTAACCAATCGAATAACCTCACTGAGTTCCTTGCAGTCAAAATTGAATAGGGCTGCTTTGAAACGATTAATAACTTCTGGAGAGCTACATTGGTAGACAAAATTCGTTTCCGTTAGAAAACTGACTTCTTGTATTCTGACCTTCATAATTTTCTGAAGACTTTGAAAATTGGAAGAAATGGTGAATATGTTGGCTAGGTCATTAACTGCCACAGTCTTCTATCGCAAAAAAAAAGAAAGTAAAATCACTATGAATCTTCCAGAGCGCCATCTGTCCCCCCCCCCAGTGGCTCAGCGGTATGTCTGCAGACTTACAACGCTAAAATCCGGGTTTCAACACCCGTGGTGGCCAGAGCACAAATAGCCCAATTGTGTAGCTTTGTACTTAATTAAAAATAACAGCAACAATAATTTGCCCCCCAGTGGTTCAGCGGTATGTCTTTGCGGACTTACAACGCTAAAATCCAGGTTTCGATACCCGTGATGGGCAGAACACAGATAGCCCATTGTATAGCTTTTTGCTTAATTCAAAACAACATCTTCACACTCCATAACATTATATTATACAAGACTAAACTATTGAATGGTTCTTTTTTTATTAGATAAAAGTGTACAATATTTAAGGTTCTCTATTATTTGTCATTTTGAGTGTTAAATCAAACAGAATATTACGTAAAATGACATTCTGGAAAAAATGTTCTTGGCTGTTTTTCGAATATTCGCACAAATTTACGTCAGGACTACCTGCGCCGACTGTTTTTAATTTTAAACTGATAGAATAGAGATATAAAGAAGGCAGGTGATCAACATCGCCCACCGCCAACTCGAACTATTCTAGTCGAATAATGGGTTTGGCTGTTACAAATGAACTATTGTTTCGCATCGACGATCGGAACCCAAAGTGTGGTCATAGTTTTGAAAGAAAGGGCATGCTAAGTCCGGATTCTCGAATCCATCCACTGTCTGACTTGCTTGACCGATAAGCCACGTCGGGCTCTATTTGATAAATACGTGAAATATTAAAATAGTTTTTGATTTTATATAATTTCATCTTGATCATTACTCAATCGAATGTGTTCGAAAGTCATGAAATATTAAGACATTCCCTGTTGAATCGTACATGTTAAGAAGTTCACTGCTGAGTTAGCCCCTAGCTACAACTTTCTTGCTGATTCGACCCCACCCCCCAGGAGTACAGCAGTACGTCTACGGACTTACAACACTAGAATCCGGGTTTCGATATCTGTGGTGGGAAGAATACAGATGGTCTATTGTGTTGCTTTGCACTTGACTTCTAACAAACAAACTTGCGACTTTACAAAAAATTTATTTTCACGACGTCTACATCGAAAAGGAAAAACTTAGGAAAGAAAATTTTAATATATAAAATCATTGATAATTTTGTTGGTAGTTAAGGTGCACACTTGTGAATTTTTTAATGAACGTTGTTCTACAAGACCCAAGAAGTAACATTGTTGATAAAGACAACAGAGAATGAATTGACGCAACTAAATGAAATTTTTTTCTAGTTTATTTACTGATACGTTTCGAGCAGAAGTCCTTGGCCAGGCTGTAAAGAATGTGTCACAATTTGATCAGGTTCGTAAATAGTGGTGAAAAGGTCAAATAATACAAAGGTTTCAGCTACATACGTTCAACGTGGATCACGGTGACACAAATACACTTCAAAAATTTTCGCGAGAGACGATCAAAGCAACTCAAAATCATGTGAAAAAATATGAAATGTTTCAATTGGTTTTGTTGTAATTTCACAGAGTAAACGTTGCCGTTAAGAACTACTTGGAACTTCGCGCGTATAATGGTAATTTGTTCATATTTTGATATTGCTATTTAGATGTATATATCGCATTAATAACAGCTTATTATTTCAAAGTTATATGAGTATGTTGTTTTTTTTTAAATTTCGCGCCAAGCGACACGAGGACTATCTGCGCTAGCCTTCCCTAATTTAGCAGTGTAAGACTCGAAGGAAGGCAGCTAGTCATCACCACCCACCGCCATCTCTTGGGTTACTCTTTTCCCAACGAATAGTGGAATTGACCGTCACCTTATAACGCCCTCACGTCTGAAAGAGCGAGCATGCTTGGTGCGGCGGGGATTCAAACCTGCGAACCGCAGATTACGAGTCGAACGCTTAACCCACCTGACCATGCCGGGCCGAATAATTTCAACATGAAAGGTGCTGCAAAACAATGGATAAGCGGCCTGATAAGTGACCACTGTAGATCAAATATATTAGTTCGTAATTTTGATGTACTAACTGTCGTCGGCCCGGCATGGCCAAGCGCGTTAAGGTGTGTGACTCGTAATCTGAGGGTCGCAGATTCGCATCCATGTCGCGCCAAACATGCTCGCCCTCTCAGCTGTGGGGGCGTTATAATGTTATGATCAGTCCCACAATTCGTTGGGAAAAGAGTAGCCCAAGAGTCGGCGGTGGGTGGTGATGACTAGCTGCCTTTCCTCTAATCTTACACTGCTAAATTAGAGAAGGCTAGCGCAGATAGCACTCGTGTAGCTTTGTGCGAAATTTCAAAACAAACAAACAAACAAAAACTAACCGTCGTATGGGCTTTGTTCAAGTATTTTGACAAATTAAAAAAGTAATAAAAGCGAAAACTGGAAAATGTTTTTCAGCAACATTACCTCTCGAACCTTGACCCTTCGATCTGCATAAGACATGAAACTTATTTCTCCTTAATCACTTTTTGATCCATTATCAGATGTGAGAAATAAGAACATCTTTGAAATGTCGGTGTATAATAAATGAATGGTATATCGGAACATTTTATTGTTCCAAAAACTAAAGCCCCCCAGTGGCTCAGCGGTATGTCTGCTGACTTACACGCTAAAATCCAGGTTTCGATACCCGTGGTTGGCAGAGCACAGATAGCCCATTGTGTAGCTTTGTGCTTAATTCAAAACAAACCAAAAACTAAAAAATAGTACAATTTAACTACCATTTACTATTTTAATATTAAAGAAAAACATATACAGTAGGCTACATTTTCTGTGCCTACCGCGGGTATCAAACTCCAAATTTTATCTTTGTAAGCTGCAAAACTTACTCCTGAGTCACAAGTAGAGGCTTTTAACGTAAAGACGCGATTCTGTATAAATATGCAAAGTTATAAAACAGATATCTTATACCTAACTCGACATTTATATTTACAAATGTATTTATCTTGTTTCGTTGGAAACTGAGAGGTTGTTATTCTTCGAAATCCTGAAACACACAACAGGAACCTTATTACACTTGTTGATACAATCTGCTGTTACATAAAGTAGCAGGTATCTTATTTTAAGTTTGTTTGTTTTTAAATTTCGCGCAAAGCTACACGAGGACTATCTGCGCTAGCCATCTCTAATTTAGTAGTGTAAGACTAGAGGGAAGGTAGCTAGTCATCACCACCCACCGCCAACAATTGGACTACTCTTTTACGAATATTGGGATTGACAGTAGCATTGTAACGTCCCCATGGCTGAAAGGGCGAGCATATTTGGTGTGACGGGGATTCGATCCTGCGACTCTCTGATTACGAGTCGAGCGCCCTAACCACCTGGCCATGACAGACCAAAGTTTTAAGAAGATGCATTATGGGAATAATTATCCAGTCAGCTTTTAAACATGGTGCACACGAGTTGTTTGTTTCTGAGATGATTTTATATACAACGAAGTATTAAGTTTACACTATTTTCCTGTTAGTGACCAAAGATGGCGGCTTAAAATGTAAAATGGTTTCATTTTTAGCCAACTTAAGTTCAGTGGAAATATGCTTTTGTGATCTCTTTATAAACAAAGCAGAAGTAAATTCGAAATAAATAAGGGCTTATTTTTATTTTATTTGTAGTTAAACACGAAGCTACATAATGGGCTATCAGTGATCTGCCCACAACGAGTATCGAAGTGTGATTTCTAGTTTGCAGAATTCTGCTGTGTCACTGGGGGCTAAATAAAGGTAAAAAGTTTCACTTAGAAACGTAAACTTTCTTTTCCACTGACGTGAGAGTTAGCCATTAAAGTAATTGACTTGCAATCTGAGGGTCGCGCGATCGAAACCCTTTGCCGAACACGCTCGCATTTTCAACAGTGGAGGAGTTATAATGTGACGGTCAATTTCATTATTATTCACTACGAAAGAGTTGCCCAGTTCAGGATCCGTTAGCACGCGCAGCCTTCGAGCACCTTTACAACAACAAAAACAGTAACTGACGTTGGAAATGTTATAATGTATTTTATTTGCTTTCCTGACTTAACTTGGGTTCTAGACTTTTCTGATTCAGTCATTAACAGTCATTACGGAACAGTTTCAGTCATTTTTGTACAGTAACTGTCATAAATGATCGGTATACATACAGAGAGAGCGAAACAGCTGTACGAACGAAACAGTTTTAAATTCTTTTGATAGATAAATCAGGCAAACAATGCCACGTTGTTTTGATAGGCAGATCAAACTAACAGTAGTACATTGTTTGGATAGGTAAATTAAACAATACTGAATAAGTGTATTTGTTTAGAATACGTTATTGTTACATGACGTTTTAAGAATACGTTGTTTTTTTTTGCCCAACATGGCAAGGTGGGTTAAGGCGTTCGACTCGTATTATGAGGATCGCGGGTTCGAATTCCGGTCGTACCAAAATGATCGCTCTTTCAGCCGTGGGGGCGTTATACAGTGACGGTCAATCCCACTATTCGTTGGTAAAAGAGTAGCCCAATTGTTGGCGGTGGGTGGTGATTACAAGCTGCCTTTCCTCTAGTCTTACACTGCTAAATTAGAGACGGCTAGCACAGATAACTCTCGAGTAGCTTTGCGCGAAATTCAAAAATAAAACAAACACTTTTTATTTCTGACATCTCAAACTTCACGAAGTGTCCTCTGTTTGCTAGTTGCCAAGATATTAGAAGAAAGGCTTAGACCTATTGCACGAGTAATAGAATATATATAAAAAAAATGTTTTTTAAGAACTGTCTGAAAGAACAACTTTAAAGTTCGCGGGTTCACGATCCACAAAAGTGAGGCAGCTTAAAGACATCTGACAAGAGTGAAGCGCGTGCGAAATGAAGACCAGGTAACACTAATTAGATTAGCCAAATACAAAGTTTATTTTATGATCAAACATTGAGCATTGAAATACTTCGTAGAATATCACAAAATAAAGACAAATAAATTAAATATTTAAATACCCAATGTTATTACATATGTGCTTATCAAATAATCAGTAACGCTTCAAACGTCTGACATGGTTGCGTACAGCTGTTCACAAATTAAATCAAGGAAGAACGTCCATTCAAGATCCTTGGTTATTACGACACATACTATATCGGGAAATTAAACTTACGAACCTTGAAACAGTGTGAAACGCGTGCAACTGTTGAAACAAAATATGAATCACCATGTTGCAGTCCATTACATATGTGGTTATTTCCGATGTATGTGAAACTTCTGTTCCAATCGATGACAGCCATACGTATCTAAACCGTAATAATATACCCTCTGACGTAAGGATTTCACGTGATAAAAACCCAAAACAAATGCCACGTAGTCGAATTTTGAACACCTTTCTATCTGTCTGTACACATGTATTTTATTTGAAATTAATTATGGTTTAAACTGTCTCGGCTTCTTTCATGAAACAACACGTAAGATTCAATGACAGAAATGTCATCGATTCCATGACGTTAAAAAATCGAATTATCGGTATTGTTTTGTCCCCTACTTTCTTCTACAAGTTACTAACTAGAATATCGATTTCTATCATTTTTTGTACCTTCATAGTGTCCTATAACTGCAGAGCAACCTTATATGTTTTATCTATATATTCTGTGTCTTTAAATCATCGGTTATCAATACTGACTTTGCGAAAAGCTCTTTATCTGTACTGAAAAATGCTCATTAAAAAGAAAAATAATTAATTTTCAAACTCCTGGTAACTTTCACAATTTCGTACATATATTCATTCCCCCCACCACCGATAAGACAACAGAACGTCTACGAATTTTCAACCTTAAACTTAGGGGTTAGATTTCCCTTGGTGGACATAATAGATAGTCTGACATATCTTTGCTATAAAAGCAAACACAAAAAAAACGTAATGTTCTCAACTGATCGGATTTATATAAAGCCGAAGGGCTAATAATGGCATATACAATGATCATTCCTGCAAACAGCCACAGACGTTGTGGATGTAATACAGGGTGTTCAGAAAGTCACTTTGCAGTTTTGTAATCATATGTCTTTTCAGTCTATTTCAAGCCAGCAACTGATAGCGGTGTTTAGAAACAAAATAAGAAGGATCCAGGCTTTTAATGATGCCAACAGGGGTCGCTTTTAACATTGTTTATAACTGTCATTCATATTTACCTCCTGTAATCTGTATTGAAACATGTCTGTTAATAAATATGTAAGTACACAGTGACTTTCCGAACACCCTGTACAACGTGAACATTTGATTTAACTTTGTTTATTTTTTGTTATTTCACATTTAACTGTCAGAAAAACTGACAGTAAATTTAAATTTACTCTCATACACACGTTCTAGAATTGAAATTACCTCTGATAACTCTGTTCCAGAAGGTGATGTTTCCACGTAGCTTACTTGAAAGATACGAGATAAAATTTAATTTGTTTGTGTTAAGTAGCACGCGGATGGAAGACCATACTAGATTCGAAACTGCTATATTCACAGATTTCCTTGTCCTCAATGTAAAACCACGTATTTACTATAATCAAAGCATGTGACACTCAGTTGCCAAAATAAAGTTTGGAGACGGCTTGGACAGGTAATAAAAGAAACGTTAATGCATATGTACAACGTTTCGGCGAGCTTACGCCGTCATTATCACGAAATAATCTTATCGAAACGTTGTAAATTTGTTTCCACTAACTATTCAAGCCCTCCCCAAACTTTATTTTCTAAAAGTGAGTGCCTCGTCATCAAATTTGAATTGCATAATACTTCCAGTTATAGTATTAATGATCATTTGAATAGGTCCGTTTACAGAGTTTAAAACGTATGTTGTTGTTTTTTTTAATATGCTCATGTATATGTATTTACTTGAAAAAGACTATGGCTTTAGTACTTATTTTATTGTTAGCTAAAATCCAATTAAAAATTGCAACGGCTCGTGCAGCCGTAGAAAACACTGAAACTGTCCACTGATAAGGCTTCTTTCTGCTATCAATAACTTGTGACCAAATGTAAACTAATTTCGTACACCAGGAATAGAAAAAAAAAAGATTTATAGATTTGAAAAATGTAATGAAATTGTGTAAGAACTCAATGCTAAAGAAAACTGATTAAAATGCATTGAATATTACTTGCTCTTCTAGTGATATTAACATTCGAATCGCCCTAAACATGCTCGCCCTCCCAGCTGTGGGGGCGTTATAATGTTACGGTCAATCCCACGCTTCGTGGGTAAAAGAGTAGCCCAAGAGTTGGCGGTGGGTGGTGATGACTAGCTGCCTTCCCTCTAGTCTTACACTACTGAATTAGGGATGGCTAGCACAGATAGCTCTCGAGTATTTTTGTGCGAATTTCATAAAAAAAACAAAAAACAAGATATTAACACTCATGTTCTTCCGACATAATATAGTCCATCATATTACAGTCACTAATAATATAAAAACATTCTTAAATGGTGGGAGAATGATGTAACAGTTTAACAGCTGTTTAGCTCAACTATGTCCACGTGAGAATTTCTCTAATTTTATTCGCATTTTGTGAGACGTACCCAGATGGAACTTACAGATTCTTTCATTCAGTTAGCCATCACTTTAGTAACAAAATCTCCTAATCTAATGTGTATCCAACGAAACTTGTTTATTAATTGCAAATGAAATAGATTTCTTGCTGACAATCTTCTCAATATTATGTGTAATTCTGAATTTAATTCCAAAACCTAAAATTTCTACGCAGATACCTCCATTCGTCAATTCGAAAAACAAAATTAAAAGTGAAATTTTTCTACAGTTTTCATTATATCTAATTGTTTGCATTGTACAGCAATGAACAAGAAACCTTCTTCAAAACTGTCATTTTTATCCCATCTACCCTTCAGATACATAATTAAACGTTCCGTCTACCGACCAATAACGTCAAGAGTACCATTTCTGTTCGATTTTGTAATTAAAACTGAAACGTATCGCAAACATTTTTTTTCTCTCTTCTCATTTCATTTGTTTCGGGAAGGGTGAGGATTTTTAAAATGCAAAAAGCAAAATTTTTAGTAACTTGAAATATCTATAAACATGTTTGCCATCACATAGATATTATAACTATAATAATGAACTCGTGTTTGTCTAAACTATGAACAGTTAGACAAGTTTGTTCATTACGTATATTTGATAGACAAAAAAGCGGCTTCGAAAGCTCCGAGTTTGGATTACAATAAAAGTGGTACATTGGCACGTTAGGATGCTGCGAAGTACGTCAGGAAACTGTAGGATATTTGTTTTTGTCTCCACGGACACTTTCTGAAGAAAAATATGATTGGGTCACCTTTCGAATCGAATGCTGTTAAGAGAAACAGTCCATCACATTATGGTGTGAAATAAGGTCGTCACTGGTTCAGCATCGTGTCTCGTGGTGAGGAACTGAAGTGAATGTTTTTCTCTCAGCAGTAAAGACATGTCACGACCGTACTCATAAGAAAACTCAACCAGCACACAGTGGTGTATGGTAGACAGAAATTTGTAGCACCTAAAAGTAAAAAAAAAACAAAACATATTGAATTAGTGTAAAAATTAGATCTCGCAGCGTAAACTTCCAAATCTGTTTTAAAATAAAAGCAACGGAAAAAGCCTACGAACCGGCAACACGCGATGTCATACATTAGGTAATATTACTACAACCAAAGTTTACAAATTAATACTAGAACAGTTTCGTTGACATATTTGTTTCTGAATAAAAATCAAACGTGGATAGCTACAGTAAGATAATTTATGCTGATGGTATATAATCAAATTTGAAGTGCAGTTAATAAACTAAAAAAAACATCGATTTATGAGGACTTTATAGTGATATATAATTTAGAACTTTCTAGATTTTTCTATTTAATGAAGTAGCAATATAATCGCAATGTTGAATAATTTCTACAGGGCTTTGATATGTTATGTTCATTGTGATAAAGTATTTGATAAACAGGTCATCTTTGTCGTTTCATATTCACTTGACCCCACTGGCACAGCACCATTTCAATACCGCCGGTGGGCATTGTGTAACTTTGTGCTTAACCATAAACAAAACATTCATTTTTACTACCTTACTGAAACTAAGAGAAGTAAAAGATGTAAAGGCCCCGGTTTAGCCAGGTGGTTATGGTACTAGATTCGTAATATTAGAGTCGCGGGTTCGAATCTCCGTCACACCAAACATGTTCGCCCTTTTAGCTGAGGTGTGTTATAATGTAAAGGTCAATCCCACTATTCGTTGGCAAAAGAATAGCCCAAAAGTTAACAGTGGGTGATGATGACAAGCTGCCTTCCTTCTAGTCTTACACTGATAAATTAGGGACGGCTAACGTAGATAGCCCTTGTGTAGCTTTGCGCGAAATTAAACAAAAAATAGAAGATATAAAATAGACTGATTTCATTTGAAAAATTACACTATGTAACGAAATTTTTACTCTTTCTTGTTTCTGGGTAAAAAGTGTTATTTCCCGATTGCTTACGCCTAAATTTAATTGAAAATGTATATTTTTCTCTTGAAACTTTGCTTTTGTGACCTGGGAGCATATAAAGAAAACATGACGGGAGACTATATTTGGGGGCTGGTACGTGAAAGTGATTTACATTACAGTCGGAAATCTCTAAAAACTACTCACTTCTAAACATTTTTGTATAACTTTAGTATAAATACATGCAAATCTTGATTCATATGTTGTTTTATTCAGACCTTATGTAAATGAAAATGTGCAAATTTGCCCGTTTTTACATAGAAAATAGATTAATTTCTAAATTTCATTATCCAGGTCACAAAAGCAAAGTTTGGAGGGAATAATGGTCATTTTCTGTACTTTTACAACATAAGTTATTAAGAAATAACACATATTCTCAAGAAACAAATTTATGTTATCACAGAATAAGTCGAAAACTCAGAGTAGCTGTATAAATATAATTAAAATGCTGTATTTGTAGTGAACAGTTAACATTTTGAACAGTAATACAATAAATTTTAATTGCCTGCTAAAAACGTGATTACTTAAGTCTTTCAATAACCACAGAAATCGTGAAACATTTATTATAGTAAATCACAGAGTTAAACTCTTGTGTGTTTGATGTGAAACCTCATCTGATGGAGCTCACTTGATTCGTCAATAATTTAGAACTTGGTAAGCGACAGCAAGCATCACAGATTAGTTCTGTTCTGGCCCGGTAGAGCCAGATGGATTAAGGCGTTTGACTTGTAATCCGAGGGTCGGGTGTTCAGATCCCGGTCGCACCAAACATGCTCTCCCTTTCACCCGTGGGGGCGTTATAATATGACTGTCAATCCCACTATTCGTTGATAAAAGTATAGCCCAAGAGTTGGCGGTTGGTGTTGATGATTAGCTGCCTTTTCTTTAGTCTTACGCTGCTAAATTAGAGATGGCTAGCGCAGATAGCTCTCGAGTAGCTTTGCGCGAAATTCAAAAAACAAACAGTTCTGTGCGCTGTTTTTCCCAGACTTATCAAAACGAGGACCGATCCACCTTTGTTTTAAAAAACAACAACATGATATTTGTTACGAATCTAAATTACCTTGATTTTCGATAATATGAAACTACATGAATAAAAAATGGTAACTTTCTTATTTGTTGAGAGACGGTCCAATGACAACGTACACATGCAATTCACATATAATCATTTCAAGAATTCGGAGCATAGCATGAATGTCTATGAATTTGATAAAACCAACTTTAAGCTTTTCAGAAACATTTGCTAAATGATTTAGAAGCTCTAACAACCAACGAAACGTTTCGTTTTGTGTTTTCTTTTGAACTCTTCACATGAAATTTGCTAGATATTAACCATCTTTATGGTTAAAAACAACTCCGAAAAGCTAACTTATTTGCTGCTCTGTCCAATAAATCAACTACTTAAGCTATTATACCTTATCATATGAATTGTTCTATTCCTTTCAATGGATCTTTATATCAATAAGAAATATTTTCCCGAATATGTCATCTCTTGTATAATCGTTGCTTAAAAGGCACACTCGAAAATATTCGTTAAGAATATAACGTTAGTAATTGTACAGTCACAAAACCATTTATTTTATTACAATAATACCGTAAATGCCAGAGTACCACACATCACTAAACAAGATTAATGACCCATTACCATTATTCAAAAGGTGTATTGATATTTTTGTTAAAATTTGGTTTGTTTTGTGAAAGACACAAAATCGTTTACATACAAGAAGTGTTATTTGAGTTAGATCTGTGAAGGAGCATTTCCTCGGTTCGACCATCTTGACCCTTCTGAGATCCTTTAGCTTCTAGCTGGGTATGTTCTATATAGATTATAAAAAAATGATTTCACTATAAACTATATTAGAACACGAAAATTGTTTCAGTTTCAGTGTAAACTAAATTAGAACACAAAAATTGTTTCAGTTTCAGTATAAACTAAATAATAACACGAACATTGTTTCAATTAGAACATTGAATTTGTTTCAGTCTCAGTTCAAACTAAATTAGAACATAAAAATGGTTTTAGTTTCAGTATAAACTAAATTAGAACATAAAAATTGTTTCATCATAAGCTCAGTTAGATCATAACACTGTTTTTAACATTTAATGTAAAAAGCTGAGTTTCTGTCAATCTTTAGTAAGCTTTCAGCCATCTGTTTCTAAGACGTTTCCACATTTCTCAACCAATCACTACCGAAATTGACACAGTGATACAGGATGGCAAGACGGAGATGGACCTCAATCTAATTTCATAAGGATTGTATTTATTAAAACCAGTATGTCTTCCTTTTGAGTATTGGTACGCTTATTTATTTCTATTTAACTCTTAAAGGTTATTATGTTAAGGGAAAAACCACAATTTCTTATCCTTTGTTACAAACGAGTTTATATTTCACCAGTCCAACAATACACTATATTACATTGTAAAAGTGACTTCGACATACGCTATGTTTGCCATAAAAATAGATTCAAGATACACTATACAAGATCGTAACAGTCGTTTCAATATATAATATGCTAGACTGTAAAAGTTACTGCAACATACACCATCACTACGTTTTCCTTTAGCACTCACTTACATTAGGTCATAAAATAATTATTTCAGTATATATACATTATATTGACGAGTAACATTTATTTAGTTGGAATCAAGTAATGTTTATCCACAATATTACAACAAAAGTCCCGTATGTTTGCAGTAAGATAAATTAATAAATTTCTTAACACGAGTACTGACTGTAACTCAAGTACAAATCATTACACTTCTTAACACAATACCTTTTACTTATTTATCTACTTAATCAACAACTTTATGAATAGCAAGTTAAGCTATTGATTATCTATATTTATCTGTTTTTTTTTTCAACAACCATATTAGCGTTGTTGGAGCTAATAGTTGCTCGGTAAAAATTTGGCCTTGTAACATATAACTAAGGTAATGTCATAGGCAAATCTTGTTAAGTTCTATCTCGAATGGAATATGGAAATATGAAAGAGGTGAAGTCGTTTAGGATATGTTAAAATTAAGTTGAATAGACAGTAACTGTCCGTTGTAGAAACACAAGTACAGAGAAACACGTTTCAAAAGCCTTCCGCGTTTCGTCTTCAAGTCCTTACAACATGTTCCCCGCTAGTAAAACTCTTTACTACGAATTTACAACGCTAAAATCAGGCATTCGATTCCCTTCGTTGGACTCAGCTTATAGCCCGATGTCACTTTGCTGAAAGAAAACAAACACACACAATGCACTTACAAGATGCACTGCAGTCGTCTCACTGTGCCTCAGCGGTATGTCTGCGGACTTTCAACGCTAAAAACCTGGTTTCGATACCCGTGATGTGCAGAGCATTGTGTAGCTTTGTGCTTCGTTCAAAACAACACCGCAGTCCGTCCAACTAAATTTTGTCATGAATTCTTACTCTACTTAAACAATTCATCAAATAAAATTAGCAAAAATAATTAACCTGAAAAATATATTTCAAAGTTTTAAATAAAATAGTTGCGTCAGGTATATCGTGAAATTAAAAAAAAAATATGTAAAAATCATGAGAGTTTATTCATAGGTATGACGTTTCTGAAATTTCTGAAAAACAACTAAATATAATTAATTAATTTTTATTATAGATTCTCTGAGAAAAAAAATTGTCAAAATCTTTTTGTAGCTTATAGGAAGTATTCTTATAAATATTCTAAGTTGTTATGGTAAAATCGAAAGATTTGGATATGAAAGCAAACTGCCAAGATAACACACGTATACAAGTTGTTATTATAAGTGAATGAAATGACAAAGTTTATTTTCTTACTAGGAACACTGTCAAAAGGCCTTTTGTAAAAGTTAAATTTATAAAACAGTATATTATCATAATAAAAAAATTTGACGAGCTGAAATTTTCTCACAAAGTCTGTTCCCTCGGTGGACTCAGAAGATAGCCTAATATGGCTTTGCTATAAGAAAACACGTACACATGTACAAGATCTGATACAATATATACATATAATTTAGTTCTTACATGAAGGGGTTTAGTTCAGTGTTGTGAATAATGAAAACTGAAACACACTGGATTAAGGGAACATGTAATCTTAACCCGCTTAATCTAGATTTCTTTTTAGAAACACATTTTTATATCACTTATTTGCAAACGTTTATTTGTTTTTACTCAAAAAATCTATGGCCCGGCATGGCAAAGCGTGTTAAGGTGTTCCAATCGTAATCCGAGGGTCGCTGGGTTCGAATTCAGGTCGCACCAAACATGCTCACCCTCCCAGCCGTGGGGGCGTTATAAATGACGGTCAATCTCGATATTTGTTGGTAAAAGAGTAGCCCAAATAATGGCGGTGGGTGGTGATGATTAGCTGCCATCTCTCTAGTTTTGCACTGCTCAATTAGGAACGGCTAGCGCAGATAGTCCACGTGAAGCTTTACGCGAAATTCAAAGACAAACAAACAAATTGAAAAGGGAAACTAAGAATTTCAATGTGAGTTCTTTTTAATAGTTGGTATACTTGAATGTTTGTCCAGAAGAAAGTGACCACAGTAAGTAAACGCCTTCCCAGATGTAGATAGCAGTATGCGTGAGAAGATGAAAATACACAGACATCGCACAGTACAGACGCTCCATATAAGCTTACTTATATAGAGGGTTGAAGAACGTAATTCATGAGAGACCTATCATAGTGGCTCGGCATGGCCAGGTAGGTTAAGGCGTTCGACTCGTAATATGAGACCGCGGGTTCGCGCTCAAGTCGCGCCAAACATGGTCGCCTTTTCAGCCGTGGGGGCGTTATAAAGTTACAGTCAATCCCATTATTCGTTGATAAAAGAGTAGCTCAAGAGTTGGCGGTGGGTGGTGATGAGTAGCTGCCTTCCCTCCAGTTTAACACTGCTAAATTAGGGATGGCTAGCGCAGATAGCTCTCGAGTAGCTTTGTGCGAAATTCAAAAACAAACAAACAGACAATTACAAAACTATGCAATTGGTTATCTGTGCTATGGCCAGTGCGGGTATCGAAACCTGGTTTATAGTGTTAAAACCCTTGGATTTACCACTAAGTTCATTGCGAAAGAGGCTTTACAGTATAATAAGATGGTCACAATGTGAAGAAAGTTGCTTTGTATTTCAATAAAGTGTAATAAATTACGAATGAAAGCAAACAATGCAATAATTTGTCTAATACACCATGTCTGTCGCGTCAAGTGCTAACCAGGCCTTTCGCCCAGTACCACGAGCATTAACTGCGTGGTGAACGAATCTCGAGTGCTGATGTAAAACGAGTGGCTCAGTGATATGCATTAACGCTGAAAATCGGGTTTCGATACCAACAGTGGGAAGATCGCAGATATCATAATATGTAGCTTCGTGTTTAACAATAAACGAAAGTTTCTTTGCAATGAAACAGCATAAAGATTTGTGTCTAGTTAATATCTACATCACTGTATAAAGCTTCCTTAAAACTGACACTTCGTTCTAAATTATTATTTGACTGTATTCATCTACTGTCTTTGCTCAAGTCTCAGATCTGCAAAGCCCAAAGTTCGATTCTCCGCAGTAGAGTGAGTGTAGATAGCTTAATGTGAAGCATTATTTAAAAAAAACCTAAACTACTCACCTTCTCTCTATATGTTTACCAGTCAATCAGTTTAATGAAAACAAGTTTTGCGTCACAGACAGCCGGAAGCCAATCGAATAATTACATAATTACAGACAGCAAGATATCGATAAACAATGTTTGTCTTTATAAACACACGTTATTACCAATTCAAGAACTATGAATGTTATACGAGAAATGTAGTAACCTGCTCGGGAGTCTTTATAATCATCCATTAAGGAGCCTGTAGTTGGAGGTCCATGATGGACTCTTGAACTGAGGGTGCTGCTGTTTTCAACGTGGTGGAGCTCTATTCTCGCGGAAATAAATAAACATAAATGTAAACATGATAACACACCTTCACCTATTTATATATTAGTGCTATATGGTTTCCAACTGAGCAAAACGGTGCATTAATTTACACAGAAAAGTTTCTGATACAGAAATGTATGCGATAAATGATAATAGAAAAAAAAACATTTTATTAAGTAACTTTATAACATTATTATAACATTATTGTTCTTTGTATTAGTAGCTGGTAAGCCTAATAAATTTATAGAACGTTTATGAAACTGACATTTTATGTGTTAAATTTAAGCCTATGTGTGAAAGTAATAAATTTTCAAACAGCAATCAAATTCGAATATTTACATAACATACACGATTTATTTATAGCTTTTCAACTTTTGATTCATCGAGAAAATAGCCTTACGAAACAAAATATTATTTATAAGTACGTAACGTATTTCATTAATAAAAATGTTGTTATAAACTCTGATGCAAAAATTAAGTTTTAAATTATTAGAGCTGAATGTGTGTGTGTGTTTTTGTCTGGCATCAATAACAAATCGAGACTTTCTTTTACGATAAAACACTTATATGAATTTCTGGTCTGCAAAGCGTAAGAAACAGTTTTGATAGAGAGTTAAAAAAATATAACTTAATTTAGAAACATAATGCTGTTTCCCAAGAAACCAGCACCAGAGGAACATGTTTAATTTTGGATGTAAAACTGCAATGGTAGATCTTTAACGGAAGAAAGTGAACTGTAAACTGAATTAACAGTTTGATACCTGTTTTACGAAATTCACTAAAATCACCAATTAATTAAAAGCATGGTTATAAAAATGAACCTTGTGGCCTCTATCGATTAAACCTTTCATTTGGATAGGCAGTCTCCGGCCCCGCATGGCCAGGTGTTTAAGACACTCGACTCTTAATCTGAGGGCCGCGGGTTCGAATCCCCCTCGCACCAAACATGCTCGCCCTTTCAGCCGTAGGGGCGTTATAATGTTACGGTCAATCCCACTATTCATTGGTAAAAGAATAGCTCAAGAGTTGGCGATGGGTGGTGATGACTAGCGACCTTCCCTTCAGTCTTACAGGGACGGCTGGCGCAGATGGCCCTCGTGTGGCTTTGCGCGAAATCCAAAAACAAGCAATAAGTTAATATTTAGATATTTTATCGTAACAAAATCTCTAATTAGCGTAGGATACTTAAAACACAGTCAAACGATTTTAACGATTAATAGCTTTCAGAACGACTTTATTATGTTTCACTTCGACACTTATTTTTATAACAAAAGCTTTCTTTTTTTCTTACCTTTGGGAACTAGAATGGGGGAAAGAAATGTTGAACTGGATACAAAAGGTTTGGTGGTCGATGGTATTTCTTCTAGATACAGATAGCAGAAAATACTTAATTATCACACGTTTTACCTCGACTTGCAGATTTATTTTGGTCATTACTGTATTATTTCATATAAATGTAAAAAAATGTTACTTATTGGTTAATCTACAGGGTGTTCGGAAAGTCACTGTGAAGTTTTGTAATCTTATTTTATTTCAAGCTATTTTAGTCTATTTCGAGCCAGCAACTGATAGCGGTGTTTAGTAACACAATAAGAAGGATTCAGGCCAACAGGGGTCGCTTTCAGAATTGTTTATAATTGTCATTCATATTTACCTCCTGTATTCTATCTTGAAACATGTCTGTTAATAAATATATAAGTGCATAGTGACTTTCCGAACACCCTGTAGTTAAAGAGAATAGGCAACTTCTAACCTAATATATTTTCTGTGACAGCTATAATAAACTTCTTTAAGCATTCCTAGTCTGCAATAGTGAAGAGTAAAAGTCGTAACCCTAAAAAAAATCCATTTTACTTCAGGTGGAAACAAATCACCATATATTTGTATAAATCACAACTTCTATTTTATTCCCCAATGTTTCTGACATTCGTGACCTTTTAAAGGTGAGAGAATTAATTAATATTAATTAATTAATAAAGTTTTCGTGTTATATTTAAGTTTCAAATAAAACACTTTATTACTATTACTTTGGCCACAATTCACTTTTATTATTTAAAGTGCAGGTTAATCGGCTATGTGAACATCAATATAATGATTTAATAGTTACCTGAATTTTAACGATTATTTCATTTACTTTTGATAATAGTTTTCGTCCCAAAAGTAATGACAGCACTTCAAAGTCACGATAAACTATGGTGTTGAATCGGCATTAACTTTCACTGTAATCTGAGACAGCATAATACACAGAAAATTATTATATTATCTCTTATCTAATTTGTTAGGCCTGATATGGCTAGGTGGTTAAGGTGTTCGACTAAGGTTCGAATCCCCGTCACGCCAAACATGCTCGCTCTTTCAGCCGTGTGTGTGGGGGGGTTATAATCAATCCTACTATTCGTTGATGAAATAGTAACTCAAATAATTGACGGTAGGTGGTGATGACTGCTTTCTTTCCTTCTTGTTTTACACTGCTAAAATAGCCCTCCTGTAGCTTTGTGCGAAATTCAAAAACCAACTTCTCTCTAGTATTACAGCGTAAATTAGTTACAGCTAGCACAGCTTTGTAGCTTTGCGCGAAATTCGAAAACAAACAACCAAACACTCTTTGAATATAAAAGATGTCTAAAAACATGTTCTCATTTGAAATAAAATCACAGCTAAAGTGCAAAAATAAATATACGAGCGTGACAATTTTTTATTAGAATTCTTTGTTTGTTTATTTTTTAATCTTGCGCAAAGATACACAAAGGCTATCTACGCTAGCCGTCCGTAATTTAGCAATGCAAGACAAGCCATCACCTCCCACCGCCAAATCTTGAACTACTCCCTTACCAACGAATAGTGGGGTTGAACGTGATATTATAACGCCTACACGGCTGAAAAGGCGAGAATGTTTGGTGCAAGGGGGATTCGAACCAGCGACCCTCACATTACGAGTCCAACACCCTAATCTCTTGGCCATATATTATTGGCAAATCTTGAAGAAAAATCTAGTGGTACTTAGTACCCTATATCATGGCTCTTAAAAAGTCTTATCATGACTTAAAAAATGAAGTTTTTCTTTCAAATGTAAACATAATCTAGAATTGTGTTCATACTCCGTGCCTCTTAAGTGTTACTTATAACAAATTCTACATAAAATCAAAAAATACTGGGTGTGAGAGTAAACCAACCGTAGATCCTTATGAAGCCTTCTTTTTCTCCAAAACTGTTTCTGGCAACACATTTGTAAGAGCCAAAGTCATCTGTAGTCACGTGTTTTATTTCTAGGCTCATGTACGTATTATAAGAATCGTTTTCCTCACTCAGAAAGTGCACGTTGTTGCTGATCATAATCACACCCTTATGTCTGACCCACGACGTAAGTGGGCGGGGCCAAGCTTCTACGTTACACTCCAGATGAACCTGGCTCCCAAGAGTTGCTCCAATCAGCTGCTTTGGAACCCGTATTTTCGGACGAACTTTGGTGAATAGACAGAAAAAAGAAAGTTAATTTAAAAAGCTGGACACACGTAGATAGCATACTACCATATTAAAGGATTTTATAAGGATTTTAAAACGATTCATTTTGGCAAATGATGAAAACGCGTCGAGTAAGATAAAAGAAATAGACTGCAGTAGATTCTTACCTTACCAGAGTTTTTCAATAAAATTACCATATATTAATCCCCCACCCCCACTAGTACATCAGTAAGTCTATAGATTTACAATGCTATGATGAGGGGTTCGATCCCCCTCCGTGGGCACAGTAGATAGCCCGATACGTCAGATACTAAAAATAATACAAGAGAATTCTCAAAATCGATCTGTTTCTCTTTGTTGGCTACTCATTATTCCTGTTTTTACAACTTGTTAATATTTATTGTCGCAACTTATTTCTACATCGTTCCTAAAAAAATACAATTTAAATATTTTTCTGTTACAAACGTATGTTGCTTTAGAGATTCGCGCGGTTACTGACAAATGAGTCTCACACTTATCACGTAAGAATAACAGTAATCAAACGAATTCATTTAAAAGTGGTTGTGGTATAGGTCTTACTAATCACCATACGTTCTACTCCTTTCGGTAGAAAAAGGAAACCAAAGCAACTGATAAATTAATTCTACATTGCAATAACACTAAAATCTGTAAAACGCTTAGCAATTAATTGGTAAAAGACGAACATATATATATTTGTGTTTTATAACTTAAAAAACAATCCGAAACAAGAAAAACACTGCACTAATTGAAAATATTCAAGGGTACAAACTATAATGTGGAATTATAAGATGTATCCCAGGTTTTGGAGGTAACTGAAATGTAGGACCCACATTGCGGTGGGGATACACCATCTGTCAGTTTTAACCTCTATTCGCCAGTCTCACATGAGAAATAAAAGAGAAGCAATAGATATAGAAATCAGGAGAGCGAGATGTGGGTGCTCAAACCCACAACGTCCCACATCTATATCGCTCTTTACTACCTGCAGACAATTGTGGGAAGGTGAGTGCTACTCTTTTATTTCTTATGTAAGACTGGATAATGAAGGTTAAGACAGATAGACGGTGTATCCCCACCGCAATATGGGTCCTATCTCAACAGTCACCTCCTAAACCTAAGGATCAACATATAATTCCACGTTATAGCTTATAACAAAATAAGTTAAGCTATAACGCTCTCTAAGCTGAAGTTTACAAAAAAACATTCAAATTTAAATTTAATATTCAAACATTGATTCAATCGTTCTCCAAGTTTAATCAAAGTAATTAAACGAAAGTGTCCTTACAGTTCACTTCTAGCATAATCCTTTTGCTCACAGAAGGAGGAATACCATTTGAAGCTATACATAAGTACGCACCCATTTCTTCTCTGGTAACCTGGCTGATGTTCAGGTATTCGCCCTCTACTCGGGAGACTTCAAAATAAAAAATAATTTTAAATGAATTGAAAATATTTCCATTTTTTTATATTGATATAATTAAATTCTCAAATCTTGTGAAGGGTTAAGTTTAGTCGACTGATTTCTTATACTAACATTTTCGTTATGCTTAAGTGCTTGAAACGAAAGACACCTGTGTGAAGTGTTCTTCTCCTTTGGTTTGTTTGTTTAAGAATTTCTCAGAAAGTTACTCGAGGGCTATCTGCATTAGACGTGCATAATTTAGCACTGTAAGACTAGAGGGAAGGCAGCTAGTCATCACCACCTACAGCCAATTCTTGGACTACTCTTTACCAATGAATGACGGTATCGAGCTTGTTTTATGTGACTGGGATTCGAACTCGTGACCCTCAGATTATGAGTCGAGTGTCTTAACCACCTCGCCATGCCAGCTAGTCACCACCACCCACCGCCAACTCTTGGACTAGTCTTTTACCAATGAATAATGAGATTGACCGTCAAATTATAACGCCCCAACGGCTGAAAGGGCGAGCATGTTTAGAGTGACCGGTCCTTCTCGCAAAACCTTGAATCAAACTGTAAATACTCAGCAAATTATCCGTTACTTTTTTTCGTCGAAATGAACGCCGACTTAAAGAAATATATTATAACACAAAGCTCAGCATGATGCACTTAAGCCTAAAAAAAATTCATTCAGTTCTGAGCACTTAGTTTTATTGATTTCACAGTGAAATCACACAAAAATCTTCACACATAACGTAATCAAATATTTGAACATGAGCAAGTTGCTATTTCCAGAAGTCATTTCTGTCGAGTTCCTAGGCATCATACAATCTGATTCAAACTCTTGAAAATCTTCTAGTTTCGTTTCAAAATATTTCAACGGATTTCATATAGTGACGCGTTTTACTGTTATGCTTATAACTTAATATCAACTTTCGTCACACAGTACTTTAAAATTGCATAGTTTAGTAGCTTATTCAACTTGAATCATTGCTATAAGCACCATTTTTTATTATATATGAGACATACATTCGATAATAAAAATGTTTCGCGATATCTAAGTCGCACGTGCTATGCTATTGTTGCTTTAGTTTCATGAACAATGAAATTGCTTATGATAAATATTCAAATTCAATAGAAAATAAGATTTATGTAGTTTTACACGCATTTTGAATGCATCCCTTAATAGTAACCTAAGTTAACGTATACGTGTGAATGATGTTATGACATTATGGTATTATACGTACGTTACATGTAGAATCAATAAAAATAATTATGGCGCTGCCTGTTGTGTTTGCGTTTGAAAGATTTGTTTTGAATTTCGCGCAAAGCTACTAGAGGGCTATCTGCGCTAGCCGTCCCTAATTTAGCAGTGTTAGCCTTGAGGAAAGGCAGCTAGTCATCACCGCTCACCGCCAACTCTTAGGCTACTCTTTTACCAACGAATAGTGGGATTGACCGTCACACTATAACGCCCCCACGGCTGAAAAGGGGAGCATGTTTGGTGCGACCGGGATTCGAAACCACGACCTTCAGATTACGAGTCGAACTTCTTAACACGATTGACCCTGCCGGGCCAAACCGACACTGAATGCTTAATAAAGATCGAACGGAAAATAGTTCCAAACACTGACCAGTACCTGAAAACCTGCGACCTGTGTACGACACTACACTGATGTCTTTGTAGTCTTCTCGCCTCCAGAATATTTTAGGTGTTGGATAGCCAGTTGCTTGGCAACGAAGACTTACTCGAGACATTTCGTCCGCAATGGTATCTGAGCTCGTGCCGTCTTCGATAATAGCGGGAGGAACTACAAATTAAAAAGTAGTGATTTTTATTTTAAAAAAAATTTCTTAGAGAAACTTCAGAGAAGTAAAGCTCAAATCTTATTGGATTAATTTTCTTTTATTTATAAATCAGTTATCTTTTTTTAAAATTACACAACCATTTCTAACATTAAATGCACTTTTAACAATGAAATAGAATCAAAAGACTCTCTGACGACTGTATTTGTTATATAGATGAATATAGACTTATGTACAAAAACTATAATAAAGTTTAAATGTAACTTTAACTGTTTTATCGTGATTCTGATTAACAGTTGCAGACTGAGAGTTTCTTTTTGCGACGTAGCTTTTTTATCAAACCGCATATTTTGTTTCGAATTTCGCGCAAAGCTACACGATGGCTATCTGCGCTAGCCGTCCCTAGTTTAGCAGTGTAAGGTTAGAGGGAAGCCAGCTGGTCTTCAACGCCTATCACTAACGAATAGTGGGAATGTTTGTTACATATAACGTCTCCACGACTGAAAAGGTGAGTTGAGGCGACTCTTATATCGTGAGTCAAACGCTTGACCATCGGCCCAACCCGTGCTTTGAACAACTGAAGTGATCAAACAGAACGGGGTATTAGCATATATTTGTTTGTATAAAACTTAATATCTTACGTTTTAAATATCTGCGTATTTTAGTAATAAATACGGTTTTTAAATAATGTATTGTTGATTTTATAACAATGACATATCGGGCTATCTGCTAGGTCTACCAAGGGAAATCAAACCTCTGACCTTAGCATTGTAAATCCGAAGACTTAGTGCTATCCCAGTGGAAAACATCTAATAATACGATTAAATCTTGTTCCAAAAAGTATTTAGTAGCATTTATCAAAATGGTCGGTTTCTTTTAAATTTTAATTGTTAAATCACTGATTTTCTTCATTTGATTCGAGAATTAATTGTCTGTTTAGTCGAAAGCTCAACGTAGTCTAATTATCGGCGTTTCGTGTTGCGGATAGGAAGTCCCATAATTTGTGTTCTTAATACGCTGCTAAGCATGCTCTATACTTTCAGCGTTATAAAAATGACAGACAATTCCACCATTTGGTTAAGAATAACAGCGTAGGTGATTAGTTTCCAACCTTTAACCAACAGTTAGCCAGCATTTCTATATTAGAGAAGGCTATGGTTGAGTCTTATGGTATCTGACTCGGTCATTAAGCCCGAGTGACACATAAGACGCAGTTTAGGTCGAAAGTATCAAATAGTGTTTAATTGTTATATAAGAATAAGCTGAATATAATAGTTAATTCAAAATAAGTCTTAAATTTTTTTTGTTAAATGTGTTGTTTGTTCACTTTTCTCAACTGTTATTTCCTAATTTGGAATGTAAATAGAAAAAGAAAAACTTGTAAGTTCAATTATTTTATGAGATTCCTGAATTAACACTTAAAACAAACATAAATCTAAAGATTGCCGATTATATATGAGAACTCACACTTAAAGCACGCATTAGCAACAACATATCTATGAAACGTTTTAAACACAGACAATTGCATGGTCAACAGCATTTCCATAATTTTTTACGAAATATGAAATTAAAAAAAAATGTTTTTAAAAATTGCAGCAAATCACAGCTGTGCGATTAACCTTTGACCTTTCTGCATGCAACAAGTTCACATGAATAGAGTCAAATCATAAGAAAGTTAATCCTGGTAACACGTGTAAGAATCTTTAATAAATTACATAAATAGACAGAATTTGGATTGTAGCAAACTTACTCATAATGTCCAGGTAGCCAGTAATACTGACCATAGGTTCGGTGTTAATTTGACACATGTAATAACCTTTGTCCTCTTCCTCCACTTTCTTGATGTGTAAAAACCATTGTCGAAAGTTATTGTTGCTGACCTTTATTCTGGTGTCCCGAGTAATCACATTCATGTCTATGGACAGTAGGGTTTGCGTGTCCATTTTTATCCAGGCCACCTACACAAATCGTAACAAGAAACGCCTTTCACTATGGTGTTCTTTCAATTAGATTCTACTAATAGTGCATTCAAATACCCTACTAAAATGAAAGTCATCAAACTCGCTCAGTTGGATAATCGAATCTTAATGAATTGTGATTACTAAAAGCGAACCAAAGAGTTGTTGTTGTTTCTTTTTCTAGATTCTTCTGTCTTCGTTTGGTTTCGTTTGTATTTCGCGCAAAGTATCACGAGGACTAGCTAAACCCGTTGTCCCTAATTTCACAGTCAAAAGACAAGAAAGAAGGCAGTTAGTCATCATCACACACCGCCAACTACTGGGCTACTATTTTACCAACGAACAGTGGGATTACAGGTCGAAAGTCTTAACCCACCTGGCCATGCCGGGCCTAGGGTGGGAATAACTAGTCTTACACTGCTAAATTAGGGACGGCTAGCGCAGATAGCCCTCGTGTAGCTTCGCGCGAAATTCAAAAGCAAACAAACATCACCACCAATCGTCAACTCTTCGATTAACCACAACATTATAATGCCCTCACGGTTGAAAGGGTGAGCATGTTTGGTGGTACAGGGATTCAAACCCGTTACTCTTTGTATTATGACTCTTTAACGTAACGAATATAATAAATAAATCTGAAATTCATAACATAAATAAAACACTAAGTGGGGAAGGTCTAACTGATACAGCAAAATCTTCCATTTCTGTTAATATCATATTATTTAAATTGTGTTTGTTTATTTACTATACATTTAATTGTCCTCAGATAATTACAATAGATTATCATTAGCTCAATAATTGTATCATGATTTAAAGGCCTAGTATGGCCAAGCATGCCCGACCTTTCAGCCGTGGGGCGTTATAATGTGACGGTCAATCCCATTATTCGTTGGAAAAAGAGTATTGGCGGTGGGTGGTGATGGCTAGTGGCCTTCCCTCTAGTCTTACACTATTAAATTAGGGGCAGCTAGTACAGACAGCCTTCGAGAAGCTTTGGGCGATATTCAAAAACAAATATGATTTAAATTTTTATTTGAATAAAGAGAACAGTAATCAGGGTGGCTTTCTGTTCGTTGTTGTTTGTTTATAATTAAACACAAAGATACAGATTGGCCAACCGGTGCTCTGCCCACCACGAGTATCGAAACCTGGGTTTCAGCGTGTAAGTCCGCAGACATACCACTGAGCCACTGGGGGGCAAATATCAATTTTAATCAGAAGGAAGGCAGCGGTATCTTCAAAAGCATCAGATACACGTGGAAAAAGCACGTGGTGTAACTAATATCTGTTGAAGTTTTTTGATGTAGATAAAAATTTGATGGGTTTGATTTTATTCTATCAAATGATAAGCGAACTTAACTGAACTTTAACTTTTACTGCTATTTCTTAGAAAGCATCAAAAACCTTCAAATATTCACCCTTCAAATAAAAGTACACAAAACGTCATTTCATGTTAACTTTCCCATGTTTGTGTGTTTGTTTCTGAATTTCGCGCAAAGCTACTCGAGGGCTATCTACGCTAGCCGTCCCTAATTTAGCAGTGTAAGACTAAAGGGAAGGTAGCGAGCCGTCACCACTCACCGCCATCTATTTGTTTACTCTTTTGCCGAAGAATAGTGGGATTGACTGTGACATTATAACGCCCCCACAGCTGAAAGGGCAAGAATATGTGGTGCGAGAAAGATTCGAACCCGTGACCCTCAGATTACGAGACGAAAACCTTGATCCACCTGGACATGCCGGGCCAACTTTCTTATTTTGTTGGAAGAAATATCATTGCGATTTTTTTTATTTCTCAGAAAGGTAAGCGACTAATTGTGAATTATAAGGCATTGTTTAGCTCTACTTGGGTAGATGCTATGTGTTTTAAACCTCCAACGCAGTAAAAATATATTTGTTGCACACATATCCACTGTCTAAAAGTTTTGTTTGGCAAAACTGCGTAATGTTTGTGTCAAATATCTTTATGGTTACCAAAAAGAAATCATTCTTCTAAAATCTAAAATATATATATACATATATATACTTAATAAAGATTAATATGGTATCACATCGAATGCTTACCAGCTGTTAAACTAATTTTATAAATCTTAAATTGACCAATATTACTTTGTGAATCAATACGCGAGAAATAATGACTTATTTTAATCTCAAAGAGCTATATTTTACATACAAGAACGAATTCACTTAGACTGGTGGTGTAAATTTTAAATGCTTTGTATTACCTCATTTATTGGTGAACATTTGACTATCAAGTGTAATTAAAATGCTGTATTAACAACAAAGGTTGCGGTTTAAATAAAGACAACAATTACTTTTACACATCTCTGATTTTAAATCCGAAACGGACAAATGAAGGACAATGTGAAACAGACACAACATTTATGTTATTCACTGAAACACAGAAATTTCTTTTGTAACTGGACCGTGTTTTCCTATTTTCTAACACAATGAAATTGTTTTAATGTACTACAAGTTGGACACTTTTTTTATCTTTAACAAACAATACATCCTGCAAGTTTGGCACTTTAAGATTTTCTTCCAATTGTGATTTTCTTTGCAAACTCCAAAATTTCAGAACCATGCATTTTTTACGTTCTACCATCACCCTAATTTCTAAGAAAGAAAATTGGATAAAATTGCGGGTCAAATAATTTAACCGCAGTTTGGTTGAGAGATTACGAGTTCTTTCTTTTTAGTGCATTTCCTTCAATAAACTGTCAGTGTGTAGTTTAATATATTGCTTTGGAAACTATTTTCTAGGAAAACAAATCTCCAAACATGTGAAAACTGACCTGAGTATTTGGTTATTTTTAGTTAAAAGTACGTGCTCGATTTTATGTAGGAGAACATTTTTTTTCAGTGTATGGCAAGAGGGCGAAAACCTTCTCTGATTGTTTTTTTTTTGTTTGTTTCGAATTTCAAGCAAAGCTACTCGAGGGCTATCTGTGCTAGCCGTCCCTAATTTAGCAGAGTACGACTAGAGGGAAGGCAACTAGTCATCACCACCCACTGCCAACTCTTGGGCTACTCTTTTACCAACGAATAGTGGGATTGACCGTAACATTATAACGCCCCAGGGCTGAAAGGGCGAGCATGTTTGGTGGAAGGGCGGTTCGAACCTGCGACCCTCGGATTACGAGTCGAACGTCTCAACTCACCTGGCCATGCCGGGCCTCCTTCTCTGTTCTTTTCTTTTTTCTTTTACTACGCATTGTTATTTCATCTTTTCATATAATTTTTTTTTTCAGGTTAATTCACTAATATAACAATTTTAAAACTTTTTCAACTACTAAAGAATAAATGCAAAACTCTGTTCAATGTTCTTACATATATCCAATGGGATCGTCCACAGACTTGGCGGGCCCTGGAACTTACTTCGAATAAACAAACAGTGAAACTTGCGTCATTAGCAAAACAAAGAAATTTATAAAACGATAATTTGAGTTTCTATGATGTGTTGCGAAGGACAGGCAGGGATCTAATAATAGTTACAGTATTAGAAAGTTTAATTTGCGTTTTCTAAATAAATTGTTACTGTAATGTGAAGAATAAGACAATCTTACTTCCCTGACGTTCAACTTATTTCTTCTCTTTCATTTATTAAGTTTTTTGTGTTTTTTGCTTATACTTGTTAAGCTTTTATTCGAAATTACTTTCGAACAGACTCCTATATGTTCTATTTAATTATTTAAAAACTAAACTTTTTTGGAAATGCTTTCATTTCTTCTTAGCCCTACCTGCATGAGCTGTATTATGAATTGCCTGTCATCCATTTAGATTAGTTTTCTGTCGATCTTAAGAGATGTATTTCATAAAAGTGGTATGCAATAAAAATCATAGTTCATAAGCTGGTTCGTAGCATCAATTCATCAATACCGGGAAAAGTGACACGAACCTAAGAACTTTAGAAATAGAAGTTTGAAAATGGAGAAAAGAATGGGTCGTCCTAATGTTAATAAGCGATGCCTCTAAACACAGTTCAAAATTTAATTAGTTAGTGCAATATCATATAGTGTTTCTCATTGTGCAACACGTGCACTGGTATAGGTTTTAGAACTCTATCTTTTGTGTTGTTGTTGTAAATATCAAAGTAAAGGAGTTATTGTGGATTCAATGAAAAGTGTTAAAATAAGTGTCATAGCCACTACATGTTAAAGCGTTCAAAAGCAATGGCATGGTTAATTTGAGGTTAACGGTCAGCACTTGACTTGTTTGCGCTGAGGACAACGTAATAAGTTTATTTAAATAAATGAAATGGACAATCACATAGTTTTAAAGTTGTATACCAAAGCTAGATAGAGTAATTGTGAAAAAAAAATCGACCCTAGGGAGTTTTAAAGTACATATCACCATTCTGTCTATGTCTATCAATGCCTCTCATTGGAAACGTTTACCCTTGTTTATCCTTGTGTTTCATACTTCTGTTCTCCGTAATACTAATAGTACCCTGAAATGTTTGTTCTCCTACCAGTTTACCAATAAATTAACAACACAGGCCGATTAATATGGGTGCATTCAGTCTCAGTCTTTCTTACAACTATTTGATGAAAAATTTTTTAAGATACAAACAAGGCAAATATGTCTCACAAGAATACTCTTGCATTACTTTAGATGTCATAGATATATCAATAACCTTGACAAAATACGTCTACTTTTTGTAATATTTGGAAACATGATGTGATGAATAGATGTCAAAAGTTTTCAATATTAATGCTCCATCAAAGACGACTAACTGAAACAGATGAACTAAAGTAACAAATAAAATGTGCCTTGAAAAACTCAGTAGCTTTTCTTTCATATCTGTTCAGTATAGGTCCGGCATGGCCAAGCGTGTTAAGGCGTGCGACTCGTAATCTGAGGGTCGCGAGTTCGCATCCTGGTCGCACCAAACATGCTCGCTCTTTCAGCCATGACGGCGTTATAATGTTATAGTCAATCCCACTATTCGTTGGCAAAAGAGTAGCCCAAGAGTTGGCCGTGGGTGGTGATGACTAGTGGCCTTCCACTAGTCTTACACTGCTAAATTAGGGACGGCTAGCGCAGATAGCCCTCGAGTAGCTTTCTGCGAAATTCAAAAAACAAATAAACTTCAGTGAAACTAAATTTCGACTGACCAATAATCATGTTAATAAATCAACATGTCTCTATTGCTAGTATCTTGCGTGTTTGTATTATAGGGGTATAAGAAAACAACCAGGAACAATAATACGAGTGTCATTATTTTGGGGAACAAAAATGAAAGTTCTATTATTTTGGGGACAATAATAGGAGTGTTAATATTTTGGGGAACAATAGTAAGAGTTCCATTATTTATGGAAACAATAATAAAAGTGTTATTATTTTGGAGAGCAACTAAAAGAGTTCCATTATTTTGGGGAACAATAATAGTAGTGTTACTATTTTGGGAAAAAATTGTAGAAATATCATTTTTTGGGGAACAATAAAAGAGTGTTATTATTTCGGGGAACAATAGTAAGAGTATCATTATTTTGGGGAACAATAGTTATAGTGTCATTATTTTGGGGAACAATAGTTAGAGTGTCATTATTTTAGTAAAAAATTGTAAGAGTATCATTATTTTGGTGAACAATAGTTGGAGTATCATTATTTTGGGTAGCAATAGTAAGAGTGTTATTATTTTTGAACAATGTCACTTTCATATATTTTGGTCACCTTCAAAACATTCTCCATGAGTGACACTTCCAGAAAGAAATATTATTAAAGCAGTTCAGTAAAATTCTGGTATAATGAATCTCATATTAACAACCGCGGATATGCATCATTTTTAATGAAGGTCGTTTATCCAAGCGATATTTTAAAATGAGAGTCGCTCAAGCGACCTCAGGAAATGATAAGGTAAAAAATTTAATGATGGCATACGACCTCATTACTACATGTTGTAGACATGGATAAATAAATCAGACAGTTTCACATACTGTTATACCAAGAAAAATGTGTATAGCTGGAACGTTCAACATATATATATAAACACAAAAGAGTTTGTTCGTTTCTTTCAACTACGCACAAATGTAACGAGAGCTATCTGCGCTAGCCGTCCCTAATTTAGCACTTCCTGCCAACAATGGATATTAAAGAGGTCTCGAGACATAAATTATATAATTATGCCCGTATATAAGTTTAATAGACACCTGTGAAAAAAATAATACGATGGTTTCATAGATCAACATTTTACAAATAGAAAGAAATAAGATTAAGACATATTAACTTACTTATCTCGTACCACCGGATTTTAGTGCTCTAATCCATTCCAATTTAATATCGAAACACTCTTCATTACTCTGCAAATAAAACTTGCTTCTTTCAAAGGATCTTTCCTTTATTAAACGTTGCAGAAGTTCGTTTCAGATCCAATTCGTTCATCCTTCCTGACGCTACGAACTCAACAACGTAATGAATTTGTTCGAAACTGGTGTTTAAATGTAGAGCCTAGTCGTATACGTATAACAGTACAGTTGTTTAATGTTTTTGTTTTACTTCTTCCTTCTCGAGAAAGGTTAGTGTTTTCAATTCGCTATGTGACAAGAATTTTTTACTCTTCTTTACAGTGTATCTAAGTGCTACCCTGTAGGAAAAAATTATCCTATCCCTTTTTGTTGGCCCGGCATGGCCAAGCGTGTTAAGGCGTGCGAATCGTAATCTGAGAGTCACGGGTTCGCATCCCCGTCGCGTCAAACATGCTTGCACTTTCAGCCGTGTGGGCATTATAATGTTATAGTCAATCCCACTATTTGTTGGTAAAAGCGTAGACCAAGAGTTGGCGGTGGGTAATAATGACCAACTGCCTTCCCTCTAGTCTTACACTGCTAAATTAGGGACGGCTAGCACAGACAGTCCTCGAGTAGCTTTGTGCGAAATTCAAAAACAAACAAACAAACCCTTTTTGTTTTATTTCTTTATCCTGAGTTCTACTTTCAAGCATACAAAATGGTTATATGAAAATAACATTATAATAAAATCTAATTTTTTTTAATAAGCCAGTTAGATTGTTGTATTGGAAAAATATGTTTAGTTAATCAGAGTTATTGTAGAAAATTAAATAAAATATTTCTTTGTTTTCTATTGGACTACGGCCATCTACAATAATATATACAAGTGTAGACCACTGGTTGGATTGTAAATATAATGACAGGGTATTTTGATACGAGTGATGAGCATTTGCGGTGACGGGAGTCGAACCCAAAACCTAAAGATGGCAAGTCGAGCGTCTGTGCCAGGTCTAGTTAATAAAAATGAAAATCAGTTTTCATTCGTTATTTTACTCTAATGCTGCCAGCCCAGCATGGTCAGGTGGTTAAGTAACTCGACCTGATTGCAGATTGACTGAATTGATTTATGTTATTTTTGTGGACCCACTTTTTAAAAAAAAAAGAAGTAATCCTTTTATTCACAATAGATAATTTTACTACACCTGTTCTTTTCTTCCCTATATAGTAAAACCAGCGGCACAGCGGTATGTCTGCGGACTTACAACACTAAAAACCGGGTTTCGATACCTGTCGTGGACAGAACACAGACAGCAAGTTGTGCAGCTTTGTTCTTAACTGCATACAAAGAAACAGTAAAGCCATATAAATATAAAATTTTAAAAAATAAACAACTACTTTACCCCACAAAACACATTTCGAAAATGGTGAAGTTATATGTCCACTGAAATACACCTAGAAACACATTCAGTCTGTGTTTCAAATACGGTGAGTAATATTTTATACATATGAATTGTTACAGTTTTATTAACTATTTTGCAAGTAATATATTTTGTTGCTATTTAAGAGTGTGAGTTACAGATTTATATCTTATATATTTGTCTTATTTAATCGTAATTTATATTTTAGCTAAATAAGCACCCTAGGCCCTTTTCTTTATTTCTTAATTACAGTGGAGCGTACGTTACATATTTGTAGAGACATTTTTCCTTCGAGCTGTCCACTTCTGAGTATATTAAATACAAAATCGTTTGACATTAATTACACCAATAAGATGCTTACACGTCATGAAACAGAATAAGATGTCATCATTAGTAGAGACTTTCCACTGACGTTAGCAGCAATTTTTAAAAACAACGTTCCGGGTTCCACAAAAGTATCACATATTTTACCGCCAATCCAGCTCGTTCTGATGACCAAGATTACGCACTATTGGCCGGCACTGCAATTTTAGTTGTAACAAGCTCATTTGTAGGACGGAAAAATCAATTTCAGAGCTTGACAAATTCCAGATTCTCCAGAGTCATCTTCCAAGGCACATTAAGCAGGTCAATGGTCTAAGCTACCGTCAGAGTTATACAGAATGATGTGTCAGGTGTGTGTGTAGTCAAGATTCATTGCTGTGATCCAACGTTCTTGTACCATTTCAAGAAAACAATGGTATGGCTTAAAGCTTGCGATATTTTAACAAATATTTGTTTGTTGTTGTTTCTTTTAACGACATCAGGATCATGGTCAGATGCATTGCAATTTATTTCCGGTTCTTGAAATGGGTCATCGGATTTACAACACTAAAATCACGGGTTAGATTCCCCCTCGGTGGACACAGCAGATAGTCTAACGTGGCTTTGCAAAAGGAAAAACACAGACAGACTCCTGAAACGGTTAAATAATTTTCGTTTACAATCACAACCTTCATGTTTGGATGGGAGGAATGCCCCGGGTTGGTTTGGTTGTTTGCTCCTCCAAAGACTGTGGCTGTCATAAGGTCTTCCTGTAAAAAGCATTGAATATTCCATTCCTCGAAATGTTATGTCGTTGCTCATATATCATTTAAAAGTCTCGCACTTTTAATGTTGTATGTGAAAGTGATTTTTTTAATAGTCTACCCATAAATTCATCGATAAATTCATTATTTATCGAACGTTTGGTATTTCAGAAGAAACAACCGTTTATCTTTGCCTCAGTTCAAATAAGTTCCAATTTGCTTATCATTTCAACTGAATGTCTAATGTCATCTGTCTTTCTAGACTGATTGTTTGGGTTACGTCTTCCTCTTTGATTCGCTTGAGTTGTTATGAATGTGTAACTGGAAGGTTTATTCAGAGAAAGGGCAGGGTTACTCTGGTGACGTCCGTCCTTATTTAGAAACAAATTAAGTGATATTTATATTCGAAATAAAATATGTTTATTTCATCATCACAGTTCAGCTAAACCAGATATGAGGTTCGTTTGGTAACCTTGTCTCAGCTTTCAATCCTTTAAGGTACGAATCGAGTTATATTGAAATAAGATATTTGCTGCCATCTTACCTTGTAGATTCCCAGGTTTTCCACGTGACATTCTAAAACTGCATCTCGTCCGATGGCAATACTAATGTTAGGTACTGGTCCGGCAAAGTCAGGAGGTAGAATCAGTCCTGTTAAAACAGTTATCAACTCATCAGTTATTTTTATTTATCTTATTAATGGATAATAAAAGTACAGTGCACCACATGTGGTTTTTGAGTGTGTTTTTTTATTATAGTTTTCTTCATAAACTACAGTTGGGGTTGAGAAAGTTTCTTAAAAACATATAATTTATATTATTTTTATTTCGAGTAAAGTCACACGAGGGCTCTCTGCGCTAACGATTCCTGATTTAGCATGGTAAGACTAGTGGGAAGGCAACTAGTCATCACTACCCACCGCCAACTCTTAGGCTACTCTTTTACCAACGAATAGTGGGATTGACCATTACATTATGACGCCTCCACGGCTGAAAGGGCGATCATGTTTGTTGTGACGGGGGTTCGAACCCGCGACTCTCAGATTCCAAGTCGAGTGTGTTAACCACCTGGTCATGCCGGGCCTGTGTATATAATATATGCTATTTTCAAAACTTGATAAACGCTTACCATAAACAATATCTCAGCGACAGGGTATAGATTTTAAAAATAAGTCTGATACAACAATTCGAAATGAATTATTTCCTATATTATAGTTTCTCAAAGACGTAACAAATATCATAATACGAAGAGGGTGAGACAAACAAATAATTCCATTAGCAGATAACCATTCAGAATAATTATTTTTTGTTTGTTAAATTTCTGGCAAAGTTATTCAAGAGCTATCTGCTTTAGCCGTTCCTAATTTTGAAATAATATACTAAATAAAAAACAGAACCTACCACCACCATTTACCGCCAACTTTTGAGCTATTTTAATCGAATATTGAGACTGATCGCCACATTATAACGCTCCCAAGGCTTAACTACTACGCCATGTTAGGCAGAGAAAAATTATAAGGACAAAAAAATATATCTTTCCGCGGTAAACATCGGAGTTCGAAGCCTACGATTAGTGCAGTGCAAATAGCTCATTATTTAGATTTGCACTTTTGCAAAAATTTATTTATAAAATCAACAAATGTTTTGTAAATAGAAGGAAGAAATTTTAAACAAGAAGTATTTTATGTGGCTTGGAAGGGAACTATTTACAGTGGAAGGATACCAGTTGAAAACTTCTACTCGCTATATTTAGACTACCGTAGGTTAGTAGATGCTGCTAATGCAAGTAAAAAGTGATAAAAAGGCTTCTGATAATGTTTAGAGAGTGAATTTATTCTTTTACTTCGAATAAACTATGTGGAAGACAAGTATTTGTTATCCTAAAGCGAAAGAATAATTGCTTTGAATCATTAATACTTGATGACTAATGTTAAATTTCTCACAAAATGTATGAATACCACTGAACTAACTTTGCTTCATATTTTGTACACGCGATGGTAGTCATCTGGAAAACAGTTTTGTTTTGTTTCTGTAATTTCACCAATTTAAAAAATGTAATAAGTTGTTTACGTGAAATTTCTCACAAGGTGTTTGAACAACCAATCTCAGCTCGTGTCTGGGAAGAAAATAAGGGTTATTTGAAAAAGTCCCTCAAATTTTAACCACTTAAAAAAGTAATAAATCGTTTAGAAATAATTGGTAATACAGTAAAAAAATCCTTGTTTATTAGAAAGTGTATTAGTAACTATCCATCTCATACGTATATAGTTTTTGTTTTCTGTTTTTCCTCACAATAAATGCTTCTTGGTGAGACTCACTGGTAAGATTGGAGACTTATAATGTTAATAGCCGGATTTCAATCCCTGCTGTGAGGATAGTTTTACGTTTAAACAAAAACAGAGTTTTAATAATCTTTAGGTTTGGTGTTTTAATTCAGAAATATATGTAGATTGTCGGTTACTTTAGCTTTATTTGCTGTTAACATGTTACAAAATGGGGCTCAGCCATACAAATGTTGAATTTAAAGTATCTAAAAGAGCTGTACAACTTTCGATTCATTTAACACATGCGATAAAATTCAATAGTAACACTTATGCAGAGAACATGGTTTGTTTGTTTTGAAATTTCGCACAAAGCTACTCGAGGGCTATCTGTGCTAGCCGTCCCTAATTTAGCAGTGTAAGACTAGAGGGAAGGCAGCTAGTCATCACTACCCACCGCTAACTCTTGGGCTACTCTTTTACTAACGAATAGTGGGATTGACCGTCACATTATAACGCCTCCAGGGCTGGGACGGTGAGCATGTTTGGCGCGACGCTCAGATTACGAAGCGCACGCCTTAACGCGCTAGACCATGCCAGGCCCACATAGAACATGGAAACTATATAATTGTTAAATGGTAAAACATATGAAGGACGTTATATACAATATCTAGTAAACCAGTTTAACGGCAATTTTAACATATTTACACATTAATCTAAAAATATGTATTTGTACGTAAAATACCACGTGGACTTTCATAAGTTCGATTTATTCTGTAGAGGGAATTCTTTGATTTTTAAATGTATACATACTTTGAAATTGATTTTATGAGTCAGAACGTTTTTATTTATATTAATGAATTGTATTAATTATTTCACAGTAGCGTATATTACAGGGTGTCCTTAAAAGACACGCACACACACACACATTAGATTACATTTCATGTGACGTCTTTCTAACATGTATCTTTATAAATTCACGTCCCAGAGAAACATGTTTCTCGGTCAACAGTTCATTACAATCACCTGACAATAATTCACGTACCATAGAACTAAAGGACAGTACCATTGTTGTACCACCTGACAATAATTCACGTACCATAAAACTCGAGGACGAGACCGCTGTTGTACCACCTGACAATAATTCACGTACCATAAAACTCGAGGACGAGACCGCTGTTGTACCACCTGAAAATAATTCACGTACCATAAAACTCGAGGACGAGACCGCTGTTGCATCACATGACAAAAATTCACGTACCATAGAACTCGAGGACAAGAGCGCTCTTGTTACACTTTATATAACTTCCAGCAAAATTACACAAAACTTCAACTTACTGTTGTTGCTGGTTTTGTGTTGTAACAAATACTAAATTGAACATACCAAGAGGTTGTCGTAAGGAGTCTGGGGACATATGTTATTGCTTGCCTTGTAAATTCACTTGTGTAAAAAGCATTATACCTCATAACTTAAACATATAACACTTTTATGAACATGGTGTATGCACAGTAAACCATATTATTTCTCTCTTTCTTTCTCCTCACATCTAATCTACTGGTAATATATTATATGTCACAGTATTTATAATTCATTTCCGTCAGTTACTCCATATTTAATACGATACCGAATCTCATGGCTATAGTTAAAAAGCAGAAGTTATGTGCGATAGTCCATCCTCAAGGGACAAACAATATATTGTCATCCTTTTACAGACACCTAGCTAAATAGACATTTCTTGCAATGCTATAGAAAATATATCACACCAGAAACACCTGGAAAACCATAGATGTGTAGTTAGTTCAAGGTTTACCTGTTGGACGTGATTTTATATGGATCCTTCAACCAAGAACTGTAAGACAAACATTTTTATTATCTTCCACAATTGAGGGGCTATTCCCTCGAGAAACAAGGAAGGAAATGTTTTCGATTTAAGGTGAAAAGAATTTTATTGAAAACAAGTTGGTCTTTATAGACGTCATTTTGGTATTTTACTGTTAATGTTAATTGTGATTAAGTCTTGTATTATGAATGCGGTAAAAATATAAGGATAGATGAATCTATCAAGGGAATTCGTTTACATGTATATAAAATAAGTACTTTCTTCGGAGCAGGACATTTCTCCATAAATGTTTGTTTAGTTAATTATTTGTAAGCTTCTTTCGCGTAACCAGATCCACCAGCGATTAGGAACCTTTACCACGGTTACAAACGTTGCTATGTAGAAATCTGTTTAGCCACTTCTTTGTAAGCTGGGCCCGGCATAGCCAAGCGTGTTAAGGCGTGGGAATCGTAATCTGAGGGTCGCGGGTTCGCATCCCGGTCGCGCCAAACATGCTCGCCCTTTCAACCGTGGGGGCGTTATAATGTTACAGTCAATCCCATTATTCGTTGATAAAAGAGTAGCTCAAGAGTTGGCGGTGGGTGGTGATGAGTAGCTGCCTTCCTTCCAGTTTTACACTGCTAAATTAGGGACGGCTAGCACAGATAGCCCTCGAGTAGCTTTGTGCGAAATTCAAAAAACAAACAAACAATCTTTGTAAGCTAAAAGAAAAATTGGGAGTCATTAGCATGGTAATATAAGGTTGGACAAATATATTCTGAAAGCAAGATCACACACACATAAGGTGTAATGAATTCCAAGAAAAAAAGACCCCAAAACTCGAGTGCTTTGAACAATTGTATATTTTTCGTTAGGAGAATAAACGGTGAGGATTAGTGAGTGAAATTTGATGTATTGGTGTAGATGTGATTAATGAGTGCAGTGTAATATATAGGTACCGATGTAATTAGTGAGTGTAATTTAATATGTAGGTATAATTAATGAGTACAGTGTAATTTCATATTTTGGTGTAGATGTGATTAATGAGTGAAATATATAGGTAGAAATGCGATTAGTGAGTGAAATGTAATATAAAGGTACAAATGAGATTAGTTGTTTTTTTTAACTTCGCGCAAAGCTACACGAGGGCTATCTGCGCTAGCCGTCCCTAATTTAGCGGTGTAAGACTAAAAGAAAGGCAGCTAACCATAACCACTCTGTAAATGCTTGGGCTACTCTGTTACCAAAGAATAGTGGGATTGACCGAGACATAATAACGACCCACGGCCGAAAGGGTGAGCATGTTTGTTGCGAACGGCATTTGAACCTGCGACCCTCAAATTACAAGTCGAACGCCTTTATCCACGTGGCCATGGCGGGCCGCCAAAGAGAAAGTTAATATAATGTGTGTATTATTTGAGACAACAACAAATATCAACAGGTCTTCTAAAAGCTTCTAACAACAATAACAACGATATCTTACCAACCAGGGAACAAAGGTTGTAAAGGGGCTATCTGTGCTTTGCCCACCACTAGTATCAAAACGATGTTTCTAGCGTTTTATGCCCACGTACGTACCGCGGTGCCTCTGGGAGGAATGGAGATGAATAAGAAATAGGTGTCCGGATTTTTAACGCGAAAATCCAGGGTTCGATTCCCAAAAATAAAAAAATAGTTCAGACAGCATATTGTGTGATTTGAGCTTGTGGTTTGACGATTATTCAACAGTTTATTTTTAACTTCCTATAAAAGTACAATATCTTGTATTGCATGAACTGTAAGGAAGACAAAATATGGAAATGAAATGGTCGACAGCTTACAACAATAAATCTTGTGTAAAAAAACACTGAAACCCCACAATACGTTTTAGAGTATGAGGACGTATTCACAATTATCAAATAATAATCCGTAATGCATCACTGATCTCATTTGTCACGAACGTAAAGAACCCCTTATTCTTTATTACACCTACGCTTTCTACATGTATTGGCTTAAGGGCGTTTACTTATGGCTTAAGTATATAACCTGTAAGTTTTTAGCGTGTAAAAAACAACACGACTTAAGAAAATATTTCTTTAACATATCATTTTTGTAAGAATCTTTTAACAAACATAAATTAACAACACAATGCGTGTTTACATTTTGGGAAGTAATCCCTCTGGGCTTAGCTTTGCCACTCAATTTACTTTAAATAGTAGAGATTCCTGTCCAAATTATGGTAGATATGAGAAGTGAGCATGGTGGGGTGGAACTGAGAAACGAAGAAAAACTTCAAGTTTTGAATGCATAATTCCATCATTAACGTATGAAATATGTGTCGTAATAAGATTAAATATCAGTTACACAGAAGTTGGTTATTTGCTGTTAGCCTACGACAGGACCCAGCATAGCCTAGTGTGTTAAATCGTTCGTAATTCGAGAGTTGCGGGTTCGAATCCCTTTCGCACCAAACATGCTCACCCTTTCAAACGTGAGGGCGCTATAATGTGATGGTTAATCACACTATTCGTTGGTAAAAGAGTAGCTCAAGAGGTGGCAGTGGGTGGTGATGATTAGTTGCCTTCCCTCCAGTATTACACTGCTAAATTATGGATGGCTAGAGCAGATAGTCCTGGTGCAGCTTTACGCGAAATTAAAAAAAAAACAAGTTTACGACAACGTTGCATTTGACTATCTGCAACCGTTTCTCGTGTCTAGTTTATCATAGTTATAAATTTAATTAATGCTTCGACCAAAACTATGGAAAGACCTAGCAACAGAAAAAACTTACATGCGTTATAATAAGGACTAGCTTTAAAACGTCTATAATACTCATTAAAGTAATACACAACACTACAGATGGTCTGTCGTTAGACATGTTTCTCAAAATCCATTAACGTTTCATTTTTCAAAGGCGGTTCACGGTAAAAATATTGAATTACAGCACAGCATACTGGAAAATTGTGAACTCTTAAACTGTTCAGTGCCGTCCAAGCCGATTGGTAACAATGCCATGGAGAGTTAATTCGTTCTCAACAATGCCTAACTTCAACGCTAGATGTCAGCACCATACTTGCATTTGACCTACTTACAAATTGTTTCACTTTCGATCCAAAATGGCGTCACGAAAAAAGGTAGAAAATGAAGATGCATTAGAGCTGTATTGTAGCAACTGAAACACTTGGCAGTTAGCAGGTTAATGGTATTATAATTCCTCATTCCAGTATGTCAATATTCGTATTATATCAAGTGTAAATCGTTAAATCACATGAAAATTTACTTTTAACAATAAAACATTTACTATGTTCTCGTTTGTGGGAGAAAAAAAAGATACATTTTTTTCCAAGACAACTGATGTAGCTCTTTTAGTCCAAGTTAACCAATGCAGTCCATTATTTTTAAACGTCATCAACGTTAAATTATTCGACACCAGCCCAGCCATATCACGTGTTTCAGGGAAAATTTATTTCTTCCAAAATTTCTGCTCAAAACTACACAAAGATTTATCTTTAAAAATCCGTTCTGATGTTTGATTACAGGCTATGTCGAAATAATTTAAATTAAAATACTTGCCGCCAACTCTTTTGTTACTTCTTTTGTCGTAAGTCTGTTAAGATGCCCAAGGTCTTTAGTGCAAAGTGCGTTTTTAGGGCCACGAACTGGGTACCACAAATCCTCCAACACAATACTAACATCCCTCTAGACTAAACATATGAGGTGAAGTTTTAAAATAATTATCGATCTTATGAAATAAAAAAACGTGCTTTGTTTAATTGTTTTGATAAATGTGAAAAATAAATGAATGTGTGTTTTGTCCACAAGTTTCAAAGACCACTAACATTTGAGGAAAGTTTGTTTATTTTTTTTAACTTCTCACAAAGCTGCACGAGGACTCTCTGCTTTAGCCTTTACTAATTTAGCAGTGTAAGACCAGAGAGATTGATTGATTTTGAAGGTCGCGCAAAACTATGCGAGGGCTATCTGTGCTAGCCGTACCTAATTTAGCAGTGTAAGACTAGAGAGAAGGCGGCTAGTCATCACTACCCACCGCCAACTATTGGGCTATTCTTTTACCAACGAATAGTGGGATTAAATATTACATTATAACGTCCCCACGGCTGAAAGGGCGAGAATGTTTGGTGCGATTGGGATTCGATCCCGCGACCCTCAAATTACGAGTTGGGTGCGTTAACCACCTGGCCATGCCGAGGCCTTTGAGATATGTAATAAGGCGTTATCTATCGTAAACAATCATTACGTGTTTTTCAAAAAGAAAAGCAGAAGTGAAGTAATAGTTTTTCAAGTAAGTGAACTTATATTATTCTAAACGCCTTTAATTATATTGTGATTGGGAACTTACGTATTTTATGAGCTTTCACTGCATGTCTAACGTACTAGACATGTGGTCTTTTGGGACATGTTTTGGAATATTCTGAACCATTATTTCTTATGAAAAATGTACCGCAAACACCAGTTTCTGGGGTGGTGAGATAAGACACTTTTTCCAAACTATAAACTGTGGAAAACCGAGATAAAACACAACGTTTAACGTGTCTACAATGCCGCAACAAAGATATTGAATTTCTATGTGAAATACAATTATTTTTTTGCGTTTTCAAAAACGTGGGTATAAAGGATATTGATAAATAGTGAATCAAGGTTTTTAGCTTTTACAGTTCGAGTTTAATTTTATCTTTAGAAATATTTTATTTTGAAGGATAATTTCAGATTGTGTCTAATATTGACACAAGTTTTAAATGTTGCTCAAAATTATCACATTGTGTGCCTTTAACGGCCTCTTCTTTCATTAACGGTAAGCTTTGTAATTATTTTTATTTGTGTAAACGCAACCACATTCTGAAAGGTGCTTTTCACAATAGTTTGGGTAATTGTTCATAAGAAGAGTTGCAATGTTGCATTATTTATATTTTTTACATCGCTTATTACATTTATCCTTCGAAGTGAGGACGACCGTTCGCATGTGCCCGAATTATTCTGCGGTAGAATATGTCAGGTGTGTGAAAGTCGATTTTAAGAAATTCTTGGGGAAGTTAAACGTTGGGATTGTACTCGCAGTTAATGATTATTTGCGGGCGTTTCATCCGTTTATTTCTTTGTAGTTTGCACAAAGCTTCACAATGGGCTATCTGTGCTCTGCGTACCTCAGGTATCGAAACCCGGTTTTTAGCGTTTTACGTCAACAGAAATACAGCTGTGCTACTAGAAAGCAAAAGTTTTTTCTTCTTGTTTAGCCACCTCAGTGGCTCAGCGGTATGTCTGCGGAGTTACACGCTAAAATCCGGGTTTCGATACCCGTGGTGGGCAGAGCACACATAGCCCATTGTGTAGCTTTGTGCTTAATTCAAAACAACAAAAAAGTATTTTAATGACCCGGAATGGCACGTGGGTTGAGACGTTTGACTCGTAATTCGAGAGTCGCGGGTTCGAATCCCGTTCAGATGGTACTTTTTTGCCCCCCAGTAGCTCAGCGGTATGTCTGCGGACTTACACGCTAAAATACGGGTTTCGATACCCGTGGTGAGCAGAGCACAGATAGCCCATTGTGTAGCTTTGTGCTTAATTCAAAACAACAACTTATTGTTTAAGGTTGTGTTTTCTTTTCTCGAGCTGGGCGTAATCTTACGGTAAGTATTGAGGATTTATTACTCGCGTCTTGTTTGTTTGTTTGTTTTTAAATTTTACGCAAAGCTACACGAGGGCTATCTGCGCTAACCGTCCCTAATTTAGCAGTATAAGACTAGAGGGAAGGTAGCTAGTCATCACCACCCATCGCCAACTCTTGGGCTACTCTTTTACCAAGGAATAGTAGGATTGACCATAACATTATAACGCCCTAACGGCTGAACGGGCAAACATGTTTGGTGCCACATGGATTCAAACCCGCGACCCGAGATCAGATTAGGCCTTTAACCCACTTGGCCATACCGGGCCGACCCGCGTTCTTTTTCTGTAAAAGTAAGTATTAAATCTAACTGTTCGATTAAAATACTTCAACGTTTGGCTGCAGATGACGTTGAGTAACTTCCTTCACTCCACTCAAAATTATCGATGGATGGTACACACAACTCTTAAGTACTTTTGCTCAAATATTTGACACAAACCTAATTTCTTCTTTTTTCAAATCTTTCAGTTTGTAGTTTTTGTTGTTGTGAAGGTTATATGCGATGTTATTTGTACCAAGAGCAAGGATCAGTACCATCCAGATGTTTTTCTAGTTTTTAACTTAATTAACCATAAATGTTTAATGAGTCAAAATAAACTATTTCGTTAAAAAATTAAAAAAAATAATGAACTGTCTTTGATAAATTAGTTTCCATAGGGCACATTTAACTCACTTTCTTAGTTTGTTACATGTTCAACTTTTCTCTTTTATCTTAGTTTCTTAACAGCAGGTGTAGTATGTTTGGTAGACGAAAAAATGTTTTACCTATATAGCCCAGAGTTTTACACCCAAAAAACAACACTTTAAGCACGTTGATGTTTAGCGCCATCTATTGTAAAGTAAATATAATTTTAGGGAAATAACTGTTTACACAGGTAGAACAGAGTTTTAAAAATCAGAATCTTTAGCTGCCAACACTATTTTACGTGCCAAACGTAATGATATTCTTAATAGTTTCTTATGTGGTTTTGCATTTTTCAAGAAATAAAATGAAATATGTAAAGCGTAACGTAGAGATACAATTTAAAGCGTATTCCATTGTTCAATGGTATTCATATATATATATGGAAAATAGTATAAATCCTTTTTATCGTACACTACGCTTACGTTTCTATGGAGACTAATTAGAGCAAATGAAGCATTTCCACGTCTCAACCGAACGATTCGCTTCACAAGCTTAAAATCACAAACTTGTTTTACTTGTTTAGAAATTAATAGGAGCAAATTCAATGTTCTCATTTCCCAACCGCTTGTTTCATTTCATACTCTGAAAACGTCAAACAAGTTTCGTTTCTTCGGAAACTAATAATAGCAAACGAAACGTTTCCACTTCTCAACAGTCTATTCTATTTTACTTTATAAGCTGAAAATGTCAAACTAGTTTGGTTTCGAGCAAAGCTCAACTGAAACAAACATTAAGCACAAACTCGGAATTACTAATGCAAATTTATTCACTGTAGTAACAAACGGTAAGTCTCTCTTAAATTGGTACAACCTTGATACTAAGCATATAAAGTTACCTCAAATTAAACATATTTTTTTAAATTAATGTTTTTCTTTGATGCTCAGATCTGTTTAATTCAAAGAAGTGTTTGATATTACAGACGGCAAGCTACACTGCCACGAATGTGTGTTTACAACAATGGATCAGTCATTAAAAAAACAAAACACTTGAATTGTTTAATAGAAGGGTCTTATTTTCAAAACAATCACTGCTATTCTACACATTCGTTCTGTAGCCCTGCGATAAGGGAATTTTATTTTTTTTATGAAGATGGGTAGCATTTCGAAATCTAACAATAGAATTGTGAATAATGCACAACCAGAATCAGTACAACAACGAACCGTTTATGTGTTGTTTGTGATTAAATTTAAAGATGATGTGAATATTTTATAAGTATAACAGTTATAAACAGTCGTTGCAGTGTATTGAAACCGACCACTTAGAAATAAGAGCCAGATAACACAGACTTCCTCTGCCCCTGGTGTGCCAAATGATTGCTACATCTGCACGCGCTGTTAAAACATAGATTTCGAATCACTTTTTTTTTCTGAGAATAAAACAGGTCCAGGCGTGTGCATTGATTCCGTAGAGAAATGGTATGAGTGATGTACACGTAAAAATAACAGTAGTATTAAGAAATAAACCCAGTGTGAGGAAAAGCGTGATATTGTACTTGGCGTAGCGGACTTCGTGTGGTCTAAAGTTTGAGTTCGTCATATGCCACTAGACATTTTACTCTTTTAGGTGTACTCACGTTATAAAACTGGCAATCAATGCTGTTATACAGATTAATTAATTCAGCTGCCATTTAGACAGCGAGTACTACTTCACAAGATGTATATTTCTTTTTATCAACAGTCCATACTTGGACGGTGGAGTCTCTGACCAGGACGTTTAGCTCGGGTGACGTGTAAAGTACCGTTAGGGCTATATATACCGTAATGTACCAAGCCTAAAGTTTTCTTATTGTAACTTCAATCCATGTAAGTTTTCTTTACGTTACTACGCAACTACTATCACAACTACCATCATTTTCCCAATCACACCATTTATTGAGATTTCAACTTGATTCGTTTTTATGTTGACACAGTTGTTCATAAGATAGTTATATACGTAACTTATGCATTTCTACACCAAGTTAACGGATAACAAGTGTATTATTTTGTACAAATTCCTCAATACCGAAAACAAATCAAAAGAATTTTAGTATATGTATCATTTCACTTGTTTTTCGGGACCAACATATAAGACATTATTCTTCGACATCAGTAACTAATATTAAACATTGAGGGGGCTTCTCTGCATGAATATTGTATAGTGTTTGTTAGTGTTGGAATTTCGTGCAGAGCTACACAAGGGCTATCTGCGCTAGCCGTCCCTAATTTAGCTGTGTAAGACTAGAGGGAAGGCACCTAGTCATCACCACCCACCGCAAACACTTGTGCTAATCTTTTACCAACGAATAGAGAGATTGACCGTCAAATTATAACGCCCCCACAGCTGAAAGGGCGAGCATGTTTGGTGCGACGGATATTCGAACACACGAGTCGAACGCCTTAACCCAATTGGCCATACCGGACCCGAATATAGTTTATAATTTTACTAACATACATTGATAATTAGTCATTATAATCACGGATTTTGTTCATTTTTGCCCTCCACGAGCATCGAAACCCGATTTCTAGCGTTGTAACTCTGCAGACATATCGCTGAACAACATTACGGATGCTACTAGTTTTCTTTATTAATTAAAAATTAATTAATTTTCCCTCAACTTTTTGTGTGTACACGGGTACGTTGCAGAAGGGTCCTTCCTTTTTTTTATTCGATAGCTAATCGTTACATAGAAGCGCGTTATTATAGAATGTGGTTCTATATAACATTAGCCTTACATAACCAATACTAGTGATAATACATAATCAAAGCATAATCGATTGATGAACAAAAATGAATAAAACTGAAATAGTGATAATATAAGGAAATTGGATAGGAAAACTTCAAGTCAATTATAATTTATAATTAAGGGCGCTCAAACTTTGTCCAATAAAAAGTGCTTTGGTTTATATAATTGTTTGCAATATATTTCAGTCTATTTTCGTTTTTGCTATTACGTGTTTTATCCCAATGAAACATTGTGAAAAGTCTGGTGTTTGCAGAAAAATCTCATTTAGTTTAAGTTCATCCATGTCCACAGAAATATATTCTGTAATAAAATATATTAAATTGTTATAATAATATGCTGAACTCACGGTATTCTTTTCTCCTTGTACGTCGGAAGTATTTTTCAAACAGATGCAATGACCATTGGGCCCGGCATGGCAAAGAGTAGACCAAGAATTGGCGGTGAGTGGTGATGACCAGCTGCCTTCCCTCTAGTTTTACACTGCTAAATTAGGGGCGGCTAACACAGATAACCCTCGAGTAGCTTTGTGCGAAATTCAAAAACAAACAAGCAATGAATATCAGTCAAATACGTTTAATATGTGGTTGTCAAAGTATTGTCTAGACAAACGTACTGGGCCCGGCATTGCCAGGTGGTTAAGGCTCTCGACTCGTAATCTGAGAATCGCGAGTTCGAGTCCCCGTCCCACCAAACGTGGTCGCCCTTTCAGCTGTAGGGGCATTATAATGTTACGGTCAATCGCACTATTATTTGGTAAAAGAGTAACCCAAGAGTTGGCAGTGGGTGGTGATAACTAGCTGCCTTCCCTCTAGTTTTACAGTGTTAAATTAGGGACGGCTACCTGAGTTAGCTCTCGTATAGCTTTGTATGAAATTCCAAAAACAAACCAAACAAATGTACTGAGATATCCAAATACATGCTGCTTTAATTTAATGTTATGGTATGTTTTTGTTTTTTAGGTCACATATGTATTTAAAAATTAGATTAGGTTTTTTTCGAGACAATAAATGAATGTACCATATTTGAAATTCGTGACATCCTGAAAAAAAGGATAAAAATATCTGATATTTTGTTTTCAAAAAATGATTCTTACAGTTCGATCACAAAGAAAGAGAACAGGTTGTTAGTATTCATTACTTACTGAACATCCAAACTGGACAAACAGACATTAGGTTTCTATATTCATTCCTAACATTTGTTATATAAAACCTGAAATTGGAAGTAGGAGTTTTATATAGAATAGAGTAAATTTCAATTAACTTTCCATAATATTAACTGGTTTACTAATGAACAATTTTCCGTGATCCGCAAAAATCAGTGTTATTTTTTTCCCATATATTTTCTCCTTTAAATATTAAAATTTTGGAAACACGAAGCATTTTTGTTGTTGTTTTGAATTAAGCATAAAGCTACACAATGGGCTATCTGTGCTCTGCCCACCCTGAGTATCGAAACACGGATTTTAGCGTGTAAGTCCACAGACATACCGCTGAGCCACTGGGGGGCCACACGAAGTAAATTCTGATAAAGTTCCGGATACGAGTTTCACAGCTTCTGGTCTACACTTTAGCTTTCATAAAAAATTACACTGAAACATCTGTTAAACAGTTTTAGCAGGGAAACGTATACGGTTCCAGTTTATTATATAAATAGATCACTGTAAACTTAAAAAGGAATACTTAATAATAAATGGGAAAGAAACATAATTTTTCCAAATATATTTTACTGAAAAATACTCGTGTTATATCCATGTGTTTTCACACTTAATAAAGGGTAAATAAACTTTTATTTTTCTAAATAGACTTATGTCATATTATATGAGTTTTCAATAAGACAGCTTCATTAGGCATCATAACCAAAGACTCAAGTCTACAAATAGTATGGCCAGGTAATTAGGGCACTCGTCTCGTAATCCAATGTTCGAGGATTCGAATCCTTGTCCAATCAAATATGCTCGCCCTTTCAGCCGTGGAGGCGTTATAATGTTATGATCAATTCCACTATTCGTTGGTAAAAGAGTAGCCCAAGAGTAGGCGGGGGGTAGTGATGACTAGTTGCCTTCTCTCTAGTCTCACATTGCTAAATTAGGGACGGTTAGCGTGTAGCTTTGCGCAAAATTCAAAACAAACCAAACTAAACGAATCAATAACTCTGGAAAAAATACAAGTCCTAGCCGCCATTACGGATGGGTTTTCAATATAAAACTTATAGTAAAAATTAACTTAAACGTGTAAATAACCTTATCAGTTGCTAACTTTGCAAAATAACATATCAAGTTTGATGTAGTAGAAAATAATCGTTTAAGAATTTCGTAAATTTAAAAAAATAGCTTGGTTTTTAGTTTTTATAAGGTTTTTTACTCATAATTTAATATACAAGGTTAAACAGAACTGTTTTATTTTTTTATAGTTTGTTATTAATCTCAAAGCTACACAACAGGCTATCGATGCTCTGCCCACTGTGGATATCGAAGCCCGGTTTAGAGAAGTGTAAGTCAGCAGACATGCCACTGTGGGGCAACAGAGTTGTTGATAAATAAATCAAAGTTATTTGCCGCAGAATAACGCCCCCCCCCGCTAATACAGCAGTATGTCTACTGATTTACAGCGTTAAAATCAGGGGTTCGATTCCCTTTCATTGGTTCAATAGATGGTCCGCTGTGGCCTTGCTATAAGAAAACACACACGAAGAATAATTTTGCATTTGTAAATAAACATATTATGGTTATTTTCGTATTATCAATCTTTTGCTCAGAAAATCTTGCAACATAAAGAGCAGTTCTGTGGTTATTTTCATATTATCTATCTTCTAATAAGTAAACCTTACAGTATAAATGAACTATGACCATGTATGGACCAAATCTTTTACCATAACCAGCTGAAAATTATTTTCTAAACCTCTCGTCTACCCAGCTGTGTAGATGGCAATAAACATTTGCAAATGAAACTTTACCAAATAATTCAGATTGCAGAATTGGCGTAGTTTTATAGCGCGCGCACACACACACACATACATTTGTATCATTTGACTTATATACTTCTTAACTTAATCTTTTGTTTGTTTCAGCGCAAAGCCATTCGTTGGGTTATCTGTGCTCTGTCCAACGTCTGAAATTGAACCCTCGAAGTTAGCGGTTTCAGTCCAGAAATTTACATGCTGTTTAGTTGTAATATTACCTTAAACAAGTTGTGAACACACTGCAGGAAGATATTCTAAGGAAACAATCACTTCTTGGAAATGCTTATGTGAAGGTTATACATACCAAATCATAAAAGGTTTAAGAAAGTACGTTATGAAAAATAAAAATACTTCATATCTTCTCACAAATAGTATCAGATTATGTTTTTGTTTGTTTTCGAATTAGGGCTATCTGCTCTAGTCGTCCCTAATTTAGCAGTGTAAGACTAGAGGAAAGGCAGCTAGTCATCACCACCTCCCGCCAACTCTAGGGCTACTCTTTTACAAACGAATAATAGGATTGGTCATCACATTATAACGTACTCACGGCTGAAAGGATGATTATGTTTAGAGCGACGGGGATTCGAACCGCGACCCTCAGCTTACGAGTCGAGCGCCCTAACCCACCTGACCATGCCGGGCCTTCCTGATAAGTAATCCAGTCTAATCAGTTATAAGCGCACCCTACATATTCCTAGCACACAAAAATGTAGCTAAATCTAAAAGGAAAAAAAAATACTTTACTTCAATGCTCTCTAAAACAAATTTCAACTGTCGCAGCTAATGAAGATTCCCTCTTGTTTTTTTTTTAAATTACTTGTTAAGTTTTTATTTTTGTTTGTTTTTCTTAAGTACTAAACAGAATCACACAATGGGGTAACAATGCTCTGCTCATCACGTGTATAGAAACCCAATTTTCAGTGTTATAAGCCCTAATTTTTATGGCTTATCCGCTGGAGAGGACCTTTATTTTCGTCTTCTAAGGTTTGTGTAACGAATTATTCAAGGATCTAAACTATTGTATTTACTATTTCTAATGTTTGCATAAACGCATTATCAGGTGCTCAATCACACTTGGAAGATCAGTGACAAATCTGAAGGATTATCATGCTATAAACTGAGTTTCGATACTCGTGGTAAACTCAACACAGTCAGTCCATCGTGTAGCTTTACGTCGAGTGTTAAACATTAAACACCATACTGAATAAATATAATCACACTGATTTTGTTGTCTGTTTGTTTTTTGGTTGGTTTTGAATTTTACGCAAAGCTACTCGAGGGCTATCTGCACTAGTCGTCCCTAATTTAGCAGTGTAAGACCAGAGGGAAGGCAGCTAGTCATCACCGCCTACCGCCAACTCTAGGGCTACTCTTTTACGAACGAATAGTGGGATTGACCGTCACATTATAACGCCCTCACGGCTGAAATGGTGAGCATGTTTGGAGCAACGGGGATTCAAACCACGAACCTCAGATTACGAGTCGAGCACCCTAACCATCTACCCCTACCAGAAGACTCAGCAATAATCAGCAAACTAAAGGCTGAGTCTTTTCACTCCTTTAAAAAAGGAACCCACAGTTTCTTCTCATTGTGAGAGTAATAAATGAACTGGAAAAAACCAAATTGATGCTCAACAAAAACAAGCATTGTATTAATCAATACGATTTGTTTTGTTGTTTCTTCAACGTGTAACGATGATTGGACGAAAGCAGAAATCCTATTAATCAATAGAGCCAAGCATCAGAAAACACATATGGTTGCTATAGAATCCAAAGAGACTCCCATAAACACGTGAGAACAGACTCATTACATCTTTCGGACCCCACTCCTTTGAAAAAAATCATATTTACAGAGTCATATTTGGAAGTACAGATTGCCAGTAAGATCTATCGATAAAGAAAATGGACCAAATAATAAGAAACAGCTATTCGATAAACCCCTGATATGAAAATGTTGCTTTCATTTGCTTATGTACGTTTGAGACAAAATTAATGTTTTATAATTTTTATAAGTATTTATCCCCAATATGAGTTACTTTTCTAGTGATAATGTGTAATGTTATAATTCTGAATTCGTTTGTTTGAAGCTAAGCACAAAGATGCGCAATGAGCAAACTGTGTTTTACCCACCACGAGTATCAAAACCCGGTTTCTGGCATTTTAAGTTAACAGACATTGGTCGTGCCGGGTGGGGTGGGGGTAACGCCTCTAATATTATTAGCCCCGGCATGATCAGGTGGGTTAAGGCATTCGACTCGTAATCTGAGGGTCGCACCAAACATGCTCGCTCTTTCATCCGTTGGGGCGTTATAATTTTTCGTCAATCCCACTATTCGTTGGTAAAAGAGTTGGTACAAACAACTTTAATACTTGTGATAAATGTGTAAAACAGCAATAAAAGTGTAGATTGTTCCAATTAGACTTTTTTTTCAAAGTTGTGATTTCTGGAAGCAACGAATATAAATTAATTCTAGCCATAGACTGAATAATGCGTTAACCCAACATACGAAACGCTAAATCTAAAAGAAACCTTAACCTTAAACAAAATGACTGTCAAGTAGGGTATACGTTTCGGCCACTTTAAACTGTATTTTAGGGACGTTCTTGTATCACTGTACTTATCGAATTCAGCGACAAATAACGACTTTGTGGTGATAATTTATTGTCCCCACGATTCATAAGACATTAAAGACTTAAAAATTAATAAGAAACTTTAAGGAACTCCTTAACAGTGGAAGTTATTTTTATATTGTATTATCTTTAGAGAAACCTGTTTTCTTATCTCGCCGTTTGGCAATTAGAAATTAGGACAAAGATAATGCATCTTTATTGAACAACCAACCATGTAGACTGACGGTATATTTTTCCTCATTTAAAAGACAGAGCAATATATCCGTGTTTCATAAAATACGTTTTCTCTAAAAACGCAGAATTTATTACTTAACAACATGCCCTTTGTCATTAAGGGTACCCAATTTAAACAATTATTGGACAGAACTCTGCGTGTTATTTTATAACCTGGGTGGCCCCCAGTGGCTCAGAGGTAAGTCTGCGAACTTCCAACGTTAAAAACCGGTTTTTGATACCCGTGGTGGGCAGAGCACAGTGAGCCCATTGTGTAGCTTTATCCTTAATTCTAAACAACAACAACAACAGCATAACCTGGGAACCACTGGACTAATTCTCTTCAAACCGCCCACGTCACCTCGATACCTCCGAGGACCCTATAAAATCGTCCCTCATAAACTGCTATATCGTCACCATGACTTCTGCTTCCCCTAACTAGTGAACAGCCGAACCGATTATTATCAAACGTAGCATGTGCTTCATGTTACCCAGCAAACAGCACGGGCATCATCATCATCATCATATGACCCACGTATAACTCAACAAACTAAACTAAACTAAACTAACGTGGCAGGGGTTCAGTTTAGAGAGAGAAAAATCAGAAGAGTTCTCTCTCCAACTGGGGTGTTCAGGAGCTTTTTAGTTCCTCTTCGTCTCCTTTCGTGAGAAATTTTTTAAATGCCCGTGGAATTATTTTATTTTTAATATTTCAACACTGGAGTGGGGTATTTGTGAGTGAGAGGAAGGACGGAAAACCTGGACGAGAGCAGCAAAAGTAAGGTGAGCCAGACCTTGGCTCTAGGACGGAGTACGCTGGCGAATTAATCTTTAAAATTTACGGTGATTTTTCTAGGTGACGCGGTAAACGGCCCTTTTCAGATGCGGCTGGGACCTACAGGTCCGATGCCAGAGATTTTGCTGTGGGGGAAAACGGGAGTACCCCGAGAAAACCCACTTTCACGGCCTGGGCGCCAAATGATCTACCCAGACCGTGCCCGGAAGTAGCTGGGAATAGAAAATAAAAAGTTAAAATAAAATAAAAATTGATGGACTCTGTTGGTGGTATACAGGGAAATGTTTAGCTTCAGTCTTGTATGTCAGATGGTAACTTCGTCTTGAACGTGTTTATACACTTGAAACCCATTGGTGCGACTGAAAAGCGTGGTCTCGGTGATGGAACTACTGGTTGTTCTTCGGTGAGTTGTTCTTCGCTGTTTTGTGATGCTTTGTTTCTTCTCGGGAATTTGGTTTGAGATTTCTGCGTGGAGGTGGTTTGTTTCTCAGTTTGTACTGACGCGTCGGTGGTTGTCTTGGTAGTGGTTTGGGTCTGGTAGGTTGTTGAGTTCTGGGAAACTGGGATTGAGGTCTGGCATGCACTGTCCTTTTTCTTACTTGGTCTGCTGGAACTTGGCGTAATTCTGGCCATGGGAGTTTTCGTCATCTGGGTAGAGTTGTCTGCATCTGTCATCATGTTTTGTCTATTTGTATCTGGACTCAGCGGGATATTAGTAGTTTCATGTTGGAAAATTTCAGTTGATTGTTTGAGATATCTGGGAACTTTGTTTGAAACGTTGCTGCGTGGTTGACGATGTGGGCGTTCGGCTCTAAAATGAAATATATGGTAATAGCAGCCGTCGCGTAAAATGCAGTCGGCACTGTACTCTGACGTTGTCACTATCTTCATGAAGTGCGTGGGATGGTTACTGTTCTTCGAGAAAATTCGATGAACTGCATAAACTTTGGCTTGTATTTGGGATTCTATGGTTTGTCTGATTTCTTCAGGTTGAATAGATGGGTCGACACCTCTCAGAAATACAGAAAAAAGAGTGTCTGGACTTTTCGTGGGTATAACTCAACATTTGTCTATCCACGCTTTTAACAAGCACTTCAGCTAGTACGATAGTGACTGAACCAATTAAATCCATCTCTACGTACTACGTCACACGTGTTGTGCAGCAAATAGTGTTCTTCATTTCACAAGTGGTCATATTAGTCGAGTAACATAAAACCAAATATAATTTCGTTATCTTCCTTGCTGGTTCCTTCATCTGTATTAAAGTCAAGATTTGAGTTACATCTGACCTTCTTGTATGAGAGGGGATATTAAAGTTTCTTGTTCCAATGATCGACAGCTTGCTTAGAACATTTTCACATTCGCAGATAGCTATCTGAATGTAAAGCTAAATTCGTGTAATTGCTAAAATTGTTATGTTTTTCATTCAGTAATTTCCAGTCCTTATCCGTATTTATTTTTTCCAAACCTCGGAATGGTCACTTATTTTATTCTGCAACAAATAATTTAAAAGAAAAGCATTGCTTGCCAATTTTTCTTGCCCTTCAGCAACTTTTGTATGTACCAATTACAAAGAAATAGAAAAAATAAATCCCTGAAGAGGTCGTGACAGTTGTTGCATTGGTAATAGTTTGGTTTGTGGTGAATTTCGTGCAACGCTACACGAAACTATCTGCGCTAGCCGTCCCAGATTTAGCAGAGTAAGACAAGAGGAAAGGTAGCTAGTTATCATCACCCACCGCCAACTCTTAGGCTACTCTTTTACCAACGAAAAGTGGGATTGACCGATACATTATAACGCCTCCACGGCTGAAAGGGCGAACATGTTTGCTGCAACCGGGATTGCAACCCTCGGATTACGAGTCGAACGCCTGAACACACTAGGCCACGCCGGGCTCATACAAAAGGGACCGAACTAAAAGTTTAATTTATTAATATCTCAGACTGTTTAGGGGGCCCGGCAAAATTATATTATTTAAACCAAATTCAGGTGTAACACCTTATAAAGGCCCCAACATCGCCTAGTGTGTTCAAGCATTCGACTAGTAATACGAGGATTGGTGGTTCGAATCCCGGTCGCGCCAAACATGCTCGCCCTTTCAGCCGTGGGAGCGTTATAATGTTACGGTCAATCCCACTTTTCGTTGGCGGTGGGTGGTGATGACTACCTGCCTTCCCTATAGTTTTACACTGCTAAATTATGGACGGCTACCGCAGATAGCTCTTGTGTAGCTTCGCGCGAAATTAAAACAACAAACAAACAAAAAAGCAACATTATATCAAGCTTCGAATAAAATGTTCGTTGTCGCTAGAGGTCGTGATAATATCTGTTGCCGCAGAGGCTACGCGAATTTATTTAAGAGCCTTTCGACTCTATAAAACTTGATGTGTATTAAAAACCCTTTTCTTTAAGCTCACTTGTTTTAAACGATCGCATCAAGAGAAAGAATAATGTTAAGCAGACTTGGTATTCTACAGTAGAGAAACACAATCTGTCTCTCTACGTTCTGTTGATGTAGTTTAACTCTTCGGGTGAGGAAAATATATTTACCTCTACACTAATAGAAGACCATATACTAGTTCTGAAAGAGAAAACGTGAAAAAATTTACCATGCATTGCCAGTAACTGTCGGAAGTTTCTAATTAAACTTAACTCGTTACATAAATCAGAACTAAAAAAAATAGTAGGTAATGTAGATAATTTAATTTCGTGATTATACTTGTAGGCAAAAAAATAAAAAGAGTTTAGTTATTAGGATACAGTTGTTGATAGTTTCGACGGTAATCCCAACAGCATATCACAAACTTTTCCTCATTTATTTCAGTGGAGCTTCGAAAGATGAAAATAAGAAAAGGGAAAATAAAAATAAAACACTTTTTTAGCATTTAATAGGGAAAATGTGGACACTGTGAAATTAGCCTAAATACTATTTGGTCAAAAGTTTGAGACCAAACCAAAAAGAAGTCCTAAACAGGGTAGGAAATGCCCAACAAGAGGTCTCGGAAGTGACACGTCCATTTCTGTGTACTTCCCTTGCCATCCACACCCAAACATTTTCAGTGGGGTTTAGTTTGAGCGAACACGCTGGATGGCCCAAAAGAATCACGTTATTCGTCATGAAAAAATCCTATAAAGCGGGCATAGTGGATTGCAGCGCTGTCCTGCTGAAAGATCCAGTCATTTCCACACAAGCGAAGGCCTTCAGTCAATGAGGATGCTCTCTCTAACATGCCAATGTAGCCATCTGCTGTTTGACGCCCCTGTATAATCTAAAGCTTTATTGTTCCATAGAAGGAGAAAGTACCACAGATCATGATGGAACCTTTTCCACTGTGTCGTGTAGAAAATGCCTTCGGTGGGATATTCTTATCGTGCTTGTAACGTTGGAAGCCACCTGGACCATCCAGATTAAAGTTTTTTTCATCAGAGAACAAAATCTTCTTCCAATTTTCTACGTCCCATGTTTGGTGCTTTTCAGAAGAACTTAACCGAGTTATTTTGTGGTGTGGAAAGAGGCGTGACCTTTGAAGACGTTTACGTTTCTTAAAGCCTTTCTCTCGTAGATGCCGTCTTATTGTTCTTGAGCTGCATTCTGCGTCCGTAAGGGCCTTAATCTGGTTCGACGATCGGCTGGTGTCTTGCCGGACAACCCGTCAAATCCTCCAGCTCAACACCGGCGAAATTTTCTTGGGCCGACTACTTCATATTTTTGTTTCGTATCCCTCAGGGTATTTTAAGACATTTGTAACAGCAGTTTTACTACGCCCAATCTCACCAGCGATGGAACATTGAGAGAGACCTTGCTTTTGCAGCTCGACAATTCTGCCACGTTCAAACTCTGTCAACGTTTTAGCCTTTGCCATGTTTTTACCCAATTTAACACAGGACATGTTGAAAACGCTAATGCTTGAATACAAATGACTAAATTTCGTTACGTGTTTACCGATTAACGCTTTGTTTTAGTATGGTCTTAAACTTTAGACCAGCTAGTATTTAGGCTTATTTCATAATGTTTACATTTTCTCTTTTAAATACTAAAAAAAAATTGTTTTTTTATTTTCCCTTTTCTTATTTTTATCTTTCGAAGGTCTAATTAAACGAGTGGTTGAGTCTAACTACGTAAAATGCATGTTTTTTCTTTATGTTCATTGGCCTTAAGATTTTGGACAGCAGTGTGTGTACTATAGCAATGAAACATATTCAAAATTTATATTTTGTGTTGTTTTCTTAGTGTAAAGCTATACGATAAGCTCTTCGCGTTCTGTTCAACATGGCTCAATATGGCCATATGGTTAGGGCGCTCGACTCGTAATTTGAGGGTCAAAGATTCGAATCCTCTTCCTTCCCAACTCGTTTGTCCTTTAAGCAATGGGGACGTTACAATGTAATAATGAAGAGTATCCCAAGTGTTGACGATGACTAGATGTCTTCACACCAAATTAGGAAAGGTTAGCACAGATAGCCCTAGTGTAGCTTTGTGCGAAATTCAGAACAAACCAAAACCACGCTGAACTATCCAAATTGGGACTTGAACCCTGGATTTCAACATTGTAGGTCCGTAAACTTATTGCTAAACCACCGTGTGGCATCCAATTGCTCAGCGTTACGTTTGAGGTCTCAAGATATTGAAAAATGGGTTTCAATGCCCATTATGTAGTTTTGAGCTCAACAGCATACAAACTCCCACGGAACGAAGCTACTGTTTACTAAAACCACTTTACAAAGATAACGGGTTCGATCAGAAAAAACAGCTATTTGGGTTAGTGCATCATTAGCAACATACATTTAAGTATATTAATGAGAATAATTTGAGCAATTGACGTTATCTTCTTATAACTATTGGTTCTTGCTAATGGTTATTTCTTGTCTTACAATAATTAAACGTATTTTGGACAAATAAATACGAATTGTGTATTGTTTTATTTACGACGTAAAGTACGAAATTAGATTTGACACTATATATCTGATTTTTAAGCTATATGGATAACATTGCAGTTGAAAAATATTTTCTAAAAACGTAAGACAGCGTAAAATTGAACATTTCCAAATTTATTGAAGCAAACGTATTTTAGTTTTCAGTACAGTATACAATAAGTTATACAATATCGTTCTTACTAAGCCTAAACTTTGAAGAAAAGTTTTTATTTTCAATTCCAAAACACTTATAATATCCGGTCACAATTTCATCCTGTGACAATGTGTGTTTGTGTGTTTTCTTATTGCAAAGCCACATCGGGCTATCTGCTGAGCCCACCGAGGGGAATCGAACCCCTGAGTTAGCGTTGTAAATCCGTAGACTTACCGCTGTACTAGCGGGGGGGTATCCTGTAACAGAACTCTGTTTTTTCGTAACTGTCAACCCAAGGATTAAATCCGTGCAATACCACAAAATATTCCCCGCGCTTTCTGTTGTGCGTGTGTTATATAAGAATGACAGTTAGTCTTTTGTCGTGAATGGCGGATATTAGGGGTTCTCTGACTTCTTTTCTTCGATAAGAAGCTCAGAATTGGGATCGGCAGAAAATCCCTTAATGGCATTGTCATAAAATACAGAATATTTAAAAACGCCTAAATCATCCAATCAAAAGGATAATATAATAATATATGAGAAAGCAAAAAACAGTATGCTGTAAGAAACTAATAACAGATGAATTCAACCATCGCAGTAATGCTTACGACACTAACAACTATAAATTCTTTAACAAAGATTAAAAAACAGTTATTTAAAGTTAGAAAAGGCTTAAGAGTATAATATTTATTGTTCGAGGCACGATAGTTTTATTGAAATTTAAACTTTATAAGCCTTGTGTTTTTTATTACTGTATTTTTGTATATGTTTCTTTATTGTTCATAATACGTTACTTTCATCTGACTTACATATCTGTTTTCAAAAAATATTAATTAATACTTCCGAAATTGGTTGATCTAAATATATATGCTTTTAGTGTTAAATACACAGTGTACCTTAATGATATGTAACAATAAACATTGAAATCACGAGAGAAAATTGACTACTACTCAAAAATGAAGTAAATGAATGTTTGATAAAAAAAACAAACCTACAATCTAAACATGAGGTAGGATGCGAAATTTTATAATTACTTGTAAAACACAAAATGGCGTATAGTGTCAATTAACTTTTCACCTAAAAAAACACGTCCGCTTCCAATAGGTTAATAAGATAAAAATGCAATGATTGATTCATTTTGTTAGATTTTCCAGTTCAGTAGAATCGGAAAGAATAAAATTGAACATTAAAAGAGACTTATAATAAAAAGTTATTCGATCTGCAGCTTTAAAAGGCCCGGCATGGCCAAGCATGTTAAGGCGTTCGATTCGTAATCCGAGTATGGTGGGTTCGAATCCCGGTCGCACCAAACATGCTCGCCCTTTCAGCCGTAGGAGCGTTATAATGTTAGGGTCAATCCCACTATTCGTTGGTAAAAGAGTAGCCCAAGAGTTGGCGGTGAGCGGTGGTGACTAGCTGCCTTCTCTCTAGTCTTAGACTGCTAAATTAAGGACGGCTAGAGCAGATAGCCATCGAGTAGCTTTGTGCGGAATTCAAAACAAACAAACTTGAAAAAAATAACCGATGTAACCTTCTATGGTTAATTATGTGGTAGGAAAATAATAAATTATTTTGAAGAAAAAATCTTAATCCTAAAGGGAGAAGGTGCATTTTTCTAACTTATTTGACAGTTGAATAAAATAAAATAATTACATGACTACTACAACACTCATTGTATGATTGAAAAAAAAACAAATTATAACACGAATATGTAATTTAACTTCAGCCCTCCCAGAAAGTCTGAAGGTGTGTAGTGTTAAAAATCTAATTTCGATACTCGAGGTGGGCAAAGCACAAATAACCAATTGTGTAGTTTCATCCTTAATGACAAACACGCAAGGTATTCAGATCCAGCCGAGCAAAGGAAAAGTTTGTTGTGATAGTTTTAGCTCACTCGATAGATACCATATACCAATACATACATATTGGTAAATGTGTAACTAAATCGATATATACTTTCTATTAAGAAAAATGTAGAATTATTTATTAAATTTCGTGTTTCATCCATAGAATAAAACTTCAAAAATATCCAAACTCATAACAAATTGTCAATATTTTGGTTTGGCTTAAAATTTTCCCAATAAATTTTGTCTTTTTTTTTTACTAGGTAATACTACAATTTTTATGTTTTGTTCCTCTATTGTAGAAATCCAAAAAACACTCTGTCGTGGAACTTTTGAAACGTTTGTTATTAAACACAAACTTCTGTGTTATGTGCTTACCACGCGTATCGAAACCATGTGTTAATAAGTTTGTTAGTGTTAAAGGCTTTTAGACTTTCCACTTAGCCACTCTTGGATTCGAGTCTGTTGCAAATGTGCTTGTTTGTTTGTTTGTTTTAAAATTTCGCACAAAGCTACTCGAGGGCTATCTGTGCTAGCCGTCCCTAATTTAGCAGTGTAAGACTAGAGGGAAGGCAACTAGTCATCACCATCCACCGCCAACTCTTGAGCTACTCTTTTACCAACGAATAGTGGAATTGAAAGTCACATTATAACGCCTCCATGGCTGAAAGGGTGAGCAAGTTTGGTGTCTCAGATTATGAGTCAAGCGCCCTAACCACTTTGTCATGACGGGCAGCCTTTATAATACCTAATAGTATATACAAAAATAGGATATAAAAATGGTGTGAAAAAATTGTTTATTATTAGCCCAGTAATGCAGTTTGGTTTAAAAAATGCTTACTTTTGTCCAAATTTGTATACGATCTTCTTGTACAAAATAATCGATATTATTATGTCATTATAACCAGTGAGAATAATTTAATAAAACCATTTATTTCAAATGTATTAAAATTATATTAATTTTTCTGGTAGATTAACGGTAAGTTTACGAACTTACAAAGCTAAACCTCGGGGTTTGAGTCCCCCGGTGAACAGAGTACAGATAACCTGTCTTGTAACTTAGCACTAAGAATATAACAAAAACAGCAGCTGTAAAAAAAATATTACAATGTCTTTTTCTTCTATAATAGTCACAAATTGCAAGTGAGAGTGTATGGATTGTTGTTCTGACGTTTCACTGGCAAAAACTAAACATGATTTACCAACCGATAAACAAAAAATGGTTGCTTCATCAGTCCGATAAGCGAACAGCAAGGTTGTTTTACCAATCAAAACCACACAACAAGGTTGTTTTACCGACCCACAACCGGACAAGGTTGTTTTACAGACCCAAAACCAGACAGCAAGGTTGTTTTACTGATCCACAACCAGAAAACAAGGTTGTTTTACTGACCTACAACCAGACAGCAAGATTGTTTTACCGACCCACAACCAAACAATAAGATTGTTCTCGTAGCCTCACCATCATCTCTCAAAACAATAATGCCGATCAAGTCTGCAGTAGATGCGTTTTATTGTCATTCCTCTAGAAAGGCGATACTTGCACAAGTTTATAATGTAATGAAGAGACTATTTATTGTACGTCTTCCATAAAAAGCAACCCGTAGTATAGGGACATCAAACAAAAACATTACGATCTGTCTTTATGTGACGCAAGTTATTGAAACTACCTATCATGTTTCTCCAGCATAAGTCCGTATACCCTATGAGAGGAAATAAAGTTTGTGAGTAGGTCATGTTTTAAAACGTAATATTTGCGAAAACATTCTAGCTGTGTTCAGATGCTAGTTTTCTGTATTATAGTACATTCTAGCTGTGTTCAGATGCTAGTTTTCTGTATTATAGTACATTCTAGCTGTGTTCAGATGCTAGTTTTCTGTATTATAGTACATTCTAGCTGTGTTCAGATGTTAGTTTTCTGTATTATAGTACATTCTAGCTGTGTTCAGATGTTAGTTTTCTGTATTATAGTACATTCTAGCTGTGTTCAGATGTTAGTTTTCTGTATTATAGTACATTCTAGCTGTGTTCAGATGTTAGTTTTCTGTATTATAGTACATTCTAGCTGTGTTCAGATGTTAGTTTTCTGCATTATAGTACATTCTAGCTGTGTTCAGATGTTAGTTTTCTGTATTATAGTACATTCTAGCTGTGTTCAGATGTTAGTTTTCTGTATTATAGTACATTCTAGCTGTGTTCAGATGTTAGTTTTCTGTATTATAGTACATTCTAGCTGTGTTCAGATGCTAGTTTTCTGTATTATAGTACATTCTAGCTGTGTTCAGATGTTAGTTTTCTGTATTATAGTACATTCTAGCTGTGTTAAGATGTTAGTTTTCTGTATTATAGTACATTCTAGCTGTGTTCAGATGTTAGTTTTCTGTATTATAGTACATTCTAGCTGTGTTCAGATGTTAGTTTTCTGTATTATAGTACATTCTAGCTGTGTTCAGATGCTAGTTTTCTGTATTATAGTACATTCTAGCTGTGTTCAGATGTTAGTTTTCTGCATTATAGTACATTCTAGCTGTGTTCAGATGTTAGTTTTCTGTATTATAGTACATTCTAGCTGTGTTCAGATGTTAGTTTTCTGTATTATAGTACATTCTAGCTGTGTTAAGATGCTAGTTTTCTGTATTATAGTACATTCTAGCTGTGTTAAGATGTTAGTTTTCTGTATTATAGTACATTCTAGCTGTGTTAAGATGCTAGTTTTCTGTATTCTAGTATGAAATATAACCAACATTTGATGTTCTGTTTAACAGTCACTCCACAATATCTTTATACATGTAGAAACTTGCAAAGAGTTTCATACCTGCAATTACATTAACCTGCAAGTATCATGACTGTAATAGTATTAACCTGCAATGGCAGTCATGAATGTAAAGACAGTAAACTCTATTTCAGTCATTACTGTAATGACATTATCTTGCAAGGACAATCATTGATATAATGACATTAATCTGTAATATAAAACGACAGACAAAAGAAAAGGAGTTTCCTCATACATCATGACCACCTTCTAATATAACCGAAAGGGTATGTTGGAGAGAATATTCCATAAGAAAAACTCTTTTTCTCTGGGGTAATCATGCCCAACGAATGAAATTGTGTCGATTTAAAAAGTCCAGTCACAAATAAAAACTTCCACAGCCTGCAGCCTACTTGTATGTCTTAAGTTTAGGACTATTTATTTACGTCTCGAGAAACATACATTGACGTATTGTCGCACCTTTTGTCCTTATCAATCAGATTTATAAATACAGGACAATCTTCTTGAAGCTCTCAGACTGAGTTAGGTAGCTACCTGGTGTACAAATCCGAAAACATTTTTGCTTGAAAAGCCACTAAACTACCAGTACACTTCCTGTAATCTTTTCTTTCTATTGCTAAAACTGATTACTTATATCTTTAAAAAAGGCTCAGCCTAACGCGATAGTCATTCGTTTTAATATATTTTACAAAATAAAAGTATTTCCAGCTGTTTTATCCTTCTTCAATATGAAAACTATCAAAGTTATAGGTTTAATAAAGTTTATAATGCTATATATGTTATTGTTACAGATGTCTAGATTTTCAGGTTTAAAAAAAAATACCCAAATCAAAACCTTTGGAACTCCATATTTGTCTGAGGAACAATTTTAAATTTTCGAAACTAGCATTTGATTTGGAAGACTAATTGTCTTAAAGGAACAAACGTTTGATTCGAGAGTAGTAAGGGTTCTGAGATATGAAAATATACTTGAAAGTTAACAAAGAGATAAACGATCCATTTCTGTTTGAAAAGCTTTCAATTCGTTGGAAGGTAATAGAAGCTCTTTGAATTGAAAATTTACTTCAACGTTAGCAAAAAACACTTAAAAGGAACTTTTTATTAGAAAGTATTGGGAGTGCCGAAAACGCCGCCTATTGGTTGTAATATTCTAATATTTTAAAAGGTTTAATAAAACTTTTATTAGAAATCAGTGGAGACCTAAAGGGAACTATTTGTTTACTTAAAAGATTCTAAAAATTCGTAAAAGAAGTGATATAAATCTAACAAAAGTTGTAAGAGGTTGAAATATAATTGAAAGTTAGGAAAAAGTTCAATATAATTACGTTGAGATTGAAAGAATCTATACACAGGTAAAAGAAAAATTTTGATCTTCTAAATTTCCAAAAAGAACTATCTGTTGATCAGAAAGTTATGAATAAATAAATATAACTGGAAGGATATAAAACGAAATAATAAAACATTAGGTGCACTGAAAGCCCTTATTACAAAAATATTGTAAAATTCCAATGCTGGATTAAGGGCAAATGATAAAACTAAAGTATTCAGCTTCATTCCATTACAGTAAAGTTATGCAAAGAAAACAGTTTTACAGGGTACTCCTGTTAAAGACGTTGAAAAAATATATTTTAAGGAGACCTAACAACTTAAAAAGCTTCCAAAACTACACACATAAAGTATAGAGATTTGAATTTAACATATAATATTATTTAATTTTGTAATTCAATTCCATGAAGCACTTAAGTATGCATACAATTATAAAAATAAACATAACTAAGTGTTGAAAGAAATATATATAATAACATTTGAAAACTAAACAATTGTATGTACAATACTGTGCTTGATCGACACATATTATTTAGTGTTTATAATAGAAAACAACATAGCAATCTTTACAAAAATGAAGATGAGTTTTTTGTGATGATTACGCATTCTGCAAATGTAGTTTTTGTGTTTATAACTAACACAAAATAATGTTGAGTAAAAAGTGAGCCAATATGATATACAGTTCGTTCGCTCTAACACACAGGAAAACAAACTCCTAACGATTACCCGATATACAGAAACGTTTAATACTGTGATATTAGTATTTTTAAAACAAAATATTATTACACCGAATTGTTGTGATTTAACAACATTTGAGCTATACACTTTTTAAGTATATTTAATCTCATTAACTTCCATTGGTTTTATTCAATGCATTTCTCTCAAACAACTAGATATCAGAGACAACCAAGCACTGAAACTACTGGCCACTAAGTATTGGTTTAAAATGGTATAATCGTATATTTTGTTCGATTTACTAGATGCTGTGTTATAATATTATACCTATTAATTTGTTATTGTTTTGAGTTGTGGACCGTTCAATCCTACGTTAAAATATGAGTATTATTTTTGAAAGGAATTTAAAATTTAAGCTGAATTAGCAATTCTTATAAAAGTCATACGAATATCTAAATATTTTTTGTAACTATTAGTGGATTTCAGTTTCTCTGTGTGGGATATAAGGAGCGTTTTTTCTTCGAGTGTCAACAGAAATTTGTTGTGAAAAAAGCAACAAACATTGTTTGTTTGTTTTGGAATTTCGCACAAAGCTACTCGAGGGCTATCTGTACTAGCCGTCCCTAATTTAGTAATGCGAAACAAGAGGGAAGGCAGCTAGTCATCATCACCCTCCGCCAACTCTTGGACTACTCTCTTACCAACGAATAGTGGGATTGACCGTAACATTATACGCCCCCACGGCTGGGAGGGCGAGCATGTTTAGCGCGACGCGGGCGCGAACCCGCGACCCTCGGATTACGAGTCACTCGCCTTACGCGCTTGGCCATGCTGGGCCTAGCAACAAACATTTGCGCGATTTACAGCCTTACATAACTATCCTATGTAAGACATTGAACGATTTTGTATGATAGCGAAAACCAAAATAACTTAACAATAGAAATTCGTAGGACAATACAGAGGATTAGCATAATTTCACTCGACAAATGTGATCTAGCAAGAGAGTTAACCAACAGTTCACATATGGACACAGCAAAAAAAATGAAAACACGCCATTTTAGTGTTAGCGTAAAAATGTCGAATACAAAAAACAAGCAAGCCTATTATAACCACTGGAGAATTGGGAATAAAAACGTTAAGTGGCTTCAACGACAACTGCTGCTTTCGGTAATACGTTGAAAAACTAGTAATTTCGTAAGCCCGTGAGGAATCCCTATCGGTCGAGTGGCAAAAGACGTTATTTGTCATCAAGGTTGCAAAAACAGACGTATCGTAACACCGTAACCATAACGTACATTTATTAAAAATAATTATTACATAAATTGAGTCAATGCAAACTGTACGTTTTTTATCTAAAACAAAACATTTACTTTATCATTCATTCTCACACAAAATATTTACTACTCTTTTAAAGAGGTTTTATGAACACTAAGATGTACTGAATTGGAAGCCTTCAGGAATTGCATCTGCCTCAGATGAAAAAGTGGACAATGCTTCGACCTCTATGTTGAGGGCATTAACACCCAGCTACTCTAATGTTATTGGCTCGTCATGGCCAGGCGGTTAGAGCATTCCACTCGTTATCCGAGGACCGCGGGTTCGAATCTCCGCCACACCAAACATGTCCACCCTTTCAGCCGTGGGGGTTTATAAGATTACGATCAATCCCAATATTTGTTAGTAAAAGAGTAGTCCAAGAGTTGTTGAAAGGTAGTCATGACTAACTGTCTTCCCTCTAGCACTATACAGCTAAATTACAGACGGCTATTGCAGATAGCCCTGGTGTAGCTTTGCGCAAAATTAAACATAAACAATAAAACTGTTATATTGTTTGTACTTTCGACTGAAACTCCGTAGCGTATTTAACACGCATTGCAGAAACACGTGTAAATTTCCCATGACAGTTTGATTACACGAGGTGATATCTTTATGTAATATAACCTGTTAATGAAATCAATAAGTAGGTATTTCTTTAACACTTTTTAAAATTTACCACCAACTCAATCCCTAAGTCTTCTTTCTATCTGTGATCTTTCTATTAAAACGTTTGTCTATCTTTCGGCTTTCTTTTTTAGTGTTTGTCTTCCAGTTTCCGTACAATTATATCAAGGTTCGCTAAACACGCAGATTGAAGGACTACACGCTAACATGCAACACAACGTGGATTCTGATTTTATCCACTACTAAACAAAGGCGAGAAAAAAAAGAGATAGAATTGATCTATCGTATTAAATACTTGCATTGTTTCACAGCATTCTTCAAACTGTGTTAAACTTGCATTGTTTTACAGCATTCTTCAAACTGTGTTAAACACTTGCATTGTTTTACAGCATTCTTCAAACTGTGTTAAACACTTGCATTGTTTTACAGCATTCTTCAAACTGTGTTAAACACTTGCATTGTTTTACAGCATTTTTCAAACTGTGTTAAACACTTGCATTGTTTTACAGCATTCTTCAAACTGTTTTAAAAACGTTCATTATTTTTACAGCATTCTTCAAACTGTGTTAAAAACTTGCATTATTTTCACAGCATTCTTTAAACTGTGTTAAAAACTTACACTGTTTTACGTCATTCTTGAAATTAATGCTAACCAAAAGACCCTGTGTTCAACGAAAGTATTTTAGTAATGTTGATACATATACATATATACGAATACATATGGATAATAACCTTAGTTATTCTAGACGTGGGAAAGAACTATCTATTGAAGCCTTTGATAAAGGAAGTAAAACATGAAAATGTAATTATAGAGTATGAATAGTAGAGTGCAGCTATCGATTCAATACATTTATTACCACACAATGTTCCTTGGTGAAGTGAAATGTAACAAAATGTGACAGTAATCTTTATCTGCCCTTCACTGGAATAGGCCCGGCATGGCCAGGTGGTTTAAGGCGTTGGACTCGTAATCTAAGGATCGCGGGTTTGAATCCCGGTCGCACCAAACATACTCAACCTTTCAGCCGTGGGGGCGCTATAATTTGACGGTCAATCCCACTATTCATTGCTAAAAGAATAGCCAAAGAGTTGGCGGTAGGTGATGATGACTAGCTGCCTTCCATCTAGTCTTAAACTGCTAAATTAAGGACGACTAGCGCAGAAAGCCCTCATGTAGCTTTGCGCAAAAGTCGAAATAAATCATTGGAATAATTTTAATGGCCAAAAGAAAGTAATCCTCTTAATATAAACACACAAAGTACGGTGCAAAATATATTTACGAAAAGTATTTTCAAAGTATTTTGTCTAAAAATCTCTTAAAAAGTGCGTATTATTGAAATAGAGAACGGAAGGTCCAAGGTTTGAGCCAAAATATGCCACTAAACATACGGGTCACTTACAGCTATGGGAGCATTATAACTGTGACAGTCAATTCCATTTTTCGGTTATAAGTGGTGTTGAATGAATGTCCTCCCTAAGGTTAGCACTTCTAAATCAAAGATAGCTATGTGTGATCCCAAAGGATCTTTGAGATGACTATTTAAATACTTGAGAATAACTCTTGTACAGAAGTAATAGACTATTATAGCCGATAAACTTACTTTAATTTGCGATTTTAATTAAATTAACAAGCAAAATAATTAGTGAAATAATGAACTGAATAACTTGGATAAACAACATGTTTAGGTTGCATTTATTTCCAACGAAAAATTTATTCTACAATAATATTACATTTCATGTGAATCGTATAATCGTGAAAAATATGACACAATTATAACAAATGAAAATATACCATTTAACTTGTACTCATTGTTTGTTTTCAGTTTCGCGCAAAGCTCCACGAGGACTATCATTGCTTGTAGTCCCTAATTTAGTAGTGTAATACTAAAGGGAAGGCAGCTAGTCATCACCATCCACCGCCAACTCTTGGGTTATTCTTTTACCAACGAATAGTGGGATTGACTGTTACATTATAACGCTCCAACGGCTGAAAGAGCGAGCATGTTTGGTGCCATCGGGATTCGAACCTGCGACCCTCAAAGTACGAGTCTAATGCCTTAATCCACCTGGCCACGCTGGGTCTAACGTGTACTCATATCTGTATTTAATATCACACACTTTTATTTTTGTCTCATAAGATTTTGGTACGACGTAATAACCTCACAACTCATATTTGTTTGTTCATACTTTTGCAAATGTGCAATAGCACAGAATAAATTTAACAAAGTTTCAAGATCAGTCAATAACAGAGTTTTTGGCATATGGTCTTTGAAGTTTATATTGTGTGGATGGATTTATTGTAGAAACTGAAATTTTTTAGCCTGGATAAATAATCACATTTGTAGTGATAATTTATTTTTCACTTTGTCTTGAAGAAATATTGCTACAGGTTTATTTTATTATGTTAGTTTTGTTGGACCCAGCATCCCCAAGCGTGTTAAGGCGTTCGACTCGTAATGCGAGGGTCGCGGGTTCGAATCCCGCTTGCACTAAACATGCTCGTTCTTTCAACCGTGGGGGCGTTATAATGTGACGGTCAATCACACTATTCGTTGGAAAAAGAGTAGCCCAAGAGTTGGCTGTGGGTGGTGATGACTAGCTGCCTTCCCTCTAGTCTTACACTGTTAAATTAGGGACGGGTAGCGCAAAATTAAGAAAAAAATTGTTATGTTGTTTTTTTCATGGACAACACTACGTTGATTGTAGAAATATATGACATTATTAACTCTAATGTTTTCTAAATACTTTCTTTAAAGATAAATTCTTATAACCTACCTTAGTCTTTGAATTTCATTCTATGTCTAACAAATAGTTGATTTCAGAACAAAGACACATTTAACCATCTGATGTTTAAGAGTGCAAGATTATAAACTAACTATTAACCCACCAAAATATTCTTAACAAGATGTCCTTCATATCTTCACACACGTCTTAACAAGATGTCCTTCATATCTTCACACACGTCTTAACAAGATGTCCTTCATATCTTCACACACGTCTTAACAAGATGTCCTTCATATCTCCACACACGTCTTAACAAGATGTCCTTCATAACTTCACACACGTCTTAACAAGATGTCCTTCATATCTTCACACACGTCTCAACAAGATGTCCTTCATAACTTCACACACGGCTCCGCAAGGCCAGACGGTTAAGGCGTTCGACTCGCAATCTGAAGTTTGCGGCTTTGAATCCCCGTTGGAGCAAACATTCTCGTCCTTTTAGCCGTGGGAGCGTTATAATGTCCCAGTCATTCTCATTGTTTTATGATAAAAAGAGTACCTCAAGCGTTAGCAATGGATGTCGATAACTGACTGCCTTCACTCTAGTCTTACACTGCTACCTTAGGGACTGCTAACGCGAATAACTCTCGTGTAGTTTTGTGTGAAATTCAGAAACAATCGAAAAATCAAATTTACCTACTCCACAACTTATCAAAAACTATGATGAAGCGTGAAATACTTATTTTATCCTTTATAATAAATCATATATTCTTCTTGTGCTAAAAGTGTAGTTTGTTTGTTTGTTTGTTTTTGGAATTTCGCACAAAGCTACTCGAGGGCTATCTGTGCTAGCCGTCCCTAATTTAGCAGTGTAAGACTAGAGGGAAGGCAGCTAGTCATCACCACCCACCGCCAACTCTTGGGCTACTCTTTTACAAACGAATAGTGGGATTGACCGTCACATTATACACCCCCACGGCTGGGAGGGCGAGCATGTTTAGCGCGATTCGGGCGCGAACCCGCGACCCTCGGATTACGAGTGCACGCCTTAACGCGAAAAGTGTAGTGAGGTGTGTATATTTCGTTAGGTTTTAAATCTTATATGTGAACATTTAGGTTTGGTTTGTTTTGAATTTCGAGCAAAGCGACACGAGGTCTATCTACGCTAGTTGTCCCTAACTTAGCAGTGTAAGACTAGAGGAAAGGCAATTAGTCATCAAAATCCACCGCCAACTCTTGGGCTATTCTTTTACCAACGAATATTTGAATTAACCGTCAGATTATAACGCTCCACTGCTGAAAGGGCGAGCATGTTTAGTGAGACGGGGATTCAAACCCACGACCCTCCGATTAAGAGTCGAGTGCCTTAACCACCTGGCCATGCCGGGGCCTGAACATTTAGGAACCAAAACAAAAAGCTACCGATAATTCTCATTTCAATTTCATATATTCGTTTCGGTTAACAAGCAATGCTTACGTTTGTTTGACTTCATATTTTCTACAGCTTTCTATTAACCTGTAATAAATTTTAAAAAATTTTAAGTTTTCGTTTATGAACCGAAAACATCTAGAAATAAGTTTGTTTTTGCTGTTGTATTTGGATACGATTTAAAGTGTTGATACGCGATCAACATGCGTTTCATCACAGCGGTAAAATAAAGATGAACATTCTCATTGTTGTTGAATCACTTTTTAAATTCTTCATGAATATTAATAAACATCGTTACACTTAAAACCGAATTCATTAAAAGCAATCATCCGACTAACTGATGTGGAAAGGTACTCGTATGTGAACACCTTTATGTATGTAACCGACCGCTCATTCTTCAAATAACACTCAACTTTCATTAAGCACGCATTACTAAACACTAATTTCGCTCGTTCTAGGAAGACTGAATCTTTTCCTAAAATGGTCATGTCCGCCCATTTAACAAGCGTTTATTAATATATATACATATGTGTGTGTGTGTGTGTGTAATTATAGGCTTCAGTTAGAACGAGACACGTGCATAAGTATTCTGAAATAATAAGTTTCCAATTTTGTTTCGAGTATTTGAAAATTTGATAAAGTGTTGAAAAGAACAAAATTATTTAGTGTTCACATAATATAGAATTATCTTATACATGAATATTCTTCAGTTACAAGAATAATTTCGCAGTGTTTGATGAGCTTGTTAAGTACGAGAAGATGTGAAATTATTATTTTCACAGTTTTATTATTTAAAGAACGTGTGAAAAACGCCATCTGCGTAATAGGCTGTAAATTAAATTGCAGCTGAAATACTTGTAATAAATATCGTTTAGATTTACTTTTGAATTTCGCACAAAGGTACTCGAAGGCTGCCTGTGCTAGCCGTCCCTAATTTAGCAGTGTAAAACCAGAGGGAAGGCAGCTAGTCATCACCACCCACCGTCAACTCTTGGGCTACTCTTTCACCAACAAATAGTGGGATTGACCGTCACATTGTAACGCATCCACAGCTGAAAGGGCGAGCGTGTTTGATGCGACCGGGATTCGAACCCGGGATCCTCAGATTAGGAGTCGAAAGCTTTAACCCAGCTCGTCATGCCGAGCCGCATCTCGTTTAAAATAATAAATTTAAAGTGATATTCGATGTTAGTTTTACAATTATTCATAACACTCTGATTTTTTCCCACAATACTCTTTAAGTCAGACCTTAAAATGGGAATGTAGTTGTACAAATGATTTTATGAACAACTGTTTTAATCTTTCCTGAAAAGTTGTTTCGATATTAAAAACTAATTGTGCGTGAGTACTGCAGAAAGTGCTCTATCGTATTTAGATTTCATATCAATGTAAACAATGTATATCCATTTATATTCGTACATTAAACCATTCAAGATAGCGGTCGTATTCACGCAATCCTAACGATTGTTGATTAAATAATGTTTACATAATCACACGAAATGTTGAAAAACGGTTATTTGAGACGTGAATATCCTCGGGAAATGAAAAATGTTCCATTGGAAACACAGTAAAAGTTATTCTGGATGTTTTTCTTTTGAAGGAATCGCACTGTATTCTTTAGATTAATGAAGGTGCAACATGAACATATATATTTACATACGCAGACACACACACACGTTATACAAAATCCAGAGATAAAGTGTTAGATAACGTAAAAAGAACTGATCTTATCGTGAGTGGATTGTAATAGTTGTTTGTTTTTGAATTTTGCAGAAAGCTACTCGAGGGCTATCTGCGATAGCCGTCCCTAATTTAGCAGTGTAAGACTAAGAGGGAAGGCAGCTAGTCGTAACCACCCACCGCCAACTCTTGGGCTACTCTTTTACCAACGAATAGTGGAATTGACCGTCACATTATAACGCCCCCACGGCTGGGAGGGCGAGCATGTTTGGTGCTATTGGGATTCAAACCTGCGAACCTCGGATTACGATTCGAACGCCTTAACACACTTGGCCATGGCGGGCCTATTGTAAGAGTTAAAACATTACTTATCAATATACCATCCAAGGAAGCAAATAGTGACAGCCAGTAACTTTCGTTAACTATTCATAAATACGTTATTAATGTTCAGAGTTATGATGATGCACATATAACTTTAATCAATGAAAATGTTCCTTATTTTAGGTTTTTGATTGCTTTGACAACGTTGGTTATCAATGTATTATTCAAGAAAGCAAATACATTCGATCACTAACTTTCGTTAGGTTTCATAAAGAACGTTATTCATGCTCAGAATTACAACAAAGCATTTATAACTTTAGCCAATGGAAATATTTCGGTGTTTATGGTTTTGATTACTTAGAACCACGAAGAATGTTAAACTGTGGTTTGAGTGTTTACATGAGGGAATTTATATTTGAAAGCCTTACTAAAATCCTTTAAAATAATAAAATAAAAGTCTTAAAGTTCAGGCATAGATGTCATAAACATTGGCATAGCCGAAGCAATCTTTTTATGGAATGGAAGAGAAGAAAATCGTAAAGTGAGATGACTTTATTTGAACTCACTTGTGAATTCTTCAGCCCGTCGCGTTCGAGATGGCTTTCACATATGCTGTATTTTAACTCACAAATGTATTAGTGTGAGAAGAAAAATGATTTTATACCCTAGTGGGTTTTTTCCTTATTATTTAGCTAAGCGTTACACACTGAGCTGTCAGCGTTTTGCTCATCTTGAATTGAAACCCAATTTTTAGTGTCGCACTTACTGTTAAAACTCGGGTGTGGTAAATGTGCTTTTAAATAACATAAAATGGCCCTCAAAAGAGCTAATTTTGATAGAAGTGCTTATTAATTAATTAATATTGTAAAAGTAATTTTTTTTGTTAAGAAAGCAAGTCATACCAGGTCAAATTGATTGAAATCACAATACTACGTCATTGTTCGATAAGAATATGGTATTTTTAATGGAGATCAAACACATTTTAATGCAATATTTTTAAGTTGGTTTGTATTTATTTTAGTTACACGTGTAATTTCCAAAACTACAACACTGACAATTCATTAAAGGGTTGGGCGTGGACCAGTATCGACATACCCTTTGTGAATTGAAAGGTTTGAGGTTCGATCCTTTTAAAGTTTCACAATCCCATTATTCGGTACAAATCTTTATAATGACGAGTTTTCCGGATTAGCTATTTCATCTTCGGACAGTAGTACATAATTAAAGTTGGCTGTGCCGTAACACGAAAGGTCTCTAAGAGTGCATTTCCCTCACGAGTCACATAAGGTAATGCACACATGAAAAATACTCCATACTGTTTCACTTGTAACATATTTCGATTTCAGTAACTTGTAGTTAGGGAAAACGAAAAAGTAGACGGAATTATGCACTTACCACTGATGTCGTCAAAGCTCTTCTATCACTAACACGTTCCAGTTTCCTTCTTTTTTCTTTGTTTACAGTAGTCTATAGCCCCCCATTGGAGCAGCAATGAGACTGAAAGCTTATAACGCTGAAAGACGGTTTCAGTACCGTGATGGCCAGAGTATAGATAGCCCATTGTGTAGCTTTGTACTCAGTTCTGAACAAAAACTTAACAAGGGTATTAGTATGCACAAGTGTTATATGTAAAATGTGTTATTATGCACTTTCACAATAAAATTAATATGTCAGTTTTTACGTTGCGTTAGCTTAACTAACTTTAAAACTGGCGATGGACCTCATCAGCATGGGTTTTCAGAGTACTTCATCAGCATGGTTGTTCAGAGGAACTCGTCAGCATGGGTTTTCAGAGTACTTCATCAGCATGGTTGTTCAGAGGAACTCGTCAGCATGGGTTTTCAGAGTACTTCATCAGCATGGTTGTTCAGAGGAACTCGTCAGCATAGTTGTTCAGAGGAACTCGTCAGCATGGTTGTTCAGAGGAACTCGTCAGCAGGGTTGTTCAGAGGACCTCGTCAGCATGGTTGTTCAGAGGACCTCGTCAGCGTGGTTGTTCAGAGGACCTCGTCAGCATGGTTGTTTGGAGGATCTCGTCAGCATGGTTGTTCAGAGGATCTTATCAGCATGGTTGTTTAAAGGACGTCATCAGCATGGTTGTTCAGAGAACCTCATTAGCACAGTTGTTCAGAGAACCTTATCAGCATGGTTGTTCAGAGAACCTTATCAGCATGGTTGTTCAGAGAACCTCATCAGCAAGGTTGTTCAGAGGATCTTATCAACATGACTGATTAAAGGAAGTTTTTCGTTCACTATTTCTGTTTTTTTAACATTTATGATTGGTATTTATTTTTCTTTTGTGTACAATTAATGAGAGAAGACGTTCATGGGTGATGTCATATAATGGTTATAATCCCATTAAATTAATTAAAATAGATACACAAAATGTGGTTCTACAGATCCATTATTTTTAACGTATTGGAAGGAACAGTCCAAGTATGATATTCAAAACAATTAAAAACCTTAATTTCAAAAGTCATTTTTCATCAAATAGCGCTTGTTGGAGGACGACATCCAATTTAAATTCTTAAAGTACTTTTATTAGTGGACGACAAACACCTGATTTTTTTTTAGATCACAAGGATTCGAACCCGTGGCCCTCAGCTTCGGAGTCCAGTGCCTCTGGCAGACAATGTAAACTCAGTGGTTTCTACATATGAGAAAGAAGTTACTACAAGCCTTCGAGTTTGTTGAACTTCGCACAAACCTACTCAAGAACTACCTCTTTTAGCCGTTCTCTGATTTAGACTACAGGGAAGGCAGGTAGTCTACACTTCTCGCTATCAGTTCTTGAGCCACGCTTTTATCAACCATAAATTGATCTGATATCCACGTGTGCATCCATGTTACACACTTGACTACTAGCGTCACGGCTATACACATCAGTATTTGTTTGTTTGTTTTGGAATTTCGCGCAAAGCTACTCGAGGGCTATCTGCTCTAGCCGTTCCTAATTTAGCAGTGTAAGACTAGAGGGAAGGCAGCTAGACAACACCACCCACCGCCAACTCTTGGGCTACTCTTTTACCAACAAATAGTGGGATTGACCGTAACATTATAACGTCCTCACGTCTTTGAGGGCGAGCATGTTTGGTGCGACCGGGATTCGAACCTGCGACTCTCGAATTACGAGTCGAACGCCTTAACACGCTTGGCCATGCCGGGCACCCACATCATTGTTGCTTGGCGTTTACTGTTGTGTCGCAAGTAGATAGCACGTGCGTAATACCTTTATTTTCTGAAACAACACCCAAGTAATTTGATAATTAAAGGTCATAATGATAAAATTATACAATACCAACAACATTATTTGACAATATAAACAACACGGGTGGCATTAGATGTGGATACTATTTAGTAACAAGAACTGAACGGTTAACTACTGAAGTCACCCTCGATAATACCTTTGAGCACGGTTTGCCCCTGTGCTGGAGCTCTGAGAGAACCCAAATCTGCTTCATGATACACCATAAAATATTGTCCGGACTTTAAGCTGTGGGTGAACTATAAGAGTGACAATCAATCAATTGGTGTAACTGGACGGTGTTTAAAGTGCTGCTTAGAGACTGCTTTCCCTTAGAAGTTTCATCACAAACATGATTACCGCTCAACAACTCCAAAATGTTAAAAATATTAACAACTAACCACTTATATAAGTCCGTGCTTTGATATCTGATGCTTTTGGTATAACATTTGTTGTTCACATACATACTTTTATCGTGTTTCATGAAGACTTTCCCATTTACTGTCAGCAATAATAACGTAAAACATGCCAATCAGTGCCACTTGGCATGGCCTGATGGTTTAAGAGCCAAACTCGTAATATGAGGATCGCGAGATTGAAATCTGTACAGACAGTGTTCACCATGAGAGCGTTATAATGTGTCAACTAATCCCACTAATCCTTAGTAAAGAGAAACTCTAGAGTTGACGTCGAGTGGTATTGACAAGCTACTACTCATCACTTCAAGATTATGGACAAATAGCGCAAAGAGGATCGCGAGATTGAAATCTATACAGACAGTGTTCACCATGAGAGCGTTATAATGTGCCAACCAATCCCACTAATCCTTAGTAAAGAGAAACTCTAGAGTCGACGTCGAGTGGTATTGACAAGCTACTACTCATCACTTCAAGATTATGGACAAATAGCGCAAAGAGCCCTCAAACAGATTTGTGCAAAATCTACTAGAACAGGAGATCTAAAACCATGTTTTAAGGCCATCTGGAAACGTACGTCACAATTGTTGCTGCTTGTTTCTACTTGTCAACACCCTTATTTGCATAATACGAACTGATTAAAAGTGTGAAACTATTTCAATTAAAGACTATGTTATAGTTTTTCTAGTTACAATCGACGGTAATTAGTACTGTCTTAATCTTTATGAGAGCTTGTTAACACCCAGAATATTTCGTCTTTTAGTAACTGAAAGACGATAAAGGCTCCAATCAGCAAAACAGAGAATTCTCTGTTATTCTTAGGGGAATGTGTGCTGAAAAACTTTAATCACCAAAAACGAAATAATGCAATTTATCATTATAACTGTAATAAGTCATATCATCCATAAAAATACAGTTAACATCTTCACGTTTGTTATATAACAATGATTACAAACTGCTACAACATTAAGAAAGAAAAAATCAGATTATATCTCTAAGAACGTACCATTCATTTCTTTAAAGTTTAGTGGTTATCGTACTAAGAGTCTGTTCAATAAGGCCTCACATAAGCCTAAAATAAATTAATAAAAAAACACGACAAGTCAACTAATTACTTGACAAAGGAAATGTTTAAAGTGTACTTGCCTATTGGTGTTGCACAATAAAATACCCTAATTCATAAAATCAAACACGAATTTTTGTTTATTATTTTCTCAAATATGAGTTATAACTTCCTTAACCCTCTGAGGCATGGACTGAATAAGGCACTCGAGAGACGAGTTAACCCTTATATTTTTCTCTGCTTCTTATAGATGTAATTATCTACGTATTATCATTAAAAAATAAGTTTGGTACTTTTAATAAGATTGCACGTTTCTAATTTTCAAAAATGTAAAACTTAGTGTGGTGTTTATTCTTCAAACATTTCTTTAAATTTTGTTATTTCTCCTTATTAAGATAAAACAGTGGTAAAATGAATGTGTTTGTGACACGGTACAAGGTTTATATCAAAGCCTTGGTTAAAATATTTTCAAAATTTATCCACCAAGAACATTTTTCAAATTCTAAACTTTTCCGTCAAAGAAATCGTTGTTAGACACTACATAAAGTTGGAGCTAAAGGTTTTACACCATCTAAAATTTTATTAATGAGGTATTATTAATAATATTATATAGGCTGTTCGGAAAGTCACTGTGCACTTATATTTTTTATTAACAATTATAAACAATGTTGAAAGCGACCCCTGTTGGCGTCAATACGGGCCTGGATCCTTCTTATTTTGTTTCTAAACACCGCTATCAGTTGATGGCTTGAAATAAGCTGAATGAATGCTGTGATACAAAACTGCATCGTGACTTTCCGAACTTCCAGTAAGAGCATATTTTAAATCATTTATTTAACATAACTTAGCAAATAAAAAACATCGTAAATGTCTAACGGAAACCATAATGGTATTACTTAGTATTGTAGTGCACTTTGTCATATTTAAAGACTGTTTTTAATAGTTTCATACATTAATTCAATGAGACACGAAAGGATTAAGTTATTATTTATGTGTATTTAAACATACAGTCTTTAAACGTAAAATAATTCAGGAGCTTTTATTAGACTTAATCAAACAGCTTCACGTGGTATTTAAAATATAGTAAGAACAACCGAAACATATTTTCAACATCCAAATATTAAATTGTACGTGCCCTGCTGTACAATTAATCTATAAATATTTCTCATATTCACCAACTAATATTATATTATATTTTTATATTAATTAAATCAGAAGGAATTCATCTACGTTATTTGTTGAGCTGTTTACTCTATCCACCAGGGGGAACTGAACCCGGAACTTAACGTACCATCTAAGTCATATTCAATAATGTATCAAGATTGTTTTACGCTGTCACAGTGAAGCGTACAAATTAGTAATAGTAAAATATATCTAAATAATATTCAAATTTCAATTACCATCCTCTCAATAGTATCTCTCCAGGCTTGTGACAATATAAATCGGTTTTTGATACTCCTAGTGCCCAAATAGCTCATTATTTGTTTGTTTGTTTTTGTTTTTTGGAATTTCGCACAAAGCTACTCGAGGGCTATCTGCGCTAGACGTCCCTAAATTAGCAGTGTAAAACTAGAGGAAAGGCACCTAGTCATCACCACCCACCGCCAACTCTTGGGCTACTCTTTTACCAACAGATAGTGGGATTGACCGTCACATTATAACGACCCCACGGCTGAAAGGGCAAGCATGTTTGATGCGACCGGCATTCGAACCCGCAACCATCAGATTACGAGTCGAACGCCTTGACCCACCTTGCCATGCGGGCCATCTCATTATGTGGCTTTGGGCTTAATAACATACCAACCAACTAACAGTTCTTTTTTGTCATAGAAATGAACATATTGTAGTTTAATTTCTCACTGGACATACTGTGAGTTTGATTTAAAATATAAATAATCATTCCTTCCCTGTCTCTTTTCCTTTTTTGCTATCCGAGCTTCGAAATGTTAAACTTTGTCATAGCATTAAAGTATGAATTCACTTAGCTCCTGACATATCATTATTGATTTCTGAACTAACACATAACACATTCTAAATCCCCATCGCACCAGACACGCTCTCCCTTTTAGCCGTGAGGGCATTATAATGGTACCGTCAATCCCACCATTCGTTGATAAAATAGTAGTAGCCCAAGAATTGGCTAGCTGCCTTCCCTGCTAAATTAGGGACGGCTAACACAGATAACCCTCATGTGCGAAATACAAATCAAACCAAAACACATTCTAAAACGGACAGATTTCTCGTTTAAATACAGAGAAAAGTCTTACCTGAACTATTTAATATGCTTTTTGCCAAGGTCAACATGAATAACGTAAGCAAAATTTGATTCATTGTTCTATAGTGAGAGTAAACAACTTGTAAGTTTTTCACGCTTTATATCCTCGCAAAATCAAAGTCCACCGGTTAGCGTGGTCATTACTACCTAGCTTTGAAATCTAGCGGGTTGCTATCTGCTACCGAACGGCTCGTATATACTGGAAGAATATGACTCTACGACTATTTTCGCGCAGAGCAACGTGATAATCCAATCGCTTCTGCGCATGTTCAGTTATACGACGGTCAGGCTACCGTGATTGGTGTGGGTTGATCCCATTACATTGTCCAAAAGTAATGTGGTCCGCTTGTAATTCCTTTCCCGACAACAATAACGAAAACTTCTAATCGCCATGGAAATAGGAAAGAAAAACTCCAATCTCTTGACAAGGTTTTCCTCTCAGTTAAAACTTTGGGGAACATCCTTCCATTCCAAAGACTCCTGAAGTGAGTCTGTGTGCTTTGCGTCTAACTAAATTACCTTTCGCTGTGTGGTCATTCAGACCATGTAAGATAACATTTCAACGTTTTCTCGTTTCATCTTTTAAATTAGCAGGGTATGCGACACTCAAAATAAGTCAATATTTTAAACTAGCAGTAAATGCAACACTTAAATAAGTTAGTATTTTAAACTAGTAGTGTAAGCGACGCTTAAAATAAATCAGTATTTTAAATTAATAATCTTTCGGCCAAGCTAAGTAGCTAGGACGCTCGACTCATAATTTTAAAGTCGCGTGTTCGAGTTCCCGTTACACCAAACATGTTCGTCCTTTCAGCCGTGAGAGCGTTATAAGTTACGGTCAATCCTACTAATCGTTGGTAAAAGAATTGTCCAAGAGTTAACGGTAGGTAGCGATAACTAGCTGCCTTCCATTTAGTCTTACACTGCTAAGATAGGGACACCAGTGCAGATAGCCCTCGTGTAGCTTTGCGCGAAATTCAAAAACAAACGATCAAAACAAATACACTGCTAAGTTAGGGACGGTTAGTCCTAGTGTAGCTTTGCTCGAAATTCATAAACAAACAAAAATAATCTCTCACAATACGCAACCAAAAAAACGAATTATGCCATAATTTAACAAATCACTTATTATATAATACAGTGCTTATTTTTCATAGGAATCAGCTTCTGATTTTTGAACTTTTATTAGAGCTCTCTTTACAGAACCATTTTCTTCGATAGCATCTTAAATTATGCATGAATATTTATTTAAAGTATTCATAACACCTTCGTGCATTATGTGAGCCAAAGCTCTCACATTATGTAATTCAACAGGTTCCTTCAGTGTTTAGAGTGAAAACGGTAATGCTATCTACGTATCTGAACACGATTGATCCACGACTTTGAAATCACCACTTTAAAGCAATTTACAAACCACTAACAACACGCTAGATTTAGTACTTTTCGGCCTACGCACGTGTCAAGAATTTGACGTGTTACCGTAGCTCGGAGGTAACATTCCATTTATAATTTAGAGCAATCGAGCATTTACAAGTTGTGAAGAAACTTTATACATTCTTATCTAAATTTGAACTTCGAGTCATCTGGATAATGCGAAAAATCAAAATAGGAAGTCAGTAGCTTAGCAGCCGTCGTAAACTTTTCTAGATTATTTGTGTGCAATAAAAACCAGATATACGAGAGCATTGAATACAGTAAAGTGATAAAAACGTTTCGGAATTCGATACTTTTTAAGCTTTAGAACTGGGTTCCTGGCAGAGCATGTTGTCAAACGGTGGCGCAGCTGTGAACTGAAATTTCGAGTATGAGCCATACGGGGAAGCTTTAGGCTTAACAGAAAACAATAAAATACAACATATATACCTACAAATTGATAGAACGAACATCAGAGTTTTTACCATTGACAAAATGATTGTAACATTAAACTTTACGTTAATAATAATTTCCCTCCTATTGTTAATATTGTGTTAATATTAAACACAATGTAAAGATTTTCAGTGGTACCATGTTGAACACGAAATACAAAGAACTACATGACTTACAAAAACAAAATATGAACCTAAACCACCAACTGGCGTGTTGCATTAAACCAGAGATTTACGGACGAAACATAAACCAAATCAGCACTAGGAATGAGAGAGACAAAAAGATTTGCCACAACAAAAAAACTTGAAAAATTAAGATGCAGACAACAGAAAAAAAACCAACAAAACAAATCATTGACTAATCTCCTAATTAACAGATCCGACCGACAATTAAACACAGAAGAGATACAATTACTTAAAATAGGACTCAACTTCACAATAGCACCGAGGTACATTCCAACCATAGAAATCAAAACATGTTTAGAAGATTTAGCCAGGAGACTTGTAATACTTTCTACAGAAAACAAAAACAAGGAAGTAACCGAAAACAACCAACAGAAAAAAGACAACTTAAATAATTTTATTGACATCCAACAGCCAAACTACTCAGGAAAAAATTAAAATTTATGTTTTACAAAAAACCTAAAAACAACATCTTAAACAATTTTTTCAAAGATTTTTCTCACAAAACCATCAACATAATTTTACAAAACAGAAAACTAAAAAACAATCTTACAAAAAGAGACATTAATTCCATTTAAAACCTAAAACAAGACAGAAACATAAAAATTCTAAAAGCAGATAAAGATAACGCGATAGTAATAATGAACACGAATGAATACATACAAAAATTGAATAACATTCTATCAAACACGAACAAATTTAAACCAATACACACAAATTTAACAAAGACACACGAGAAACAACTGAACAAATTACTACTAAAAATGAAAAAAGCCAACACAATTTCACAAACACTTTATTCCTACCACAAATATACGGCATTCTCAAACCTCATAAACCAGATTGTCCATTACGACCAATAATGTCAACATATGAATCGTTTAATTACAATCTTGGTAAATACATAGCATGGGCATTATCCAAATATGTATCATCAGCCAGCTCATGCATCAAAGAGTCTTTTGATTTCAAGTCTAATCTAAATCAACTTAATCATAAAGCCTTAATGGCCAGTTTCTATGTTATATCTCTCTTTACAGAAGTTCCAACCACTGAAGCCTGCAAGATAGCCTTAGAACTCTATATCCGAGACCCTAACCCATCTATAGACATTCCCAGTAACCAGTTAGCAACCCTCATAGAATTCACCACGATGAAGACAAATTTCATGTTCAACAACCAAAACTATATACAAACAAATGGCCTAAGCGTGGGCAACCCAGTATCACCAGTTCTAGCCAATATTTTTATGACACAAATTGTGTCACAAGCAATTAACACAGCATTACATCCACCACTATACTGGTACAGATATGTAGATGATACGGTTATGGAATTCAAATCTACAGAACACATTTAATTTTATCAATCACATTAACTCTATACATCCCAGCATTAAGTTCACATGTGAACAGGAAGAAAGCAATCAAATATCATTTCTTAACCTTAAAATTACAAGAACCGATACACAATTTAAAACAGAAATCTACCGACAAATCCTTATACTGGATTATACATTCCTCTGAACTACGCACAAAAAAACAAAAACTCGACATACTAAGAAACCAAATAAGCACAGCCATAAAACTATGCTCACCAGATAAAATTAACGATGAATTAGACAAAATAAAACAATGCTTCATCAACATCAATAAGTTTCCTCCACAAACCATAGATAACATTAAACGCACACACCTGAACAAAAACCAAAATCAACCAACAAAAGTAAATATATCTCACGAATCGAAAAATCACGAAACCATACACTGCTGTATGCCATATATTCCTGACATAAGCAAACAAATAACTAACATTTGGCAAAAACTAGTAACAAAATATGACATTCCAGTTAATACTAAATTTATTCAAAAACCAGGCACAAAACTGAGGTCTATACTATGTAAGAACTACACTGACAAACACCACACCAACATTATTTATAAAATACAATGTGATAACTACCACGACTTTTATATTGGAGAAACAAGTAGAAAAATGGAAACCAGATTTAAAGAACATAAAAAATCACCTTCACACGTTTTCGAACACTGCAAGTCAAATAAACACAACATAACCATAGAAAACATTTAAATACTAAATAAAGAGACAAACATAAACAAACGCAAAATTAAAGAAGCCTTACTTACACAACAACTTAAGCCCAAAATAAACCAATACAAAAAACACATTTATATTTATATTAAAATATAATATAATAAATAATACTAATAATAATATAAAATTGTATATTCAAACATCTAAGCACGCCCTCTACATTCCGACACTCATTACACAACCCCTTTAAAACATGTTGTCAGTTTCCGGTCAGTTACCTCTCTCTTTCTTTGTGAACCTGACGATGACCGAAGAAGGTCGAAACGTTATTCAATCCTCTACCTAAAAGAAATTTTTAATTCAAACGAGCCGTTTTTACATATATAGTGTAAATTTATTGTAATATATATATATATATATATATATATATAGCATTACTTTGTTATTTCACTCCTATAGTAAATTTTTATGATAGAATAATATGGCATTCCAATGAGTGTACAAAAAAAGCTTGTTTGTGTATTATCTATTGAAAATATTATTCTAATCTTTCAAGGATTTAAAAACTCGATCTAACTTTCATTAACCAACATAAAGATAAAGACAATTAAAATGTTTCTCATCAGTTTTTAAAGTTCGCTTTATTTAATCGGGAAGGAAACAATCCAGAGCCGTCTGTTGCAAAAGAAGGTATTTTAACCTTCACAGTCGAGGAACCTCGCATGTGCTGACCATAACTCGTGAAGTATGAGATTTAGATATTTGATTTGACAGTGTAATTTTTAACAACGATCTTTCCAATAAGACAACAACTATAATCCTCAAATGGCAAACAAACTAATAACTAAACTCATAAGTTAATCCTGGGAAATTGTTTAGTTGTATTCCTGCTTCGAGATACAACGAAGTGTCCCGGATTACCAGCAGTAATTGTGCAATTTAGCGATGGTTTATTTAACACGATAAACGCAAAGTCTGCGCTTATTTAAAGTAAAATAGATAAAACTGTGCCTGAAATTAGGTGATATTTGATGAGAACGAATTAAATGTCACCGTTGACGTCATGACCATCCATCCTCTTTAATGACCAGATCAGTGTCTGTGTATGAGTGTTGCCAGAATTGTCCAATTTACACCCTCCACTTTGCGCTGGAGTAAACTACGTTTTATCCAAGTGAAATAAGGAAGCTTGAAACTGACGCAGCATAGAGTTTTGATAAGGACATTAGTAATATCTTTGTGGCCTGGCATGGCCGAGCGCGTAAGGCGTAATCCGAGGGTCGCGGGTTCGCGCCCGCGTCGCGCTAAAACATGCTCGCCCTCCCAGCCGTGAGGGTGTATAATGTTACGATCAATCCCATTATTCGTTGGTAAAAGAGTAGCCCAAGAGTTGGCGGTGGGTGGTGATGACTAGCTGCCTTCCCTCTCGTCTTACACTGCTAAATTAGGGACGGCTAGCACAGATAGCTCTCGAGTAGCTTTGTGCGAAATTCCAAAAACAAGCAAAAACAAACAGTAATATCTTCACTGTTTCCAATGGCAACATCGAGATCTGTAGTGACGTCATTCATAGCACAGACACATTCTCGTATCTAAGTCCTTCAGAAGAGTTTTGCTTCCCCGATGAATCAGTGTTACGTCTTCGGACTCGTAACGCTAAAATCTGGAGCTCGATTTCCGTGATGGGCAAAATGCAGCTGGCGTATTGTGTAGCTCCAAGCTAAAAAAAAAATAGTCACATAAACCATCAAGAAATGTCACACATTCTTCGAATTTTCCAGTAGCTTAGTATGTGTATCGATCTTTTAATGGAGATGTATTTGCGTTATATACATTTAGGGCCTGATGAATAAAGTGTTTATATAATTTTTACGAGTTCTTCAAATTCTTCAAGATTTCAATGTCTAATATAGGTATTGCAATACCTATCTTAAAAATAATAAAATTATATATTCAAACATCTAACACCGCCCTCTACATTCCGACACTCAGTTACACCACCCCTTTCAAATATGTGATCAACTTCCGGTCAGTTACCTCTCTCTTTCTTTGTGAACCTGACGATGATCGAAGAAGGTCGAAACGTTGTTCGTTCCTCATCGTAAAATATTTTCTCAACCTAAACGAGCTGTTTTTACATATACATTTCAAACTTGGTTCATTGTCGTCATCACAGAATGTAAAGTCCTTTGAACGTTTCAAACTTGGTTCATTGTCGTCATCACAGAATGTGAAGTCCTTTAAACGTTTCACTCTTGGTTCATTGTTGTCATCACATACTGTAAAGTCATTTAAACATTTAAAACTTGGTTCATTGATTTCATCACAGGCTGTGAACTTCTTTAAACATTCCAAATTTGGTTCATTGTTGTCATCACAGACTGTGAAGTCCTTTAATCATTTCAAACTTAATTCATTGTTGTCATCACAGACTGTGAAGTCCTTTAATCATTTCAAACTTAATTCATTGTTGTCATCACAGACTGTGAAGTCCTTTAAACATTTCAAACTTAGTTCATTGTTATTATCGTAGTCTGTGAAGTTATTTATACATTTCAAACTTAGTTCATTGTTGTCATCGTAGACTGTGAGGTCCTTTAATCATTTCAAACTTAATTCATTGTTGTCATCACAGACTGTGAAGTCCTTTAAACATTTCAAACTTAGTTCATTGTTGTCATCGTAGACTTGAGGTCCTTTAGACATTTCAGAATTGATTCATTGTTGTCATCACAGACTGTGAGGTCCTTTAGACATTTCAGAATTGGTTCATTGTTGTCATCACAGACTGTGAGGTCCTTTAGACATTTCAGAATTGGTTCATTGTTGTCATCACAGACTGTGAGGTCCTTTAGACATTTCAGAATTGGTTCATTGTTGTCATCACAGACTGTGAAGTGAAAGCAATGTTCATGTTACGTTTGGTGCTGTTTTGACCTGTTGAGCTTTATTTAAGCCACATGAGTAATTTAAGTTTTTTTAAACAGTGACGTTTTTGTGTCTTTAGCTGACATAAACGAAAATTATGAAGCAATCTTCAACAGTAAAAGGCTAAGCACGTTTAACTGGTCACCTTGCTGGGTTCTACATCAGCAGATCCATAACTCGTAATATATAACTCAACATGTTCACCACTTTCTTCTGTGGGAGTGCTATATAAACATACCTCTCAATCCCTGCCTGTTTAGTGAAGACCACTCATGTCAGGTATTGCTAAAGAAGGGCGGTCAATGTGGTCTACAGTTCCAAAGTCGAGCCTAGTATTCTGCGGTCTCTGACCTGCACGTTTTACCGAACGTGTGCATAAGACATCATTCAGATGAACAGTCTAACATTACTTCTGAGTATCCTTGATTTTATTACATGTTTACAGCAAAAAAATATTCATCATTTTTAAATGAATATTTGAAAAAAAATCATGTTACGAGAGCTTTCAGTATCAGTACAAAAATAACTTGACTTTTGTCTCAATGAAAACTACCTAAAAGTCTATCTGCGAGAAACTACACAATTCTGTATAGACCCGGCATGGCCAGTGGGTTAAGACGTTCGACTCGTAATCCGAGGGTCGTGAGTTCCAATCCCGGTCGCACCGAACATGCTTACCCTTTCTGTCGTGGAGGCGTTATAATATGACAGTCAATTCCACTCTTCGTTGGTAAAATAGTAACCCAAGAGTTGGCGGGGATGGTAAATACCAGCTGCTTTCCCTCCTGTCTTACAATGCTGAATTAGGGACGACTTGTGCAGATAGCCCTCGTGTAGCTTTGCGCGAAATTCGAAAATAAAAAACAATTCTATCTGCGATTATTTACACAATTGTATTTGCGAAGAACTGCACAATTCCCTCTACCATGAACTATAGAATAGTATACCTTCGACGAGTGTGTTTTTCTTATAGAAAAGCCACATCGGGCTATCTGCTCCGCCCACTGAGGGGAATCGAACCCTCGATTTTATCGTTGTAAATCCTGAGACATACCGCTGTACTAGCGGAGGGGGTCCTGCGACAAAGTACACAATGGTCTATCTGCGACGCATTCTCGGCTCGTATCAAACTCTGAATTCCAGAATTACAAGATCCTCATTCTTGCCACCGAGCCACCAAATGGCAAAATAATTTCTATACACTGACATACCCATAAAGTATAACGTTTATCATTCACATTTTATATCGCCAATTTTAGAAATCCTTTTACTCAATTTCATACTAAAATAGCTTCATGAAAAGTTCTCAAATGGAGGGGGTAACTGAATACCATCTCTAGACTTGTAAATCTGCGTTTTCACACACACGTATATAGAGATAAACCATCGGCTGCCACAATAGCTGAAACGTCATCAGACATTTCTTTCACGTCCGCGCTATTTCAGCCATCCTCGTGTCAAAATTCCATGAAAGATACATGACAAGAGTCTTTTCAGCGTAGAATAAAGAAAATGTAGTTTTAATATCCTGGGTAAGAGACCGACAGCAGCTTCGGTAATGATTTCTTACTTGTTTTGTGCCAAGTCCTTCAATATTACTTTGGTAGTGTCACCAATGATAAACAAGTGAATTGAACCAGTACGTGCTGTAAAGAATAGATGAGGTTTCAAAGTGAAACGTGAATGTCGGTTGGATAATTTTTGTACTTCTGCGTCACTATCTCGCTTCCGTTAAATTTAAATAACATTATTTTTTACGTCAATCTTCACAAAATATTTTCCATTTCTACTCGTAGGCTTTTTTTTCAAAATATGTCATTAGTAACATCTTTATCTAAACTAACGCGTTGAAGCTCCAGTGAGCTGAGAGCTATTAAAACTTAATAAAGGACTATATATTGTAGAAAGTAAATTTATATGTATTGTATCACAGTGTAGTCCGTAAGCATTATAACGTTGCGGGATTCAATTAATTATAGTAAAAATGAAATTCATTATACTTACATATATAGCCATAACAGAAAGTAAGTGCATTAAACTAAGGTGCAAAATGCTAGCCTCCAGCATGGATAGGTGGTTAGGGTGCTTAACTTATAATATGAGTATTTGCCGGTTCGAATCCCAGTCACACCAAACATGTTCGTCTTTTCAGTCATGGGGGCAATATAACGTGAAGATCAATCCCACTATTCATTGATAAAAAGAGCAGCCCAACAGTTGGCGGGTGGGTGATGACGACTGGCTGTCTTCCCTTTAGTATTACACTACTAAATTAGGAACGGCGAACGTAGATAGCTTTAGTGTATTTTGCATGAAAATTCAAAACAAAGAAAGCAAAATAATATAAAAACATATCAATAAGACAAACCATTGATGCAAATAACTTCTAGCATTGTTATCTGTTTGTGCTTGTTTTATCGCAAAGATAAAACAACAGGCTATTTATGCTCTACGGCAAATCGAGCCCTGAATTGTAATGTTTTAAGTCCGAAGGCTTATAACAGGCTCTCGATTCATAAAAAAAATGTCATTAATTTTACATCGCTTGAGACAAAACAGAAGAAACAGAAAATCCTCACTCTTTATTTGTACCCATATAACTTACAAACAATACAATGTTTTGCAACAGTAACTTCTCAAATGATATATTTATATTTGTACCATGTTTTGTCTCAAACCTGGGCCCGGCATGGCCAAGCATGTTAGGGCGTGCGACTCGTAATCTGAGGGTAGCGAGTTCGCATCCCGGTCGCGCCAAACATGCTCGCCCTTTCAGCCGTGGGGGCGTTATAATGTGACGGTCAATCCTACTATTCGTTGGTAAAAGAGTAGCCCAAGAGTTGGCGGTGAGTGGTGATGACTAGCTGCCTTCCCTCTAGTCTTACACTGCTAAATTAGGGACGGCTAGCAAAGACAGCCCTCGAGTAGCTTTGTGCGAAATTCAAAACAAATAAACAAACAAATCGTCTCAAACCGAAAAGAAAGACCGTTTAAACAGGAATAACTCGTAGCTCTTTTTGTCTTTGTTTTTCCTCGATTTATATCTCATAACATTTATTTATCTTAATATTCACGTATACACATATATGTGAGTGTGTGCACATAATCTGTTTCAAAAGCTCGGTTTAGAAATGTTAAACATATGTTACTCAGTTCCAAGCTGCTGTTCATATATAACTTGAAACTTTAAATGGCTAATGAGTTCACGTTTTGAGGTAAAATAGGTTTCAGTAAGTACACTCATGTACCATGTTACATACGGGGATTCTTCATTGTAATGGATTTCCTGACTGGATTTATGAACACCGTCATGTAATAACCACTGGAAAAGAATGTTTTAGGCTTCTTTAAATCTTTATTTGGAAGTTTATTGGGAACGTAAATTAAGTAACTTGAAACTTCACACGAGCCTAACCTTGGTTGCTAATGAATCAATGTTGCCACTTTCCTCGGTATAGAACCTGCTTATTTGACTTTAAAAAACACATTTCTTTGTGATCACGTTGCAGTAAATTTGCTATTTTATGCTTTAATGGAACACAAATTTCGAGTTTATTAGAGAGGTCTTTTCAACAAATATTTGAAACGTGTGGCATTCATATGATAAATTGAGATGAAGTATCCATTTGACATTTTTCCACAGACTCGAAGTAGTTTTAAAAACTTATATGATCATAAAGACTGCTGAAACTTGTTGGCATGGTTAACATTAACAGAAGTCTTGAAGACGAAAGGCGGAAGACTTTCGAAACATCTTTCTCTACAAGAGGCAGTTGTCGTTCATTCTACAAAGTTCCATAATGAATACTCTGTCCAAACAATCTGGCAAAGAATAAAAAGATACATTATGTACCAAACGATTATGTGATATTTTCTTATTGTTAAAGTCTTAACAAATCTGACAACACTGATACAAAATGTATCAAGAACTATTTCATGTTTTGACAATTCTGGTCAACCATCACGTTTAATATAACTTATAAAAAAACGATTGTAAATTAGACAAATCCAATAATACCATTTCATGTTTGAGTAACTTCTGGCTAACACTTTGAAGAATTGAACTAAAACCGTCGTTTTGTGACAAACAAACCGAGATTTTAAATTTGGTTTGAATTTTGCGCAAAGCTACTGGTGGGCTATCTGTGCTAGCCGTCCTTAATTTAACAGTGTGAGACCAGAGAGAAGGCAGCTAGTCATCGCCACTTACCGCCAACTCTTGGACTACTCGTTTATCAACGAATAGTAGGATTGGTAGTCACATTATAACGCCCTCACGGCTAAAAAACGAGCGTGTTCGGTGCGACTGGAATTCGAACCCGCGGTCCTCAGATTACGAGTGGAGCGCATTAACCATCTGGTCATGTCGGACCAATATTTAAAATACCATTTCTACACGTTTCTTATTTGTAATATCTGGCTTATTTTAAAGGGTGTGAAAAAACTGGCACTTGGTTCAATGTAGGGTTTAATCCCGTCAGAAAAGTGTGTTTACTTCACCAGACGTTTCACACCGAAACCTTATAGGCAATGCATAAAACTAAACTGTTCCAGCGGATCTAAACAATAAACCTTCCTGAAGAATTTCGAATTAATTCTTTCAATTTAAGAACATAATGTGAATTATGTAAATTTAGAGCTAATCTCGTTGCTGTAGCTACAATAAAAAAATAGCACCAAAGTAGATACAGTTGAATTGAACAGACGAATTGGTTAAATCCCTTAAGACTTGAAAGTATGATTTCCACATAAATTATTTTATTTAATCAGTAAATCTGATTACAGCCTTGTATTTCATGTCGTTAAATAATATCTTTCTTTAAAAAATATTAAATAATAAATCAAGAAATAGAAAAAATCGAATTTTTTCATTCTTATTTATCTTGCTTAATGAAAGATAAATAATTGCAAGCCATCAGATGGCTTGTCGGGTGGGTTAAAGTGTTCGAATTGTAACTGAGGGTAGCGGGTTCGAATCCCCATCACACCAAACATGCTCGCTCATTCAGCCGTGGGGGCGTTATAACGTGACGATCAATCCCGCTATTCGTTGGTAAAAGAGTACCCCAAGAGTTGGCGGTGGGGGGGATGACTAGCTACCTTCCCTCTAGTTTTAAACTGCTAAATGAGTGACGGCTAGCGCAGATAGCCCTCGTGTAGCTTTGCACGAAATTCAAAAACAAATAAAGCCATCAGCTGATGGACACACTTATTGTTGTAACCTCAAAGTATACAAACGCAGCAACCGAACAACAACATGTGACATACTAAACTGTTCAAACATTGAATAAAATAAATAGATATTTTCAGTGAGCAAATATATAAAACGTCCTTTCATTTCAACTTATATATTTATCACGACTTCCATGTGCCTTGTTTAACAGCAAGATGCAGGCCATGAAATACTAAAGCACATGTCCAGCATTATTAATATGATAAACCTGCCATACCATTACTTCATAATCTATCTAATGTACAAGGACAACATTTTTTTAACAGTCTAATCACACATAAGTTCATAGGCGAACTGACTATTATATCTCCGCATAAAACAGCATAAAAATTTGTATAGTTTTCCGGCAGCTTGTGGTATGGGACAGTTAAACGGAAGATAGGACTAGAACTCTTACCATGGCAATCCAATATTCCGCTGAACTCATTTCCAAACAGAAATCTTTCTTCATTATGTTACGCACTGTTACTTGTGGCAAGTGGGAGGCCTTTGCCATTAGTCTTCACTTTCTTTGTTCCTCAGTTGTTACGAAACGCAGCACTTTGCTTACTATGACTGGGTTACGACTTGTTGCAGGTCTCAATGGGGATGTTTCCTGGTACTTCATGCTGATCTATATTTCTTTGTTATCCAATGATATTTCATATAAAAAAGACATCTCCGTTTTGAAATTCTAAATCCCTAATATAAACACAACTTTATCATCTGAATATACGAATACTTTTTGTCAGAAAAAGGAGTTGTGTACCATTCCTAACAGCAATCAGTTTTTGGCGGAATCACATTGTCTATATAACACTAAGCAATTTTAAGAAATTCTTCCACAACTTTAATTCGAAAAAATATTATTCGTTGATTTGCGTATTCAAAATAGTTTTAATATAGCAAATTCAAGCCTCTATAAAATAGTTTACTTGTACATATTACTTTAGAATTGCACTTGGTTATTTGTTGTAATGTTATTACTGAGATAAAATGCTTCTAACTTGTTAAAAGTCATTTAAAATGTTCTTAACAGTATTTGTTACATTATATCATCCTACAAAAGTTCGTTTTTAAAAAAAAATATTTCAGTAATTCGCATGATTTTATTAGCTTTGTTTAAATAAGTAAAAAATTAATCAAACTTTAGTTTTGAGAAAAGAAAAAAAAACTTTGCCAAAGACTGAAATCTACGAGCTGGAGTGTAATTTATTGGACGCTAGTTTTTATTAACTCGCATGGTGATGCTTTCCAAAGAGAGAAGGTGACTTTCATGGCTAGATTGTAAAATAATTTAAACTTCTGTTTAGATTACTTAATAGCAACGTACTCAAAATTATGTTTGCCGATACTGAAGTCTCTTGGTGGATGAACCAATGAACTTAAATTTGTTGCTTGAGCATGCGTGGAGATGTACTTACATAGGACTTTCCGTATAAAGTCAGTTTTGTTCTTACGAAGAAACTCAGCTCTTGGTAGATTTTATGTTTTAAAAAACACAATTTAACTGCATAGTTTCTATGAATTATTTTCCTTATTTTCTTTTTTGTGTTACTCAATGAAAAAAAAACTGTTAAAATAAGTCTATAAACCTAGAAAGTTAGGCTTAGGATACAGTTACAACACTTTTCCTATTCGTGACACAATATTCCAAAACTTGTAAAACATCATGTTACTTATTTAACAGTAAATTTAACATTATTATGTTTTGGTTTAAAGAAGTTTTGTTTTCTTGTATAAGTATTTCAAAAACTGTAGATAAGCGAGCGATATACCTTCGAATATATTTTAAAAGCTGACAAAGAAAGTGACGAATTCAAGTAGAAATGATCACCACGTCTCTCTACCAGCGCTCAACAACAAAGAACTGGAATTTACTTCTAAAAACAAAACCAAAGTTATTTCCACTAACGCTTGAAAATGTGCATGATTTTAATAAAGCAGACAAGCTCGGATGTTTTCTGTATAACGATGTTGAAATTACATCATTATTTTAAATTGTGAATATACCTTTTCGTTTCTATACACAGTCACGTGTAATGAATGTAGATGGCTCGGTCTTCAGTGAACAACCATTTTTAAAAACATGTCAAACTAACAGCGAAGATGATTGATTATTGAAAGTTGCGTATTAGTAGTTAGCAACCTGATTAAAGAGTGAGTGTCTTTCAACAGTTATTTGTCACAACGAACAAAAAATGTCTTAAAATTTGTCGGAGAGTTCTAGTGGCATGAATGGGGGTACCTACTCAAAGAAGAAATGGGACACCCAAAAGTGAATTTGGAAATAGAAAGAAGTTGCTTTACCGTACCAAGACTGAAATTCTTGGCAGGTTTCATTACGTATTTACATCACATTTTATATAATATATTTCGGTCATCCTTGACCAATTTTGATCTTGTTAAATGACATTTTAAATAATATATTCTTCACAGGTTTTGTTGTTCTTACATGACATTTTCTTTAATATATTATCGACATTCTTGACAGGATTTGTTGTTGCTACATCACATTTTAAATAATATATTCTTGACAGGTTTTGTTGTTCTTACATGACATTTTCTTTAATAGATTATTGACATTCTTGACAGAATTTGTTGTTGTTACATCACATATTATATAATATATTCTTGCCATCCTTTGACACGTTTTGTTGTTGTTAAATAACATTTTAAATAATATATTCTTTCTATCCTTGACAGGATTTGTTGTTGTTAAATAATATTTTGAATAATATATTCTTGACGTTTTTGACAGATTTTGTTGTTCTTACATGACATATACTATAATATATTATTGACATTCTTGACAGGATTTGTTGTTGTTAAATGACATTTGAAATAATATATTCTTCACATTCTTGATGGATTTTTGTGTTGTTAGATGACATTTTCTATAATATATTCTTGATATTCTTGACAGGTTTTGTTGTTGTTAAATGACATTTGAAATAATATATTCTTGCCATTCTTAACAGGTTTTGTTGTTCTTAAATGACATTTTATATAATACATTCTTGTCATTCTTGACAGGTCTTGCTCTTGTTAGGTTATAGATTATATAATATATTCTTGACAGGATTTGTTGTTGTTATGAAAGCACTTTATATAATAAATTCTTGCCATTCTTAGCAGGTTTTACTGTTGTTATAGAACCATTTTATGTAATATATTTTTGCCATTTTTCACAGATTTTGTTCTTGTTAAATGGCATTTCATATAATATATTCATTACATTCTTCACAGGATTTACTGTTTTTCAGGTAACATTTTAAATAATATATTATTGAGATTATTGGCAGGTCTTGTTGTTGTTAGATACCGTTTACATAATATATTCTTTACATTCTTGACAGGTTTTGTTGTTGTTAGATGACATTTTATATAATATATTTTTGACATTTCTTACAGGTTTTCTTGTTGTTAAATGACATTTTATATAGTATATTTTTGACATTTCTTACAGGTTTTCTTGTTGTTAAATGACATTTTATATAGTACATTCTTGTCATTCTTCAAAGGATTTGTTGTTCTTAAATAACATTTTATATGATATATTCTTGACAGGTTTTGTTGTTTTTAGATGGCATTTTATACAAAGTTATCTCTACATTCTTGTCAGGTTTTCTTGTTGTTAAATGACATTTTAAATAATATATTTTCGACATTCTTGATTGGTTTTGTTGTTGTTATATGACATTTTATATAATATATTCTTGACATTCTTCACAGTTTTACTGTTGTTTGGTAACATTTTAAATAATATACTCTTGACATTCTTGACAGGTTTTGTTGCTGTTAGATGACACTTTACAAAATATAATTTTTAGTAATCGTTAAACGGTTTTCATCCTCAAAGTATTGCTTGAAATGTTCTTTGCTGTTAGGACTTACTTTAATTTTATGTTACGCAACCTGAATTGGAAGAATACATTTGTTTTCAAACGACTACATTACTACACTAGTATAACTTTTCGAAATCCTTAACTGGGAATTATGTTATTTTTGAAAATACAGTTTTCCTTTCATCATTATTCGACCACCTCAAACTTAATAACGAGAGAAGCTCTAAGTGGGTAATTTGGGCTTAAAGTTGAAATCTTTACTTTAAACAAGCTGAAACAATTCAACATATGTTCAAATTTTATTCTGATTTATTTGTGATTTCACTTTACATATTTAAGCAAAATGAGAAACAATAGAACACTAATGAATTTACTTTTTTACATAACTTTATCTGGTACATCATAAAATCGTAGAAGAAACGAGAAAGCTTTTGTACGATTTAATAACACATATCAGAACTTAATTTTTTTTAACCCATTTCATAAGAACCTTCACGTTTTCTTTGTATTTAACAGCAGCACTCGTTTTGAATTAATTTTAATGACCAATAAATGGTTGAATAGTCTGTAGAATTTAAAATATCATTAATTTTATTCAGTGGAAAAAGTAAAGCCCGGTCTTCTAACTGTGCTTACATTAATCAATCATTGTGCTATTTACACAAGGGAGATCGAAACTAAATGGGTTCCAGACACTAAGTCCATGATGTTTGAAGTTGCAATGATTTTAGAACAGAACTGTTGCCCTTAATGAGACGATATATGTACAGTTCATTACCGAAATAAGAAGAAAAAGCCATAATGTACGATCGGTCTAATAACAATTTTTAATCCCACAATGCATTGCGAGATGTATTAGTCTTACATAATTTCATCACCAATTACTTCGAGTCTCTGTAAAACTATCGTAAATTCTTTAACTTTTATTTTGTTTAATCAAAAATAAACTTTTTAAATAAAGTTTTCTTCTGACAAAAGAGTCCGACAACACTAAGACAGTAGTAATATTATTAAAATCAGTTGTCTATCTTAGCAAGGTTTGTTTAAATGTTAATTAATAGTGTAATATGTAGTTTTGTAAGTATGATACATTTGTTCAATATATTTTAAATTCATACCCGCATAATCTATTTAATTTAAGACGTATTTTAGAACCTGGATATAGAATAATTATCGTAGAAAAGGAAACAAAATAATTGATTAATCGATTAGAATTAAGCACAAAGATACTCGTAATATGAGTGTCGCAGGTTCGAATCCCCGTCACACTAAAATATGCTCGCCCTTTCAGCCGTAGGAGCGTTATAATGTGACGGTCAAACCCACTATTCGTTGGTAAAAGAGTAGCCCAAGAGTTAGCGGTGGATGATGATGAATAGCCACCTTCCCTCTATTCTTGGCCTCCCCAGGGGCCAGCAGTATGTCTGCGGACTTACAACTCTAAAAAACAGGTTTCGATACCCGTGGTGGGCAGAGCACAGATAGCCTATTGTGTATCTTTGTCCTTAATTCAAAGCATCAACAACAACCCTGTAGTCTTTGACTGCTAAATTAGGGACGGCTAGTGCAGATAGCCCTCGTGTAGCTTTGTGCGAAATTTAAAAAAAAAAGCACAAAGATACACAATGGGCTATTTGTACTCTGCTCACCATTGCCACCAAAAAGCCGGTTTCTAGCAGCGTGAGAAATATACACACCTCTGTGCCACTAAGGAGAAAATAAATTAAATATCTAAAGGTAGACTGTAGTCACCGGCAGCTGCCGGTTGTATAAACAAGCTTACAAAAATCGTCATCCATGTGAGCGGGAAAACTTTTGAAACGTTGTCATCAATATTTGATTTTTTTTTAGAACAGGCAATCGTCATCCATTCCAGTTCACTCATCATGAGTACACTGCCTAAACAATATGCTAAAGAATCGTTTGGAACCGTTTATCAAAAAAAACAACAATTATTTGATATCTACCTTCTACAGTTTGGTTATTTTCAAGTCTACTTTCGGACTGTTTTTTTTAAAAACCTCTAGTATTTTAGGTAGTTTTCACTGATCAGACACCTATGTTTAGGCACTCTGTTACTGTCTACACGTCCACCTATTCCTACTGCCACCACGTTTCAAGGATTTATTATTTTTTCGTACCTTGCAAAAGCACGTGCAGTCGAGTGCATGAAATCAATTTCGGAGCTACTGGCTATTATTTATGAGTGTGATTACGTTTCTGCAACAAATGACTGTGTGATTAGAAACAGTACCAACAATGAGCTCCAGATACCAACGAATCATGTACCATGGAAAACAATATGCACAAATAGTCGCTTTTTTCTAAACTGAATACATCGTTTTGTTTTCAAATCAAAGAAAATAATGAACCTATTATGAGTATGAAACATTACCTGTCCCTTTATGTATCCTGACATTTCGGTAAGTTAAGTTAGGCGAACTTTAGATTAATTTAAACGCGCGTGAACGAAAACGGAAATATGAAGGCGGGCGTAACTTCGAGAATTTTGGAGTGTATATTAAATGAGAGTGACTCCGTCTTAAGTGATTCTAAGTCTTTCTTAGATGAGTATAAGTCAGTCTTAAGAAATTATAAGTCGTTTTTAGGTGTGTATAAATTGGTCTTAGATGAGTATAAGACTGTCTTAAGTGATGAAAAGTCGTTTTAGGTGTGTATAAATTGTCTTAGGTGAGTATAAGTCGGTCTTAAGTAATTATAAGTCGTTTTTAGGTTGTATAAATTGGTCTTAAGTGATTATAAGTCGTTTTTAGGTTGTATAAATTGGTCTTAGATGAGTATAAGACGGTCTTAAGTGATTATAAGTCGTTTTAGGTGTGTATAAATTGGTCTTAGGTGAGTATAAGTCAGTCTTAAGTGATTATAAGTCGGTCTTAAGTGATTCTAAGTCGTTCTTAGGTGAGTATAAGTCGGTCTTAAGTGATTATAAGTTGTTTTTAGGTGTGTATAAGTGGGTCTTAAGTGATTATAAGTCGTTTTTAGGTGTGTATAAATTGGTCTTAGATGAGTATAAGTCGGTCTTAAGTGCGTGTGACTTGGTTCTCAACCTAAATTATTTCAAGATCTTAAAATGTACCGATTTTTAACACGGTCTCAAGTGCTGATCAGTAGCTTCGATCTGAATGTATTGATTGCAAGATTTTCCTTAATCGTGAAGAACAAACACTAATGTATTGAGGTCCACCTTAAAGAACATGAGGTTTCTTTTATTGTTTTATTACTTTCCTCTGTAACAATGAACGGGTGTTATTGATATTTGATATTTCTAACCTGAAGAGTACCTTATGTGACAAAATAAAAGTATTGATTGTTACTTCTGTAAAGTGTCTGCAGTCGAAGGTGTGGAGAGTGTTCAGCGGTATATCACAAGATGGAACCTTGAATCCTATGTTGTAGAACCCTGCACGTGCGCTAATCATTAAGACACTCTTTTTCTCAAGTGTTATTGATAGAACCTCGTGCTGTGTCTGTCAATAAGAGATCTGCTATGTAGAGTAAATGTTACTCGTGACGACAAAAACCCACTTGAAGTAAAAGTGTATCTCGGGATGACTGGCACGGGTATTAATACTTATTAATAAAGAAGAGAACAATGTTTCGACATTCTTAGGTCCTATTCAGGTTATCCTAAGGAGGTCGAGACGCAGTTCTCTGCTTTATCAGTAAGTGTTAATACCCATACAAGCCCTCCTAAAGGTGAGTGTTACTTTCTCCTAAGAAATGAGAAATGCGTAAAGCAAGTGTAATAATCATTTAAATTATAATGTGTTATATTTATAAATAACATTTTTGTAGTTCACTTAGAGAAATGCAGGGGGACTTTCTGATCTGTCGAATTTCGCATTTTCTGTATAAAAGTAATTTTACTAGTGCGTTCACTAATAACATACAAAGAGAATACAGGTTTTGTGTTTTATTTTGAGAAATGTATTTATGATTCAGTAAATATAAGCACTGTAGATGGTAGACTTCACGTAAAATACATTCATAATGTTAAAAGCTGTGTCAGAAATATAAATATTAGGAAGAGTCGTGTTCCAATCTTCAAAAACACTTCATGTATCGGTACTATTTCCATGTCTATTCAAAGTTGTTTTTTTTATATATACTTTCTTCTTATGGCTAGATATTTTAAAAAGTTGAATCTCGTGAGAACGAGAACATGTGAACTGTCGTTTAAGCGTACGCATGACAGCTTTATTCTAATGTTTATACATGTATAAATTTAGTTATAGATAGCTGTACAAACTTCTGTGCTGCACAAGCAAGTGACTCGTGCCGAATCTGAAAGATAGGATGTTCCCGTTCGAAGTCTAGACACGTGATATATCATTACGTAGCAGGTTGGCTACATATCGCACAAGATAGAGCCAAGCTGAATTATAAGGTCGACAAATGTTGAATTTCCCATCAATCGGTCAGTTCTCCGGCTCGCAGAAAACTCTCTGCACACTTAGAACTCTGTATGTATACATATGAGTTCAATCAATTGTTATATACCTGAATAACATTTTTTTATTCCAAGGTAAATATTTTTCCTGTGTTGGCAGTAACAAAGATAGCTTCGTAATTCACAACGGAGAGAAGAAAAAAATATTTTAACGTCACTACTTCGTACTAAATGTAGCTTCGTAATGCATAACAGAGAGAAGAAAAAATATTTTAACGTCACTACTTTGTACTAAAGGTAGCTTCGTAATGCTAAACAGAGAGAAGAAAAAAATATTTTAACGTCACTACTTTGTACTAAAGATAGCTTCGTAATGCTAAACAGAGAGAAGAAAAAAATATTTTAACGTCACTACTTCGTACTAAAGGTAGCTTCGTAATTCGCAACAGAGAGAAGAAAAAACATTTTAACGTCACTACTTCATACTAAATGTAGCTTTGTAATGCTCAACAGAGAGAAGAAAAAATATTTTAACGTCACTACTTTGTACTAAGGATAGCTTCGTAATGCTCAACAGAGAGAATAAAAATATTTTAACGTCACTACTTCGTACTAAAGGTAGCTTCGTAATGATCAACAGACAGAAAAAAATATATTTTAACGCCACTACTTCATACTTTTATGTTTTCAGAGACTTGGATAAAAGTGTAGGCAAACAAAATTATTTGAGTTTTCGCGTTAATTACGTCAAACAATAAAGTCAGTTCAAGTTCACTCTTTAAGAGTTTCAGATCAACATTCTGACATGTTTATCTCTTGAACTTTTTCTGTTTCGTATTGAATACAAACTTTTTACCTATTCTACAAAGCGAGGTATGGCCAAGTGGTTAAGAGTCGCGTTTTTAAATCCCTGTCACACCAAGCATTCTCACTCTTTCAGCCGTGGGGGTGTATAATGTTACGGTCAATCCCACTATTCGTTGGTAAGAGAGTAGCACAAGAGTTGGCGGTGGGTGGTGATCACAAGCTGCCTTCCCTCTAGTCTTACACTGTTAAACTAGGTACGACTAGCACAGATCGCCTTCTTGTACCTTTGCGCGAAATTCAAAATAAACCAAATAAACACAAACCTATTCTACGTGTTTCAATCGTAGTGTTGCGTATTACCAACAAGTGACATTCTAATGACAGAAAGGTTTAATCAAAGCAAATATATTAACATATTTTTTCCTTTAAATTTGAAGTTTGTTTTGTTTTGGAATTTCTCACAAAGCGACTCTTGGATTGCGAGTCGCACGCCTTACGCGCTTGGCCATGCCAGGCCAAAATTTGAAGTAATTTGAATTATTCACAACTTCATATTGCATACCCGTCTCAGTGGTAAGGCTGGACTTTTGATGCCACTACTCGGGTTTCAGTTCCCGTGATGTTTCACAAAGACCCAACAAAAGTATTGTACACGTTATCTTAAGATTTGAAAAACTAGTAATCTGTCGATATCACTTACTGACACACTCTTCTCCTCAGAATATTTCACAACTAAAGGCATATAGATGCTAAGATCTGTTGAAGTTAACATTTCCAGAATATCTGACACAAAAACTACGGAAAGTTTCGTGTATTTCTAAACATGTGTATGAAGCAAAAATTGTCATCTTTAACATCGAAAATTCAATACTGTAATAACAATGTTTCACATTTATTTAGAAGAAACTCAGTGCTATGATAGAGATGGTACATTTCCATCACCGTAGTGTTAATTTGTTTACAAATCCAAAATAATTTGAATGTATCGCAACGCCACTGACACTATTGTGAACTTCTGATTTTGGAGAAGACATTTAGTCAGTCGCACCCTACCATCCAGTTTTCACGCTAAGAGCTTGATTGTCACTTTTATAAGACATCTACAACTTACAATGCAGATGCGAAACCGGCTCATCCGTTCTAAAATCTATAGCTCTGACAGAGGGCACCCTGGTATCATGTGATCCAGATTTGAAAACATAAAGTTATGTCAGTGACAACTAAAGAATAATTTGACACGTTTTATATATGAGCAGGATTCTTAACAGTAAGTGTTTGTGATTTGTTGGCGATAAATATGAATTATTAAAAAAGAATGCAATTCACTAATATATATATTAAAACAAGCCAATGTATATACAAATGTTTGTTCCATTGTTGGTTCTCACAGTTGTGTCTAGAGCTTTGAATGATTGTTTCCTTTTTCGTCAAAGTTCACACTAATTGGTTCATTTACTTTATAACTCAATTGACAAGAATTATTATTCTTTACTGAGTTATTTAAATACAGTCAGTGATAATTTCATTTTATAGTTAAAGAACTACGAAACGTATGGTTTGTAAACAGTTAACAAACTTGTAATGAAGGTGAATAGATGTAAAACTCGCTTCAAACAATTATTGTTGATTAAAATAACTAAAAGAATGTCCTCCAATGAGTAAGCAATACGTTTATGAAACTAAAACGGTCAAATTTGTGATTCGATTCCCCACAGTGGATACAGCAGCTATCTTAAAGTGGCTTTGATCTAAAAAACAAACAAACAAAGAAAATTAATTTAACATATTATAAATTCCCCAGTGACTCCACGGTGTGTCTACCGACATATTAAGCTAAAAATCTAGTTTTATGTCCTTCATTGGCACGACACAGATGACCCATTGTAACCCCTTAAGCTTTTCCCTTAACTATGATTTTACCTTTGCTAATAACATTCAAATCTAGAGAGCTCTTAAAAAACACATACTATAAAGTGTAGTTTATTATCACATTAATAGAACTATCAGCATGCCTACATTAAAAAAAAAGTGAAGGACACGAACTTCCTTAAAATAATTAATTATTCGAAGTGCGTTGTTGTCTTATTTTGAAAACATTTAAACTCAGAGGATAATCCAGTATCATAACTTTTACTTCCCTTAATCTGGCGCCCTTAATGCTATGAAACAAAACAAAGACGACGTTTCAGTATAGAGCAATAAACATCCATTAATCACAACATATCTTAACCGTTCTGTCCAGTGAATTTTCTGAATATAAGATGGCCTGGTGAGCATATCCTTTTACAACTGATGGGGCATACCTAACAAAGTTCTCTTATATTTTATTTACAAAGGATAACTGTCAGAAATAGTTTCGTATATAGCAGTACCCAAATAATTTATTGTCACATTCAATGTGCAAATATACTCTTCAAAACAAGAAACGCAAAAGGGATATTTTTGTTATTTTAAAGAGAAATATTTGTAAGAACGTTACAAGCTCAGAGTATGTGATGTTGCACATGTTAAGGCACTGGTTATTAATGACAATAAAAGTTGTGCACTTTGAAAACAGAGGAAAACATCGGATTTTTCGCCAAAACGCATTCGTGTTCAATAAATTTGTTTGAGAGATCTGCATCTTTTGCAAGTGCAATACGTGCAAAATCCCTATAAAAGTGAGGGGTTCTCGGTTTCTATGGCTCAGTGTTAAGCCACCGACACGCAATACACTTACGACAAGACTGACTGAAGCACAACGCAACAACGCCATTGGTCGTTTGGAAGCAGGAAAATCTCGATCAGATGTCTCCAGAGCTGTGAATGTCTACCCAACTACCATCACAAGGCTATGGAATTGTCACCAACGACATGGATCAACTTGTGACCGTCCACGATCTGGCAAACCTTGGGTAACCACGCCCGCACAAGATCGCTACATCCGATTACGTCACCTTCAGGATAGGACTACCACTGCGACGTCTACTGCCTCAACCATACCAGGGCTGCGTAGGATTTCCGATCAGACCGTACGCAACCGTCGACGAGATTCTTAGGCCCCCTGTGCAACCCATCATGGTGAACGTCAACGACGTTTTTCAACATGACAACGCCCGTCCTCACACAGCCCGACTCACCACTGTCTTCTTGAGAAACCACAACATTAATGTTCTCCTCTTGCCCTCCAGATCATCAGATTTAAACCCCATCGAACATCTTTGGGACGAGTTGGACCGACGTCTGCGACGGAGACAACCTCAACCGCAGACTCTACCTCAGCTTGCAGCAGCTTTGCAGGCTGAGTGGACAACCTTTCCACAGGATGTGATTCGTCATCTCATCGCTTCCATGAGCAGGAGATGTCAAGCAGTTATTGATGCTCACGGGGGACATACTCATTATTGACGTTGAGTGACGTTAAACATTAACTAGTAAGCGTGGACTTCGCCTTTGAAGACTTTAGATGTTCAGCAGTGAATGTGCAAAGTTTCACACATGTCATTCAAAACTACCCGGAATAAACTTGTTAACAATATGTCTCAAATTTTGCCTTTTGCGTTTCTGTTTATGAAGAGTATATGTGAAACTGTATATATATAGTTCTGCTCAGCATGGCCAGGTGGCTAAGGTGCTCGACTCGTAACCCGATGGTCGCGAGTGAGTTCGAATCCTCATCACACCAAACATACTCATCCTTTCAGGGCGTTATAATGTGACAGTATTTTTCTGTATATTTTTAGATATTACAAAGCTTGCTCTGCATAGCCAAGTGGTTAAGAGACTCGACCCGTAATCCGAAGGTCAAGGGTTCGAATCGATGTCACACCAAGCATGCTCGCCCTTTCAGCCGTGGGGGCGTAATAAAGATACGATCAATCCCAGTATTCGTTGGTAAAAAATAAGCCCAAGAATTGGCAGTGGGTGATGATGACTAGATGCCTTTCCTCTAGTCTTACATTGCTGCATTAGGGACGACTAGCACAGTATAGCCCTGGTATACCTCTGCGCGAAATTAAAAAACAAACAAACATATATAATTCTTATTAAAATGCTATTTACCATGCACAATGATCTGCACCAGTCAAACAATTTATGTACATAAAGAAACAAGTGAGGCAATCTTATTTGTTATATATTACGCAACATGACAAAAATAAATTGTGAGGATGAATGTCTTTTTACCTTCAAAAGATAATGAATATATGTCGCCATTTACTGGAGAGAAACCATAGAAGTAGCTTGCGTGCTAATGTGTTACAACAGAGATATACTTTCCATAACAAAATATCTTACAATGATTAAATATGTAAAAGCCTCGTGAATACAGCTTTGGGGAAAATGCCTAGGGGTTAAACGAGGTTTGGTTGAGTCGGGAGATTTCTGGTAGTTATTGTGATAAAATTCGCCTTGAGTGGCTGTGTGTGCCCAACAAAACACGTTTATGGTATATCTTGTCTTCACTTATTAATGCATTAGGGATTATTTGGGTTTTCTTCCATTATTAAATCACACAATCTTATCTCTTGAAAAATGAAACCAGTATTGATTTTTGATGGTTTTGATGATGACGTATGTTCAAGTATAATATATATATATATCAAACAGTATGCGTTTACTTGTCAGTGTGCATGCCCCGTACGATAATTGGTTGTCTTTAGGGAACTTGGCATATGGTCGTTTTTAGTCTAAGCGCATGTTCTGAATCCTGGAAATTTCGGCTTTTTCAGTATATCGTCGAACAACGAATGTAACATAATATATTCTAATTTAGAAAATGTGCGTGGTTTCATAATGGTTTAACGGATGTAAAAAAAAAAAATTCCAGCATTCGATATGTGGGATCGCAACAGTGATAATTCGTGCATTAGATCAAATCTAAACATATATCGGAAATGTATATAAACATCAAAAGTGTTTTAGCTGTGTGTAACTTATGTCGTGTTTGAAAATATCTCATTAAATAAAACGAGTGGTCTTTTTTGGGAAATTAACAAACAAATAAATACCTGAATGAATTACTAGAACCTTCTGTTATTATGTTTAACAATGTTGAGCTGAAATCAGTACTGAATTGAACGAAGAAAAACAGCTAAGTGTACTGCAAACTCCAATTGTTGTTTCCAACGCGAGGAATCGAGCTCCGGATTTTGGCCGTTGGAAGTCCATAAACTTATACCTGTTCCATCGAGAGACTAGAAAAATCAAAATGAAATAGCTTCTTTAAATAGCACTGTAAACAGTCCATCTTATGTGTTATTTCATATTTTATTAATTTCAAATAAATGTGCAGCATTATAAGCGTGAATTTTACATTACATTTCATTAGTTATAGTCTACAGATTTACAACGCCAAAATCAGGGGTTCGACTCCCCCGGTGGGCTAAGCAAATAGCCTGATGTAGCTTTTCAACAAGAATTTGATTTTGTTTGGAATTTCGCACAAAGCTACTCGAGGGCTATCTGTGCTAGCCGTCCCTAATTTAGCAGTGTAAGACTAGAGGAAAGGCAGCTAGTCATCACCACCCACCGTCAACTCTTGGACTACTCTTTTACCAACGAATAATGGGAATGATCATCACAGTATAATGCCCCCACGGATGAAAGGGCGAGCATGTTTGGTGCGAATGGGATGCGAACCCGCGACCCTGAGATTACGAGTCGAACGTCTTAACACACTTGGCCATGCCGAACCAGTTTGATATCTTTGCGACTCAGCTGGATGACTGAAGACTTTTCACACTAAATATCGAGTTTCGATACTCGTGGTTGGCAAATGTCGCTTGTAGCACAAGTACTTTTCAATCGGATCAACAGAATTGCACTTCTGCAACAAGAAAAAACTCTTGTATAAGTCTCATCTCATCCCCATGGAGCGCAGCAAAAAGCCTTAGAGCTTACGATACTAAAATCCTGGTTCCGATACCCGTTGTGGGGTAATATAAATATTTCATTATGTAGGTTTGTGTTTAATAACAAAAAAACGTACTTCTAGCTAATTGAATTAAATGTTTCGAAAAAAGTTCTATCTCCTAATTTGCTTGCATTAATATGAAGCTCTCCAAAGAAATGCATTCTTGGTATCAGATGTCAGAAGAAGGGTGGTGGTTACTTTCTGTTATTCCATGCATTTAAAACGTGAAACAAGCAATAACCATGGTTACACATTTCAGTTGGAACCAAATGTGGCTACTGTTTGCACAATATATCTTTCTAGTAAAAAAAAATAAACTTACAGCGATGCTGTACTTTTATCGGTGCTCTGCCCAAACCGAGTATCGAAAACTGGTTTGTAAGTGTGCAGAGGTGGCATTGTGCCAATGAGAAGCAAACTCACCCAACGAAGAAGAAGATAATATGAAGATATAGTAGCGTGAAACATCTCTTCTTTTTTTTAAATAGTTCACCAAAACTACGGGATTTGGAATGTGGTGAAAGATTTGAATGAAAATTACAAACTGTTGTTCTATTCTCGTCACCAGGGAACTTCAAAAATAAACTGCACGACTTAGCGTAACACTGATTTTCTCAAAACTCTTTGAAGACTTGTACACAAATATGCAATTCGTATACACAGTTAGATAAAAGCCTAACAATCTAACACTATCAGCTCCGGGTGCGTGAATGCCTGAGGACGTCCCTAAAATCGGTACTTATGTTTATTTATGTATAAAACAGCTTAAAATAAACATATTATATATTGCTAATTGCAATTAAAAACAAAATTTACGTTGCAAAGAAAGTTGTTTTGCATTACATAGTTGTTATTGTTGTTGAATTAAGCACAAAGCTATACAATGGGTTATCTGTGCTCTGCCCACCATGGGTATCAAAACCCAGTTTTTAGCGTTTTAAGTCCAAAGACGTACCGCTGAGCCACTGGGGGGGATGCACTACATATAAAACTGTTTTTTTTTCTTCTACTGTTTCATCCACGGTTTTCGTTTTCTTCAATAATTGACCCTGGGACTATTGACAATGAAAACCCTTTAATATTAGAAATTCTGCTACAAATACAACAGAATTCAAAAGTAAATGTATGTATTTGTTACTCTAACGTCACAGGTATATTTAGTTTTACATATACACGCGTACGTTCAAATACGCCAAATGTTTAATACTCCTGTATTAAGTTTGTTTGTTTTTCTAAAAACAAAAACTCTAGTCGTAATACGTTAGCAGCATCAAATAAATGGCTACTGAAGATTTCATATAAATATTAAATATTTCATGTAAATACTTGATATAAATATTAAATATTTCATGTAAATACTTGATATAAATATTAAATATTTCATGTAAATACTTGATATAAATATTAAATATTTCATGTAAATACTTGATATAAATATTAAATATTTCATGTAAATACTTGATATAAATATTAAATATTTCATGTAAATACTTGATATAAATATTAAATATTTCATGTAAATACTTGATATAAATATTAAATATTTCATGTAAATACTTCATATAAATATTAAATATTTCATGTAAATACTTCATATAAATATTAAATCATTGGCATATATCGTACCTCAAGATGACTATTTTTACTTCAAGTGGGTTTCTCGTCATCACAAATTGACGTGTGTTATTAGTTTATTCTTTTAATACACAAGTGCAGTTAAATACACGTTGGAAACCAAACAGAAGTTCACTTTCATATGGTTATCGTAATTATAGAAAGGAGTCTATTTTTCCTTGTGAGGCTTCCTATTACATATTACTTTCATCATTTACGCATTTTACTCCCTAAGGGTACTGGCATAAATAATTCGTGTATTACGAGACCTGATGTAGCAGTAATGGCAAAACGTTGGCTGAAGTAAAAACGTGTTTTTATCATTATCCAGACAGAGAGGATTATTTGGTGTCGAACTTTATTTAATACACTTAAGTTTTCGTGTGCATTCCTTCAGTTCTGCTTTAAATAAACCAAATTGGAAAATACTATCACGCTATACATTCACTCGAAGGATCTTTCCTATTATGGTAGAGAATCGGTCGTTGGATAAATGGTCGTTATGTGCGAAACAAAAGACGCGATCAGTTTCTGATGTATTTTTTTCTTTTCTGTTGTTTTTTTTCTGTCAATAGCAGCCGCAGGAAGTTGTCCATTTCCTTGACTTTGTGCTCCAAAGTAAGATGTTGTCATCTCATAATGTGTTTCAGTGAGAAACAAGCCGTTTTTGCTGTCTTTCCTTAAATTGACAGCAATCAACTGATATATGGGAGGGCTATATTGAATTGCCCCTGGCCTAAAGGTTGTCATTTCTTTGTTACTTTGTTACAGACGGTGTTATTGGGTAATCTTTCAGAAAGGCTCGAGGAGATGATGTTGTCCCTTATTTTGTTTTATCTTTCGTTTCCCGATGTATCCATGCCATCGTTTAAATGTAGTTCGTCTCACTCACTAAGTCCGAGAAAAAAAACACTTTATGTGCCTATAGTTCGGAGAATGTATGCATTTCAACAACAATACAAGTATTTGTTTTTTTTTTGTTTTCTGAATTTCGCACAAAGCTACTCGAGGGCTATCTGTGCTAGCCTAATTTGGCAGTGTAAGAGGGAAGGCAGCTAGTCATCACCACCCACCGCCAGCTCTTGAACTACTCTTTTACCAACGAATAGTGGGATTTACCGTAACATTATAACGCCCTCGCGGCTGAAAGGGCAAGTATGTTTGGCGCGACGGGGATATGAACTCGCAACCCTCAGATTACGAGTCGCACGTCTTAACACGCTTGGCCATGCCGGGCCTCAGTACAAGTAAATCCTTGTAAACCTTCCTTTATTTCTCTCTGTCCATGCAGTATTTTGCTATACAAACTCATTTTTTTTATTAGTTTCCAATTCAATTGAGGAAATAGTTTCTTAACAAGCCTTTATAAATTTGGCTACAGAAGAAGACTAGAGATAGTTAGATCTTTACTGTGACTTTACAAAGCACGTGGGACCAAAAGGGGGGAAATGGGGTTCTTCTCCTTGATGTTGTATTAGTCCATAGCATATTTATAGAAGTAAATAAAACGTGTATTAATCTAACATACATAATGGTCTGAACATGGGACAATGGTTAGCCCATTAGGGCCACATGTCGGAAAGTCTAAGGCTTGTACAGACTCTTTGTACAAGCACCGTGCAGGTGAATTATCAGAACGAGAGTCAGTCCCCTTATTTTTTTTATAGTAACTAGTTGTCTAAACGAAAGATGCCACTAGCTGTTTGTTCTTCTGTCGGGTTTTCTAAGTTGGTCGTTTGGCCTCTGTGTTATATAAGGTGTTGTTTAGGTTTTGAAAAATAGCACAGACATAAAAAACTTACAGTTTTCAGCGTAATCTGAATTTAAAGATAAATCAAAATAGTGTTACGAGTTAAAATGCAAATTACCATGTTTATTTGTTCCCACACAATGATATATTTATACTGTGTCCATCACACGGGCGTAGAAACTCGAAACTTGAATTTTAGCGTTATAAGATTTCAGGCTTACCGTTTAGCCGCCATTGGGAGAGGAAGGCGGAAAGAAAAGCTCAGAACCTGAAAAAAATATCAGTTTTGTATCTGTGGTTCTTTTTCTTTTATGTAACCTATCTTAAGTAACTACTTGCCAGCAGTGATTAACGTATTAATCCATCATACCAAACTGTATTCGTAACGTCACGTAACTCGTGCCTGTGAGGTACCTAATGGCCAACCAAGTATTTATATTTGTGTAATATATCAAATAGTACCCAGAAAATAAATATTTCTCGTGCACTTCGAAAATCAACTGACGTTGTTATCTATTCTGATAAAAACAATAAAAGCCGCCCCTCCTAGTAGCAGTGTTGCATCTATAAACCAGGTTTCGATACACGTTATGGGCAGAGCACAGATATTCCATTGTGTTGTTGTTTTGAATTAAGCATAAAGCTACACATTGCTATAAAACTGGTTTTGATACCCATGGTGGACAGAGCACAGATAGCTCACATAAAAAATTACATTTTTAAAATTCGTGACTCACGAACAGTTTTAAAAGAATGAATATATGGGGTTAATTGTACTTTACTTGAAATATTTTAATTATATAGAAACTAATACAGTCAGTGGAGTCACAGAAGTCAGCTGTATCTCCAGAGTGACATGTCTATTTCCTGCTTATTTAGATCACGGCGAATTTCAGATCTTTTGATAATGGAAAGAAAGGCATGATACAGCTCCACGAAAAGATATTTCGCATCGAATTTATTAAACAGCGTAGAACGAACAGCGCAGCATTCAGAGAGAAGAAGAAAACCTTTAACTCACCAAAAGAAATTAGAAGAAGTAAAAAAAAGTTTTAAAACAGTATTACTAATCAGATTTAGGGCAACTTTTTTCCTAAAAAACAGAAGGTTGCCATTACAAAGGAGAAACTCCAAATTGCCATTGCATCGAATCTAACTAACCATGTTCTTGATCACTATTGGTTACTTTCATGAGAAACCAGCAACACAGCAGCCTCATTCGATTGCACTGCACACCAATCAAGTCCCCCTGGTGCAGTTCCAATAGGCTTTTGTGCCTCTGGCCTTCTTAAACCTGGCAGTCGAAGTCGATATCCACGTGCCTTAGAAGGTCTGTGAGACGTTTGTCAAAACGCACTTTATAAGGTTAACTTAGAAATTCTTCACAGACGCTTGTCACAGTGTGCATTACCATGTCAGGCAATAGTAGGTAATCATGGTCATCAGACGGAACTCGTCGCACCAAACATACTCGCCCTTTCAGCCGTGGAGGCGTTATTATGTGACGGTCAATCCCACTATTCGATGGTAAAAAAAGAGTAGTCCAAGAGTTGGCGGTGTGTGGGGATCACTAACTGCCTTTTCTCTAGTCTCACACTGCTTAATTAGGGACGGCTAGAGCTGAGAACCTTCATGTAGTTTTGTGCGAAATTCAGAATAAACAAAACCTAAATCGAACGCAATCGACAACAGGAAGTGTATTTCCAAGGGCAGAACGAAACCTGGAACATTGCGCTTATAAAATTCAACCTGATTTTGGCGTCTATTTATTAAGAATTATAATAAAAATCCTCCAATGACCAAAAACACCTTTCTCCACAGCACATAAACAAACGTAGTTTAAAAATAGTTGTTTTGTAGCTGTAAAAGTATCATTGGCTCTCTGAAACTCGTGCACAACGTAATCACTACTTATACAAGTAATTTTTCTTAACCAATCTACTTAAAAATAGTTCACTTTCTGGATATTGTAAAAGGTAAATGAGCTTATATATTATTGTTGCTATTTTAATCGTATGATGTTTTTAATAGCAAAGCATAGTTGCTCTAAATTTTGAATCGACAGATAAGAAAGAAGGTAGCAATCAAAGTCACATACCGCCAACGTTTTGGTCACTCTTCTCTGGTCAACTAGTAGTATCTTTCCGTTTCTTCTATAATGCACCTTTGTTCTAAAATGCGGAGTGCGTTTTTTGGTGAAATGAGCCACGAACTATGAATTCCTGGAAGCGCAGAGCGATCACGCTATATATTACGTCACATTTACTAAACGCATTCTAAAAGAAGTATTTGGTTACATTATTCGAGAAAGTGAACCTAATATTCTAAAACGTTGTCTTCGACTTCCATATGTTTTAAATAAAATTACGTCCTCAAGATAAATTATTTGAATTTCGCGCAAAGCTACACAAGGGCTATTTGTGCTAGCCGTCTCCACCCGTCGCCAACTCTTGGGACACTCTTTTACCAACGAATAGTGGGATTGAGCGTAAATTATAACGCCCCCACGGCTGAAAGGGCATGCCTGTTTGGTTTGACTAGGATTCGAGCCCGTGACCCTCAGATTAGGAGTCGAGCGATTTAAACACCTGGCCATGCCGGACCTTTCAAGATAATAGTTTTGTTTTTGAATTTTGTGCAAAGCTACATAAGGTCTACCTACGCTAGCCCTCTCTAATTTAGCAGTTAAAGATAAGAGGGAAGGAATCTAGTCATCACCACCCACCGCCCACTCTTGGGCTACTTTTTTGATCAAAGAATAGTGGAACTGACCGTCACGTTATAACGTTCCAACAGCTGAAAGGGCGAGTATGTTTGGTGCGGCGGGGATTCGAACCCGCAACCCTAAGATTATGAGTAGAACGCCTTATCCCACCTGGCCATAACGGGCCGCCCTCTCAAGATAAATAATTCCAGCATTTTGTTTCCACTTCTTAATGAAAGATTCAATAGACGTCCACGTATCTACATATACACGTAATAATTTATACCGTAAGATATAAGAGAACATTTCATAAAAGATGTTATTTATCTGACATTAATGATTTGTTTAAATATCTCTTTTTCTTTCGTAATTCTGTGAGATGCGTCACATCGTCATAACATTTTCCTCAGGACTATATTATACAAATCAGTGGCCGGGAGCAGAAAATTTTCAGTTTTGTGTACTCTTTATACAGCCGTTCCTGTTTCGGTCACTTCTATGTTGTTACGTGGTTAAGGGGATGGGTGGGTAGGTGGGAAAATAAGCAGGAAAGTATCATAAATTACGAAAGCAGTTTATTTGTATATTCTCCCTGAATATCAGATTGGTTTTGTCGATTCTCCCTGAATATCAGATTGTTTTTTGTAGATTCTTCCTAAATATCAAATTCGTTTTGTAGATTCTCCCTGAATATCAGACTGGTTTTGAAGATTCTCCCTGAATATCAGACTGGTTTTTGAAGATTCTTCCTGAATATCAGACTTGTTTTTGTAGATTCTCCCTGAATATTAAATTGGTTTTTGTAGATTCTCCCTGAATATCAGATTGGTTTTGTAGATTCTCCCTGAATATGAGATTGGTTTTCTCAAGGTAGTTTGTTTAGATTGATTCCATATATATATATATATATATTGCATTAGCCATATCACTAGAAAATTTGTGTTTTCTGGCTCTTATAGATAAGTCGTACAATTACTATATATTTCAAAAAATATAACCTTTTTTCTCTATTGTTTACTGTCTAATTAAATATTGTTATTTCAATCTATTTTGCCTGAATCTCGCATACACGAACTATGTATGATAATATTTTTAACAAGAATATTTTAAAATATTTGAAAAGTTTGCACAACTCAATATTACAACTACAGAACACTATACTTCAACCTTAATGTCATGTTCGAATTGACTTTTTAATTTTTATAATAAAACACAACTAGATATTGAAAAGAATTTGTGAAATAAGAGACTGGAAATTCAACAGTTTTCGTTAAGCCTGCAAATGACTTTACTTTGTAATCCTGAAACAATCACTGACAAAAATTCCCAACGTAATTAAACCAAATACTAATTAGCTGTTTTATACAAAATTAGCCAAACTCTGGATGTCTGAGCTGCAAAACAAACTTCGAGCAGAATAACGTGATAAATACTTTTAACAAATACCGATCTTAATTAACTTTCTCATTTTGTTATTTTATTATTTTGTTACTTATTCGTGAAATGATTTGTTTGTTTTGTTTTAAGTTCCGCGCAAAGCTACGCGAGGGCTATCTGCGCTAGCCGTCTCAAATTTAGCGGTGTAAGACTAGAGGGAAGGCAGCTAGTTATCACCACCCACCACAAACTCTTGGACTACTCTTTTACAAACGAATAGTGGGATTTATCGTCACTTTATAACGCCCCCACGGCTGGAAGGGCGAGCATGTTTGATTTGATGGGGATTCGAACCCGCAACCCTCGGATTACGAGTCGAACGCCTTAACCTACCTGGCCATGCCGGGCCAAAAAGATAAATACCACAGATTATTTTAAATGGCGCAATAAGCATTAGGAAAATATTCATAGCAATTTGATTAAAGGTACAAGAAATTGATAACAAATCCAAATACGTATAAAGAATTATCTACACTCCATAAATATCCTATTAAACAATCTGCAGTCTTATTAAGTGAATTACCAAATAAAGTATTTGTTAAATTACAACAAAATACAAATAGTAAAGAAGATTTCTATACAATTAAAAATAATGAAATTGTCTTAAATGCTTTGGAAAAGTTAAACAAAACGCTGTTAGAAGATGTAATCCAATCGTGATTTTATACGTTGTTTACAAATGTACCAGTTAACAATAATGTAATAGTGAAGTGATAAATTCGTTCATAGAAGATTTTACTTGTCTAGCCAAAGAAATGGAAAAACTGACTTTTACTTCTATTAAGGCTAAAAACATTTTCAGTTTTTTTTTTTTTTAGTATATGATAATTATGGGTGGGTGCGTTTTTTATAACTGAGCCACATCGTACTATCTGCTGAGCTCACTGAGAGCAATCGAACCCCTGATGTCAGGGTTGTAAATCCGGATACAAACCGATGTACAAGCGTGGTACTTGTATAGGTGTATCTGAAAACAAATATATATCAGTAACAGTTATTTATCGAGCTATGTTTCCAATTTATATCTTCATTATTGCGAAAAAAATTCATACATAGTTTTTCAAATTCTGAATTATTTTCCGTAACATACAGATATTTTGACAATTTGATCACTATTAATGTTCCAAAAATGAGTAATGATAGAGGTAACACTAATGTATTAAATATTAAAGTAGATTATTTAAAGTTAAACATTAGGATAATTAAATATTGTTGTAATACTAATATTTATGACAAAAAATTATTTTGCATTTCAAATTTTTATACTTTCTTCTCAAAACACCATCATGTGCCATACAAAACATTGTTCACTCACATCTTCTGAGGTATCGTAAAATTTGTATTAGTATGAGGTACTAAATTAAATTTAATGATTCATGAAAAAATGTTAATTTTGTATTTGTTTGTTTTTGAAATTCGCACAAAGCTGCTCGAGAGCTATCTGTGCTAGCCGTCCCTAATTTAACAGTGTAAGACCAGAGGGAAAGCAGCTAGTCATCACCACCCATTGCCGACTCTTGGGCTACTCTTTTACCAACGAATAGTGGGATTTACCGTCACATTATAACGCCCCCACGGCTGAAAGGGCGAGCATGTCTAGCGCGATGGAGATGCGAACCCGCGACCCTCAAATTACGAGTTGCACGTCTCAACACGTTTGGCCATGCCAGGACAATTTTTTTAAATTAAATATTTTAAATTATTTTATAAGAAATATAAAAAAATACTTGTCTGAATTTGAAAGAATATATATGGTGATTTAAACAACATTATATTATGCACAATAAAAACAATTTCTAAAATGTTTCTTAGGGAAAATAATTGGAATTACGTATTGAAGGCTGAATTTTGCTGGGCTTTAAACCAGATCTCCAACTACTTGAGCCAAGATGTCATCGCTCATGTCATTTATTCTGCTGCTTCTGGTTTCATTTGAAAAATAAATTTTGGATAACTTATTTTCAGCAGCTTTTCCCAGCATGATATTCGCCATTTTCAACATAGATGGTTTTACGAGTGCTTCACCAATGGTGTGTGGTTTGTCCAGCTGGAAGATTGCAACTTCGTACGATGCTGTGAGGATCGGTTTGTCTATGGGTACAAAGCCGAGAACAGACATTGCAAATCACGCATTGAGGACGCTAACTCTCATCATGTTCCGTTATACACGTGAATCCATAATGTACCTATTCGTTCCACCACTTTCTGTTTTTACTCGACATATTTAGTATGAAGGGATTGAAAGATTAGGAAAAAAATCACAAATGCCGCAAGATTACTACAGTCACAAGTCGACTGCTAAGCGCACGAAGCTCTCTACAGCACAGATTATTAAGGCCAAGCGATGTAATGTGTTCAGCCGCAGCCAATGATGGCCAAGTGGAGCATGGCGTCACGAATCATACGAGTAAGGTGAACGGAACGGATACACACACAGTGTGTGTGTCTTGACCTCCGCCGAACCCCCGAGACTGACACACCGAACCTCTGAGGTTCGATTGAACCCAGATTAAGAACCACTGCTCTGGTTGTTGTTATATTGCCTTCCTAGCTTAGACCACCTACTGAAGATTGAAGATCTATATTGCAGCACACAAGGATGAAATCTATACTCATAATATTGATTAGGCTTAGTATAGTACCTTAAAATCGTGATATTCATGTACAAACATCATTTTGAGGATTGGAATAGTAACTTCAAGAACAGTTTCGTTACTCCCTCTTGATGCAATGCATTATATTTTTTCTTGCCTCTTTTTAAAATTTTTACTAAATGTTTTTTCTTGAAAACGACCACCTTCTTACATCTAACTGTAAGCAGAGAAAACCAGTAAACAAACCAGTAAACATGAGAGACAAAGTGAGACATATCTCCTCAAGTTGTTCTCTTTTTTTTATTTAAACATGTGAGGTCAGCAAAATTGAGTTTAAAATGTATAAACGGTATGTTCCCTACCCCTACACATGGTATGTCCCCTACCCCAACACAATTATTACACCAGCACCTCCAAACACCTGAGCACATCACATGATGACTCATCTTGTGATTGTGCTCCAGGGTTGGATGTTTGTATTATGGTTATAACTCATCTTGTTATCTTGTTTCTCAATACTTCACATTTTATTAGAACTTAGCTGAGGTTAAAATATAGGATTAAAGTTATCCTTTCTTATGATGTATTTCTTTTCTTTGATTGTTAGCTTTCAATGAAATATTTATAGAACACAAGTATTGGGTTCTGTACAATTGTAATGTAATTATCACTGAAAAACAATTTTCTTGAAAAGTTTTGCTTCCTGAAAAGATTTTGCTGATTGTGACAGGTACCTGGTGGGTATGCACAAATATAGTTTTGGTTTTGCTTCATCACGTAGGTTGTTGTTGTTTTGTTGTTTTGAATTAAGCACAAAGCTACACAATGGGCTATCTGTGCTCTGCCCACCACGAGTATCGAAACCAGGATTTTAGCGTGTAAGTCCGCACACATACCGCTGAGCCACTGGGGGGCACATCACGTAGGAACTTTGAGAAATTGACACTTAACTGTTTACCGGCAATAACGTATTTAATTACGTTTATGTTTCTAATATGCAATTAAGTTCAACATAATTAAAAGTGTTTTGCTACTAATTTTCGTTTGTATTCAATGTCCGGTGCATCACGTTGCAGTGTCCAACAGTAATCAGCAAGCGCTGATGGATTCCAGTTGCCCCGATATCGTTTTTCCTTTCTAACAATGTCCTGGTAAAACTGAAGATTTCGATGAAACGGTACGTGATGGGCAAATTTGGATGTAATTCGTGATCAGGAGCCAAAAATCTATAAAGAACACCCACCAGTGTTCAAGAAGCAAAACCTTTGTTGTGCAGTTTTATCAGCAATAACACGATAGATGTTTTTGTGTTTATCTAATTTGCTAAAACATAAAGTTATGTGACAGTTTTAGAATGGAAGTACAGACATCACCAATGGTTGTGGTGCCACATATAAACATTGCTTAACATACGCTAATACTTATTTTAATACAAGTATGAAACAAATGTTCACAATGCTATCAGATTCAGACTAATTTCCTGCATATATGCAATGTGACTGGTACTGACTGCGTATCGATTTTCTCATTAATATTTTATATTATTTCTCTTATTTTTTTCAAATGTACATTAACTTATTTTTCTTTTCCATATCAACGTAATTTTAAGATAAAACCGTAAAAAAAGTACAAAGCAACTTCAAGTGCTTTCATAAACTTCAAGCAAATCAAAAGTTATTTTAGATTAATTACAAAGATGACATAAAAATTACTCACCTTTCAATACATCGTTTGTTAGCTGCGCCAAAAGATTGGCTCAAAAGTAATAAAAAAAAGACAAGAAATCATCTGATAGTGAAGTCTTTAGTGGGGTTTCTTTAAGGATACCGAGTACCAGCCATTTTTAAGAAAAGATAACTAAACATTAATCGAAATGTGTTGGCAAAAACAAAACAATTATAAATACGACCATTATGCAAACCTTTTATGTGACGTGCGTTTTCTTCTAATGCCTTTTATTTTCTTGTCCAAAAAGAACCATTCGTTTTTCATTCAAATGCTAAAATCGTATAAATATATCGATTACAGAATTTATCGACTGGTGAGCACAAAAGAGCTTTTATTACCCAGAAAGTATCTGTTGTTCCTTTCACCTAAAAAATGCGAATGATCGCTCGGCAGGTAAATACTGAGTTTTTTTTATTATTTTTAGGGTAGTTTTGTGTGAGATAGGGGGATAAAAACGGTTTTTATAGAAATAGCACAAGACTATATGTGCTATTCTAAAAGTTTTAGAATGAGCAAAAATTCGATCCAACAGGAAATTTCCAGGTACACAAGTGTTTTAGATCCCATTAAGCAGGTTGGCTATAACACCTACTAGAAGCAAGTAATCAGAAGTTTTGTTTTAGATTGTTGAGTTCCACATGTACCAGCTGCGTTCTTTTCAGTTTCGATAGACACTCATTTAAAACATCTGAATAATGTAGCTCTTATTACACACACTCACGTAATATACATATATATTATATACAACAAAATGCTAAGAAAAACTATGATATAAACAACTTAAAATACCATATAAATGTATGCTTGCAGCTTCGCAGTTACAAACATAATGCTAACAACTAGCTCGTGTTAAACAAAGCCAAGAGAAAAAACGCAGTATAACAAAATCGTATGTGCGGTTGTATATATCCATGTGTATGTACACGCGCAAAGTATTCGAGAAAAGTCATAGGTTGATAAATGCTTGTTTGTTTGTTTGTTTTGAATTTCGCACAAAGCTACTCGAAGGCTATCTGTGCTAGCCGTCCCTAATTTAGCAGTGTAAGACTAGAGGGAACTCTTGGACTACTCTTTTTCCAACGAATAGTGGGACTGACCGTCGCATTATACGCCCTCACGACTGGGAGGGCAAGCATGTTTAGCGCGAACCCACGACCCTCGGATTACGAGTGGCACGCCTTACGCGCTTGGCCATGCCGGGCCCTGATAAATGCCGTTATCTTTCTCTAATATTTTACCATAATCCATGATAAATAATAACGGACATATTGTTTATTCCTTTAAATAATGTATCGTTTTGTAATCTATCTTCTATATCAAGACACACGTCGGTGTGTCGTGCAGTCGAAATAACCTGCAAGACATAATATGTTTTATTAATCGAAGTGGTAGTTTAGAAATTTTACATTTAGCTTGGAAAGCTAAATTATCACACATTTTTCGTGGATCTGCTCTGCAGTACAAATTTTGTAAACATTATGAAATTCTCCTAATTAAAGGACTTTTTGCATCACGTCATACTGGCTTAAATATGAACGTAAATAACAATGCTTGATACGGCTGTAGCGAATGCAAGAGGGTAATGACAGGAAAATGTTAATCTAGATTCCATAGCGTTACTATAAATGAAGTTATTAACACTGTTTTAGAGAGTAGAAACCACCCTTATGTATTTTTTTAAAATACGGTTGTTTATGTAAAGTATAAATCTTTCCGAATAATATGGGGTGAAATGAGTTACTATTAAGTGTCACTTTCTCACTCGTTGTGGTTTATTGGTGTGTTTTGATAAAAAGTCATGATATTTAATCAAAAACACCTTAGATGTGAAAAAAAAGATGCGCCTAAAAAAATATTTAGCATGCGACTTAAGGAAATGAAATGAAAATTGGAGGCCAACTTGAAGGCTAAGCTGAACAAATGATATGGCCTAACCAAATATTTGCTGTCAAATGTTCTTATTAATGTTATAAGTGGAGCTACCAGTTTAGCTAACATTTTACGAGTCCCCCAGTGGCTCAGCGGTATGTCTGCGGACTAACACGTTAAATTCTGGGTTTCGATACTCGTGGTGGGCAGAGCACAGATAGCCCATTGTGTAGCTTTGTACTTAATTCAAAACAACAACAACATTTTATGATAGGCTCGGCATGGCCAAGTGGGTTAGAACGATCGACTTGCAATCTAAGGATCGCGGGTTCGAATCCCCGTCGCATCAAAATACTCGTCCTTTCAGCTGTGGGGGCGTTATATTTCTATCTTCTTTTTTATTTTTTATTTTTAATTCGCCTGTACATTTTATGTTAATTTAAAGGTTATTTTGCTAAATGTTGTTTGATGTTAAGTGCAAATATATGCAATTCGCGTGGCCCGCTGATACAGCGGTAAGTCTACGGATTCACAAGGCTAAAATCAAGGGTTCGATTCATGTCAGGGGACTCATTAGATAGTCTGATGAAGCTTTATTGTAAGAAAACCCACACATATTCAATTGTTTAACTGTGGTGTGCCTACAACAGGTATCGAAACGCGGCTTTCAGTGTTACAAGCCTTCATGCTTAGCCACTTATGAGGTATTTTGTGAGATTAAAAAAACAATAAACAAAATATATTTGCAGTATCTTATTTGCACCAGAAATACGGATTCAGCACAATTATTGTTGAAAGGACTTTTGATACTTTAAGAATCATCAGGTCCTTCAGACTCTGTTTTTATTTTCATCTCTTGACGTACAGAGGGTGAAAACGTAACATGTTTTTAGCACCTGTTTCCCTGGTTATAGTGATACATTCTGATTTTTAGTGTATTAAAACCAAAGCTAAAAGCACGTTTCCGTAAAACATTCGAACGTGATATTTTAGAAAATGTTATGCATACTGTGTGTTCGCGTTTTTCTTATAGCGAAGCCACTTCGGACTACCTGCTGAGTCCATTAGGAGAATCGAACCCTTGATTGTAGCGTTGTAAATCCGCAGACTTACCGCTGTACTAGCGGGGAATTGTGAAAAACTTAGTTGTTTTTGTTATTTCTGAAATAATCATTTCTAAAATCTGTATGGTCATAAACCAACAAAACACATCATTAAACGGACAGTGACATTTATTGACCAATACTAAATGTTTTGAATTTTATTTTCAGAAGAATTATGAATTAATACAACAAATATAAAATATATTAAGCTTTAGGAGAGTAACAAAACAGGCCCGGCATAGCCAGGTGGGTTAAGGCGTTCGACTCGTAATCTTAGGGTCGCGAGTTCGAATCCCGCTGGCACCAAATACGCTTGCCCTTTCAGCCGTGTAGGCGTTATAAAGTTACGGTCAATCCCACTATTCGCTAGTAAAAGAGTAGTCCAAGAGTCGGCTGTGGGTGGTGATGATTAGCTGCCTTCCCTCTAGTCTTACACTTAGGGACGGCTAGTGCAGATAGCCCTCGTGTAGCTTTGCGCGAAATTCAAAAACAAACCACATAGCTGTTTAAAACGGAGGTTCTTACTAAATACACAACAAAACGAATGCGTTGTGCTGAGATAATGTCCAAATATGTATAATTTTCTTTCGTTACGACCTATCTAATTTGGGGTCAGTTACTGTTTTGCAGACGAGGAATTTTTATACAATGGTGATTGTCCAAGTCAACAACCACACAGGACTAGCACGTTCGACGACTAGAAATCGCACGTGCAACCCATAGCCCCTCGCTAATACAGCGGTAAGTCTATGGATTTGCAACGCTAAGATTAGGGGCTCGATTCACCTCCGTGAGCTCAGCAGATCGTTTGATATGACTATAATAATAAACGCACACCAACCCATAGATTTCGAGTCAACTACCAGCCCACAAAGATATGAATAGCCCACGATTATGTATCTTTTGTACGTTTTATTAAGCTCATAGTGTTCGGAGTAAAGGTTATTTATATTAACGTAAAGCAATTATTGTAAGAAATATTCTTATTATGCAAGAGATAAGTAAAATAAGTAAAAAGAGAAGTAAAAGAAGAGTCATTGGGTCATTATTCATTTGGGGGGGGAGATTTTGTTGGAAAGATTTCTATGCACCCAAATTACAATTGGGTCACTCTTCTGGGCACGAAAAACAATTGGAGCATAAAAAACAAACGAACATTGTTTGAGGATATAAAATACAATTACACATTGTGAAAGCGCAAACATGAAATAGAACGCGTGCATCAAGATACAATATTTTGTCTCACATTTGATTATTTCATTTATTTTACGTTTTAAGCACAAATATATTTCAAAGCTCCTGGTGGTTATATGTATTGTTTTTTCAAATAATATCCAAGAAGTAAAAAAAAACATCTTAAGCGTATAAAACGTCCTTACAATTTATCGTTAGGTATTAGACGTTAAATGTATCATGTTTTAAAATACAGGACTCGAGCCTCGTGGCATGAAAGTAATTCAGACTACAAAATAAAACCTACATAAAAATATCCCAAAGAGATCAGTCCTTCAAGATATTAATTATCTCCGGTGGGACAGCTATAAGTTTAAAGACTTACTACATAAACATTCGAAGTTTGATTTCTCGCGGTGAAAATAGCAGATAGCCCAATATCCTTCACTCTGAAATAAAACAAACTTCAAAGATAACAGTCTAAAATAATTATATTGGTTTTACAATACCCTCAGAAATGTTCGTTTCGTAAAATCTGATCGACATATCTGAGTATGACTTAATGTTTTTCTGATTTAGTTGCTGTTGTTTTGAATTAAGCACAAAGCTACACGATGGGCTATCTGTGCTCTGCCCACCACTGGTATCGAAACCCGGATTTTAGCGTGTGAGTCCGCAGACATAAAGTTGAGTCACTGGGGGCGTTCTGAGCTAGAGAAAGAATATTCATTTTAGAAAACTGATTAGTCTGAATTATAAAAAAAAGTTTCTCCACTTAAGGGTAGTTCGTGCATTATACGAATGAATGTCGAAATCTACTGTCATGTTTGAGGATACCTCAAGAGTGAACGTTAGGCGTTGTTGGCTAGATACCTCCTCTATCTTGTAGTAATTCAACATCAGTAAAGGCTTTGCACAAACAGTTCTTATTTAGCTGTGCATCATCAATTTTGGAATTGTCTGTATGTTTTTGAATTTCGCGCAAAGCTACACGAGGGCGATTTGTGCTCGCCGTCCCCACCCGCAGCCAACTCATGAGATACTCTTTTACCAACGAATAGTGGGATTGAGCGTCACATTATAACGCCTCCGCAGCTGAAAAGGCATGCATGTTTGGTTTAACTTGGATTCAAATCCGCGACCCCCAGATTAGGAGTCGAACGACTTAACCCACCCGGCCATGCTGGGCCTTTCATTTTAGAATAAACAAATGAACAATCAATTGAATTACACTTCAGCGCACTTTAAAACGGCCCGAAACGGTCACGTTGTTAGAACGATCGACTTTAAGCTAAGGGTAGCGGGTTCGAATCCCCGTCGCATCAAACATATTCGCCCTTTCAGCTGTGGGGGCGTTATAATGTTACGATCAATCCCACTAATCTTCGTAAAAGAGTAGCCCAAGAGTTGGCGGTGGGTGGTGATGACTAGCTGCCTTCCCTCTAGTCTTACACTGCTAAATTAGAGCGGCTAGCGCAGATAGCTTTCGTGTAGCTTTGCGCGAAATTCAAAAACAAACACACAAACACTTTATAACACCTCTCATACGTACGTGTACATAACATTTTCGTCTCTGAGTTCAAAACCTCAATCTGCCTGGTTTGTATAATAGGTTAAAACACATTATGAAAATTTCATACTTTTCTACAAGGCTTCGTTTCTATTCTGGTCATAATAATCTTCAGAAACCACTCAGTTCCATGTTTCCGTCTCATTACACTTGAATTCTGCCATTACTGGATAAACACTGAATAAAATACTTGACGCTTAATATATCTACCGTAATAACCCCTGGTCTTTCTTTCTTTCTCTGTAAGTATTTATATATAAGCACACACACCTGATAAATTAACTAGTTCTTTTTTATTTTCCAAACGCAGATTTTGTATCTCATTTAACAATTTCGTTTCCATAATATTTAAAACTTTATATAGCGGTTGAATAAATTATATTGGAACGATTTTGGAGCCTGACCACGTCGTTACAGTACATGTCGCAAGTGCATCTTAGTAACAGCCCTGAGGTTAGTATTTATTTCAAAAAGGAAACGACAGAAGGATGTCATGTTCCAAGCGTATTAATTCTCCTACACGTTTTCTTTAATCCGTCTAGTGTAACAGGACGACGATTTCTCAGCGCTCGTTTAAAGTATCCGCTCACGTAGAAATACCTAAGTACTGCGTCTGACGACTTGAGCAGTATGTCTTTATATGGAATAGTGTGAATATAAATTTCATTATTTAGCTGCTTCAGGTATACGATGGTTAAATGATATGTCATGGTATCGACTTGAATTGCTTTTACAGACACGCATCCTTCTTGATGTTGTTTACTTTGCCTGAGATAGTAAACACCTTTTGTCACTGACCCTTATTTTCATGGATTCTCACGTATTACAAAGCGCGTGCATAATATGCTGATATTTGTCCGGAGGGTCCTGATGTCCGGTGTTAATCTACACTCTCTTGTTTCGCATTTATGTCAAGTACAAAGGACATTACCATTTAGATAATATAAATCCCAAATTAAAATCATCTTTGTATTTATTGAATAGAATTTTGTCAAGTTATAGATTATTAATTATACTTATTTATTTAAGTATATCCCCCCAAAAAAATGTTAAGACTATTTCTTGAAGCTTGCTAAGAAAATAAAAAAATATCGTGTGGTATTACGGCCACTGTTTATCAATTACGTCTAGCTAAAATCTGAATTTCTGACAACATATGCCCCCTAGTGGCTCAGCAGTATGTCTGCGGACTTACACGATAAAATTCGGGTTTCGATACCCGTGGTGGGCAGAGCACAAAGCTACACGATGAGTAATCTGTGCTGTACCTACCACGGGAATCGAAACCCTGCTTTAGCACTATGAATTGGCAGACATATTGCGGTGCTACTGTTGGCGCTTCTGAAGAAAACGTATTCACATGAAGCGATGGTGTGTGTTGTTTCTTTTAGGACAAAGCTCCGCGATTAGCTATTTGTGCTCTGTCCCAAAGCGGAATCGAGCCCCGAATTTTAGAGTTGTACGTTTCTAAACTTACCAACGTTCACACGACTCAAGTAGTCAACACAGAAAACAAAGTTTGTTGTTGTTTTTTATAAATACAGAACCTTAACAATGGGAAATGTCATTTTTAAGACCCGGAGTTTCAGTGTAAACAAATTGAAATAAGTGTGACATTTTAAGTGTAATCGAAAGTAACTGTTAACGACGAAGACTTGGTTTGTTTTGAATTTCATGTAAAGCCACATGAAGGCAGACCGCAATAGTCCTCGCTGGTTCAATGGTGTAAGACGAGAGGGAAGGCAAATAGACAGCACCACCCACCGCCAACTCTTGTGCCACTCTTTTACCAATTAATAGTGAATTGAGTATCACAATATAACACCCCCACAACTGAAAGGGCGATCACGTCTGGTGACTGGAATTTGAACCCACGACCTTCAGATTCGGAGTCGAGTACCATAACCACCAGGCCATGCCATGATTTTCATATGGACATCAAAAGTATCATTAGTATTGAATGTAGTATATAAGTCAATTACACTTATATTTCTTAATCAAGTCATCGTATTAGTAAAGTTCTGTCAGAATGTTGAGAACACATTAATTCTTTGGTGAAACTTTCTCCCACGTGACAGTCATTTTTACATGCGAACTATCAACTTGCAGGAACATAAGCCACTGGTTTTAAGTTCGCTAGCATATTCATTTTCGCTGACGTTTTTATCTTAAACGATTTTATAAAAACGTATATTGGGTTTTTATCTATCGTCGTTATCATGTTTCAAAAGGTCGATTCGTTCACCTCGGAGAACTAAAAAACTCTAAATAAACTAATATGTTTGTTTTGTTTTGTTTTAATTTCGCGCAAAGCTAATCAAGGGCTATCTGCGCTAGCCGTCCCTAATTTAGCAGTGTAAGACTAGAGGGAAGGCAGCTGGTCATCATCATCCACAGCCAAAACTTGGGCTACTCTTTTATCAACGAATAGTGGGACTGACCGTCAAATTATAACGCCCCCCCCGGCTGAAATGGCGAGCATATTTGGTGCAACCGGGATTCGAACCCGCGACCCTCGGATTACCAGTCGAACGCCCTAACACACTTGGCCATGCCGGGCCTAACTAATAATATGAAAGTAATATATCCCAGTTATTCAAGTATACTTACAATTATTTATGGAACATTTACTATGTTATTACTTCAGCTTTTTTTCTCGTCTAAACACTTTGACATAAATCCTTAAAACACATTTTTAGACGACTGCTACTTTGATCTTTTCGTATTTCAAGAAATAGCGTTTCAGAACATCATGCGTTATATGCTTCAAAGTTTTTTTTTATATGTTATTATAAGTATATTCTCATTTTACAACATTAATATACAGAGTCTGTAAGATATAATAATATTTTTAGTATAATTAGGGTCGCGAGTTCGAACCCCCGTCACAAACATGCTCGCCCTTTCAGTCGTGGGTACGTTATAATGTGACGATCAATCCTTCTATTCGTTGATTAAAAAGTAGTAGCCCAGGAGTTGACAGGGTGGGTTGTGATGACAAGCTGCCTTCCCTCTAGTCTTACACTGCTAAATTAGGGATAGCTATCGTAGATAGCCCTCGTGTCACTTTGCGCGAAATTCAAACCAAACCCTCTAGTCGCACACTGCTGGCCCGGCATGGCCAGGTGGGTTAAGGCGTTCGATTCGTAATCTGAGGGTTGCGAGTTCGAATCCCCGTCGCACCAGACATGCTCGCCCTTTCAGCCGTGGGGGAGGTATAATGTTACAGTCAATCCCACTATTCGTTGGTAAAAGAGTAACCCAGGAGTTGGCAGTGGGTGGTGATAACTAACTGCTTTTCCTCTAGCCTTACACTACAAAATTAGGGACAGCCGGCGCAGATATCCCTCGTGTAGTTTGCCCGAAACAGTATAATTAGGTATGTCCATAATTATCTGTGTTTCAATATTTTCAAAAATGTTAAACCTCAAAAACGTTTTGATGTTGTTTTTCATGATGATTCAGTATTTGTGTAAGTGGTGTATGAGGCCTAAGTAAACAGTTTCCATTAAATAAACCAAGTATACAGAACGACCCAAAAATAAATACCTCATTGATTTATTGTGGGAAGAACATGATACATTAATAACGTAATTGACACGATTAGAAGTCAAGAGCTCTAATTGTCATTGGTAGTGTGTTGTTGGATTACTTTGTGCGTGTAGGTATGTATGTCAGTGGACGAGCGCGTAGATCCAAGTTCTAGGCTTTGGCTTTTAGTGCGACGATGTACTTCAAGAAAACCGAAAATGAGTTCTTTCAGAGGTTTTTCCTATACATCTAAATTGTTGTTATATTGATCGAACCAAGAAAGTGCGAGCGATGATATGTAAACCAATGACATCATTTTTGATGCTGAAGAGTACCAAGCTGTTATATAGGAAATCGTGGACCTCTGCCTCATTACACTTTACTGAGAGTAATTAATAACATTCCAGCCCTTTTCGAGGCGTTATAAACAATAGGACGATCATCTCCCGTTATTGTCTCTATGGTAACCGTTGTGGTGCCTTCGTTGCTTTGTTAGGCAATGATGATCAAAAGCGTTATTGGTTGGTTTCAAGCATCTGCTGCCGTTTTTGTCATTAAGCCTAACTGACCCTAGTTTACCGCACATAAACTAAAACTTCGATATTGAAGACAATAAATCACAAGCTTCAAAAGTAAGGTAATACGCTAATTATACTGACATGACGATCAAAGGAACTTGAGGAGGGGGGAATTGGAACGGCTGCATGAATTATAAAACTATTTCCAGAGTGACTTTCAACAGCCTCGTTTATCGTTCACTGCCCTCCAGTGGCACAACAATATGTCTGCGGTCTTACAACGCTACAGATATCGAGTTTCGATACCCGTAGTGGGAGAGCACAGAGTCTCCGTTGCGTAACTGTGTTCATAATTTGAAACAAACACAAATATATATTCACCGACCACGTTATTTATTAGATAAAAAACCCGGCATGGCCAGGTGGGTTAAGGCGTTCGATTTGTAATTTGAGGGTCGCGGATTCGAATCCCAGTCTCACCAAACATGCTCGCCCTTTCAGCCGTACGAGCGTTAAAAAGTTGCAGTCAATCCCTCTATTCGTTGGTAAAAGTGTACCCCAAGAGTTGACGATGGGTGATGATCACTAGCTGTCTTTCCTCTGGTCTTACACTGCTAAATTAGGGACGGCTAGCGCAGATAGCCCTTGAATAGCATTGAGCGCGAAATTAAAAACAAACAAACAAACATTAGACAATAATGCCTCATAATACTTTATATATTTCAAAATGCAGCAACAGTTTTATTTGTTTGGTATTTAATCTCTTCCTTTCTGAATTGGTTAACAAACCAAGAAGTAACTTCATTTTCCTCTTGTGGTTCACCAACAAGTCGGATTACAACACCAAAATTCGAGTTTTGATGCATGCGGTGAACAGCTCAGAAGTATCCCAATGTGCAAGTTTGTGCTTAACAACAAATTTACCAAACTTAAATAGTTAATGACTAATTTTAAAACAAAGGTCATAAATTTCAGATATAATTGAAGTTTAAAGCTAGGGTGGTCAAACCATTTTGACTAATTTATTTACCATGCCCAAGATCTCATAAATTAATTTAATCTAATCCTGTTCAAAATAATTTCGATTTGAGGGTAGGCTGTTTGAAATCCTGATCAGTTTATGTTTCTGTTATAACTTTCGCGCAAAGCTACACGAGAGCTATCTGCGCTAGACGTCCCTAATTTAGCAGTGTAAGACTAGTAAGACTAGAGGGAAGGCAGCTAGTGATCACCACCCACCGCCAACTCTTAGGCTACTCTTTTACCAACGAATAGTGGGATTGACCGTGACTTTATAACTCCCCCTTGTTGGAAGGGCGAGCATGTTTAGAGCGATAGGGATTTGAACCCGCGACCTTCAGATTACGAAGCGCACGCCTTAAAGCGCTAGGCCATGCCGGGCCTTGTTCTCTGTACGTTTCATTTACAAGTGAGGAAACGTATGTTTAAAAAAATATCAGGTTTACGTTAGGGTTAAGTGTTACACGTGTGATCATGGCAACAGCAGTAACAACAACTAACAAACTGTGCGCACCCCAATATATAATTATTGCTATCAGAATCCAGTCAAGCAGAGAGTGAATTCAACGAAAGTGAGACCGCGATAATTCGATTGGTTCGAGCTCGATCAGCAGCTGTGTGTGTTTAATCCCAATTGAGATCATGTTTTCATTTCAAATCAATATGTACGTTACGTGCAGGGGAAAAAAACAAAACAAAAATTCTGTATTTCCAGATATAAAATATCTAATCATAAAAAAAACTTCAAAGTGAAAGCCAATACAACCCTATTATTACAGTCGGCGTTATGTAGGTATTCTGCCCCACTTCAAATGTTTTTAAAATGTCGCCACGTATATATATATATATATATCATTACATGCTCTAAGTGTCAGAACTAACAGAATCTTTCTGCTTTAGCTGACCGAAGTGCTTAGATTTAAAAGAATTTCTTTTTGTGTTCTTTGTCTTTTTAACTACGAAAGTGTGAAGTGACTCTTTGGGGTCTAGTAGAAGCTACTTTAATATCTACATGAAAGGCACAACGGGGGCGGGAAACACTGGGACATGTGCACTCAAATTTAAATTGGAGGTACTTCAAATGGAAAATATAGTACAACTGTTACGGAATATCACTGTGTGTTTTGTAACTTAATGGTCAAGGCTAATATAGCAAATAAGGTGTCCCGGTGTCCCCAGTCGTCGATACGCCTCAAAATTGAACTTATAAAAGATATCAGGAAGACTAGAGCAAAATGTTATTACATTAGCTGTAAGTATCACAATAACAATAAATCTTGAAAAATAAAGTGTTTGTTTGTTTTTGAATTTCGCACAAAGCTACTCGAGGGCTATCTGCGCTAGCAGTGTAAGACAAGATGGAAGGCAGCTAGTCATCACCACCCACCGCCAACTCACGGGCTACATTTTACCATCGAATTGGAGGATTGACCGTCACTTTATAACGCCCCCACGGCTGGAAGGACGAGCGGGGATACGAACCTGCGATCCTCAGATTCCGATTAACACGCTTAAGCATGCTGGGCCCAAGAGTTGTAAGTATAAGGAAGTCTAAGCCTAAATGTTATTATAGTAACACTTTTAGTTATTTTTCTTTCTTGTATAAAACTTTTAAAATGTACAAATATGAGCATTTTGCACATCTGTATGCTTATACACAGTTTTTATGGAACATTGGAAACACAAAAGCTAATTCAATGGATTCATATCTGTTGATAACATCCACCCGATTTTATTCGACCCATTTAAGTTGATTTACATTTAGTATCATGTTGTATAAGCCAGAAAACACCTAACGAAACACATTGATAATTGAGCTTAGAAAATCACAATAGGATTGTTTGTTTGTTTTTTGAATTTCGCACAAAGCTACTCGAAGGCTATCTGTGCCGGCTGTCCCTAATTTAGCAGTGTAAGACTAGAGGGAAGGCAGCTAGTCATCACCCCCCACTGCCAACTCTTGGGCTACTTTTTTACCCACGAATAGTGGGATTGACCGTAACATTATAATGCCCTCACGGCTGGGAGGGCGAGAATGTTTGGCGCGACGAGGACGCGAACCCTCAACCCTCGGATTACGAGTTGCACGCCTTACGCGCTTGGTCATGCCAGACCTTACACAATAGGAAACAGACAATATTGACCATAACTTGAAAATGATAGCTTTGCGTTTGAACATAATACGTAAAAACAAAAACAATGTAATACATAAGAATATAAATACTGAGGAAAGCATTTAGAGTATAATTTGAATACATTTAGAAGTGTGTATTTTTTTATCTCCGGATATAAAGGTTTAATACGTTATGTTAAAACGATTTTGCATACATAAATTATCAAGTCCTTAACAACCACAAACGATACAAAAATCTTAATAGAACGGCCTGCATCAAAACTACATTTTTACATTACTTTGGCTTCTCGAGATAATTTTTATACCATTGAAAAATGTATCGCTTTTGGGAGGAGAAAGTGACAGCCTATTTCAACGCAAAATATAAATTCACTCAGATATTACATAGGCTATTGAGCTTTAGGTGTTATAGTTAAAAGACAGAAATATTCCTTGTAATTTGTGTCATTGGAGGGCAAAGAAATGACGATCGTCTCGTAGTACCGCAATTGTGGTAGACGAAGTGCTGCGTTTTGTAACAGGTCCGCAAACATAAAGGTCAGTGGCAAAGACTGTCCACGCATCCAAAGCAACGCATGTATCATCACCAAGAGGAGCGATATTAGTCACGTGCACACAAGCTGTTTCTATGAAGTATCCGCTCACTTGTCGGGAATAACGAGCACTTGAAGAACGAAATGACTACTCGGGCTATTCCATACGATGACATGCTGGACTGTGCATTCGTGTACAAATGAAGGAAACAGCCGCCCTCGTATACTAAGTGGATTATGGAATATGTAAAGAAGGAATGGTGTGCTTTGGACGTAACAGCCTTATGACAGAACCTATTGCTACAAGAACAAAAATTCAGGATATCGTCAGAATGCGCGGTAGTCATATAGAGTACGATAGGACGTTCTAATATGGACTATAATGGCTTGTCAGTATGACTTATTCAGCTCTCTGGGTAACGTGAACTAATTGTTGTTTGGATAATGATAAACTCTAATAAAAATTACTAACTCGAGATTAAAACCCAACGCCATATAAATAATATGATATAGAAATTGTTTCATGATTCTTTTTAAGGTACTTTTATGAACTGAGTAAACCGCGAAAATTTGTACACTAAACATCAATGCCTGAAAATTCGTCTACAAAATATATAAATATAAAGTACACTTATACATAAATGGAAACTACACCGCGTATAATACATAAAGAGAAATAGTAACATAATGATTAAGCAGAAGCGACACCCTGATGCAATAGGCAAACAGAGGTCATATTCTCTTACACTTTACAAAAGAACCTAAACCCTCATATGGTTCACGTATGAAAAATGTTCTTTCATCTCTACATATGTACGTTATTTAAAAAACAACAACTATACTCTTATATTCAATGTTTAACTAGAGACTATGCTATTTTTTACAAGTTACTGGCCCGACATTACAAGGTGAGTTAAGGCGTTCGACTCATAATCTGAGGGTCGCAGGTTCGAATCCCAATCTCACTGAACATGCTCGCCCTTTCAGCCGTGTGGGCGATATATGTGACGGTCAGTCCCACTATTCGTTGGTAAAAGAGTAGCCCAAGAGTTGACGATGGGTGGTAATGACTAGCTGCCTTCCCTCTAGTGTTACACTACAAATAAGAGACGGCTAGCGCAGATGGCCTTCGAGTAGCTTTGTGCGAAATTCAAAAAACAAATAACTTACAAACAGATATATTGACAATAAGGTTACTGTGAAGAAGATTATCCTTACTGTCTATATAATAGTACAAGGAAAACATATTCAGTCAATGTTTTACTACTGTGGCTTCATCAGGACACGTTGAACAAGAACTGCTGGGTTTGAAAATATACGTAAAAAATATAAACAGAATTAAGATTGTGAAATACAACACAGCTGAAACACTACAGTATCTCTGAACAAAAAGTTAAGGTTTTAAGTTTAAGTTGTTTCTGGTAAGCCCCCCAGTGGCTCAGTGGTATGTCTGCGGACTTACACGTTAAAATCAGGGTTTCGATACCCGTGGTGGGCAGAGCACAGATAGCCCATTGTGTAGCTTTGTGCTTAATTCAAAACAACAACAAAAATGTTTCTGGTAAATCGAAAATACTTTTTAATGAAATTCATTATTTATCAAAGAAACAAGTATCTCTAGATAATTAAACACCATCTTCACTTTGGTTTGGTTATCAGCAGATGATATACAGATGATGATTCATCTTCACTTTGGTTTGGTTATCAGCAGACGATGATTCATCTTCACTTTGGTTTGGTTATCAGCAGACGATATACAGACGATGATTTTGTTTGTTATTTGTTTATTTATTTTTGAAAATCTCGCAAAGCTACACGAAGGCTATCTGCACTAGCCGTCCCTAATTTAGTAGTTTAAGACTATAGAGAAGGCAGTTAGTCATCATCACCCACCGCCAACTCATGGGCTACCCTTCTACCAACGAATAGTGGGATTAACCCTCTCATTATAGCACTCCTACGGCTACGAACCCTCGATCCTTAGATTACGAGTCGAGCACCCCACCTGGCCATGCCGGGCAAATTTGAAAAAGGTGAGATATATCTTGAACCTAACCATTTTAGTTGTTTTTCTTTTCATAGTTACAAACGTTCTTTTATTTTTGAATTGCATCTGCAAGCTGCTAACAAAGTTTGTTTTTCAAAACCATCCGTTTCTCTCACTTCAGTCTCCCGCTTGTACAGCGGTACGTCTACGGATTAACAACGCTAAAATCAAAGATTCGATTCCCCTCGGTGGACTCAGCAGATAGCCCGATGTGGCTTCGATATAAAAAAACACACTTTCACTTTGATTTCCCACAAACGAAAACATTATGATCTGATTCGTACCTCACCCGGCAATTTTAGAGCCAAACAAGCTCTAAATGTTCCATAATTTGATAAAATCAGTGCATTAATCATTATCCCGAAGTTAATCCGTGGTCATACCGTTGAACATTTAGCTGTTCCTTGAAAACTATAAAATGTTCTGACAGCCTTTCAGTGATGCATCACTGCTGTGCAGAAAGTCCAGATATAATATAAACATATTTTGGTTATTTATGTTACAGACATGAAGCTTTGACTGTGTTATTTAATGTTTGCTAGAATTTTATCAAGCCAGGACGCTAACTACATCATGCATGAAATATTAGAGCAATAAGAGAAGCGCAAAGCAAGAGTTTCATAAGTAAATTTGTTAACATAACATTAGGACTGTTTGCACACCATATGAACTGAGGAAGATAGGATTACCTGTATTATATGGGCGATGGCCTGACGCAGATGAATAAAGTTCCGATGGGACGTAATAGAAAACAACAATAATAAATTGTGTTTGAAGTTGTGAAAATGAGTGAAATATATAGAAAAGCTATTTAAGATTTAGTGGTTGAACGGTAAAGAAAGATTTGTTGGGATAAATTGTTGTAAAATTGAAAGAACTCAAGTATTTTCACAAAAAGAACAGATTTTTATACCTTAAAAACCATGTTTCACTACATTTACTACTGTACATCTGTCTTTTTTTACTAGTGTCATTAAATTAGCCATTCAAAAGGGAAAGCTTGTTTTTGAATTTCGCACAAAGCTACTGAAGGATCAGTGATAAATCTGAAGGATTATAATGCTAAAAACTGAGTTTCGATAATCGTTGTAAACACAAAACAATTAGTCCATTGTGTAGCTTTACGTCAAGTGTTAAACATTAAACCCCATACTGAATAAATATAAACACACTGATTTTGTTTTCTGTTTGTTTGTTTTGGAATATCGCCCAAAGCTACTCGAGAGCTATCTCCGCTAGCCGTCCCTAATTTAGCAATATAAGACTAGATGGAAGGCAGCTAGTCATCACCACCCACCGCCAACTCTTTGGCTACACTTTCACCAAAGAATAGTGGGATTGACCGTCATATTATAACGCCCCGACGGCTGAAAGGGCGAGCATGTTTGGTTCGACAGGGAGAGAATTACATTGGCATGTTAAAAGAATAGAGTAATTATACCAAAACAAGAAAAAATATAGTTAAACGGATAAGGAGATTTTGGGAAACTCTGAACAGCTAAAGTGAAGAAACGGAGGATCATAGACAAGTAGAGAATATGGAATAATGGAAAGAATACTTTGACAGAATTTTGACAGAAAGTGGAAAAATAATAGATTTCAAAGAAATTAGAGGGAAAGGGACGTGTTCTCTTTTCTAATAAAGCAACATCACGCTATCTGAAAGGAATCGAACCATTGATTTTAGCGATGTAACTCGGAAGACAATTTCACTCTTGAAAAAAAAAGACGAAATTGGATTAAGGGGACAAGGAGTAAATTTAAAAGTAATTAATAAGTATAAAGAAAGAATAATTAAAGTTGATTAATTTTTAAAGACGTTTAGTAGAAGAAAGGATAATTTAAGAAATAATAAATATGATATTAAGATCTGAGAAACAACGAGGTGTGTAAAAAACTGATAGATTCTAATGTGTTCCCAATTTCCAAATCAAGAGATGAAGTGGAGGCAAAGATTATAACGAGTCTCATTGTTAAATACAACAAGTAAATTAATAGTTCTTATGATGACAAGAATATGTGATGAATGTGTAAAGGGAAAAATAATAAAGGAACGTCAAGTATTTCAGAAAGGATATGTTACTGATTTATTAATTTTTTTTGCGTTTTTGAATTTCGCGCAAATCTAAACAATGACTATTTGCATTCTGTAATTTAGCAGTGTAAGACTAAAGGGAAGACAGCTAGTCATCACTACCTACCAACGAATAGAGGGATTGATTATTATATTATAACGCCCTCATGGATGAAATGGCAAGGATATTCAATTTGAGAAAGATTCCAACCCGCGATCCTAACCACCCGGCCATGCTGGGCTCATTGAATTGGTCTTAAACGCTTAATAGAAAACAAATAACAGTAAAAAAAGAAATCTGTATGCATTTTGATAGACTTGAAAACTGTATTCAATAGAGTAGAGATTGAGAATTTATTATATTACCATAATAAAAATAAACAGAAGAGACAGAAAAAAAGAAAGAAATACAAATTAAAATTCCCAATAAGATCCCTGCTATTCTCAGTTTACATAAATGAGCTATAGACGAATATATGTAAAAATTGGACAAAATATAATAAACAAAAAACAGTCATTATTTTCTCCCTCAAATTTTCAGATGAGGTGGAAGTGATAACGGATCTGTCAAATAGAAAACAGATCATCCTCAGGATACTTGAAAACTAAATGGAAAAGAATAAATTAGCCTCCAATTTAGATAAACAAAAACTCGTGTTCTTTAGAAACTAAAGGAAGAGTAGTTAAAAATAGGAATAAAAATGCCAGAGAACAGAGGTGGACAGAGGACAGTGATATCAGGTTAGCAATAGGAACGAAGGAAAACATATTGAGATGAAATCACAACAGCGTTACTGCAAAACGGAGTGCAACTGAAACCAGAGTGGAGCGTTAAATATCGAAAGACGTTTTTTTGTTTTTCGGAAATCTTGATAAATTTGAAAGAGAAATTTGGAGATAACAAACGGACGAGAAATACAGAGAATACGGATGACTGGCTTTGATTGAAGTACGACCTATTACAGTTGACAGAAGAATGTAGGAAGAACAAATAAATTTGGCAGAATATTGTAAAAAAATACCAAAAGGCCGTTAATTAATCAATACGTTGGTCAGTGCAATAAAAATTAACACGTTTTGTGGATAATTAAGGTGAGGAAACAACAGTGACCAAAACGTTTTCCGAAGTGGCCCGGCATGGCCAAGCGTGTTAAGGCGTGCGACTCGTAATCTGTGGGTCGCGGGTTCGCATACCGGTCGCGCCAAACATGCTTGTTCTTTTAGCCGTGGGGGCGTTATAATTTACGGTCAATCCCATTATTCGTTGGTAAAAGAGTAGCCCAAGAGTTGGCGGTGGATGGTGATGACTAGCTGCCTTCTCTCTAGTCTTACACTGCTAAATTAGGGACGGCTAGCACAGATAGCCCTCGAGTAGCTTCGTGCAAAATTCAAAAAACAAACAAAGAAACAAGTTTTTTGAAATAATTGCAAAAGAAATACAAAATAATAAAATAAACATCTGAGAATGTAAGAAGAGAGAAACTCGTAACGAACCTGATATACTGAAATATTTGAAAAATGACAGGTGTAGAAAACGTGAATACAAAAATCAGAAAAAATATAATTGAAAAAAACCGAGCAAAGCTACAACAAAATGGGAAAAGATCGAAGTGAGTGTGTCTGTGAGTATTATGGAAATATGGAAGAGAAGTATGCATGTTTGAATCTCGATCAAAACCACATGAGGACAATCTGAGCTAGCCGTTCGTAATTTATTAGTGAAAGACCAGAAGGAAGGCAGATAGTCATCACTACCCACCACCGATTCTTAGGCTACTCTTTTACCAACGAATAGTGGGATTGCTCGTCACATTATAACGCCACCACGGTTGGAAGGGCGAGCATGTTTGGTGTTACAGAATGCGAACCCGCAACCCTCAGATTACAAGTCGAGCGCCTTAACCATCTGGCCATGCCGGACCGAAATTTAAAATACCACGACTTAATTTCATCATCACAGTACAGCTAAACCAGATATGAAGTTCGTTTGGTAACCTTGTCTCAGCTTTCAATCCTTTAAGGTACGAATCGAGTTATATTAAAATAAGGTATTTGCTGCCATCTTACCTTGTAGATTCCCAGGTTTACCACGTGACATTCTAAAACTGCATCTCGTCCGATGGTAATACTAATGTTAGGTACGGGTCCGGCAAAGTCAGGAGGTAGAATCAGTTCTGTTAAACAGTTATCAACTCATCAGTTATTTTTATTTATTATATTAATGAATACCAATAAAAGTACAGTGCACCACATGTGGTTTTTGAGTGTATTTTTTATTACATTTCTGTTCATCATAATCTTATAATTACTCATAAACTACGACCCCACGGATGAATGGGCGAGCATGTTTGGTGTCGATGACGAGTCGAATTTCTCAACTATCTGGCCATGCCGGGGTCTCCATAAATATAAAGAGCGAAGAAAAGACGATTTAAAGATGTTCACCCTCTAACAATACACATATGAATTTGTAAAAGAGAGGAAGCGAATACAACAGATGAAATATAACGGAACTTTTGGAACAAATAAGGAAATATGGAAAAAAAAACTAAAAATAGCACAATTTAATGAATATATGCATTAATATTGGAAGAAATTTTTAGAAAATTTAAATAAAATTGGTCAGAGATTAAGAATAGCTGTAACTAATTAAACAGAGTTGGGTTCCACGTGGTATATTTAATTTAACCACTTAATAAGAACCGTAAGACGTGCTTAGAAAGAATGGCCCACTTCCCCTTTTAGGAGTAAACATACGACCCGTAATGTATATGATATCATTGGTTAATCTTTTAAAAATTGTTACAGAACCTCATCAACGTTCTGGGGGAGAAAGCGCCTCCGTGTATGTTATATAAAATTCACTAAATGCATAGATCCTTCCAAAATCCATATCCTTCAGACACATTGATTGGATCTGTATTTTAATAAAGCTTACTTCAGCACAGAGCTCTTATTTGCATGCTATAATGTAATGCGTACTGAGGTTCCAGTGTTAACGGATGATATACAAGTCCCTGTGTAAACGTTTTTTTCTTTTATGCTCGTTAATTCAGCTGGAAAAATTCTGCAGGCTGGTGTTACGTTTGTTCAAACTCGGTGGTATTTAACTATTTTGATACGAAATTTGACGAAATGTTCCTGTTGTTATATCATTGTAGATATAAGTATGTATGTAAAAATCGAACATTACCGTCTTATATATTTTTTTCTTTAATCTGAAGGTGGGGGAAGCTTCACGCGTTTCATCCATTTGATATTACAATAAAGAGATAATTCGGTTTATTTCTTGTCGGTTTGTTTGTATAAAATTAAGCACAGAGCTACTCAATGGGCTATGGTATCGAAACCCGGTTTTTAGTGTGCAGGTCCGCAGACATACCACTGTGCCACTGGGGGGCATTTATTGTCGGTAAAATATGCCTCCATTGTTTCTTAAACACGAAAAGGGTTACAGATAGTCTATTTTCGGTTTGGCTGTTATTGAATTTCGCCCAAAGCTATACGAGAACTATCTGCGCTGGCCGTCCCTAATTTAGTAGTTTAAGACTAGAGGGAAGGCAGCTAGTTATCACCACCAACCGCTAACTCTAGGGCTACTCCTTTACCATAGAATAGTGGGATTTACCATCATATTATAACGCTCCCACGGCTGAAAGAGAAAGCATGTTTGATGTAAAGGGAATTCGAACCCACGACCCTCAGATTACGAGTCGAACGCCTTAACCCACCTGACCATGAAACATTAACGTGTTAACTGCCAAATATTTCAGCTGCTTAATTTTTATTAAACAAATGAGAGGTGCTAACATATTATATGTTCGAGATTCGTGAAATCTTTAAATTAAATTTTGTGCTAAAACAGTACACGTACTAACAAAAAGACCTCTGTGTTTGTATCCAGTAAATGAAACATGTACATGTCTCTTTATGTATGTACAGATAACAAAGAACCAGTTGGTCCTAGGCCCGACAAGACTTGTTATCCAAGGGTCGCTGGTTCGAATCCTCTTTTACACCAAATATGATCGCCCTTTCAGCCGTGGGGGCGTTATAATGTTACGGTCAATTCCACTATTCGCTGGTAAAAAGAGTAGCTCAAAAGTTGGCGGTGGATGGTGATGACTAGCTGCCTTCCCTCTAGTCTTAAACTACTAAATTAAAAACGGCTAGCGCAGATAGCTCTCGTATAGCTTTGCGCGAAAATTAAAAAACAACAACAAACAGTCTGTTGGTCCATCTAAACCATTCCATCCACTATACTAAAAAATAAACGAACACTCAAAGCCAACCATTATCTTTAAAAAGTAACTCAACTTGCCTTAAATTAACTGTATTTACATTTGAAGTCAACCCATTCTTAGACCATTCACTTCGTTATAAAAATAAAGCTACCTTAGATGAAGATAATTCCCACGCTTCCAAAATTTATATTTATGTTCCCTCATTCTCACCATAAAGTGTGTGAAGTAGTTACTTAATTGTCCATTGTCCATTTAAGCTCATTAAGTAATATAAAATACGTTTTTTTCCTAAAATGCGTAATCACTTCACTATCAGTGAGTTTGTTCTAACGATTACACTATGAAACACAAATTTTGTTCCTGGATAGTATGTGTTATTTCTTAACTGCTTATGTTGTAAAAGTACAGAAAATGGCCATTATTCCCTTCAAACTTTGCTTTTGTGACCTGGATAATGAAGTTTAGAAATTAACCTGCTTCATATGTAAAAACAGGTAAATATACACATTTTCATTTACATAAGGTCTGAATAAAACAACATATGAATCAAGATTTACATTTATTTATACTAAAGTTACACAAAAATGTTTAAAAGTGAGTAGTTTTTCGAGATTTGCGACTGTGATGTAAATCACTTTCACGTATCAGATATTGGTCCCCCGCTAGTACAGCGATATGTCTCTGGACTCTCTACGCTAAAATCAGGGGTTCGATTCCCCTCGGTGGGCTGCGCAGATAGCCCTTTGTGGGTTTGCTATACGAAAAACACACAAACATACACCTATCAGATACCAAATATAGTCTTGCATCGTATTTTCCGTCATACGCTCCAAGGTCACAAAAGCAAAGTTCGAAAACAGACATAGGCCTTTTCCATTTACTTTTGGCATAAGTAATTGGGAAATAACACTTCCTGCCCAATAAAATTTTATTACGTAGTGTTATTAAACAAAACCTAAAACTACACGGAAAGTGAAACGTCACTCACGCCCCATTGCATTCGGGATAGTGTAGATCTCGTGAAATACAGCGCCACCTCTCATATTCAATATAAAATATCAACATTTTAATTTCATTTGGAATAAATTTTTGGGGGAAATAATTACCGAATTATATGCATAAAGCATCTCATCTATGCTATTTGTTCAATAATTACTTTAAAAAATAACCAAAATTTGGTTATTCAATTATATTCATTTCTTCGTTTATTGTTCAACACAAAACCACGTAATGGGCAATCCGTGTTGTGCCCACTTCCGGTATCGAAATCTAGTTTTCACGTTATAAAACCACTGAGTGGCATTTAATGATAAGCAGTTTGTTCTACACACTAACACTTAAAGAAATATTTGAGCTTCCACTCTATTAAACGATCCGGCATGGCCAGGTGGGTTAAGGCGTTCGACTCCTAATTTGAGGGTCGCGGGTTTGAATCCATGTCGCACCAAACATGTTTGCCCTTTCAGCCGTTAGGGCGTTATAATGTGTTGATCAATCCCACTGTTCGTTGGTAAAAGAGTAGCTCAAGAGTTGGCGACGGGTGATGACAAAATATCTGCCTTCCCTCTCGTCTTACACTGCTAACTTGAGAACGGGTAGCGCAGATAGCCCTCGAGTAGCGTTGCGCGAAATTCAAACCAAACCCACTATACTAACAAATATTTTATCAAAATAAAAACGTTATATACTTGGTTAAGCTCCTCTTTTTTTTGCCCCCACCCAGTGGCTCAGCGGTATGTCTGCGGACTTACACGCTAAAATCCGGGTTTCGATACCCGTGGTGGGCAGAGCACAGATAGCCCATTGTGGAGCTTTGTGCTTAATTCAAAACAAACAAACCTCTTTTTTACTAAATAAACAAACAGTATAATAAAACAAAAAGTTTTGCATAATTTATGGTGTGCCAGTCTCTTGGGTCGTGTGGAAACACACCTAGTTAACTTGTTCTCCTGGTATCTTTAACATTTAATTGTCTGTCTTGTAGTATTTGTTGTTGTTCCTTGCTGCTTATAACCAGCTAACTTGAAGACGGATATTCCGGTGTTTTTATGATTCTATCTCAAACAAAATGAGGGAAGGAAAAACCTGCTCTTTTCTCACATTAGCTTTCCTTCTTACGTGCATTGGTGCGTTTTATACGTCCAACCCCTCGCTAGCGCAATACAAAGGCTTTCTTCCAACAGAGTTCGGTTTTATATGAAAATAAACTAATTGCAAGAAGAATGGAGCTCGCGCAATATGTTTCTGTTGATCATTTGGTTTTCACGGATTCTTTCTCTTCTTAGCGCCATTCTGCTCTATGGCACTTCAACCAAACGCTACTTCATTCGATTAACGACACTTTCCTTAATTAATGACATTTCTCTTTTTAAATTCCTGCACGTAGTAAAATGGGCGTGGTAAAAGTCAGCCGTTGCGAATGATGAGCCTCCATCACCTAGAGGAGGGGTATTTCATCATACGTCACTAGTATTCATAGTTCTCAAACGATATATTTTCTCAACACTGGAAATAATGGTATCTGTATTGTATTTTTTTCTTAGATATGTTATATCAAACTGAAGCTTCAGGTATAAATCTTTTTAGTTACTTTTCTTACATGATAAACTCTAATACAACACACCTAGTCTTTAAAAAAACCTTGTGAAATCCATGCTGATTTCTTTATAGTGAGTTCTGGAAGTACAGATCCACTTTTTTTAAAGATTACTTTGAAACATTACAAAATATTGGGTCGCGTGTTCGAGTCCCCGTCACACCAAACATGTTCGCCCTTTCAGCTGTGGGGGCGTCGTTATCATGTTACGGTCAATCCCACTATTCATGTGATAAAAGAGTAACCCAAGAATTGGCGTTGAGTGGTGATGACTAGCTTCCTTTCCTCTAGTGTTTCACTGCTAAATTAAGGAAGGCTAGCGCAGATAGGCCTTGTGTAGCTTTGCGCGCGAAGGCCCAGCATGACCAGGTGATTAAGGCACTTGACTCATAATCCGAGAGTCGTGGGTTCGAATGCTCGTCACACCAAACACGCTCGTTCTTTCAGCCATGGGGGCGTTATAATTTGACGGTCAATCCCACTATTCATTAGTAAAATAGTAGCCCGAGAGTTGGCGGTGGGTGGTAATGACTAGCTGCCTTCCCTCTAGTCTTACACTGCTAAATTAGGGACGGCTAGCGCAGGTAGCCCTCGAGTAGCGTTGTACGAAATTCAAAAAAACAAACAAGTTTGGGGTAAAATTATAAGATATAATTTTTTTAAGTATACGTGTGCAACAAACTAAATGCAGAAATATGTACACATCCAATATAAAAAACTGACAAAAGTACAAAGTTAACACAATTTAGAATTGCAGCTCCAAAACCAGTAGAAGATTTAAAATAAATTCTTAAATAAATAAAGAGAACCCACACGTTCGGTTCAGTTCTGTCTCATCTTTCCCGATTTGTTCTAATGCATAATCCATAAATTATTTAGTAAACTATGTTTTGTATTTCGTTTGGAATAACGACAGAGCTTACAGGGCTTTAGAAAGACTGTTCATACGAACAACAGAAGCTCTCAGAATCGATAAAGAAAATAAGTGTTAAAGTACATTTTTTTGGAATTTCGAAATACTATAGTTATACACTCTGTGCTCTTCCTTGGATACTTTAATTTTTAGCCTGGTTTTCCAAACTGCTCAAAGAAATTGGCATGATTTTAAGTTTGTTGTACCCAATGTGTTCAGCAAAATTTTTAAGTTTGCAACCTTCATACCAAGTGCTCGTAAACTGTGCTAACAGACATCAACAATTCATTTAGTTATTTGTTTAAAGGGGTGTGCGTCAAAATAAAGGGCTTTTGCAAAATAGCTGTCAGTGCTATAAACACATCGTACTAACTATTCCCACACAAATATCAAGTTTTTGTGAGAATATACGATTGTTTGTTTGTTTTGGAATTTCGCACAAAGCTTTTGGAGAGCTATCTGCGCTAGCCGTCCCTAATTTAGCAGTGTAAGACTAGAGGGAAGGCAGCTAGTCATCACCACCCACCGCCAACTCTTGGGCTAGTCTTTTACCAACGAAATGTGGGATTGACCGTCACATTATAACGCCCCCACGGCTGGGAGGGCGAGCATGTTTGGCGCGAGGCGGGCGCGAACCCGTGACCCTCAGATTACGAAGCGCACGCCTTAAAGCGCTTGGCCATGCTGGGCCAAGAATATACGAACGTTATAAATATCTTTATTTTTGTTTGTTTTTGAATTTCGTGCAAAGCTACTCGAAGGCTATCTGCGCTAGCCGTCCCAAATTTAGCAGTGTAAGACTAGAGGTAAGACAGCTAGTCATCACCACCCACCGCCAATTCTTGAGCTACTATTTTATTAATGAATAGTGGGATTGACCGTCAAATTATAACGCCCCCACGACTGAAAGGACAAGCATGCTTGGTGTGACGGGGATGCGAACCCGAGACCCTCAGATTAAGTCGAAAGCCTTAACCCACCTGGCCATGACGGGCCTAAATATCTTTATTATAACAACAAATATATACCATTATATCAGTTTGTTATGCGAAATATAGCGATAGATTCTAAAAACGTACTCTCATTGTAATATCATTCATTTACATTTTGTAAAAATGATAACATTCTCGTTATTTTAAAATAAAATTTAAATTAAAATCAAACAAAAACAGTTTCTGTCATTATTTCAAAATGGAAAAATGTAATCAGTTAGCCGCATAGCGCCACCGTTTGAAAGACTTAGACAATAAAAATTTATAACATTGTTTATAAAAGCTGACATTGTTTTCGTTACTGGTTGTTGTTGTTGTTTTCTTTTAGGAAAATACTCAGAAACTAAAAGAGAGACCCTACTAAATTACATCATTTTATTTTGTTATCAGTGGTCAAAATTTGAAATTTGTATTTATATGATCACGAGTTTTTTAGCTGATCGATAGACAGACATCTGAGTGAGGCTTTGCTCTCGTGATTCGTACAATTATTACATACACATTCACGTTTTTCATCACAACTAATCATTTCTAAAATTTATATCAACCTTTTTGATAACGTTGAACCGTTAACAATCTTAAGCCTAATTCTGTAATTATTACGTTTCTTTAACTAATACAACTACTACTCGATTTTAACCTATGGAACCGTTAACAATCTTAAGCCTAATTCTGTAATTATTACGTTTCTTTAACTAATACAACTACTACTCGATTTTAACCTATGGATATGAAGACAGATGTTGATGTATTATTGATTGTAGGCTACCAGACAATATCGAATCTTTTTTGAATGACTCAGATAAAAGTAAATCGCTGTGAAGGTTCGATGGCGGGTTTTCTTGCTATTTTTCAGAATTCCAGGATAATGGAAATCGACACTTTTATGCCATACTTCGTGGACACTTTATATAAAATTGAAAACCAATCCTGTCGATTAGACGTATACCATAAATCTCTTTTATTCTAAAATGGTATTCAAATTTTGTTCTACGGCAATGTTCTTAAAAGTTGGAAGTTAAAACTATTATTTTGGTAAAGGTAAGGGTATTTAAACTTGGAATATGTTTTCATTCTTAAGAATGTCGGTGGATTATCAATGCCTTTTATTAGCACGTGCTCAGTCGGATATATATAGGTAGAAAATCCCTCAATTCCATTCCTCCCGCTTGGTTCTGCCATCAAGCAAAAATATCGCCTTTCTTCAACAGCCAATAAGTAGTCTTAAAAAAAACAAGCGCTAAAGAATCGATTGGTCGATTGTCCGCGATTGGATGTGTCTGCTCAGATAATTTCAAAAACCGGTCACGTTTTTAGCTTGGCGTTTTTTCTGTCACCGCTATTATTTTTTTTTAATTTGATATTTAAAAACTATGTGCTACTTCCATCTAAAAAAAAACACGTTAAAATGTGTAACTTAAATATATTTCAAATTAATATGTTTTCACATATTCGTTTATCTTACCAGAATACCTTTTTTTTTCCTTAAAACATCGATAACGAATCAGCAAATAGCTAAAAGTTTTCAAACTCCTAAGCAGAAACATAATCAATATTAGAAGACATAAGTTCGTGAATATAAGAACAACGACAGCTTTTAATGTTTCCTTGAATTAATAATTGTGATCTATTTACAATAATGAGGTTTATTTTAGAGTGTTTTTTTTCAGGCGGATTTATTATCATTGTTCAAAGAAATCAAAATAAATATTGAGTTGAACAACGTTGCAGCATCTTGCTCTCTTTCGAATTGAGCAGATCAATATATCTAGGAACCTGATTATCTGATATGTCTAATAAGGCTGCATCATATAGAACCTAACTTTAAACAAAAATCAATGCAAACTTATTTTTTTTTCATTAAATGGCCATCCATGGCCAGGTGGTTAAGGTACTCATAATCCGAGGGTCGTAGATTCGAATCCCCTTTACACCAAACATGCTCGCACTTTCAGCTGTGGGGGCGTTATGATGATACGGTCAATACCACTATTTGTTGGTAAAAGAGCAGCCCAAGAGTTGGCGGTGGGTGGTGATGACTAAATTTCTTCCCTCTAGCCTTACACTGCGAAATTAAAAACGGCTAGCGCAGATTACCCTCTTGTAGCTTTGCGCAAAATTCAAAACAAACTAATTTATTAAATATACATACGTGAACATAATTTGCAATTTTATCAATAGAGAGGATTTAAAAACACTAACACTAGATATTTGGTTTCATCAAAAGTTTGAAAAACTGTTTTCAAAATTATTTTTTTTTTTATTAAAATTGACTTACGTGAATGAACGACTGCAGTTTTATTGGTTTTTTCTATTAAATCAGAAACGTTATTGTTTGTTTGTATTTTTAATTTCGCGTAAAGCGACTCGAGGACTACCTGCGCTAGCCGTCCCTAATTTATCAGTGTAAGACTATAGGGAAGGCAGCTAGTCATCACCACCCACCGCCAACTCTTGGGCTACTCTTTTACCAACGAATAGTTGGATTGACCATCACTTTATAACGCCCCCACGGCTGAAAGGACGAGCATGTTTTGTGTAACCTGGATTCGAACCCGCGACCTTCGGATCACGAAATCAGAAACGAGTATTACAGATAATTTATAAAGAATTTTCATAAAACAAATTAACCTTTCACGATTAAAGATGGTAAACGACAGAAAATAGTAATTTCTTTTGCCTTTGTGGAAAATTTATTCGTTATTTTAGAAAAGGAAAAGTTTATTATTGTTGTTTAAAACGCTTTTGCTGTTCGACTAGCAAGATTCTGTGACATAGCTGAACGTAAAAAGTCTGTCAGAATGAGTTTATATCAAATGTTATTTCAGCCATGAAATACTTCACTTATATTAAAATTAGCTAATGTGGCAAAAATAAATTTAAGAGAATCCAACACAGAACTCGAACTCTCTTGACATCAACTTTTTTATTATTATTATTGAATTATATCTTGAAAGTTGTTTGAAAATAGCAAACGGTACTAAAGTTTGTGCAGTTTGTACAGTATTGGCCAGAGAAAATGAGTCATACAACATAAGTACAATAGAAATTTCTGGAAGAACAGATCAATATATTTCTGGTTGTATTTTTAAGTAGTCTTAACTGAAATTTAGAACTTGAATAATGACAGCTTAATACTTTTTTAGTTAAGTGACAGCAAAGATATTTTCTAATTTTGGCTTTTATGGGAAAAAAAATTCAATCTTCTCTAACTTGGGTTATTTCGTATTTTATAATCCTCTCTAACGGGTCAGCGGTACGTTTACGGCTTAAAACTACTCCAAAATCCGGGATTCGAACCCTGCCGTCGAATGTGGCTCTATACTAAAACAAACATGCTTTTATATTTACTGGGAATAACTGGAGTAAGCATTTGCGAACCGCAAACATTTTACGATTGCTTCATATGCGCTTCGATTGAATTTTCTTTCTTCTATCGTTTTCACGCACAGCGTTCAAATTAAGCTTCCTTGTACGGTAAATCCTGGTCTATTTAAAAAAGATCCCCGTCCCACCAAATATGCTTGCCTCTTTCAGCTGTGAGGCATTATAATGTGATGGCCAATTCCAGTATTCGTTGATAAAAGAGCTCAAGAGTTGGCGATAGGTGGTGATGAGTAGTTGCATTCCCTCTAATCTATCACTGCTGAATTGAGGACGATTAGTACAAAGAGCCCTCGTGTAAATTTGCGCGAAATTCGAAGCACACCAAACCAATTGAAACAAACCTGTGTGGTATGATGTAATTTTATTTAATACAGTTATGCGTAGAGTAAGCAATAACGTACAATAACGATATTTGTGATAGTGTTCAGAGTATGATACAGTCATGAGCGTTTAATGATGGAACTGTTTTATGAGTTGAAAGAGGTGAACTAGCAAAAACGAAGAATATAATCCGTGTTAAAGTAAAAACTAATTAAAAATAGTAGTGTACAAGATGAACCGAAAATTATCGCAAAGTAAAGTGAATGTAAAATTGCGATGAAAACAAACTTAGCTGAAAATGCAGAAACGTCTGAATGCGTGTTCACAAAGTAAAAAGCACATGGTTTTGAACGAAATGAACAAGTCGAGAAAACCTATGTCTATTGTATTCAGTGTAGGGTTTATTTATTTAAGAAGTTAGGTGCAGGTTAAGTGTTGTTTGTGTGAAATACTTTGCAAATTAAAAAAAAAGTGAAGCTGAAATCAAAACCAATCGTGACGTGTTGACAGCGGCATTGTGTCATCGTGTAGCATACTTATAGCATTAAAAACTTTGACTAAGAAGAAAACAGGTAAGATGGTTTTGAATGGAGAATCCAAATGCAATCTGGACTTTTTAGACAGAGGTCTTTTTGACAATACATAATTTGTGATGTTTGATCGAGAAATTTGAGAAATGTCCCAGAAAGACAAACGCAAATGCAGTGTATACGACTTTCACTTTATAAATGCTTCAAAGAGACACTTTTAACAGTTTTCACAGCCAGAGGACTGAGCAGACAGCCCCACGTGGCTTTGCTATAAGAAAAACACACAAATGCTTTCATAACAGATCTTTTCAATTCTGAGTTTCTTTGTTTTTTGAATTTCGCGCAAAGCTACTCGAGGACTATCTGCGCTAGCCGTCCTTAATTTAGCATTGTAAGACTAGAGGGAAGGCAGCTAGTCATCATCACCCACCGCTACTTTTTTTACCAACGAATAGTGGGATTAACCGTCATATTATAACGCCCCCCACGGCTGAAAGGGCAAGCATGTTTGGTGTCACGGTGATTTGAACTCGCGACCCTCAAATTACGAATCGCACACCTTAACCACCTGGCCATGCCAGGGCCTATCCTGAGTTAATTCCACATCCGTCATTTCCCATCTCTGTGACTAAAAGCTTTAAATCTAAACTCTTGGATGTAATTTATGAAGACCATTAAAAATAATGGTCAAGCATAGAAAGGGACAACACTTAATTTTATGGAATAATATTTATTATCAATAATGTAACAAACATAAAACAACACTAAAGATGAAGGTGTTTATTCGACACTTTTCACGCGTAGCTGCAATTGCCAGTAACTTGGAAAAATGTTGTGCAACTGGAAACTTTGTTCAAGTAGTTCCAACGTAGACGTCCCTAGTTTTATGTTTATTCGCATGTTGCAATCAACAACAACAAAAATAGAGAAATTTTCTCATTTTCACGCATTTTGAACTTTGATATTTACAACTACATTGTTTTTCAAAGAAATCTAACAAAACAGCTAAATTTGGCAAAATGACCAGAAGTCTTTCAAGAGTCTTTCGTAATTTTCATTCAATATTTCTCGAAATAACTTCCCTCTCCGATCGACTACAATGTTGCTTGTTGTTACAGACGGTCTTTAAATATCTATTTATTCGTCTCAATTTCGTTTTTCGATATTTTCTATCTCTATATTCATATTTAACTGAACGCAGATAGATACTTTGAAAAGTTCGCGTATATACATAACAAGAATATTGGTTCATTAACTACGCTACCTACAGTAAATAATGAAATTTCTTAACGTTTTGTGGAAAAAGTGAAAAATGCTTTTGATATAAGGGAGTTGTAAAAAATTTATTATAGTACGTTTATTTTAATACCAACGTTTGTTTTAGTTTAATATATATATTTAAAAATATATGTAACTTATATTACTAAATGTGTATTGCGAAATCTTCGCATATTCCCTAAATATGTTGAAAATTCTCGAGTGTAAAAATCGACAATACATGTTTCACGAAAGCACTAGCATACGAATTGTTAGATCGACTGAAATTTTTAGCACCTTGCCTTCACGTTCATAAACTGACGCACGTAGGGACAATACACTTATTGGTTTGCAATAATTCCAACACTATAAACCTCGGAAGCTATAACTGTGATAAATGCTTACTCATCGGAAAACTGCAGATATTTGACCAGGAACGTTTATAGATTTCGAACTTCAGTGGATTAATTTGTTTGTTTGTTTTTTAATTTCTCACAAAGTTACAAGAGGGCTATCTGCGTTGTCCGTCCCTAATTTAGCAGTGTAAGACTAGAGAGAAGGCATCTCATCATCAACACCCACCGCCAACTCTTAGGCCACTCTTTTATCAATTAATTGTTGGATTTACCGTCACTTTAGAACGTCCTCATGGCTCATAGGGTGAGCATTTTGGTGTGGGGGGTTCGAACCCGCGACCCTCAGATTGTGAATCGAGCGCCCTAACCACTAGCTATGCCAAGCCGTGAGTGAAGCTTTTCGATTAATATCGCCCGTGAACTGCCTTTCCCAAATCTCTTCAAAACTAGGGACGGCTAATGTGAGTAGTCCACAAAACAACAACTTTAGGAAAGTTACCTTGGGAATAAATAATTTATTTCAGATGAACATGGCGTTGGATACGTTTTTCAGAAAAAAAAAATTAATATGCAAACCACAATCGATTAAAAGTCGCAGTGGAACAGGTTGTATCAGCTCCACATTTTGACACTGTTTGGATTACATGACGTAGATGATGCGATGTCTTCGAAAATTGCTCACTTTGGGGAAGGTTGTACAACAGCCTCTTCCAATAAAAGTTTATTATGCTGCGTCGATGAAGATGTATTTAGACTGAGGATTTGTAATTTCCAATAAAGATGTCTCTTGTACATAACAGCATTGTTTACAAAAAACTAGTGAAGTCGTGAGTTAGCGGAAAAAAATTCAGTAAGTGAGAAAAAAAATCTTAACAGAAGAATTGATGTGTGCCACTAAGTGGTTCAGCAGAAAGTCTGAAGCCTGGGTCAGATGTGCGTAGTGAACGGAACGCAGACAACCCATTATAAAGTTTTGTGCTGACGACAGTGAAAGAAATAAAAAGATTTGAGTTTAGAGAAAGAGCAACAAGTCGTAGACCAGACGTGGTAAGCACTTGTAACGTGTGAGAATGTACGAACACAAAGGTTAGTCCTCGAGCCTCCAGCAACGGTGTGGAACGTAATCCAACTGGAAAATCAACATAAGTGACGTATATACAAATTATTTCCATTATACATCCGTCCAAAGGTCACGTGACTCAAGTAGCTGAAAAATTAAACGGTTTGTTTGTTTTTGGAATTTCGCACAAAGCTACTCGAGGGCTATCTGTGCTAGCCGTTCCTGATTTACCAGTGTAAGACTAGAGGGAAGGCAGCTAGTCATCACCACCCACCGCCAACTCTTGGGGTACTCTTGTACCAACGAAAAGTGGGATTGACCGTCATATTATAACGCCCCCACGGCTGAGAGGACGAGCATGTTTGGCGCGACGCGGGCGCGAACCCGCGACCCTCGGATTACGAGTCGCACGCCTTAACACGCTTGGCCATGCCGGGCCATTAATTAAACGATATTTATGGAACTCCATAGGAGAACATATTGGGTAAATCGCTAAACACAGAACCTTTGGATTTTTATACCATCAAACTGTTGAAACGAGCGTTGGGAAACCGTTATGGATTATTGAAAGCATGCAGGGAACATCGATGGGGTTTAAACATGAAAATTTCACGATTGAGCCTTTCACAATGAAATGTTTACTGCAGGGCTAATGTCAAATAGAAACAGGACCGAATATAGTGATCTGAAAAATCGCTTTCATATAAAGCACTCAACCTCTTTACACATGTATTTGTAACCAATAACAATTAATCACTTGATTTATACTTCCCCCCCCCGAAGCAATTACTCTGGATAATCTTTTATATGTGTATGTACACATTCTTTCTGGTCGGCAAATATGAAATATGAAAACACTGTAGAGGTAACATTATGATGTCACGCACCAATCACTTATATGCAACTGCTACAACATATTTGAGGATTTATATGTTTAGCTTCCAATCAAAATGTCAAAATATTCCGTACACGTAATTAAACAGGCATGTAGCATATCTCTTGTTTTTAGTGTAGCAAAAGACATACGTATTCTGAAAAAAATCTGATGAAGCTATGAACGAGCTTATGAGATTTTACGAAACTTTTAAAATGAGCTTTATCAAACGAGTTCTGAATATTTAACCTTTCTTACCATCACAAAGAGAAAAGCAGGAAACATTTTCGTTGTTGTTTATTTCTTATACTCGGGTCAAGTTATACAACAGATGTCTTCACTAGCCATCCATAATTTTGAGCCAATAGACTAGAGATAAGAGCTCGGCATGGCCTAGCGCGTTAAGGCGTGCGCTTCGAAATCTGAGGGTCGCGGGTTTGCGCCCGAGTCGCGCCAAACATCCTCGCCCTCCCAGGCGTGGGGGCGTTATAATGTTATGGTCAATCCCCCTATTCGTTGGTACAAGAGTATCCCAAGAGTTGGCGGTGGGTGGTGATGACTAGCTGCCTTCCCTCTAGTCTTACATTACTAAATTAGGGATGGCTCGGTGCAGTGGGCTAACAACTTGTACTCACTTAAAATAACTGTTCGTGAAACCTCTTCATGACTATTCTGTTCCTTGATGGAATCGAGTGGTAGAATGAATGAATGAAAACTAGAGATAAAGTAATTTGTTGACGCTTCTTTCCCACTTTAGGTCGATTATAGAACTGATGTTCAAATCCAACTATTGGACTATTCTTATCGAATAGTTGAGTTAGAATGTCAGTCCAATAATCAATGGGTGTGCCACACACCATGGACTGCAAGTCCGGCACGCTTATTACAAGACCTCTCTTTGCTCTTTAATGCCAAAAGCACGTTAGACGAGTGATGGTCAAATATCACTTTGCGATAAGACAAAAGCGTCCCAAACGTTGACAATGGGTTCTGTTGTTAACTGTCATTCCCGTGGTTTATCAGTTTAAAACTGGATTCGACTTTGAGTAAATATTTCTTTGTGTAGCTTTTCATAAAAGAGGTAAGATTTTTTGGTTTGTTTGTTTTTGAAATTTCGCACAAAGCTACTCGAGGGCTATCTGCCCTAGCCGTCCCTAATTTAGCAGTGTAAGACTAGAGGGAAGGCAGCTAATCATCACCACCCACCGCCAACTCTTGGGTTACTCTTTTATCAACGAAAAGTGGAATTGATCGTCACATTATAACGCACCCATGACTGGGAGGGAGAGCATGATTGGCGCGACCCTCAGATTACGAAGTGCACGCCTTAACCCTCTAGGCCATGCCGGGTCCCTGTGGTTACACAAGAGGAGAACATTTTTCACTACAATATGCCCCCCCAGTGCATTAATGGCTCAGTACCCTGTATTCATCTTACATATCTTGATACGAATCTGTTTGTACACAATACGCTACATTATGATAAATTTTACTTTCGCAACACTAAACTGATTCTACCATGTCAGTTTTCCTTCCCATAGACTGACTATGATCATGTTTGTTTTTGAATTTCGAGCAGAGCTACACAAGGGCTATCTGCGCTAGCCGTCCTAAGATTTACAGTTTAAAACTAACGGGGAAGGCAGCTATTCATCACCACCCACCGCCAACTCTTGGGCTACCCTTTTACCAACGAATAGTGGGATTGGCCGCCACATTTATAACGCCCTCACGGTTGAAAGGGCGAGCGTGTTTGGTGCGAGGGGGATTCGAGCCCGAGACCCTCAGATTACGAATCGAGTGCCTTTACCACCTGGCCACGCTGGACCTACGGTAACGTTACAACTGGCATATGTTCCAGTAAATATCTTTATGAATGTACCACAGTGTTTGGTAATTCCAGTGAATAGTACCTGCTTGTGATGACGTTACAACTGACATATATACCATTAAGTGTAATCGTGGACAAACGTATAAGTTTCGGTTGTTTTGGTGGCCAGTCAAGTACTTGTGATGATGTCACAACTGGCGTATGGGTCAGTCGGAAATGTATCAAAATCTCGGTCAAAACGGTTTTTCAGTTCTCTACCTTACATCATTTATTAAGGTACTCAACTTTAGGTATTGTATTCTTAGATATTCCAAGATCTCTGGTACTTACCAACAGGCCTCGCGTACCAACTGGTAAAGCGTACACGGTTTAGATAGCATTAAGTTTCTTCTTGTTGGAAGTCCTCAGTAAACAGAACGTGAAGCAATGTTGTCAGTCTTGTTGTCGTGTTCGGACATTCTCTTATCTCGAGAAAGTCTTCGTGCGTTCAGTGTCCAGAGAATTAAGTTTGGTTCTTTTTGCGACTCGACTAAACAATAGAAACTACGTCACATACAGTCAGAGTGTATGTCTACATTTTACAGAAGACCCTTGGCTCTGTAACTGGACGGTCTCGACACGAGACCTCGAAGCTGCTGTCAAACGCAGGTTCTCAAATCTCTTTTATTATTTTCACCAACAAAAATAAACACTGTAACAAAAGGTTATGCACTTATTTAGTGTGAAAAGAACGAATTTATCGGCGATCGTCAAAACTACTTCAATAACATATAACATTTACCCTTTGGGCCCGACATGGCCTAGCGTGTTAAGGCGTGCGACTCGTAAACTGAGGGTCGCGGGTTTGCATCCTCGTCGCGCCAACACATGCTTGCCCTTTCAGCCGTGGGGGCGTTATAATGTGACGGTCAATCTCACTATTCGTTGGTAAAAGAGTAGCCCAAGAGTTGGCGGTGGGTGGTGATGACTAACTGCCTTCCCTCTAGTCTTACACAGCTAAATTAGAGTCGGCTAGCGCAGAAAGCCCTCGAGTCGCTTTACGCAAAATCAAAAAAACAATTACTCGTCCCAACCAGACGACGGTGGCTCCTAAAAAAAATGAAATATATTGTTAACAGCATAAGCGACAATGACGTCAAAATTAAATAACAGGTTAAACAATCGCTAAGTTTTTACACTTTTATTTAGTGAATGACATTTGACATTTCACGATCATGGTTTTCGTCACATCATACAGCTTCTAACAAAATAAAATTGCTTTTCTTATCACTCTATTTTAAGGTAACTCCATGTGATAAAATGTTGTGTTTTTGCATTATTTACTTTAATACAATAAACTTTACTAGTTTTCATAAATTTTATAAACAAGTTCGTTGACGTTTAAAATATACAAAGTTGAAGCTGTTATATACAGTAGGAATAATATGTGTGTGTGTTTTCGTATAGAAAGGCCACATCAGGGTATCTGCTATGTTCACCAAGGGGAACTGAAATGAATACTGTCCGCCAGGAGACAAAACTAATACTACCTAAGTTATAATAAACATGGTTTCGAGCAGAGATCTCTAGAGATAAATATAATCAAGGAGTGGCATGGTTTTTAGGCGAATTTATACGGACGCTCTTTATATGTTGATTTCACATTAAAGGACAGGTATGCCTTTTATAGCAGACTATACCTTTCGTCGTGAGGTCACTAAACTTACAAGTGTATCGACTTATTAAAAACGTCAACCAGTACTTATGTTCCCCGCTGGTACAGTAGTAAGTCTACGGATTTGCAACTCTAAATTTGGGGGTTCGATTCCTCTCGGTGGACTCAGCAGATAGCCTGATATGGCCTTCCTATATCATCAAACACACACTACTTATCGTTTTAATGGTTTGGTTTGAATTTCGCGCAAAATTACATGAGAGCTATCTGCATTAGCCGTCCCTAATTTAGCAGTGTAAGACTGGATGAAAGGCAGCTAGTCATCACCACTCACCGCCAACCCTTGGGCTATTATTTTACCAACGAATAGTGGAGTTGACAGTCACATTATAACGCCCCCACGGCTAAAAGGACGAGAATGTTCAATGTAACGGGAATTCGAACCTGCCACCCTGAGATTACGAGTCGAACGCCTTTACCCACGTGGCCATGCTGGGCACAGTGAATGTCTAGTTTCTATTAATATTATAGCGTTTACAAATTACACTATGCAACAATTTTTTTACTTTTCCTTGTTCCTGGACAAAAAGTGTTAGTTCACAATTGCTTATGCTTAAAATAAATGGAAAAGACCTATTTTTCTCTTGAAACTTTGCTTTTGTTATCTGGGAGCGTATAAATAAAAGGTGATGGGAGACTATATTTGCGGGTTGATATGTGAAAGTGATTTACTTTACAGTCGCAAATCTCGAAAAATTACTCACTTCTAAACATTTTTGTATAACTTTATATAAATACATGTACATCTTAGTTCATATGTTGTTTTATTCAGACCTTATGTAAATGAAAATGTAAAAATGTGCCTATTTTTACATAGAAAGCAGGTTAATTTCTAAATTTCAATATCCAGGTCACAAAAACAAAGTTTGAAGGGAATAATGGCCATTTTCTGTACTTTTACAACATAAGCAGTTAAGAAATAACACATACTATCCAGGAACAAAATTTGTGTTTCATTGTGTTATCGACATATATGTGAGAAGGACGTAACTTTAACTGTGTTTTCTTTTATAAACCAGACTAATCGTGTTGTTTTTATTTTCTATATTTTCAAACATTGCATGACAGTATAAGAAGTTTATTCTAAAGTTGCAGTAATTGGCTGTCATATGAAAAATGAACAAAAATCAGTGAAGAGTCTAATGGAATAGAAAGTAAATAAGACATGTATACCAACTGAAATGTATTAGACTTGTATGAAAGTTAATTTGGTCTTAACAGTCAAGTATTTTATAAATCATACATGTTTCAGTTTGTGTTATTCTTAAATATCAAAATATATCAAACTTTCATTTGAACTTTCCCCTCGAATAAGTTTAAAGAATGTAACCCGAATTATAAAATAAATGATGCTGATATTTCTTGACATGTTTAACCAACCAAGTATTTCAGCTGCTACGGCAGTTCCCATTTTGTAGCTTTTTTTTGTGACGCCATTTTGGATCGAAAGTGAATCAATTTGTAAGTAAGTCAAATGCATGTATGGTGCTGACGTTGAAGTTAGGTATTATTGCGAACGAATTAACTCGTCCGTGGCACTGTGTTACCGATCGGCTTGGACGAGTTATCTCGTCTACGGCACTGAACGGGTTAAAGAATCGCGTCCGGAAAAGTACAGACTATATACAGATTTTTGGTAAGTTACATTTGCAAACAATAACTTCCCAGTTTATTCTCAAATCTTGAAAATGTTATTAATTTACATTTAACCTATTGCATCTAAGTTAAAATGGAAAAATGAATGCAAATAAATTCCTTTTTTTACTGACTGTCAAATTCGGTGACATGTAAAAACAGTTCCTCAATGTTAGGCTTACTTACAGCTAAGTTTAGCTGTAAAGAGTATTCTGTAATGACAAACAGTAAAAGTTTCGGATTTATAAAATTTGAGAAAGCCCGGCATAGTCAGGTGGTTAGGCCACTCGACTACCCATCTGAGGATCGCGGGTTCGAATCCCCATCACAACAAACACGCTAGCCCTTGGTTTCTGAATTTTGCGCAAAGCTACACGAGGGCTATCTGCGCTAGACGTCCGTAATTTGGCAGTGTAAGACTAGAGGGAAGGCAACTAGTCATCACCATCGACCGTCAACTTTTGGTCTACTTTTTTACCAACGAATAGAAGAATTGTCCATCACATTATAACGCATTCATGGTTGAAAGGGTGAGCATGTTTGGTGTGACGGGTATTCGAACCCGCGACCCTCAGACTATGAGTCGAGTAACTTAAACACTTAGCCCTACCGGGCCGTATCAAATAACGTTGTGTTGACGGGGAACAATCAGATTAGTTGTGGATATGTTTCATAGAATTTTTATGTGAAGAAAATTTCTATAATTATATCAGCTGGAACCACTTAGGGGAATGTCTCTTATGTTTTGTTTATGATTATATGTTATAGTTGTCTAATAAGACACCACAACGTAATCTGGCATGGCCAGATAGATTAGACGCTCGACTCGTAATCTAAGGGTCGCAGGTTCGAATTCCCCGTCACATCACCACACATGTACACCTTATTACGTTAAGGTAAAAGAGTAGTTCAAAAGGTGGGAGTGGATGGCAGTGTAGAATTGTCTCCCTCTAGTCGCACCCTTTTAAATTAGGGACGGTTAACGCGAAACAAACAATCCCACAAGCGTGCGACTCGTAATCCGAGGGTTGCGGGTTTGCGCCCGCGTCGCGCTAAACATGCTCGCCCTCCCAGTTGTGGGGGTGTATAATATGACGATCAATCCCGCTATTCGTTGGTAAAAGAGTAGCCCAAGAGTTCGCGGTGGGTAGTGATGACTAACTGCCTTTCCTTTAGTCTTACACTGCTCAATAAGGGACGGCTAGCGCAGATAGTCCTCATGTAGCTTTGCGAGAAATTTAAAAGCAAATAAACCAACAGTACAATGACGTATTTCATAGACAGCCTAGCTTCCAGAATGAAGAAGGTTTATAGTACAGAAAATATAAAAGACGTCACTCAGCCCTCATTAACAGTAAGTATACAGCACACTTAAGACAACAAGGTTTAAATAGTGAGATTAAACAAGTTTGTTTTTTTAATTTTGCACAAAGCTACTCGAGGGCTATCTGTGCTAGCCGTCCCTAATTTAGCAGCTAGTCATCACCACCCACCGCCAACTCTTGGGCTACTCTTTTACCAACGAATAGTGGGATTGACCGTAACATTATAACGCCCCTACGGCTTGGAGGGCGAGCATGTTTGGCGCGATGCGGGCGCGAACCCGCGACCCTCGAATTACGAGTCGCACGCCTTACGCGCTTGGTCATGCTGGGCCATGAGATTAAACAAAAGGAAAGTTCTAGACACACGGCTATACTTTAATATATCATATGTGTCCACATTTTGTACAGTTAGGCCTAAAATTTCAACCTTGCACATAAATCAGTACAGTAAAAGAAATAAACTTACTCCAGAGTTTTTTTTTTAAGTTTAGCAGCCGAAATTTTGATAAAAAGAAGTAGTAATTAGTGAATAATTGTTTTAATATATCCGTAACTTGGTGCTATATACTTGCTACAAACCGTAACAACGACATGCATCTGTAACACACAGTACATGAACCATTTCAGGCATGATTTGTAGCTTTTATCAATGTAAAGATCTCTTTGTGTTTCACTTGCAAGATATCTAGTTTGGGTTTAGTTGCAACTGTTAGCTCTTTGGTTACCAGTTTATTTACACACATTACTTACGAACAAATCGTGCTGTTTCAAAACATAAATGTTTATTTTCCTTAGTTAAAACATCTCGTAAATTCTTACACACATTATAATTTACACATCCTCCGTAGATGTTCCGTGGGTAATAAAAATAACATTAATGGATATAAGACGAACTGATAACAGTAAGAGTGGATATGGTTCATCTTCATAGTGTTTATCCTTCTTTGTTGTTGTTGTTTTAATTTCAGAAACAGCAAGATTGTATAACCTGACAAGAATACGATTGCTTCTGTTCAAAATAAGCATGTTCGTGACACTATTTATCATAAACATTCAGTATTAACGAGACTTGCAGTTTTACTAAAGAGTGCCGTGAAACTTTATAAGTGTTGGTACACTAAGCCTAAAGAGAAGACGTAGTAGTTAGGGGTCACCTATCCTAGAGTCAAGAGCATAACGTTAATTAATTTAAAATTTAATCGTTTCTGAATTAAGTTGTTTTCTGTTGTATCACCAACGTTTTTAATATAAAAAATATTTGATCAAGGAAAAGTCTTCAATTAATAAATCAACAAATACATTCCAGTTTTGTTGTTTAAATATTTACTTTTATACTTTAGTACATTTTCCAACAACAATATTAGTTCTAGTGACAAACATTGTCACCAGGTGTAACCTGACGGAAAGCTGTAACCCAAAACTTTGTTCTCGTGTTTTATTAATACAATTATTTTCATTTTGCGGTTTCTTTCACCACTACTTTATATGCGATATAATAATAATTTTAGTTTGTGCTTCTGTTTCACAATATAACAACGTACGAGCCATTGATGGAATTATACGTTCGTTGCTAAGCAATATTACATAAAAACCATTGTTGGAACGCACTGGCTTTTTGTATCTTAGAACTCGTTATTCTAACCGATTTTTACCAATAATCATCTTATGAATAGGCAACTAATTCATTTCATAAAGGATCTTGATTGTGATTGGCTCACAAAGGAATTTAATGCCTGGACTGCATTTTTCTACTCCTTTATTGTTTGAGCTTGATTTCACAAAATTTATTTATTATTTATTTCAGTTAGCTTTGAAATGTTTGGTTAGGATACACTATGGAGTGGGAGGGGCAGGTCTTACAAAATCAATATTCATAGGCAATACTCTAATATTTACACACACATTTGTCGGTTTTCTCGGAACTGAATATTCAACTATGGTGTGAATACGAAACCGTATATTTTAATATCACACAATTCATTTTTGTTTTGATGTGTTTTAAATGCTACTTTCTATCTATTAATTTTGCTCAGCTGTGAATCTAACAAAAGTCAATTAATGATACAAACTAAATCTCCTTTTCAGCACTTCAGTCAAATAATCTAAAATGCATTTCCTTACTTGATAACATCCTAAAGTTTATAATTTCTTTCTTTTGGCGAAAATGGACCGTTTTTAATGAGAAATCGTGTGCCGGAATTTATCAATGTAAATCCACAAATTTACCTTTGACTCAGTAGTAGATTAATTCTTTAACTTAAATAGTATACTTATTTATTTATTATTGCAAGTATGGCCCAGCATGGCCAAGCATGTTAAGGTGTGCGACTCGTAATCTGAGGGTCGCGGGTTCGCTCACTACAGGTATCGAAGCCCGGTATTTAGCATTATAGTCCTCAGAAATACCGCTGTGCCACAATAGGTGCTTGTCCGTTTAGACCAAAGCTGCGCAATACATTATTTACGCTATGTAAACCACGAGTATCAAACTCCGAATTTTAATATTATACGCTATGAAACATATCACTCAGCCACCCAATAACCCTTTTTCTTGTTTGTTTGTTTAATTTCGTCAAAGCTACACGAGGGCAATCTGCTCTAGCCTTCCCTAATTTGATAGTGTAAAACAAAGGAGAAGGTAGCTAGCCATCACCACCCACCGCCAATTTCTAAGCTACCGTTTTACCAACGAACAGTGGGATTGACCGAACTTTATAATGCCCCTACAGCTGAAAGGACGAGCATGTTTGGTGTGACGGGGTTTTTCTTGAAGCCTCCAAAATGCTCGTTTACTTGTATTACTTATAATAAGCACGAGAATAAAACTAAAAGCTTATTAATAAAATATTGGCATAAATTTATTCTTTTGCTAAACATTAAAATAATTATTTCCATATTATAATTAATAAAACCTTCCATTAGTTGGATGTAACAAACAGATGCACTTTGCTGTCATTCACACAAATTTATTTCAAAATACGAAAATATGAATGAAATTACAGTAAGGAAACGTACATATGATTTTCACTTTGTACAAACGAATTTCGTTGTACGAAGTGTTTATCGCATAATTTTATCCCTTACAGCGATTTTAACGATTTCTCTTTCCCTTTGTAACCGAGGTTTCATATTACTTATTCGCAATTTTTCCACAGTTTAAAATCAAATTTAAGCTTTTATTTGTAACTGGAAAACAGCTCAGTTTGTTTTATTTAATTCCTGATAGATTGTTAAATGTGTCATTTTTATAAGAATTGCCTGTAAATGTTCACTTCCCTACAGTCATGTTAAAAACTAAATTAATCATACAACGGAAACGCATGCAAAGAATTAGTGCTGTATAATCATATCTTTACCCACATTCAGAGGCCAGGAATGGCCAGACGGTTAAGGTACTCGATTTCTAATACAAGAGTCGCGGAATCGAATTCCGTCACACAAAATTTGCTAACCTTTTTCAATAGTGGGGGCGTTATAACGTCGATCGATTCCATTATTCGTTGGTAAAAGAGTAGCTCAAGTTTAGACGGTGGGAGGTGATGACTAGCTGCCTTTCCTCTCGTCCCACACTGTTAAATTAGGGACAGCTAGTGCAGATAATCCTCGTATAGTTGTGCGCAAAATTCAAAACAAAACCTAAATTTAGTCAAAATGTACCAAGTTCACCAATGTAGTAACTCCGTCTATATAAAAAGTATATAAATAAATGTGACGAATGAAACAGGAGCTAGATATGTGTATACTATTTTTCAAATATTCTTCCAGACGTTACGTTTCTAGTCTTTCTGGATTGTAGAATAAATACAATTGGACATTAGGTACCAGAATTTATACTAATAAATATCTTTTACTGCAAAACAAAGTGTTGAAATGCAAAATAACTTCAATCTGTAAAAGAAAGATAAAAGGTTAAAACCCGTTTTATACAATATTAATATTTCATCATTACACGTCTAAGTACATAACATGTTTGTTTTATAAACAACAAAATGACTTCCTGTTTTTCTGTAGACAAATATATGTACAAATGTTCGGAGCCATCTACTTTTCAAAATAACATGTACAACAAAAGATTTGTTTATTTTGGAATTTCGCGCAAAACTACTCGAGGGCTATCTGTGCTAGTCGTCCCTAATTTAGCAGTGTAAGACTAGAGGGAAGGCAGTTAGTCATCACCACCCACCGCCAACGCTTAAGCTACTCTTTTACTAACGAATAGTGGGATTAACCGTCACATTATAACGCCCCCACGGCTGAAAGGACGAGCATGTTTGGCGCGACCCTCGGATTACGAGTCGCACGTCTTAACACGCTTGGCCATGCCAGGCCCACAACAAAAGAACTAAAAAAAACACATCTTTCGAAACTTAGCACGTTTTAATTAGAAGCAATTATACACGACTATCAATTAACATATATTACACGGTTGTTGAGCTCTAAGGATCCTTGATGATGCGCTACCCGCATGAAATTTAGTCTAAAATTATTTCCAAATATTAAATCCTTAAAGAAAACATCAACACGTGAAGGTCTCGAAGTGTTTATTGAAGCATCACGTAAGCTCAGTTTGACTTTCAACTGTCATCAGGCCACCTGTATAATTGGTAAACATCATGCTATGTCATTAAGATTATCTTTACCTTAAACAATTGTATTATTACTGGATCCCCTTTGTTGGACCCTAAACCTTCATCACACTATACTATTATTGAAACCTCGTCAATTCAGTTAAACCATCAAGTTAGTGTAGAGATAGTTGTAGAATCAACTGAAAGGTAATAAAATCGTATTAGATAATTCAATGCAATGCTTACTCCAATTAACACTTTGGTGTGTATTCATCACACGAACACAACATTGAAAACTCTAAAAGCTTTGTATGTTTTCCTCCACACATAAGCCTTTTCACGAACAAACACACGTACATCTAGGAAAATACTCGAAATAATTATATCACGACGAATAATAAGGTTTACAAGAGCCTTAAAACTGCAGTGCTTCTAAGAAAAGTGCTTTAAAATGCATTTTATTGGTTTTCGACATTTTGGAAACGTGTTTTCCTAGTAGTAGACCAAATAAATATATCCGAAAAACCACGTCATAACGTCTTTTAGTTTCAAGATTAAAAAAGAAAATTCGTTTCCTATTGATTATATGTGCCCTTTAATTACTCTTTATTTTAACATATTTCTTTGTTTTGGTAATTTTCGCCCAAAGCTACACGAGGACTATCTGCGCTAGACGTCCCTAATTTAGCAGTGCAAGATTAGAGGGAAGGCAGCTAGTCATCACCACACACCGCCAACTCTTGAGCTACTCTTTTTGTCAACGAATAGTGGGATTGACCGTTACATTATGATTCCTCCACGGCTGAGAGGGCGAGCATGTTTGGTGTGACGGGATTACGAGTCGAGTGTTTTAACCACCCGACCATGCTAAGCCTTTAAGATGATAGTGAACTTTTAATTACTAGAAACAGAAAATTTTAAAATGCTGGCGCTTGGTCGCTTTCGTTAGCAAAGATTTCTAACTGATCAACGGGTTCGTTTCTGATTACCTAAAAGCTCTGTTACTGTGACTCACACTTAATGTTCTTTGTCACCTCCTAAACAATCTCTACTCATCCTGCTCGTAAATTATTTTTATAGGGATTAAACGGTGAAGCTTAAATCAGTTGAATGTAATACCTTATATGGTTCTTAAATATTACAGAACTTGATAAGTCTGAGCAAGCATTCTTATTTGCATCCTGTGACGAATTACGTCAATATGGTAGCAAAATCTTTAAATCTTATTACACTCCGATCCTTATTTTAAATATCACGACAGAATAACTTTGTAACGAGATTTGTCAAATCTAATTACGGAAAGGCCTTATGTTGGTCAGCTTGTATTCAAGCGTTTGAAATCCTTCGACATAATTAAGTTCTTCCCAAGTAATTTTCCTCTTCAGTGATGGCCAAATCCTCATAATTCAGTCTTCCAGAATGTCAGTTTCTCACAAGCAGATCAATGCGCCATCTGTCGTTAACGATGGGAGTTATTTGTAGTGTTTGTTTTGAATTTTGCGCAAAGCTACTCGAGGGCTATCTGCGCTAGCCGTCCGTAATTTAGCAGTGTAAGACTAAAGAGAAGGCAGCTAGTCATCACCACCCACCGCCAACTCTTATACCGACGAATAGTGGGATTGACCGTACACTATAACGCCACCACGGCTGAAAGGTCGAACATGTTTGGTGCGGGATTCGAACCAATTATGAACTGATAGGTGACAATAAAAGGAGACAATCAACCTACGGTTAACTCTTAGGTTACAATTATCTGAGGGAACAGCAATATTTTACTGTCACTCTTATAACAAGTACACCCACAATTACAAAGATCCAAATTCGTTTTTGTGGCAATGAGACACGAACCGTGCACCTTAACATTAGACCACGCCCACGAGAAGTTGATATCCATTACCTTTCCGTTTACTTCCAATAATTTGACATATAATTTTGCAGTAGTATAACCTCAAAATTGTTATTTGAAATTATAATGTTTTAAATCAAAACGTTATTTACAGCACTGTTTATTGGTTTAATAATGAGCGTGTTTGATTACAGCAAAGCCACATCGGGCTATCTGCTGTGTCCACCAAGCCCGTGATTTTAGCGTTGTAAACCTTAAGACTTTCCTCTGTCCCAGCAAAAGACTGGAACACCAATATCATTATTGTTGAATATGAATAAACAATCCTATAAATAAGGCATCGATTTAAAACAACACAATTTCAAACAAGAATAATAAAGTTATGCTATTGCAAAAATTATACGCCAAATTATTGGAAGTAAACGTAAAGGTATTGGTTATGAATTTCTCGTAGGCGTGGACTAGTGTTAGCGTGCACAGATTTTAAATCCAAAGATTTTCGGTTCGTGTCTTATTGCCACAAAAACGAACCTGGTTTTATACAGCAATAAAACTTTAGTTAAACGGTTTCGTTGTAAACCCGCAGAATTTTAACATAGCCCTTCCTCACTTTGAACTGTGACTGAAAAAAGAACAACCGACAGCTACCGACGTTACAAAATATTTTCGAATTACACTAGCTGTACTGTAATTCATATTAATACCGTTCATATAATTAAGCCTGATATGGCCAGACACTCGACTCGTAATCTGAGGATCGTGGGTTCGAATCCCTGTCACACCAAACATGCTCGCCCTTTTAGCCGTGGGAGCGTTATATTATCTGGTCAAAAAGTAGCCCAAGAGTGGGCGGTGGGTGGTGATGACTAGCTGCCTTCCCTCTAGTCTTACACTGCTCAATTAAGGACGGCTAATGCAGGTCGCTCTCGTGTAATTTTGCGCGAAATTCAAAGACAAACAATTCATATAATTAAATCTTGCCAATTTCTCAGTTATAAACTATATAAAAACACTTAATAAATTATATATATATATATATATACACACACATTAAATTCGTGAAAATAATTAATATTTTTAGCAGATGTGATAGTATCGAATTTGGGGAATCTTATCTGTGGTCCAAAATCATGAAAATAACTATATAACATATACATATATGACAGAATACAATATTGTTTTTCTATTACCATTATAAGATATATAATTTACAATCAACTAATCCATAACTCAATATGTTACCGCGAAATGCTAATATCTACCTTTCTGTAGAGTTAATGCAGACATGAAATATAACTATCACTTGATGGCAGTGTATAATAGTTATTCAAAATGGTACATGCACCCACTAAGATATAGGACACTGATTTAATTGGCCTGTCTAAAAAGTCAAGTTTTTCGAGGAACTACACGCAAGTTACAAAATTAATTAATCGTTTAAGAAAATACTAGAGTAGCACTTATATTGATTTTAATACACTGTTTCAAATCAGTGCCTAAAGTCGATTTTGCAAGGCCTTGTTCGTATATACAATACCCAAAACTGTAGAAAGTAGCAACAAATATTTCAGTATTCTCAATTTGTAAATAAAAATGTATTAAATATTAAATAAAAAGTTTCCAGGTAAGTCTGGAAATAAGAAGAAAAAAGTTTATTTAATAAATAACAGCATATATAATATATATTCTTATATCTTCAAGTTTATTGAATACCAAAGAATAACACGTTCTTTAGGGCTGTCGAAAGCGGCAATACTGATGTAAAGATATCACAAAATGGAGAAAATACACTGCCCTTCAAGTAATTTTTTTCGGTAACGCTTTAAATTGTATACATGTAAATATCTAATACCCCTTAACATCAGGGGATTAAGCCGTACAACTTTTAATGCAGTGGTGCTTAACTGTAAGCTGTAGTAATGTCATTTAGAGCAAAGCATTAATTTTTTCTGTCGATTAGAAGTTTTAAAACCCTAGTGAGCCTGTTTCCTTAGGTGTATAGTTATTCTGTTAACCAATTACGTAAAACGGTTTAAGCATGTGATGCAAGGCTTTCACAACTGCAGTTGGCGAAACACGCCTCATTCAGCGAGGCTTCAGGAAAACTGGGTATTTTTGTTTTTATTTCTTACATATTTGCCAAGTGGAATTTTATAAAGTTGCACACATTAAATAGATAGATATAAATTTCCCTGCAGTTATACGATAAAACGAACGAGATGAGCATTCTTTATACCTTACAAGTTTTGAAACATCTGTTATTGGTTGATGTTAACACTAACAGCAGTACGAAACTAGACTGCCAGAAAATTTAATATGGAACGTAATGATTTTTAACCTTCTGAGACGACTGAACTGTTTACACCCGTTTTCAGCGCGTATTATACAGATAGAAAGTTGTGGTAAAGTTAACTAACCCTTTTTACCACTAAAAACATTATTTTCTCATTTCCTTATAACAATAGTAATTTGCTGCTCTTTTTTTGAATTAAGCACAAAGCTACACAATGGGCTATCTGTGCTCTGCCCACCACGGTTAAACCCGGATTTTAGCGTGCAAGTCCGCAGACATACCGCTGAGCCACTGAAGGGGGGCAGCAGTTTTGTAACTAGCATTGTAATATTAAGATAAACCAAAAATATTTTAACAAATACATAATGTAATTTTGTCTCCACAACAGTTGTAAATAAAATCAGTTTTATTTTTAAAGAAATTATTAAATAAACTTGTATTATGTATTCAAACAAAGGCAAAGTTTAAAAAGACATGAGATTAAAAACTTGTTGTCCAGAAATAGATGTTGGAATTCTCACAATGACATTTAGTAGCTGAATATTAAATAACTTATCCCTGGTTGGTTGGTTTAATCCAACGATCGTCGTTTACAATGTGTCTTAATTATCTGCTATTTCACAACTCTACTCAGAGTAAGTTTCTCAACCCCCAAGGCAGCATGGGTAAGAAGGACTTTCGTCTGATTTTCCTCTACGACTTCAAACTTGGATGAAAAGCTACAGAAACTACTCGGAACATCAATCTGACGTTCAGCCATGGATCTGTTACTAAACCTACAGTTCAGCGTTGGTTCCAAAGGTTTCAACATGGAGATGAAAGTCTTGAAAACCACGAAGGTTGTGGAAGGAAGCCATCTTTAGATTAAAACGCATCAAGGGAAGCAGTTGAGACAAACCCTCGCACAACAGTACGTGAGCTTGCAGTAAAGCTAGGCACAAGCAAATAAAGTATTACTAACCACCTAAGTGCGATTAGAGAGACGAAAAAGTGGGATAAGTGGGTTCCGCACGAGCTGACTAAAGATCAACAAAATCGGTGTTAATGAGACCTGTCAAGGATGACACTCCGAAAATAGAACAAAATACAGTTTTTCATTTTTTCAACCACTTTGACAACTTTTTTGACAAAAAACTTTCAAAACCAGGTAGCTGCAGAACGAGCTTTCAGGTAGTTCACTGACCATGGAAACTGATTTCTACAGCAGGGGCACAAACTGAATCATTACACACTGGCAAAAGTGTCTTGAAACAAATGGTGCTTACTTTGATTGAAGCTTGTTTTACAACACTGGTTTATACTGTTCCAAACTTTGCAGTTCAAAAACATTTATTTCTGGACAACCTAATATTTGTAACCAGGACAAACTTAAATCTTATCATTTGCATTACTCAGTCAGTACTAACAAATTATACAGGGTGCCCCATTAGTCCTTACCCATCCATATATCTTATGTATCCAGTGTATCTGTGTGCTGTCCCTCATTCTCGCTACATAATATGTGAAGCCATGTTCTGTGAAATATTTTCCTCAACATAGCAGGGGTTATTGTTCCAAATGCCATAGTAACAGCTGCCTTCAACTCATCATTAGTATAACATAACATATGGGCGGGTAGGGACTTACGGGCCACCCTGTACATACTAATGATGGAATTACTATCTAAAAACTAAATTTATTTATTTATTTGAAGGATAATCTAATACTTGCACTCCTCGAACATGCTACCCATATTCTAATGTTTACAAGTTGAATTCATGGTTACTGTTCATATTCTTCAATTTCACCCTCAGATTTTAAGGTCACATGTATTTCAAAACCACAATTTAAAAACCAGTTACCAGATTGCCGAAACTTAAATAAATTTACTTTTATTATAAAAATATTTTAAAATACAAAATGCCGTGCACACAAAGTCTGACATATCTCTGAGTGATACCTAATGTAGAATTTATTGGACACTTCTTACTATACACGTAGCTACAGATTACTGAAGCACATTTACTTACAAGTAAACACCCTTATTTCCTCTACATCGCTCGACCGAATACAAAATTTGTGGCTTGAAAGTAAATTTTACAAGAGATTGATTTAACACTAAACAGATAAGCAAACTCTGTATTGTAATTCAGCTCTTGGTAAGAAACAGTATCAGTAAACAAAAATAGGGTTAATAATGAAAACCATATTATATGGTTTATATAATAAACCAATTATATGAAAATCCGATGTTCACTTAACACCAGACAGAGTAGCAGAAGAAACCTCATGTCTTAGAAATGTACAACACCACATAAATCCTTGTTGAATATCAAAACATGTGACAAATATCTCCACATATATATATAACACTAAGTACTTAAATCTATCATAAACTTACGTAAGTTCAAAAACAGTGAAAGAAAAATGTAAACATTTGAATAACAGTTTATTTAAAAAGCTTGTTATTTTAAGTACAGAAGTTTCACTTTTCCTTTTTTACACACACTAGTGTTAATAAGAAATATTTATAAACATTACCTTGTAAAGTTTCAAATATGTTGGCATCTAGATACCTTAGTGCACAATGCAGTATATATACATACATCATTTTATATCGTTTTGGCAAATCAGAAAAAAGAATGAATAAAAATTGTAATATTTTACAACCTTTCTTAAGTATCGTCACACTCAATAAGACAAGCTTGTAAACAATTGAAAAGCTTACTTCCCCACATATCATACATTTACATATTTACAATAACTGTTGGTTTTTACAAGTTATGATCTTATTGCTACATTAAAACATGTCTTTGGAAGGAAATGTAATAAAAATTTGTTGTAGCATTCTACAAAATTTCTAGTAATTTGTGAAATCAGACTTCAGTCACTTTATGTAACACAAACAAATATGTAGTAAATAAAAACTTATAATACATTCATTAAACAGTATAATAATACTAAGCAGACATATAAGAGATGTTTAATCATGAAAAAATAAAACAAGGTATATGAAGAGACCAGATTATACTTAAAATAAATAATTTCAGCTCTCATTATAGTCATAAAACACCAAGTCTATATTTGTCTAATTTTGGAGCAAAACGCTTTGAAACTAAAACGTTATCTGCGGCATGAAATGACATTTCAGACAAAATAAAACAAATATTACTTTTTACCTTGTCGTTTGGTGTCCACTTAAAACGTAGCAATACTGATTGACTTTCAGGTCAATAAATTCAGGATAGAACAGTCGAAAAAAAAAAGAGACATTCTATTGCTCCATGACTGGTTATAAAGTTATAAAAAAAACTAATTCTGAATGGATTTTCCTAACAGTCCAGCCCTCTACTGTGTTAATGCAGTTTCTAGGAGTATGGAGTGAGAAATAAGTGGAAACTGATTGATGCAATGTCTTCACCTTAGCTATAAGAACAGTACAACACTTGCATGAAATATCTTCCAAGAAGACGTAAATTTAAAGAAGGTGTAACAGCCAGCACACCTGAACGTTTTAGTAAATAACAACAATAAACGAGAAAAACCTTTATGTAAAAATATGGTTTGATTTGTCTCAAATACATTTCTTATAACACATTGTCACAATATGACAATGATATTACAACAATTGTTTTATCTCTGTTTTGGAATTAAAGTGAGATTGTGACATTTAACGACTTGGGAAATCAAATATGACTGGGATTCCCAAACTGGTCCAAAATGAAAGAAAGTTATGTGAAGATCATAACCGTAAGTTTGTGACATAAACCTTACAACTAAATAGAGTTTTTGTACAAAAACTTGGTATGTTTCTTGCAATTAAATTCACAATGCTGATAAAGCAACATGTTAGGAAATACAGAAAAACTGTAATACAACTTGAAGGAACACAATACCATTTTATAAAAAACAAACAAGCCTGAGGAGGATGTACATGTTAAAATTACTAGAAAAAGTAAACTTTAAAGGTTTTTGTAAACAAAATCTGAAGGTTTAAACATAACAATGTTTCATATCACTGGATGTCATTTCTGTCTAGCAGGCTTTTTTCTCTTCTTAAAAAAACAGCAACACCTATAAAAATGAATAATTCAAACACCTCATGACAACTGTTACAAATATAACATGCTCAACATTAAAAATAACACAACTGTTAACATTTTCTTTCTTTTATATTTTTTTGAAACAATTATAAACAAGTAATAATGTACAAAAATTTAAGCAGGCTGAACTCAATAAAATTCTGTGTTGTACTTCTCAGTTTTCTTAAGATATAAAAATATTGTACAACAGAAATATTTTATCAGTGATGTCGAGAAACCCACTTGTTGAGAATTTTATATGCAAAAACGGCTCGTTTGGGTTAAGAAAATATTTTAACTAGAAGCTTCTATTTAACGAGCCGTTTTTGCATATAGAAATATTTTATGTCCTAATGTCTATAGTTTCAAACAGAAATAATATTTCATGCCCTAATGTCTGTAGTTTTAAACAGAAATATTTCATGCCCCAATGTGTATAGTTTTAAACAGAAATATTTCAAGCCCTAATATGTGTAGTTTTAAACAGAAATATTTCGTGCCCCAATGTGTATAGTTTTAAACAGAAATATTTCGTGCCCTAATGTCTGTAGTTTTAAACAGAAATATTTCATGCCCCAATGTGTATAGTTTTAAACAGAAATATTTCAAGCCCTAATATGTGTAGTTTTAAACAGAAATATTTCGTGCCCCAATGTGTGTAGTTTTAAACAAATATTTTGTGCCCCAATGTGTATAGTTTTGTTTCAAAAATCATATCAGCATTGCCACTTTTTATAAACTGTCATGCAGTGTTCACCTTCACTCTTTAAAAACTTTGTGTTTCATCCAGATCTAAAAAGACACTACAGTAAGACAATTTGCTTTCACTTTCATACTTATGTATGTGTCTAACTAATAAAAAAATATTTATTCAAGTTAGATCTATGTTACATTTAAAAGCAGAAACTATACCAGCTAGATGTAGTAAGTAATCAAAAATGTAGAAATTCACAATACATTTCACAGTTATGAGAAAATTATTTGAAAAAAAACAAAAAATTGCAATTTTATGATTACGGAAAATTCAAAACCTACTTTGCTTCAGAAACAACCTCCACTTCTGTGGGTCCTGTAATAGGTGTATTAGAGTATCCAATAGTTGGGTCATCATTACCTAGTTCTCCATTAGTGGAACTTACAACCTGTATTGACCCATGACGATCAGCAAGGGTTAAATGTCCAGTTAGAAAGTTTCTACCAGTCTGTCTTCTATGTTCATTCCATACAGTCCTCTGGTGTAATCCCTGAGTATAAAAATCTAATATTCAGTACAGATTTGCTTTCTTGTTTGTTTGTTTCAGAAAATTAAGCATCTATACAACAATATTTTATTTCCTCCTCCAAATAGAATCCATGACTTTGAACTTATAGACTAGAGTAGAGACAACTAATCAACAACGCTCACTCCAGCTCCTATTCTCTGATTGAACAGTGGAATTTTACTGTTTTTAAAGCAATGGATTATGAACCAGGAATCCTTAGATTCACACTTTTGGCTTAGACAAAACGTACCAGTTAAATAAATACTGGTATAATATTTCACAAGTAATAAACCATCAGTTATAAACTTAATATTCATGAGAAAAACTAAAAGTCGAACTATTGAAAATGTAAAAAAATAGTAAATTTCAAAACTCAAAAGATTTAAAACTATTCACCCTTTATCTCTACTAACATGAAATATCCCACATTGTTTTCTAAAGTACATTCTGTATTTACTCAATCACATTTCTGTCACATCTACCAACAAAAACTTCTTTATCCTTAACATTTCTCTAATAAAACCAGCAGTTATTTTTCACTTATGTCAAACTCAAACTCTGGTCAAGTGTCAAAAAATATACACAAGTCCTTCTGCACATTTGCACTATAACTTTTAATACAGCATTTTTGTCCTCACAAAATTTGGTAGACCTTTAGTAAAGATTACGAGTATTTCGTATACAACCGCCATATTTTTAATAAAGATTTGTTTGTGAAAATAGTCTTTCGTTAATATGCTTAGAGCAAAGTGATCTCGTGTTACGATTAAGAAAATCATTATTGTCCAGAAAATCTCAAATATTAATTGTGTAATCTGTAGAACCTCCTAAATACATTTCAAATGTATGGTTTTAGTAAGACTTCATATTTTGTTATTTTCTATAACAAAGTGAGATCTGTCATTTGACCAACCTTGTAACCATCAAAAAATTAGGAAATATAAATTGTGCTTTTGTGTGCTAGAATAACTACATATTATAACACAATTGTTCAGTCTAAGTACCTTAAGTCTAATAACATCAATTATTTACATATATATTATTTTTAGTATACTGATTTTCAAGCCATATTCACCTAACATTATGACTCCCACTGATGCAGACCATGTGCAGTCATGTTATGTATCCAGTAATAACCTTTAGTCTTCCCTGTCTTGGCTGTGTTTTAGCAGACTATTATTTTCTAACATAATCACATTCTAATTATCGTGCATTATTTATATGTATACAATTATTATTTATAAATAAATGATCTTATTTTTCTTTAAAATACAGAATAATAAATCAAGAAGTAATGCAAATAATTATCTTTTCTCACTATGACCTTTAAACTTGGTTGCTACTGGACATAGGTTGCAAAGCCTTTTAAAATTTCACATGCAGAAGATATCAAACAATTTTTTTAGGTTTTATATTTACAGCTGAATAACCAAAAGGTAACAAATAATTATACTGATACCACAGAATTCTGGCTGTAGTTTATTAAACTTAGTAATTAAGCTGTATTTATATTTTTAAAATAATATCAAATTTTGAGAAGATTAAAGGTACAACCTACCTTCTTAAAATCTCCTTGGTACAAAAGAATGTGGTATCCTTTTCAAAGATTAAAGTGGCTGAGAAAACCATTCTGGGAACCAGGAGCATAGATCCTGGGGAGGATAAGGGATATACATCTCCCCTTCATTTTAGGTGGGGGTATGGTGCACACAATCATCCCCCTATAGTGTGATCTGTTGAATTATTTTATTGCGTTACAGGCCAACAAATTGTGTGTTCTTGTGATTCTCATGTTCTTACTAATGTTATACATAATTAGGCCTAGATGTAAGCATTTTCAGTAGCCAAAATGTACATCTTTAACATAGGCATACTTCTAAGCTTTTTGATCTAAGCAATAGTTCGTAAGTATCAGTCACTAGGCCTAAGTATTGTGGTAACAAGATTACTCTCTGACTGCATGTATACAGCTTTCAGGTTCAGGTAATCAGAGACAACCAATTTGCAAATTGAACAGTCCACAATAGTGGTTGCAAAAATCATCCCCCCTATCGGGTGTCAAAAATCTACGCCCCTGTTGGGAACATTCTAAGTTGTCAATTGGTTATTTACATGCCATATATTGTAGTAAGAGTATACAAGGGACCATTTCAAAAAATGAAAACAGTTGAATGTGGCTACTACGTTTGATTCAGCAAAATTAAAAGACGTGAGATTCTTAATTTATATTCTAGCTTGTCAATATTAGTAATTTGAGTTCCTAATTTGTACAAAACTAGAGATTTAGTATTTTGACATCACAAACATCTAATTTTAAACAGTGCTGCATTCAACATACCATGTGATTCACTAAAATCTATATTTAGATGTAATCTTTTCATATTTACTTTTAAATTAATAAATTAACTCACATATAATACTAAATTTTATGTCCAAGCTATTTCAACAAGCCATGCATGAACTAAACATCCATCAAGTTTCATCCAGTGCATACCATCTTGAGTCACAAGGTGTCCTTGATCGTTTCCACCAAATTACTGCCACGAGCACTCAAAGGACTGGGATGAGGGTGTTCCCTTGTTATTGTTTACAGTTCGTGAGGTTGTTCAAGAATCTACTGGATTTAACCCTTTTGAGTTGGTTTGAAAAAAAAAAGTTTTCACAAGTTCAAAGTTTTTTTGTTTGCTTTTAAGGGGGAGAGTGTTATGTATAAAGCGTTATGTATATACGTTATTATTCATGTAGAAATTTTTAGAATTAGATAGATCGATCATTTGTAATGGCCTGGTGTCTGTACGAGACAAATCTCTAGATTACTCTGGAATGCTGGGAAGTTACGCGATTGTTCGAGAAGAGTAGGCCTACTAGTATATAAACAGACGGTGATAAGAAAGAAGTCAGTCATTAGTTTTTATTCGATTTAAAAGAGTCAGTCATTCGTATTCATTTGATTCAAGAGATTTTTCGTTTGAGAAATTTTCAAAGTTTGCTGTATGTTTATTCAACTTGGATTTGTGACTGGAGTTAGATCTACAAAAGCTGTGATTTTATTTCATCAATCTTTACGATTCATTCGAATTACTAGTTATACTGAAGGTCAACATGTATAGGACTGTTTGAGGGAGAACGGGAAAATTTGGAGAACGACAAATTCGAGACATTCAGCGAAAACATCGTAAAAAGAACTTAGTCAAATTTATTGAACTGTGAATTGTTTCTGGACATCTCCATTCAAGCTTCGGAATTTCTTCGTGGGACCAAATTCACACCCTAGACTGGAATTTTGGATTTCTGATTTAGACTTTTGGACTTTCATTCTGAATCATTATAATGGACACAGGCCAGTACCATTTTTTATTGTAATTAATTTTAAACTGAATATCTGTCATTGTTATTATATAATTTATGTTATATCAGTTACATATTTAATAGTTTATTGTAATAAATTATATAAACTGTTATCTGTGTATTCTGTTGCGTTCAGTCCACATACATAAAAAATGTAACAACATACATGACGTGTTGTCTTTTTGTCACAAAACTCTGCAACTTACCTTTGTATTGGAAGTGATGTGTCTTTCTCTGCCGGGTGAAACTATAACTTCTTGAGCACTAGTTATGGAACCCACTGGAGTTGTCTATAAAAGCAAAAGGTTTCTTACATATCTTTTAACTACCGTTTTAAATAGGTCCAAGAATTGTAAAAGAATTTCCAAACAAAAATTGATTTTTATCTCGGTGAACTTGCTTTAGAAACATTTAATCTTTGTTAACCCAAAAAATAGCAAATCACATACTTACTATTAATACTTTTGTGACCAGTATTCCCAAGAACCAAAAACACCTAACAAAATATCAAACATTTTACACTGGATCCCCGTTATAAGTTTGTTTGATTTTGAATTTCGCGCAATGCTACTTGAAGGTTATCTGCACAAGCCATCCCTAATTTTGCAGTGTAAGACTAGAGGGCAGGCAGCTAGTCATCATCACCCACCGAGATCTTTTGAACTACTCTTTTACTGATGAATAGTGGGATTGACCATCACATTATAATGCCCTCATGGCTGAAAGGGCGAGCATGTTTGGCTCGACCGGGATTCAAACCTGCGACCCTCGGATTATGAGTCAAACCCCTTAACACGCTTGGCTATGCCGGGCCTCCGTTATAAGTTGCACTGCATTTACCATTTACTACCCACATATCAACATGTTTTGCTTCATCCAACATCACTGAGTACTTTACCAAATGTAGTGTTTATCAAACACAACTAATATTTTTGAAACAATGTCACCTTTTCATGATGGTTTTAGTGAGTTACATTCAAGATTTAATTACACTACTTCTAGTTCATATCACTAAATATAAGATAAATTTGTAGCTTGTAATCCATATTTTGATACAAGTTTTAAGATCTTAATTTTCAAGGCAATATTTAAAAAATCCTGAATTTTTTTCCAGTGTGAGATGCAAGAAATTCCTTCTTTAATTCATCCAATAAGTACAAAATTTAGTGTAAAATCATCATTACTCCTGACATAGCCTTCATTCACTCACACTGCAGAAGCCTTACAACCATTACAGTACCCCATGAGTATTAAATATAACTTACTTAATCCTTTAATGTTCTAGCATGCACGTTTTCAAAAGCACACTGTACTTATAAAAGCCACATTACCCCATTTAAAAAAGTTCAAGAGTGGACTAAAATTTTCAGGAATTCACCCCCCCCTCCATAGAATAATACATGTGAAAATTGTGTTGCTTAATGTCACTTCAGATATATGTCCCACTTTCCAGGAACCTGTGCTGTACACCTAACTGAAAAAGATTTCTAAAAACAATACATCATTTGAATTGATGTAACAAATACATATCACTCCCATCAAATATTCCTACAGGATTCAAGATACAAATAGCAAACATAATACTCACACCTCTATGGTAAGCAAGGGTTTAACAAACCTAATTTATCTACAAGTAATAATACATGACTTTGTATCACAAAATGTCTGGTATGGGTATTTAACCTTCTATGTTAACCTGAATATAACCTAAGGAGGTTGAACCCTTGTTCTCTACTTTATTTTAACAAAAGTTTTAACACCCACTCCAGACATCTTGAGACACATTTTTACTTCAAGTGGGTTTCTCGTCATCACAGAATACACCATTTGCATGTATTACAATAATTTTCCAAGGTTTAATTATGACATGAAATTAATTAATTAATTAAATGAGATTACTAATACTAATGAAAATACAACTACTGAAGTAATGTGCTAAATCTCAAAATATATCTCAAAATAGCTGGTATGAGTATTAACATTTATTGATAATCAGAGAACAATGTTTCGACCTTCCTAGGTTATCAAAGAGAGAGTTTGCAATTGACTGTTGTCTGGCACATCTCAAGGATGACAGTGTAAATGAGTACAGGATTTTAGGGGCCGTTAGAGTTGGATGTTAGGTTATTAATTAGTATAGGTATAAAGATATTATTTTATATTGATTTAACTTTGGTTTTAGTTCTTTTTTATGAACTTGTAGAGTACAGAGGTGTGTATTAATTGGGTTATATGTATGTAAACTTCACGGAATGTTTAATTAAGCTGAAGATTAGCTGAGTATAATACTTTAAAAAGCATCACATAATGCAGTATAGAGAAATTGCATCAATTCAGTAAAACAGAGTGTGTTATTTGTGCTTGTTGTGTATCATAATCCCTCAAATTTAACAAAATGTGTAAATTTGTCAATTATTTTGTTTTGACATCAGACAACATAATATGTCCAATACGATCTGCATGAGTCACAAATTAAGTATTAGAATTCGCCTGTTAATGGAGATTAATGGTTTATTATACTACTGACATAATACATCCACACATACACACATTGAAGGAGCTTTAATTCAAGTTTTCTTGCAGCAAACATAACAGAAAATTTAACAATAACGTAACCTGTAAAGGTTTTATATTGTGTAGAAAACTAATTTTTGTTTAAATATTATATAATATTTCTAAGAAAGACATAACAGACATTAAATACATATATATTCTATCCAAACATGTTTCATTTTATTATAAATACCTTCAATTTTTCTGCTTGCTTCTCCAATATGTAAGTTGAGGCAGTTGTTACATTGTATTTTATAAATTATGTTGGTGTGGTGTTTGTCAGTGTAGTTTTGCACCTGGTTTGTTAATACATTTGGTGTTTACTGGAATGTTGTGCTTTATTATAAGAATTTTCCAAATGTTGGTTATTTTTTAGCTGATGTTGGGAACATATGGTATGCAACAATATAAGGTTCTGTAGTTTGTTGTATCCTGGGATTTATTGTTGTTTGTTTGTTGTTGGTGTGGGTGTGTGCATATAATTTTTTCCATAGTTTTTAAGGAAATTTGTTGATGTTGATGAAGTGTTGTTTTATTTTGTTGATTTCATTGTTAATTTTATCAGGTGAACATAGTTTTATGATTGTGTTTATTTGGTTTCTTAATATGTTGAGTGTTTGTTTTATTTCATGTACCAGGAATGTATAATCCAGTATGGGTGATTTTTATGTGGATTTCTGTTTTGAATTGTGTATCAGTTCTAGCGATCTTGAGAAATGCTATTTGATTAGTTTTTTTCCTATTCACAGATGAACTTAATGTTGGGGTGTATCGAGTTGGTGTGGTTAAAAAAAAGCTAAGTGTGTGTTCTGTGGATGTGAATCCAGCAACTGTACCATCAACATTCCTGTACCAGAATAGTAGTGGGCATAAGGATGAATTTATTGCTAGTGATTCAATCTGTCACAAAAATGTTGGCTAGAACTGGTGATATGGGATTGCCCATACTTAGGCCATTTATATGAAGGTAGTTTTGGTGGAAGTTAATTCTATAAGGGTTGAAAATTGGTTGCTTGGGATGTGTATCAATGGATTGGGGTCTTGGATATAAAATTCTAAAGCGATCTTGCAGCTTCAGTGATTGAGATTTCTGTGAAGGGAGAGATTATATCAAAACTGACAATTAAGGCTTTATGATTTAGTTGATTAAGAATACATTTAAAATTAAGTTTTTGAAAAAAAAACCCAGCAGATGTTACATATTTAGAAAATGTTCACGCTATATATTTACCAAGGTTGCAGTTAAATAATTCATAGGTCAACAATATGGGTCATGTTGAAAATCGGATTTGTGAGGTCTGGAGGTACTGTATAGTCATGGTGTGCAAAATCAGTCTTTCATAGGTAAGCAGCAAGGCTATCTGCACCAGACATCCAGTAAAAATGTAAAAATAAAGTAAATGTAGTAAATGACATGAATGGAAATGAAGGTAAAACAAATAGTATAAAACCAATGTTGACACCTAGTCTACAATGTTAAGATAGAAGGCAGGGTATAAGAAGTTGTAAGGTATTTACTCTAGCAAAAAGGTATAATCATAACCTGCCAGGAAGACTAATAGGCAGATTCAAGACCCACCGTCAGTCACGTGAAGTTGGTCTTTCCAGTCCTGGTTCCTGGTTATGTGTCATAGCAGCTGTTATCAAAATGTAAAAGAATAGAAGTTTTAAAAGACTCATAGCAAAATCGTAATAATGAGTAGCAAAATGTCCAGTAAAAAGATAAAAGTCAAGTAAATAGAGTAAAATTTGTAAAAGAAATTGAAGATAAAAGCAAAACAGCAATTAAAACAGAAAATGGCGCAAAAACCAATGTTGACATCCAGTCAACAAAGTTGTAAAGGACTACCTGTAGCAGAATGGTAATGATCATAACCCACCAGGAAGACTAACAGGTAAGTATAAAAACCACCGTCAGTCACCTGAAGTTGGTCTTTCCAGTCCTGATTCCGGGTTATGAGTCAATATGGCCAGTACTAAAAAGTAAAGTAGTAAAAGTGTGAAATGATATGCAGCAAAAGTATAATAACAACTTGCCAGACAACTAACGAGTAGTTCAAACAGTAGCGTTAGTCACCTGAAGTTGGCCTTTCCAGTCCTAGTGTCGAGTTATTTAATGTTCTGGCCATTGTCCAATGTCAAATTGAATGAGAGAGAGATTAAAACTGTTAAAAAGGAACCACAATTAAAAAGGTGTAATGAATAAATATGCAACACTTAAATGAGATTAAAAAGATTAAGAGCCATTAAAAAATTAAAAATGTTATCAAGGTAGACAGAGTCACCATCAGCAATAACACTGTCCAATGTTACAAATTGACCCTGGGAAAAAATATGTTTAAAATATTGCCGTCGTTGAGAATTGTAACGATGGCAAGAAAGTAAAAAGTGGCTGATAGTGATTTGAGTGTTACACAAACTACACATTGGTGCATCAGTTCCAGATGAAAGAAAATGATGAGTTAAGAAACTGTGACCAATGCGTAGCCTAGTGAGAACAACTTCCTCCTTCCGAACTTTATGGAAGTTAGATGGCCAAAGTCCAATACATGATTTGAAAAAGTTTGTTGTTGCGTTTCTCACTCCAAGTGGACTGCCAGCTGGCACGGAGCCGAGCCTTGAAGACAACACCATAATCCATGTATGGAATAGGCATAGGGGTGATGGTGCTGGAGCAGACAAATTTAGCTGCCATGTCTGCAAGCTCGTTCCCACGAATACCAACGAGTATAATATTTTAATAAACATGGGTAGATGGCCATGTAACCCATATGTATGGAGGTCTCACAAAACGCCATACCTCAATGTTGTGTCATAAGCCTTCTCAATGTCAAAGAATATTGATACAAGATGTTGGCAGTTGAGAAAGGCTTCTCTGATAGATGTTTCAAGAGGAATTAGGTGGTCTGTGGTGGAGTGCTGTCGACGGAACCCACACTGGGTGGGCGAGAGGAGGTTGTTGGATTCAAGGAACCAAACAAGACGAGCATTAACCATCCTTTCTAAGGTCTTACAGAGACAGCTCGTCAAAGCAATTGGACGGTAGTTTGAAGGAATCTTGGGATCTTTCCCTGGCTTAGAGAAAGGTAAAATAATAGCCTGGCACCAGGCATCAGGAAAAACATTCTCCTGCCAGATCCGATTGAAGACAATCAGAAGGACATCAAGAGAAGCAGGAGATAGATGGTGCAGCATATCATAATGAATATCATCAGGTCCAACAGACGTACTGGCAGACCGATGAAGGGCCATTTTTAGTTCCACCAGAGTATAGGGACAATTATAGTCAAAGAAACAGTCAGTTTGAAAGGAAAGAGGTGATCGCTCTGCCCGAGTCTTGATGGCCAGGAACAAGCAGAAGTTCTAGATACCCGGCAAAAGCTTTCACCTAGAGTGTCAGCGATGCTCCAGACATCAGTCACCTCCTGACCATCAGAGAGTAAGATCGAGAGGGGTACAGAATTGTAGTGCCCATTAACCTTTTGAATCCTGTCCCATATGATCTTGGAACTGGTGGTAGAAGATATGCTCGTTGTGAACTTAATCCAAGATTCCTTCTGGCTTTGACGTCTTACCCACCTAGCATGTGCATGGGCCCATTGGAAAGCAACGTGGTTTGAAAGTTTGGGATATCTACGAAAAGTATCCCAGGCCCATTTTTGAGCCTTCCGTGCGAAGTGGCAAGCTGGATTCCACCACAGAGGAGGATATTGTGAAAAACCTGTCGAGGTTTTAGGAATACACTGAGCAGCTGCTTGTATATTACAGTCACTTACCGCTGCTACACAGTCATTTATTGATGGCTGATTTACAATGGCAGGATCAAGTTCTGCGAAAGCAGTGAAAGTGGACCAGTCTGCCTGATTTAACTTCCACCAGGGCACACAGGTAGGGTGGCATCAACCACAGCCAGTCTCTCTCAAAAGGATCAGAAAATGATCACTGCCTAGTGGATTACTGTCAACCCTCCATGAAAAATGGGAGAATAATGAAGGGGAGCAAACTGAGAGATCTATACCGGTAAAGGACTGACTAGGTGCATGAAAGTAAGTGGAACAACCAGTATTGAAAAGAGAAAGATTGTGATCAGAAAGCATCCGCTCTACAGATCGACCACTCCCATCAATAATAGCACTTCCCAAGAGAGGATGATGTCCATTAAAATCCCCCAGGATTAAAAATGGAGATGGCAACTGTTCAACGAGAGCATCAAGATCTGATTGATCATATGTCTCTCCAGGGGACAGGTACAGAGAACAAACAGTGATGGTATGACTCAAGGAAACACGGATGGCTATGGCCTCCAAGGGTATGTTGAGTGACAAAGACAGGGTTGGCACATACTGATCAACCAACAGTGCCACCCCTCCATGTACTCAACCATCACACAACCTGTCATTTCTGTACAGAGAAAACTGCCAAATGGAGACTGTATCAGCAGATTTGAGAAATGTTTTTTTTTAAAGAAAGAAGAAAGACAAACAGGATGGTAGGAAGCAATCAGCATTTTGACATCATCCAGATTAGAACGCAAACCTTGACAGTTCCATTGCATCAAGGTAGCCATTTTTAAGAACGGGTAGGTGAAGTAGCTGGAAAACCCTTCGGTTTACGACCACGTCTTTTTTCTTTACTATCTTTAGTCGGAGAAGGTCTATCAACCTCCATGGATCCTGCTCTGGGTCGAGTGGGCAGGTGTTTGTGATTGGAAGGGGAATCCAGTGACTGAGGACATGAACGAATAATTGTTTTGTCTCTTGTGGTGGGAGAAAAAGATGAATCAGAAGAAATGCCTGTATTTGAAACTGAATTACATGGATTTTGAGGTTTGTTGGAAGGTATGGAAAACGATTCATCAACCTTTTTATCCACGGACGTCAAAAAATTTTGAAAACGATTCTCTTGGAGGCACAGAGAGATCTGTCTGCACTCCCACTGTAGTTGTGGAATGAAGTGCAGCAGCATATGTCTGAGATGGAGTTGTGGACAGCAATTTCCGAGCCTTAGGATAATTAATGTTATGTATCATTTTCAAATGCTGCACCTCTTTTTCCTCCAACTATTTTGGGCAAGAATGAAAGTAAGAGGGGTGAGAACCATTGCAGTTAATGCAATGTGGGTTCACGTCACAGTCATAGGCATCGTGGTCCTTGCCTCCATAATGAGCACATTATGAGCACAGGGAACCACGACAAGATGTCTTTGAGTGGCCAAATCTCTGACATTGAAAACATCAAAGAGGGTTTGGAATGTAGGCCGAACCCTGCAAATGAGATAACCTCTCTTGATGGTGGCAGGTGCACGTGAAGTAAAAGTTAAAACAAGGGTATTTGTTGGGCAGTGTAACTCCATCTTTGCGAATGGAAATGCGCCTCACTGCAGAAACTCCTTGAGTGGAGAGACCAGCGAGAATCTCTGACTCGGGAACGTTCTTCAAATCCCTTTCAACAATAACTCCTTGTGAAGAATTCAAAGTAACATGAGGTGTAACCTCAATAGGTATATCCCCAATTGCCTTTGAATTCAAGAGGAGTTCACTGTGTTGGGATGTGGATGTTTCAACCAATATGTCACCAGATCGAAGCTTCTTTACTGATTTTGGAGAGCCAGCAAGTCCCTCTAGTCCCTTCTGAATAAAAAATAGGGGACATTTGCCCTAAAGGCTTTTCTGAAAAAGAATGTAATATAAGAAAATGAGGTATGTGTGTTACACAAGTTGAAGATTGCTGTTCAGAGTCTTCAAGACGTGGTCATTTACCCATTGACTGTTTTTTTACAATTTTATTTAAATTTTTTGGAGGATCCATAGGAAAAAGGAAAAATTTTGGTACCCACTGACCCCACCCACCATGGAGCCCTACAAGGGGACGCACTACAAAGTCATGCAAGGACAATGCAGCAACGCCAGGGTTTCGTGAGCACGATACCCAAACACCAGCATCAGGCACAATGTCCACAACACCCATTGAGAACTTCCAACACTGGTACTTGGTTGACTCTAGCCCAAGTGGACCAGCCGACTGACCCAAGGCGGGCCACCCAAAGGCTGCCCGTTTACAGGAATTTGAGTCCAAAGTGGTGTGTTTGGGTTGGACCCTTCAACCACTAGGATCCTCTCTTCCCCTTCATGGATTGCTACGCACAACAAACATGTGGGTGAATGTTTAGATCCCAGAGAAGGTAATCAGACAGAACAGAACCTTCCCTGGGAGGTCCCCTCACCACGTACAGGAATCCACACCAAGGGGTTTCATAGGTAAGAATAAAGGTTTTCTGATAGTGTTTTTTTCATTTGTGGTAGTATTTATTTAATTGGTTTTCATGTGTTTATCAGATTAAATTCGTTTGTATCTGATGAGATGTTGTTCATTTTTCATTTGTATTCATTACAACTATAGCATTGTCTTTACCTGCTTTTAGAATTTTGATGTTGTTGTCTTGTTTTAGGTTGTTTACAGAATTAATATCTTTTCATGCAAAGTTGTTTTTTAAGCTTTTTTTTCTGTGAACTTATTTTGATGGTTTTGTATGAAAATTCTTTGAAGAAGATGTTTAAAATACTGTTTTGAGGTGTTTCAGGGAAGCAGATGTTTTCAGTTCTACCTGGAAAGATGGGTTGTTGGTTGTCAGTGGAATTGTTGTCGATGTTCTTTCTGGTAGTTGTTTTCCATTGTTTTGCTAGTGTTTTCAGTTTCCGCAGAGTGGATAACCAGTTTTCTAGCTAGGTCTTCCAGACGGACTTACATTTTGATGGATAGAATATTTCTAGGTGTTACAGTAAAGTCGAGTCCTTTCTTGAGCAGATGTATTTCTTCATTGCTTAATTTTCAGTCGGATCTGTTAATTACAAGGTTTGTTGTTGGTGGTTCATCATGTTGGCATCTCTTCTGTTGTTGACACCTTATCTAGTTTCTTGTTAGTGGTTCATTATGTTGGCTTCTTTTCTGTTGTTGACACCTTATCTAGTTTCTTGTTGGTGGTTCATCATGTTGGCATCTCTTCTGTTGTTGACACCTTATCTAGTTTCTTGTTGGTGGTTCATCATGTTGGCATCTCTTCTGTTGTTGACACCTTATCTAGTTTCTTGTTAGTGGTTCATTATGTTGGCTTCTTTTCTGTTGTTGACACCTTATCTAGTTTCTTGTTATGACAGACCTTCCTTTCCTTGTTGTTCTCACTACCGATTTGATAGATGTTGCATTGTACGAGTTCATAAATGTCTGGTTGAATGTAGCAGTCCAGTTGGTAGTCTGGATTCATTTTTTTTGTTTCTGCAGGTCATTTAGTTCTTTATATTTCAAGTTTAACATGGCATTTAGTAGTTTCTTCGTGTAAATTATGGATTATGTTTGCACACTGGTTCAAATTCTTTGATAGTTTTATCTTCACAAAATTAGTTTTTCCTTTCTTTACTGTTGGATGAAATAAACATCACTTCTTCTACTGATGATTTTTTTTATTTAAGTTTCTGAATTTATTTAGGATTGCATGAGAGTGTATACGAATAACAATGGTGTAATGTAGGTAAGTTCGGGTTTAATGGAGTTTAGACAGATAGCACAGTGAACAAAGAAACACAAAAGACTTAAAACTTCTCACATATCAAACTGAAGCACAACAAATTTTGTTGATCACACAATTCCCTCTATTGACACAGAGAACTTTTCATCACAAACTTTCGTCAAGAAGGTCATTTAGAAAACATTACAGAATGCATTATACTGCCTGTGATAACTGCATAATCAGCTTTTACATCAGTTTAAATGCAATTCCCAGAAAAGGTGATTTTTTTTTACAGACAAATGAACTGAAACTATAAAATTTAATATAGTTTTGCTGAATAACAAAACTTATAACTGTTACTTGAAGATTCATGTTAAAAACTATTTCTCAACTATTCGTTGTTATAGAACATTCCTATGAATATCAGTCCTATGGAAACCTTTACTGTAAATATAATTAATTGCTGAAACACTATAATTATGCTCCTTAATTTCATAAAAAATAAAAACAATTGTAATGGAAAATATTTTTTTATTTAATAAACAGTGGGTAAATAACCTTATTCATTAATTATTGTAGTGCTTAATTGTTATGAAACAAAATTACACCGCACAAATTGCTCATTTAAAATTAAAATTAACAATGGCTGCTTCAAAGTATTGAAAGAGCAAAACTAAAGCTTATCGTACTTATAAAGCAACATCAATTACTAAGTACATGTTTATGGAGTAAATCAGAATTGTGCTTGTTTATATTTTTTTTCCCTACTTAGTATGTTGGTATTTTCTATAGTTATGTTGTGTTGATTTGACTTGCAGTGTTCAGAAATGTGAGGCGTTTTGTTTTGTTTTTTGCTCTTTAAATCTAAATTCTGTTTTTCTGCTTATTTCTCCAATATAGAAGTCGAGGCAGTTATCACATTGCATTTTATAAATAATGTTGGTGTGGTGTTTGTCAGTGTAGTTCTTACATAGTATGGACTTTAGTTTTATACCAATTTTTTGAATACATTTATTAGTCTTCACTGGAATGTTATGTTTTGCTTCAAGTTTTTTCAAATGTTGGTTATATTTTCACTAATATTGGAAATACACATACCAGCTATCTTTAAAATATATTTTAAAGTAACTCAGCTTTTGTAGTTCTGATTTTGTTTTAATAATTTTTCCAGCGTCAAAACTTTGTGTTACTCTAGTTACTTAGGTTCCATATATATAATCGTTCTTACTTATTGTTACAAAGTGAAAATGTTTTTTTATATAATTGCATTATAAACAAACTGATCATATGCAAAAATATAAATATTAAATATATTTTAAATAATACAGATTACTCTAAATTTTTAAGTGTATTGTAATAATTCTAAACAAACTTGCATAGACTACATAACCACCTTCCTGTTATTCAGGCTAGTTTGCAAAACACTAAGAAAGTGCAGACAGAATACTTACTAACTGTTTTCCACACCAATCAAATTCTGTATCCAGATATCCATTTTTATCAAAAAGATCCTGGAACAATTTTCTTAGATAGTCATAATCTGGAGTCTCAAAAAAGTCCAGCCTTCTCACATACTTTAGATATGTGGACATTTCCTCTGGTGAAAGATAATTACTGTTCCTTAGATAAAGGCATAATTAAAAATACTAAGATAATTATTAAGAATTCAAAATGCAAAACATATTTTTAAAAAATAGCTTTAATGTTTTTCCATTTTATAACATCTTGTTCCTGCAAAAAATTAATCAATACTTTCCTTTGTAGTACCAAACAAATTCTTTTAGTTCCCAAGCCAAACAGGTGTTTCACAAAAATAAATGAATCTAACTTATCAGTGTGAAACACAAGACTATGCAAAAATAATACCGAGAGATTTTCAGTACACATATATTTTTCATCAGTAAAGAAACCAATTTGTAAATGCATTTCAAAGATTTAAACAGTTTTAACACGTAATTTATCTATTTGCTCAGATAATGACAGAATGAATTTAAAAAGTGCTCTGTTTTGTTTGTTCTGAAGTTTGCCCAAAACTATATAAAGGCCATCTGCACTAGTTGTCCTTGCTTTAACAGTGAAAGACAAAAAGGAAGGCAGCTAGTCACCACCACCTGACACAAACTTTTCAGCCACCTTTTTTTTTTTTATCAACAAATAGCGAGGTTGATTGTCACGTTATAATTACCTCAAAGCTGAATAGACAAGCATGTTGGATGGGACTCAAACCCACAATCTTCAGACTATGGATCAAGCACCCTGACCACATGGCTATGCTGCACCTTAAAATTGGTAATTAGGTAAATAACCCACCACACAATGGAGGCATGCAAGAAGCATTCAAAACTGTTTAGTTCTTTATACCAAAAAAATATTTTTCAACAGATAAAACCTCAAAAATATGATACACTGAGAAGGTAAACACAGAAGAAACTAATTACATAATTATTCTGAATCACAAATATCTACAATACACCGAACTATAAAGTATTCTATTTTTTTTAAGTTTCTTTTTGTTCAATGTAGAAGTGTTGTAAAATAATTGGAAGTTATGATGAATGTAAAGCACAATGTAGTTTACAAACAATCGCATTTTGTTGTTTTATGGTTTTCACATAAACAATAAAAATAAATCTTTCAAAAATTCTAATTCTGTAGTTTCTTGAAGTTTTATTTTTACTGATATCCAAATCCCCATTCAATGGTGATGCAGAATGAATGAACAACATACTGTTCAAACATTTCACATTAGTTTATTGTGATTTGAGTGCATAAAACATCAATTAAATGACCTTTAAAGGTTTTCCTGACTTGGTGCACTGGTTTCCTGAAAAACAATTACAGCTTTTTATTTAATAAGAACATCACTTGCTCCATTGCTTAAATTCATAGTCTTCATATTATGAAAGTATACATCAACAAACACAAGTTTTAAAATACATACCTGGATAACCATCACAAAGCACTTCTACAGGAGTTGTCCTCTTGGTGTCTCCAATCTTTTGGTAACGTTCCTTCAGTGTCTCTGCCTTCAACCCTTGCCACGGTAAACTGCCTCGAAGAAAATACATAAACATGTGACCTAAAGCTTCCAGGTCATCCCGTCGACTCTGCTCTGGATAACAGAGTGAAGGTCCAGTGAAGAAATGATTATAAAACTGATAGTTGCAGTAAGCATATCTTATTACGTAAATCACCCTGTTCTCACTGTTACTTTAACTTAGCAATACGTGAATCACAAAAAAATTGAAAATACTACAAGACAAAGAGAAACTTAAATGAAGAAATTTTCAACTGTATAAAACCACATCTTGATTTCAAAACATATTAATACTAGTGCCTAATTTTTATTTTCTGGACCGTAAATTAACAATGAAAAATATTTAAGAACCAACTGTAAAGTGAATATTAACAAGGTTGCCCAACACTGTACGGTTTGAGCTCATTTCGTTAAGAAAATTTACCTACTAAAATGATTGAATAGGTAACAAATGCCAGGTAAAAATAATGTCACAACAAAAACAAATATACCTCTGCCCAAATGAGTATTGACACTCATATATCTAGCAGTTCCTGTTAAGCTCTTGTGCTCTTTGTAAGGTATGTGTTTATTAGTTTCTGGGTCTATATATTCCTTCGCTAAGCCAAAATCAATGATGTGTATAATATGCTGTTTTTTGGTTGAGTGTCGACCAATCAGAAAGTTCTCTGGCTTTACGTCTCGGTAGATGAGGTGCTTGGCGTGGACAAATTCTAAGCGATGTAGCTGCAAGTCGTAAAATACAGCTACATTTTTATTATCTAAAGTGAAGAAAATGATGAAATACAAACATCTTAAGCAAATAAACAAGTCTAAACCCAATAAACTAATACAAATAAAAGCAGCTATTAAGTATTCAGTAAAATCCACGAATACTAAATAATCATCCTGTTAACCAATCACAACAACAAATCATTTTTATGAATTAATTTTCAATCTGCTATTTTTATGAACTTAAAACTTGTTTACAAGTTAAAATTAATTACACTTATTCCTACAAAAACTCATAATTTGTTTGTGTTTTTACTGTGTTTGACGTTGCAACTAGATCCATACAAAAAAAAATGTTTCCATAACACTAGTATCATAGAAGTGTTGCAAATGAGGTCCATGGAGCTATAAAAATGAAATTCAAAAACTGACAGCAGAATGGAATATATATAGGATCTCAAAGTTCATGCTTCAAAAACACCTGAAAATACATGTAGTCCATAAATATGTTACAACTTTAAAAAACACACAGCTAATAAAATTTAAGTTACCACAAGGTCTCTTTAATCCTTTTGTGGCAGGTTACAGGTCAAAGACCACGTCATCTCATTTGTTAACTTGCATTCAAAATTTTGTTTAACTTTATGAATTTATGTCATTACGTTTGGAATCAAATTGTAGATTATAATTCATACTTTAATATTATACGAGTTAATTTATTAATTTAAAAGTAAATATTAAATGAACACACCAAAATATAGATTTGAGTGAGTCATGTGCTATGTTGAGTGCAGCACTGTTTAATATTAGATGTTTGCAATGTCAAAATACTAAGTCTGTAGTTTTGTACAAATTAGGAACTCAAATTACCAATATTAGCATGCTAGAATATAAAATAAGAACCTCGTACCTATTTTGCTTAGATTTGGCTTACATACTGAATCATACACAGTGGCCCCATTAACCTCTTTTCATATTTGGAAATGGTCCCTTATATACACTTACTTCAATATATGACATATGAATAACCAATCAGCCTTGGTGCTTTTTTCAGGCGTTTTAATCTGTGAAGAGGCTACCATATTCTTTGGAACCAAGACTTCAAGAAGGTACGTTGCATCTTTGGACTGCTCGAAGTTTCATTTTTTTTTAACGTAAATACAATACAATTACTAAGCTTAATAAATTATAGCATAATTCTATGGTATCAATATAGTTATTTATGACTTTATTGATTACCCAACTGTAAATATAAAACCTAAAAAAATGTTTGATATCCTCCAAGTGCAAAATTTTAAAAGGCTTTGCAACCTACGTCCAGTAGCAACCAAGTTCAAAGATCATAGTGAGAAAATATAATTGTTTACTTTATTTCTTGATTTATTGTTTAATACTTTAAGAAAAATACGATTAATAATTTATTTCTAAATGGTAATAACCTTGTTGCACATATACTGAAATGTGACTGTATATCACGAAATATTAGTCCAATAAAACACAGCCAAGACATGGAAAACTGAAGTTCAGTTTTATATTATTGGATACCTAACTCGAGTGCATGTGCACCTCATCAGTGCAACTTGTGTAATATTAGCTGAGCAAGACTGGAAGGTTAATGTAACAAAAAGTAATAAACATAAACTTACACTAACATTTGAATTTTTGTGCTACAATATATACAACCATTCTAGTACAAAAAAACCAACATAATTTATATTTATTTCCTAATTTTTTATGATGATTACAAGGTTGGTCAAATGACAGACCTCATATAGTTTTGGAAAATAACATAAAATACGAAGTCTTAGTAAAACCATACATTTTAAATGTATTTAGGAGGTTCTAGAGATAGCACAAGCACACAATTAATATTTAAGATTTTCTGGATGAATAATGATTTTCTTAATCGTAACACGAGATCACTTTACACTAAGCGTATTAACGAAAGACTATTTTCATAAACAGATCTTCAGTAAAAATATTTTGTTAAAAAATTTGACTTTTTGTGTACAAAAACTTATAATATTTACTAGTAAATAGTCTACCAAATTTTGTGAACATATACACGCTGTATCAAAAGTTATAGTGTAAATATTTAACATGTGCAAATGCATAGACAAACGTGTATTTATTCCGAGCCCATCACAAAAGGGTTAATGGAAGTAACTTTTCCCTCACATACCTGACAAAACAAAAGAATAGATCACAATTTCAAATATTTTGTTTTCAGACAACTTACAAGTTGGACAGCAATTAGTAGCACAGTCTTCAAAGTGAACTTCCTATCACAGAGATCAAACAAATCTTCTAAGCTTGGTCCATGTAGCTCCATAACTAGTGCATTGTATTTGCCACAAGGCCCAAAGTAGTGTACATTTGGTACTCCCTCTGTATAAATAAATATTATACATTATTCTAACACTGAGAAAATCTTATCGAACGATATATAAATATTGTTACAAAAGCCTATTACGAATCACTTTTTAAGGAGAGAACTTATCAAGAACTAAAGTCAATGAAATACAAGAAAATGGTTTTTAATCATAACGGAAAATCACTTCTGTATGTTTAAGAACTTATACGAAGTCACACTACATCTAGTGCCTTTTGTCCAAACCCAGAGTTCATCATGTTTGTTGGCATATAACATACTAATACTAGTTTGGGTGTTGTTATTTTTGTGCAGTAACTGTTGGCTAATTCACTAGATTGTCTCAGTAAGTCGGTGTGCGTACAAAAAAATAGATTAACTTAAGCACCTTCTTATGTATAAATGCACTTGAAAGAGTTTGAAATCAAAAGCAAATTTCTCAAGTTTTTCATTGCAAAACAACAGTTAATATGTAAATTTATTATACGATTAGAAGCACGTGAAAAATTCTGTTGAAAACAAAATAAATAATTAACAATTATACTCCATTTTAATTTAAAATTATAATCAAACAATACCAATACAAATTAGTATTTTCAATGTTTAATTTGTACACAATTAATGAAATTTGTTGATTTTGTACTATAATTCTAACCTTTTGTTTAACCTACATTCATGTCCTACGTTCAGAAAACAAGGAATGTGATTATTAAATATCATTTGTAAGGAAATATTAGACACCAATTTACATTTTTGGTGTGTACACTTTATAAAAACAACTTAAGAATGCAAATTCCACAGATTTCACTGCACAACAAAGTGTTTTGCTTCTTGAACACTATTGGGTGTTCCTTATAGATTTTTGGCTGCTGATCACGAAAATCCATTCCAATTTGGCCATCACGTACTGTTTCATCGAAGTTGTCAGTTTTGCTCCAATGGAAAAACGATATCAGGGCATCTGGAATCCATCAGCGCTTGCTGACTACTGCTGGACACTACAACGTGATCCACCGGACATTGAATACAATTGAAAATCAGGAGCAAAACAATTTTAATTATGTTGAGCTTAATAACGTGTAAGAAACATAAATGTTATTAAATACATTATTGCCAGTAAACAGTTAACTGTCTATTTCTCAAAGTTCCTATGTGATGAAGCAAAACCAAAACTATATTTGTGCATACGCACCAGGTACCTGTCACAATCAGCAAAAACTTTTCAAGAAGCAAAACCTACAAAAAAAATTGTTGTACAGTGTTTTCACTCTTGTGTGCAAATTTTGATAATATGCAGCTAAGAGCTTTTAAAACAGCATGATTACACACATAAATTAGTATCAGCACGTCTTACCACTGTTCCCTAACAACTTGTAAAATCTATATTCTAAGTGCAGTTGAGGAGCTTTGGACTTCATTGGTTCCTAGAAAAAAAAAAATCCCACATTATGTATATTTGTCTTTTTTTTTAATCTGACTTAAAATTAAAAAATAAAATTCAATTATGTTAATTTTCATGGTTTCATAACACAGTTTCATAAACCTGAGCTCTTATTCTAGCTGGAAAGCTGTATAACCTCCATTTCTCTTTTGAAACGAATGAATACAAATGTGTCTATGTACATCTAAAGATTGGACCACGTCACTTTCTCATTTGTACCACTGAGCTAACACGGTCTGAAAGAAATTACCGATATAAAAACTCATTTATTTGAGTATTCTAATTCAGAAATAAACACTTTGTACAAGATATAAATAATTTTCCTAAACAAAATATGAATATAACATTTTGAATAACCAAAAAACAAAATAATCTAGATAACACAAAACTATTAACTTAAACCTTCCATTTCATATTATAATAAAATCATTGCTAAGCTAGTACTTTTGAAACTCTCAAGTCAGGTTCCATTACAGCCCAATTTTATTGTTTCTATCATAACACTTTATTTACTTCATTTGAATGGACCACATGTGAATAATAACTTGATTAATGAATATACAAGTAACTTAAGCTAACATAGAAACTGAACTAAAACAAAATGCGTAAACATCATAAACTTGAAACTGTCCTTCGTGTAACAAGCTGTAAATATTGTTTAAATTAATTTACAGAAAAAAACAACGTACCAATTTTATTGCAACATGTTCATTGTTGTACAGGTTTTTTCCTGAAAAATAAAATATTAATTTATGTAGCTCTACATGTAAACAAGCTTTTTGAATTACTACCAATAAAGTTAGCATGTTCATTACATTACCTTGGTTTTTTTATACTTAGCTTTAAAATTCCACACCCACACAAACACAAAATGTATACATGCTTAAAATTTTATTAGTTTCCTCTCTTATAAGTTTTTAATATGGCTTACAGACGACAACAAAGGACCATTTTGGCCTTCAGGTTTTCCTTTGCATCAACTCTTTAGAAAAGTAAAAAATTTAAAATAACCCTTAATTTCTCAGGAAATCTTTAACCCCCCTCTCAAATTCCAGTAAAGTGCTAGTTTCCACAACTGTCAATAGCAACTTGAAAGCTAATCACCCAATTTGAACAATAAAAGTCTTAACTGAAGCCTGGCCAAATCTTCCAAATCTCAAACTTCTAGCCTTTCAATCTACAATCTTCAGAATATAATAGAAAGAAATTAGCAGTCTATATCATATTGATACCCTGAATATTTTAAGCTTTAATAAGATCAACCTTTACCCTTATATCTTGAAATTAAAACTGGTAAATTTCTGGTAAATGTTGCAGCTTTACCAGTAAAACTTAGGAGGTTGTAGAAACCAATTACAAGTGAAACTTTCAGAATAGAAATTCAAGTTTATTCTTATTTTCAAGTACCAATACAACAGTAATACATGCATTTAAGTCATTTATATTGTAAGATACAGAATATACAAGTTTGGTTTGATTTGTTTTGAATTTCACTAAAAGTTGTGCGAGGGCTATCTGCTCTAGCCAGTTTTAATTTAGCAGTGTAAGGCTAGAGGGAAGGCAGCTAATCATCACCACCCATTGCCAACTCTTGGGTTACTCATTAACCAACAAATAGTGGGATTGACAGTCACATTATAATGCTCCCATGTTTGGTGTGATGGGATTCAAACCAGCAACACTCAGATAACGAATCAAGTGCTTTAACCACCTGGCCATAATGGGCCAAGAATACAGAAGGTTCCCACAATAGTTACCAATAAGATCATTTCACTTGCTAGTTTAATTGTAACCATTTGAATTGCTTTGCATAGCCAGACTACGTATGACTCAAAAAATGGGGATTGAGAGAGTACAGCTTAAACTCATTTACATTTTGTTTGTGCTACCTGTCCCTAATTTAACAATGTAAGACTAGAGAAATGGCAGCTAATCATCACCATCCATTACCAACTCTTGAACTACTCTTTTAACAACAAATAGTGGGATTGACCATCACATTGTAATACCTCCATAGCTGAAAGACTGAGCATGTTTGGTGTGATGGGGATTTAAGCTGCAACCTGCAGATTGCGAGTCGAAAACCCTAATCACCTGGCCATGCTGAGCTTAAACTCTTCCAATTGAGTGCCAATATAGTCAGCACACGAACCAAGTGGCTTAACTCACACAGTCTGGCCACTGTAGTGAAGTTTTTGCCAGCAACATGTGTGTGTTCAGAAATTTGGTGCCCAAGTGGTTGATCATTGTAATCACTATAAAAATCGTGTAAAATAGAGATGTTTATTTTTTCCAAAATCTGCAGAGGGGGAGAAATTTTATCCTTAATACAAATAAACATTTATCGTAATAAGGGGAACAATTTTATCCTTGATACAAATAAATGTTTATTGTGATAACATTTCTTTCAAAGTACTGAACAAGTGATAGTCAAATTTACACATTTTTTTTTTTTTATAATGATCGTAATCTTTCACAACTAATTAATATCTGATGTCAAAAAGCGAAATACTCTTCCAATATTTACGACAATTGAAATTAGGTTTTGAAAATGTGTTTAACGTGATGTAGAAAAATTATAAAAGGGCTGAAATAATGAAATTACAAACCTAATCTGAGCTCTCCAAAGTTACCACATCCTATTTTTCTCCCAACTTTAAAATTGGGTCCAACCATCAGTATTCCCGAGCTTCCAGAAGTAGGTAGTCTTGACTGACTGTGTACCGCCCTCGTTCCACAACTTGGTTTAGCTATCTGCCTTAACTCTGGTCTTTTCTGCATAGTGTTTTCTTTAACCATTTACAAACTACCTAAAAGAAAAAGGCTCAAATAAGAATATATTTCATTGTTGTTACCTGTAACAAAAACAGAACCCCCAGTAACACCTTTCAAGCATATATACATACACATTTAAATATCCTTGAAAATAAATTTGGATATAAGAGTTCGTTACTCATCCCAATTAAACCGAGGTTACACAGTTTTTCAGCATCAAAATATAATGAGGTTGACATTATTTCCAAAGCTGGTATATGCACTGGCTGTTGCCAACTTTGTATTTTCGATGTTTAGATAAGATATATGTAAAACTGGCCCCTAACTTAACCAGAAGAAAGTAAATCAAATAAATGATAACAAGCCTGTACACATAATTTACTACCAAGTATTACTGTGGCTGGCAAAAAATATGTAAACAATTTATTATAAAATATTAATTAAAATCAGGACATATGTAAGATGGAATTAAAAGTGTAAAAATGGGGAAGTCTTAATTAACCCTAGATAATAAATTTAAATCACATTTACGTTTTTTAGGTAACTTGATCATTTAAATGGTAAAACTTTGCCATTAATACCAACTCCTTGAAATTAAACATGCATCAGAATTCAATTTCTAACAATTTGATCTTTCAACATTTTAATACATACCTGACACTTAGAGCTAAACTTCTTTCTTATCTACAAAATTATAATAAATTTGACACGATAAAAAAATATACTGTTGCATTTTCAGACACCAGTGCAACAAACAAAACTGTCCTCACCAGAAAAGGTCAAATATGAATCTCTGATCAGCACCTAATAAAATGTATCAAGTATTTAGTCTTACCTTGAAGTCTCTTTGATCTATAGATTGGACAAAAATATCGATATGATAAACGTCCTTAACTGTGAATCTAAATGATTAAAAGTACGTTCCAATAGGCTCAGACCTGTTTTCCTAGTACTAAGTTGCTCTTTATACAACTCAAACAAAATATTTAGTACTACTGTTAATGGTGAATTAATATTTACAAATTAATTGTAAAGTACACATATTTATATCTTAGAGATATCTTAATATATTTCTGCAACTTTTGTAAAATACCATCAGGTTTTGTGATATGCTGTCTATAAATACAAATTTTAAATCATATACAAGTATGAATGAATTTTGGTACAGCCAATAGGTATAACTTAAGTTACAGTTGCATAGTGCAAAAATAAATATTTTTGTTTCTATTTGAATGTGGTATCAACACATAGATAAATAGGTGTAAAACTTAATGTATACAAATAGTAGGAATGCATGGCAGACCTTTCCTATTGTACAGGGTATTCAGAAAGTCACTGTGAAGTTTTGTAATCATATTTTATTCAGTCTATTTCAAGCTAGCAACTGATAGCGATGTTTAGAAACAAAATAAGAAGGATTCAGGCCTGTATTGATGCCAACGGGGGTCACTTTCAACATTGTTTATAATTGTCATTCATATTTACCTCCTGTTTTCTATATTGAAACACGTCTGTTGATAAATATATCAGTGCACAGAGACTTACAAAACATAAGAATCGTACCAAAGGTATATAGTACGTATTTCAAATTAAATTTTGTGGAAGAAAACTTCATATAAAAACGTACAAAAACAGTTTAAGAAATACACGAACACGCCAACAAAACGCTTACAACTTACTTGTTTTCTTTTATGTTACAAGTCGCAATAACACGCAAGTTACAAGTATGAACTTGAAACTCAAACAATTGAACTTCAATTTGAAGTAAAACTAATCCATCGTACTTATAAGTTACATTATAACTTACACTTAATTGTTTATAAGGGAAATGAGTACGATATTTTGGAGTTAACGTTATAATACTAATACTAATTACTATTATCGGTTATTATTTATTAATGGTCTTAAACCTGTACTAACGTTACTCCTATGATAAGCATTACATAACCAAAATGACGACAAAAGAAACCAGCTCTACACCGAAACCAAGTAGTACTGATAGTGCAATTCTCAACAGCCAGGAGCTATGGTCGTGGAACAGTTCCTGACTTTTTATATATAATATATATATTATATACATTTACTAACTTAAACAAACTAGTAAATAAATATATATACAACTTTAAAAATAGGTTCACTGGGCTAAACTAAATTAACATTAGTTTCCCAACTAACTTCTGATTTTAAGTTAGGCTTCATTTTCTTATACAAATACAATTAACGCAATAAGAAAAAAAATTCCCCGGTTACTTACTCATTTTAAAACATTTTTGAATTGTTTGGTTTGTTTTGGATTTCGCGCATAGCTACACGATGGCTATCTTCGCTGGCCGTCCCTGATTTAGCAGTGTAAGACTAAAGGGAAGGCAGCTAGTCATCACCACACACCGCCAACTCTTGGGCTACTTTTTTACCAACGAATAGCGGGATTGATCGTGACATTATAACGCCCTCCCTACTGAAAGGACGAACATGTGTGGTGTGACTGGATTCGAACCTGCAACACTCTGATTACGAGTCGAATGCTTTAACCACCTGGCCATGCCGGGCCGATATTTTTGTAAGCCATGTTTTGTTGTTCCTATCGATTTAATTTTGAAGTTTGTATGTACAAGAAGTAACGTATATACCAGAAAATGTTCAAGTAAGTGACTATTTAGCGTTATTTATGAAAATAGATAATGAGCAGATTTGACTGACTGAATATCGACTAATTTTGTGGTGTCCAGCAGTACATCGCCAAAATTGATTTTTTAATAATATTGTGGTAAGTTATATTATAAACATCACAATTTAACTGTTTGTTCCTAAGATGCTATTGTAATGATTAACGAGTAAGCCTTTCCAAATGTTCTACAAGCCTAGCGAAGTTATTTTCCTTCTCCGCACATTTTCCTTTTGCTGTGAATACATTCTTCTGGTATGTCACACCAAACCTAGCGGATAAGGGTGCCACCAATGATTGAGAATTGTTACTGCCCTCTACTGAAAGGTTTTTTCAGTTATATTAATGAGGGTCCTTTTAAATGGGAAGCAAGATCAATAGCTTGTTGTTCACTATTTTACCTGTCCACTTTAGAAATCAATCCAAACTGATCTTAATATGCCTCCTTGGTACTTTTACGTCATATTTCATTTATTTCTCAATTTAGTGATACTACTGAATTGACCAACTAAATCCTGAAACTGGATTTTATAGTAACATGGCTGTAGTAGTTGAAGAAAATCTTACATTTTCAGATGGCGCAATAGAAACAGTAATAGTTGTAGACCAAATATGTCCCCCTGTTCCATAATTTGTAGTAAACGAGTTTTTACATTAAAATTTCATTGAATTTGTGAAAACGAAACAAGAGTACATTATAAATACCAGTAATCAATGTGTGAAGATTTATCTGAGAGTGAGAACTGAATGCAGTGTTCAGTGAGTGATTCAGTTCAAATGTGAGTTATTACGCCTATTCTGCTTTCAGTGACTTGAGTTACATGTGTTCATTTTTATATATCGAAGACTTTAATGATAAAATTGAAAAAAACTACAAAAGAGATATTAATGAAGTTAAATAAAAGATGATTGAGGTAGAACAGAATATCATTGTGATATAAAAGAACATTGATGACAGAGTGAAACTTGTTTGTTTTCTTAATTTCGCGCAAAGCTACACGAGACTTTTCTGTGCTGGCCGTCCCAATTTATCAGCGTAAGACCAGAGGGAAGGTAGCTTGTCATCACCACCCACCGCAAAGTCTTGTGGTACTCTTTTACCAACGAATAGTGGGATTAACCTTGACATCATAACGCCCACACGGATGAAAGGACGCACATATTTGCTTCGAAGACGCAAAATTTAAAAAGGAAATAAATTTTTCTACAAAAATTATGTCATCTATTTAGTCACAATAAAACTTGAGATTTGAGATATTTTTATCATTTTCATTTTTTTGAACCTGTAAAAATTTATAAAATGGGAAATGCTGACCTCTTCCTCTTATCAGAACTGTAGTTAGAAAACACGTGAATGTATATGTTGATACAACAGGAAGGTCAGAGTAAACTGCACTTGCTCAGACCCCTTCCAAGGCAATATCCATTCAGGTATCCTCATCAACATTTTTATGTTGTGCTTGTCGTCGTTTATATTCAATATTGTGAAGTCTTGCACTTAACGCACAGTTCTGTATACACAGCAACACATTTCACTTGTCATAAAACTAATACAAGAAAAATTTACATGTAGTACATTTCTTTAGATATTATTTCAGTCCCAGACCAATGGCGAGTTTTATAGTCTAGTTTTAAATGACTTTATTAACTTTTTTTTTTTTCGAACAAACTGTTTGTTTTTGGAATTTCGCACAAAGCTACTCGAGGGCTATCTGTGCTAGCCGTCCCTAATTTAGCAGTGTAAGACTAGAGGGAAGGCAGCTAGTCATCACCACCCACCGCCAACTCTTGGGCTACTCTTTTACCAATGAATAGTGGGATTGACCGTCACATTATACACCCCCACGGCTGGGAGGGCGAGCATGTTTAGCGCGACCCGGGCGCGAACCCGCGACCCTCGGATTACGAGCGCACGCCTTAACGCGCTCGGCCATGCCAGGCCTTTTTCGAACAAAGCTACACGAAGGCTATCCACTATAACCGTCCCTAATTTAGCAGTGTAAGATGAGAGGGAAGACTTCCAGTCATCAGCACCCACCGCCAACTCTTGGGCTGCTCTTTTACCAACGAATAGTAGCATTGACCGTTACATTATAACGCCCCCACGGCTGAAACGCTGAGCATGTTTGGTGTAACAGAGATTCAAATTTGCGGCCTACAAGCCTAGCTAAGTTATTTTCATTCTCCGCACATTTATCTCTTTTGTACTTTTTTTCAATTTTATCACTAAAGTGGGATTGAACGTCACATTATAACACCCCTACGGCTGGGAAGGCGAGCATGTTTGGCGCGACGTGAACACGCGACCCTCGGATTACGAGTTGCGCGCCTCACGCGCTAGGCCATGCCGGGCCCATTTAAAAGGAATGCAATGTTATTAGACTGGAATAACGGAGGTGATAAACACGTACAATTTAAAATTGAATTACGTATCGGAGAAGCTATTGAAACTAAATAAAAAACTAAGAAGCCGTTCCATCTCCAAAAATGATAAAGTGCTCGGCTGATGTTTTGTAATTCTTGGTAGTTTAAACCTAGATGGCGTTATTTTATTTTAATAATTTTGTGGACATACAAGTATCAACCATACCTTTATCATTACTCGGAAAGATTGCGTCATCGGAAACCGAATCATACATAGTTTATTTAGGTCACTTTTGTAATGATTTTAACATTGTATTCCTTGCAATTGCAAATAGATGTTTTACACGACTGTTCATTTTAAAATTATTGGTTACTGATTATTTCTGTCACCTTACTCATCAATTGGAAATGGATCATTTTTAGAACAAACATTGTACAGAATATTTAGTTAGAAACTTTTATTTCACTTGTTCAACCTTATATACACATTTTAAGAATCTTCTTTTTACATCAGTTCTTAAGACGGCTTCACCAAAATCACTGTTCTTTCAACTGTAAACAAAAGCACCTATGAGACTCTTAATTGTTACGACACTCATCAAAACACCTATCTCCAGACAATTTATTCAAAAGTTACATAGGAGGCTCACATATTATGTTTTCACTTAAACAGAAACTATTAATACTTGTAATTGTCCATTGAATGCTTATAAACGCCTACCCCATAAACGTGTGTAAGACATGTATATATTCTAAGATATAAATATTTGACATAACCCACTTGTGAAATTTAACACTAAATCATACGTATATACAAATATTCCTTACTACAATCAGTGATAAAAAAATTAGTGTCTTCCACAATTTTATGAAAATTAAATACTATTTTATACTTACACGAAAGTATCATTTCCAGAATATACAAATAAATCTGTAAAACACTTTTGAATGTTGCCACTTTATGCATGTAAACAAACAAATCCAACCTCTAATTTTTATATTTATGTTTTGATTTTTTTTTTAAATTATAACCTCTAATTATTTCAACCTTCTTCAGAGATTCCTATACATTCCAAAAGATTGTGGTTTGATTTCAATTATCCTTACAAACATTTCTAGGACTGAATATGTGTATCCTAAGAATGGATATAGAAATACCTTGGAACCTATCCTTACAAACATTTCTAGGACTGAATATGTGTATCCTAAGAATGGATAAATACCTTGGAACCAGTACCTGATTTTAAAACAAATGGCAAAAGAGGTAAAGTGGATGTCAGAAGACCTTGAGAAATATACCAGCATCTGGTAGGTTATATGTATAAATTTCATAAAACACTGGACTTCTTTGCATTAGAAAAAATACATAAAACATTTTCAGTAAGATATGAAAATTAAATTACAGTCACATATTGAATAAGATAGCACTGTAAAGCAACGAAAACCAAAAGTCGCAATCCGAAACATTTTAGCACTTTTCCAAGTTTTTTTTCTCTTTAAAAGGAGTAAAAGTAAGTTATTGATTAAAAATCAACAACAAAAAATTTAAAACATTCTTTCGATTACTCTAAAATACACTCGTGTTTTAGGATACTCCTCAGATCAGTTTCAAAAATTAAGTTTTAGCTATCTGTTGTTGAGAATACTTTATTTTACTAGATTTAAATAAATATTATAAAACAATTTATTAGAGAGTATACATGATATAGATAGGAAAACAGAGTAATTTATCCACTGGATAGCCTTACTCTTCCGTTAGTTGTATTTGAATATAATGAAAGTATTTGTAATATACTTTGTTGTATATTACTAAATTTTTTGTTGTTTTGAATTAAGCACAAAGCTACACAATGGGCTATCTGTGCTCTGCCCACCACGGGTATCGAAACCCGGATTTTAGCGTGTAAGTCCGCAGACATACCGCTGAGCCACTGGGGGGCGCATATTACTAAAGTTGTAATATTAAAAGAAACAAAAGAAAGATGTGTCATTCTTCTATCAGAAAAATTTTAATTCGTACAAAACACAAACAAGATACAAACAACCATGACAATGCATCAGTTACTTTTTTTTTAATTTATATATATATATATTTTTTTATACGATATTTAACAATATTACATCCATGCCACTCACTAAACTTGTTAGGAACCTACATTTTGTGCCAATGGATTTCTCTGCATCTATTTTCTAAGACCAGTTTCAACAAAAATAAAACAAAAGAGAAAATAAAAGAACCCTAAATTGAAATAATGGAATGTACAAATATTTATATCAAAACTACTGTTATGGAAAGTGTAATACAAAATCAGTACACAAATCACAGAACTGCCACACCAAATGTGAGACATGAATATATTTAACAACTTCGGTCTCACTATATTTTATTTACTCACTTTCATGAATAGTTTAATAAATCAAACATCCAAAGGCCTACAAGTTTAATACTCAATAATGTCTTCAAAGGTAAATACACAGTTTAAAAAGAGTTGAATTTTGCTTACTATAAACAAGTAGACACCAAATGTCCTGAACAGTTGCTGTGTCAGAGACCTATTAAAATGTTTGTTGCATTGCTTGTTTCATCATTTCTAAACTATATGCATAATTTGTTCACACTTTTATGAGTAATATTTAATATCAAGAAGCACAATATTTTTTTTAAAATTCAACAAAACAAAGTGTGTACAAATTCTTACACCTAACAGAACAGTAGGTAGTTTTTTTTTTAAATCTTCAGTTTCTAAGATCTGTATGTCATTACCACAAACTTGACGTAAGGGTCATTTACAGTAATGCCAACTCACCAAGGATTCCTAGATCACATTAGATTACCTTGAAAAACCCTAAAGCTGTACTGCATGGCTGAATAAACCAAAACAATGTTTCAGCTTGAATTTTTTTCAAGAAACACCCATGACACAAACTGGGAAAGTTTCGTTTTTTTCGGTATGAGTTGGCATGGAATGACCCACAAGTACATAAAATGTAAGCAAGAGATTTAGTTTACCTTTCTTTAATATTTATGACTGATCCAATAGCTTTTCAATAATTAAAAATTAAAGTGTTCCAACACTGAGCATACGGATATTCACATTAACAAAAATTATATTTAACTAACAGATAATTAATAATCGCATGAACGACAGCTGTAAGTCATACCACGTTAAGAATATAAGACTTTAAATTTAACTGAAATATCACATTCCACAATATCTTACTGACAGTTTCCAGTATATCTTTCTATACGTAACTTGGAAAATATCTCATTTCACATAGTATTCCTATCTATCATTTACTGTTTTCACGTTCACTAAAGTTTGTGAATGAAGGACAAAGTCCAATAAAGAAATGAACAGAATCAACTTATTCTGTGTCAATAACAAGACTATTTCACCCATGCAGGGGCATAGATCCTGAATGGGGGGGGGGTATACATCCCCTTTCATTTTAGGTGGGGGGTATGGTGCATACAATCATCTCCCCCTACAGTTTGGTCTGTTGAATTGTTTTATTGCATCACAGGCCTACAAACTGTGTGTTTGTTCTTGTGTTCTTACCAATCGAATTACATAATTAAGCCTAGATGTAGGCTTTTTCAGTAGTTGAAATGTACATCTTTAATATAGTCGTGCTCCTAAGCTTTTCGATCTAAGCGATAGTTTATAAATATCAGTCAGTAGGCCTAAGTATACATGCAAGTATCGTAGTGACAATATTACTCTGTGACTGCATATTTACAGCTTTCAGGTTCACGTAATCAGAGATTACCAATTTGTAAATTGAACAGTCCACACAAGTGGTTGCAAAAACCATCCCCCCCCCCCATTCGGGTGCAAAAAATCTATGCCCCTACACCCATGCTCCTTTTAGGTGAATGCAAAATGTGAAAAAGATTACTGTGTTAAGAGTGGTGCTCAGGATGGAGACAGAAAATTAATACTTGCAACTTTATGATACTAATAATTTAATATTTATGTCGACAATGAAAGTTTTAAAATAAATGGAGTTTTGCTTTGTTTTCAAAAAAGGATGCCCAAAGATGTGGTTTCATTACAAATGAACACAAATTCCACAGTTTTATCAATAAAAAATATACTTGTTAATTATTTACAACCAAGTGTTTATTTTGACCACTCTTTCAAGTTATTTCAGATAAAAAAAAGTTACATCATACTCAAGCAACCAGATATAAACCAAAAATATACATTTATAAAATTGTGAGCAAACAATTTATAAAAACATGGCATCAATATTAGCAAAGGTAATCGCATATGAAACATTTGTGAAGAAAGCGTAACATAACATTTAAACTGGTAAGGGTTATAAACACACTACAAAAGATATGCAAAATATTTATTAAGGCTGTTGAAGAGTCTCACATTTTTAAGGATCGATACATATACATCTGAAATACATAAAATATTGTCAGCTATCTTTGAGATTACTTCAGATCTCACTTTCAAGATCACAAAAACACCAACTTTAAGTCTCATATTTTCATTTTCTCTCAATATAAGCATAAACAAGACTTTCTGGTAATAGCCGAAATCTTCTTAAATGTGTAACTGGGTTATTATTATCAACCAAAAATTTTTTTTCTTAAGATATTCTTATATTACCTTACCTAAAACTTAATAATTCATCATTCTTCAAATCAGTTGTTTCAAAATGCCGTACCAATTATTAACAGATTACATCTACGTGACTCTAATAATCTGTATTAGATGATCTTGCTCTTTGGCAATTACTGAAAAATTCTATTTACCTACAAAGAGAATTATCTTCCATCACTGCTTAAAAGCAAGTCATCTTGTTTGCGGGTGAATTTTTTAACACAGAAGTTCACCCCCCAGACAACCATTAAAATCAGTGGAGTTCCTAGTCCAATAGAAATAATAAGAATAATCGTGATTGAAAACATTTCTGAAGGAGGTTTCCCATAACCTACAGTCATTGACCTGCAAAAAGAAATAAAAACAAAAGATGGAGAAATCCAGAAACAAATACATTATCACAATAAACACAAAACAAAGACCACACTCATACAGATTTTGCTCTTTCTTGCATAAAAGCATAGTAACACCTATCAAATTTCTGTAGGTGAGAAACAGTTTTTGTTTACATAATTTTTATATTTTACATTAAATGAATTTTTTGTAAGTTAAAGATTTCATAAATTATAAGCTGCCATCGTAGAAATTCCGAATTAAACTAGTACAATTATCTTTGAATACTATGCTGACAACAGAATAAATTTATTACATTAACAGTCACATCGTCAAAATTTCTTAGGTAACATTGTCAGCAGGTTTTAGTACAAGTCTCGAACGAAACTGAAATTTCATATTAATTAGATTATGAGAAGCAAATACTTTAACACTATATTATGCACTGCGCAAAATTATTCAATGATCTTGTGCAAACCATTCTGTGTTTCGAACCTCGAGTTTTCACATGCAACTTCATTTAATTTTGTAAGAAATATAGAAGAAAAAACTAAGTCAATGTGTCTCAGGTATCCTTTATTACCTAATTTTACTTAAATTATTAAATTAATTCCTTTTGCAGGAACTATTAGATCACTCAGAAACATTAATTTAAAAATACAATCTCAAAATGGTATACCTACCATGCAGTGTAATTAGTTTTTAAATAGAAACCATCTCCACTAGAACCAAAAGAAATATTAAATGCTGATAATGAGTTGATAGAAACAGAGGAGTTGAAAAATGCTTTTGTAATACTGAAAGGCAAAGAACTGTTAGTTTTCTGTACGCCATAACTATACGACTCCGTTGAATGTGCTATCGTTCTGTCATCTTTAGTATAACAAACTGGTTTCCATTGCAAATATCCTCCAGAGCCAGTGAAATACGAAGCCGGGGTCATCAAAACATCTTTCTGAAAAAACAAAAGCCAAAAAAATCACCTGTTTTCAACGTATTTTAGGTAAAAAAACATTTATAAACTATAGTGCGACATTCCTCGTTGTATATACATATAATGATGAACATTAAAATTTGTAGCATCATGGATTTCTGGAACTTACAGAAATTTAGTAGATTTGGTAACATCAATGACCGTAGTTCTAAAAACAATTAGAACTCTCAATTTTTGCAGGTTGAAGAAAATAAAATTCTCATTCTTCGAAAGGGCAAAACTAACTGGTTAACGCTAAAAACCAAAGTATGAAAATTTAAATTTTCTGTCTCTTATGTTTTGATCCGAAACAATTTTTTTTTGTTTAACCATAAACGTCAAGAGTAAATATTTTTATTTCTTTTATTCTATGGTTGTATTGAACAAATAACACTCTAATCAACTTACAGAGTACTATTATATGATGACATCTATACAAAGAAAAATTCATTAACCACAATGGATTCAAGTTCAATAACTAAGTCTTATATAATATGTCAAAATGAACTTTGTGATTCAGTACTTTCTTATCTAGTCCTCAAGACAAAGTACTTTTATCACTTTCAAATCATGACATAATACTCTTTGTATAACCCTATAGCACAAGTGTTTTCAAAAGGTGGACCTTTCTCCTTTGAAGGCAAACAAAAAGAATGGTTCACCTTCTGAAAATGCTCTGGTTATAAGGTTTTTATTTCACATTAAGACTTCTTGAATGTATGTCTTTTACTGAAGTTTTGAATAAATACTCTGAATGACAAAGACAACATAGAAATGTTTTATTCCCAAACAATTTTTTATTGATATTACTGTAACATTGAAAACAAATTGTATGGCTGATAATACATTACAAAAATAAACTTTTTTTCATCACACCTTATTTCAGACATGGCTTCAAAACCCAGGTTCACCCTTACTCTTCATAGAAGTTGGTGTAATTTGTATCAGAGGATCACAGTACACGTCTAACAACAAATCTGTAACTTATTACCCTTCACAGAGGATTTTAAGGTACATTAGATGATACCAGTTTACTCTCACTCACTTAATTTACTTAAAGCTATACAAAATTTGAAGGACAAAAGTATATACTAAATCAATACACCTAGCATAAAAGCAGTCTTATCACTATATCAACGTAGACTTCAATCAAAAGTAAACATTTCAACGTGCAGTTAAAACCCACAGAATAAATATATTCCTTTTCGAAGTCTCACCTCAAAAATACCGGGTGTATATTCATCATCGATAGACTTCTGGCATTCAATTTCAATGTTGCTTTCCTCTTCAGCTATGGTGTCAGAACCAATTAACATAAACTCTAAGGCAAAACGGCTCCCGTTAAATACTGAATTCATTCCATTCAACACTATGTTGAGCTGAAAACTATTAGCAGTATGCTCCAAATGAGGTAATATGTTGCTCCTTCCATTATGTGAATGAGCAGTCACCTATTATCCAGAAAACCATCACATAACATCATACTGGTAGAAATGTTAAAAATGAACTAAAAAATGTGTGCTATACACAAAAAACCTCAAAATGTTTTAAATCTCCAGAAACTTATGAATAACGATATGGTGTGTCTATATATATATATATAGTTCACTCGAGTTTCAATATGGTGTCATATGTGACACAATAAGACACAAATAGCAATATGGTGTCTGTGTGTATATATAGTCCACACAAGTTTTGGTAGTGTCATGTGAGACATAATGAAACCCGGATAACAAAATGGTATGTCTTTGTGTATATACAGTTAACATGAGCTCCAGTATAGTCATACATGATGTAATGAAACTTGAATAACAACTTTTCAAACTGACGGACTCAGCTTGAAGTACCATTGCGTAACACTTGCAGAGTATGATACTGCCATTGCGTAACACTTACAGAGTATGATACTACCATTGCGTAACACTTACAGAGTATGATACTACCATTGCATAACACTTACAGAGTATGATACTACCATTGCGTAACACTTACAGAGTATGATACTACCATTGTGTAACACTTACAGAGTATGATACTACCATTGTGTAACACTTACAGAGTATGATGCTATTGAGATGAAATTATGTTTTGGTAGTAAAGCTTTTTGTAGTGTATCTGAAAAACCTGATTAAAACATATAAACACAAAACAAGTTAATTGAAAGGTAAGTTTAATTAAAATGTCAAACTTGACAGCACATTTGTATTATGGAATTGACCAGAACCGAGTGACCACTAGGACTTGATAATTACTGTCACAAGTCTTGGTCTAGAATAATACAGTAATAATAACTAGAAACACTGAATATAATTAGTTGATTATTTTCACTGTTGTGACAATAAATAAACTCTGAATAAATGAGAGATAATGAAAAAAACATAAGGACAATATTTTGATTTTTTTGAAAAACTGAAATACAACAGGGGAACCCCTTAAAGTAGCCACCCCTTGAACCCAGTCATTCAATCACAGTTCCTTTTTTGTTTACATAATCACAAATTATGTACAGTGGAACCCCTCTAATCAGGCCAGTTTGTCTCAGTCCAGAAGGTGGATGCTTTAGAGGGGTTCCACTGTAGTCAAAAACAGTAATTATCTCAGTAATGTTAATAGAATTTGTGTTTTTCATACTATTTTAGGGTCAAACACATTCAGTCAAAGAATTCACCAAAGCAGAAGTGCCTTACAAACACCTTAAATGAACTTTCAAATACAAAAAAATAGGACAAACATGGTAAAAAAGTGTATTGCATTTTGCACACAAACAGTCAAGCTGCCTCTAAAAGTACACCTGAAAACAGTATGTTGTTTCACATGTGAATAATTAACTGTTTATAATTGTGTTCACAGTTGCTAGCTTGCTAACACTTTTAACAGAGAGATTCAAAGTCATGGATTTCCATATTATTTTACAGTATGACAGTACATTAATGTGTAAAACCCCAATTTATGTAAATCACTCATTTTCATATTTAAATGACAAAACATTATTTAATAACAAACTAGCAAAATTTGGTAAGTTAACACAAGAAATCAAACTGTATATATGATGCTTTTAATGAAACATTAATAATACAGTAAACCAAGCATGGCGAGGTGGGTTAAAGCATTTAACTCGTAATCTGAGGGTTGCAGGTTTGAATCCCCATCCCACCAAATATGTTCACCCATTCAGCCATGGGGTCATTATAATGTCACAGTCAATACCACTATTCATCGGTAAAACAGTAATCCAAGAGTTGGCAGTGGTTGGTGACAAGTAGAGATGGCTAGCTGAGATAGCCCTTGTGTAGCTTTGCACAAAATTCAGAAAATAAACATTAATAATACAGTGGCCTTATAATTGTTTTTTTAAATATCTGTTTACAGTATCACTGTTCTCAGAATGTCAAATTTAATCCGATGTCTACACAAATGTTATTGCATTTTAAGACTCCATGGTATCAGCAAATAGAGGCTTTATGCATTCGTTTTACTGACAACTTTACTTGATAAAGGGTTTCGACACAATTTCGAAAATGGTTTTCTCCATTTTGACTAGCTACTCAACACAACCTTATTAAACCCTGACTTCATTATTACTCACCTCAAAAGAAAATGAACCATTTGGTAAGAAATATTTTCTATCATTTGAAAGGGTAAGGAAAACTGCTGAACAGTGGTCGTTATTGCATTTCATGGTCCTATTCATGTTCTCCCATTGCATTTCCATTAAGGGAAATGGAAATGATTTGTTTGATCCAATATCAGGTTTTCCTACATCCTCTGTATCATTGAATTGCCAAATCTGAACAAAACCACACATTCAGTTCAATAAATAGATACTAACAATGTAAAATCATTTTTCTTTTAATTAATACTGGTTTGACTTGTTTTGAATTTCATGCCAACTAATACTGACAATCTAATCAAATTCCAGAGTAGACTTGTTTATGTAATATATTTGAAATTATTATTTTCAAACAATTGTGAAAAAAATATACAGTTAAACAATGTCAACAAAACAGAATTTAAGATTGTTTACTTTAAATGTAGGTTCTACAGCATCAAGTTTCAGAAACAGAGTTAAATTGTATGACTAAACTAAATCTCTAGTCATTTGTTGCAAAGCACCAATTTCTGAGGCTACTGAAAACTGAAAAGCATTAACAACCTTCTACAGATAAATGTAAAACCTTAAAGAAAAAGTGTTAGGATAATTTTCTTACAAATAAGTTTTTGAACACATTTTATTAATTTTCAGAAATTATAATTTATTCTTGGTTATTCCTCATTAAGCAACAAAATTACCAGTTATACACTTCACACAAGTTTCACACAATACCTAACTGCAACGCTAGATGTCAGCACCATACATGCATTTGACTTACAAAGTGTTTCACTTTTGATCCAAAATGGCATCATGAAAAAAGTTACAAAATGAAGAAGTGTTACAGTTGTATTGTCCCAACTGAAACACTAGGCAGGCAACAGGTTAATACGGATATGGAATACTGAAAAAACTAAAGATTTCTCAAATTTATGGATAATACAACATGCAAGTAACATTAAAATGCATCAGATGGAACCCAAAACTATAAACATACCTTTGCAAGAACAAGACCTAACAAATAATACGGTTTTTCAGAAAAATGAATAGAGCCTTCAACACTTGATTCGTTTAGCAAGTTATTCCAGTCTATTTCTAGTGTTGAATTTAAAGACGTACAAACGATCAACACAGATGGTGCTCCAATAGAACTCCAAAGATAATGTAAAACATCTGAATCTCCTTCTGCTGTCACATGGACTAGATTTATGGAATTATCTGTTTCTCCTTTACATTCTGGTAAACTGCAGTTAGGATTGAGTGCCATGTTCAGCTGTGGATAAATAACAATAAGTAACTCCTCAAAATTAAACACTAAATCAGAAGCATAAACTTCAGTGTAAATCATTAAAAATATAAATGCTTTTCCACACTTTTCTTAATTAATAAATAAAAATGACAATAAAAAAAGTGACCCCAACAGATTAATTCTGTCTTATTACCTATTAAAACCTTTAAATTCATAAGAAAATAAAAGCATTAGATGTGATTCTCACCTCAAAAACTTGTAACTGTTATACTTTGAATGCATGAAAGTAACAAGAAATTACATATCAAAGACTGAAAGAGAAGACAAACTATGTAACTGATTTCTCAAAGAAATAAACTGCAAAAGCTGACTTGCATATTAAAAGTTACATTTTCTAAAAAAACACAAGTTTTCAAAATTCTTTTCTGAAACATTACATGCTGTTAAAATGGGTTCTTTCATAGGTCTTAAATAGAACGAGGTATTGTGATCAATTTTTTTTACATTCTACATGGTTGATCGTGATTTTTGAAAAAATTTAAACATCAATAAACTATAAATTTATAGTCTTGACATAATCTAAAATACTCAACTACAAAAATATAAATTATCAAATTCGCTTTCAACAATGCATATGAAAAAAGTTTTATTTGAGGTGTTCAGTATAAAGTAAATAATGGAAGACAATAACACACTTGTAATACAGCCATGTATTTTTACATCTGATATAGTAATACAACTAATCATCTTTGACTTTTTACATTTCACGAAATTTTTAAACCTTATGTCGGTTACAAGACAATGTTTGAGTCCTCATACAGAGTTGAAGTAATTAATTAGGACTTTTCTGATTAAAAAAAAGTTAACTTATTTTTCCCATTTTAAAAAAATTTATATGTAAATATTTGATAAATATTTGTCCAATGTGAATTTTACAAATGAAATTGAATTAGTAGAAGATTAAAATGTATCTGAGGATGGCTAGTGTGGGTGTTAACACTTTTACCAATAAAGCAGAGAACAACTTTTCAACTTTCTTAGGTCGTCTTTAGGTTAACCTTAGAAGGTCGAAATGTTGTTCTTTGCTTTATTTGTATAAGTGTTAATACCCATACCAGCCATCTCGAGATATATTTTTACTTCAAGTGGGTTTCTCGTCATCATGAAGTAGAATATTAAGAACATCATCTGCAAGCTACTGACTTTGTATTTTTATTAATAGAAAACATGTCCATTTTTCATGATGTTTTGAAGTTTTATTCAAACTTTTCTCTCTTATATACGTACAGTCTTATTGATAACAAAACTTCAATATATAGAACGAGACTCCATAATCAACAAAAACTGTCAAACTAATCTTGTAATTGTGTTTATGGACAAAATAAAAATGTAACGGACAACTTTTGCAAAATAGATCTTTTTATGACCTTATTTTAAATTACTAATTATATGTCTTAACTTCTTTACTGAAATCAAGATACTTGAAATACAAATGAAATAAAAAACTTGTTGTAGTAAAAACAGTTATCAAATTTAAGTTCTATTACTTTTGTTCCTACTAGCAATACAATTATTATTTATTACCTAAACACTTCCTGGATGTCACTTATCATTTTATTAAGTGCAAAAAAATTAATGCTACTAAAGTGGGTGTTTTTCTTTGACAGTTGACACTTATCTCTTTCACAGGAAGTGTCGCAGGGGAGATATTTAATTCAGTTCAGTGTATTCAACAAGGTACAATGAAATCATATAGCACTGACATGAAAAAAAATAAATACACACTTATATACAACATACAAGAATGAAAATATATTCAAACACATTATGCATTACTTCCATTCATACTTCTGTCTTCACAGTATTTATTTCAAATCAGTAAAAGAGAAAGTTCTGTTTTTGGTGAAATACCTTCACAATTTATATTTTCCCAAAATGTCCGAAGTCACTTTTCAACTGTTATCACAGTTCATTAATAATAAACCTTGTCTGGTAACCTCAGAATTATGCTTCTGAAAGTTAGACACTAAAATCTAAACATTACACTTAAGTATACAATAAACATTCCTCCTAATGTTGTCGAGCTTTGACTCTTGCAGTCATATCTTCGTTAGTAAATAAACAACTTAATGGAAAATGGCATCACCCTCCTCCGGGTCGACCCTCAACAAATCTCTCTTCTTTACCATATAACTCCATACAATGTCAAACAGTGTCCAAAACCGGGCCTTCCATAGTTACCATTACATCAGTATAGTACATTTTCTCACCGAGTCCATACATCTTATCAGATGGCCTACAACCAGGCTTTTAGCATCTAACAGGTTCATGCCTTTGGTGGTTTACTTGTGAAATTTGGATCAGCAATTTTCAAATCCTGGCTACCACCCTGCCTATAAAAGTTACCAACTTTTAAAACATTTTTTATATTGGAAACTGCCAATTACACCTACAATTGGATAGTTAATATTATTTATTTATCCATTAATCAATGGTCCCATTAACTGATTAAATTAGTACAGTGTTCCAAAAACCACTTAAGGTACGAGTGAAAAATAAAGAAAAGTTGGCAGCAGGTGTTTCCAGCCCTTTGTCTTTTCTCTAATCAAAAGTTCAAGAAAAAGTAAAAAGCAAAATTGATGGCAATTGCTGTCACCATTGCCTTCTCTACAGTTAGCAGTTCAAAACTAATGTTAATGCAGGGTAGCCTCCATAGCTTTGTAATAACAAAGACAGGGTTAGAAAATTTGATGGTAATGAGAATCGAGCTCAAAACTTTATACAAGCATTAACGTCAGGTCTGCCATACCAGATGATCACTTGTTAGTCATGTTACCTTTATATTTTGAATACTATATCTTCACTATAGATAAAAATTATTATTACAGCTAGCTTGTTCACTTTCTATAGGGTTATAAAATGACTAATTATGCTAATAAATAGAAGTACCGAACAAAAATAACATCCACGTACACCACAATTTTACAATAACTCACATAGAACAAACCACAAACAGATAGAATGTTCCATAATTTAATAACTGATAACTTGTTCAGCATAACAGCTACAGAGACTAATATTGCTTACTAATATTCCTTACATCACAAACATGGATACAACTTACCCAAAAATACTCAAATAATTCTAAACCCTCAATCAAGTCTTGTATGATTTATCTCGTTTCCAAAAGGAAAACCAGAGAAAATTATAATTATTTTTAAATACTTCAAATGATTTAAAGAATTGTTTTCCTGTTAACCACCTTTGTAGCAATCCTGTAGGAAAGGGCATCAAAACTGCCCAAAGCATCCCAAACGAGACCTCATCAAAATAATGTACATAACTGTTTTCAGAATAAAAATTCCAGTAAATAGAACCAAGCAGCCTATTTGCTTTTTTTTTTTTTACAACTTAAACCATGCCCGAGAGTTTCAGGATTTAATCAACATCAAAATCTTTGTCTATTTTTTCATAAAATCAACATTCCTCTCACAGTCTTGTTAAAATTTACACATCCTAAGTTATGTAAGTACACAATTTTACGATCCTAAACATCATAAATCATCTTCAAAATAAAAAAAAGTTAAATGTATTTTTTACTTATTGGTTAAAGTTATGAAACTGTGCAGTTTCTAATCCTTTTCTATTTTAGTTATTTGACTCTGTTATGCTACACAAAACTGTAATTAAAAAGAACACAAATTTCATTCTTGGACAACCTAATACATTATCTTAAATATGAAGTAACTTTAAAGAAAAGTTGGAGCTTTTTGGCAAACTAATGATACAAAAAGCTTTATTGTAAGAACGAACTGAGGTTCTTACAGCCAAATTCCAAGCAAGATGTTACCATTTTAAACTGTTCATATTTTAAAGTTGTAAGTAACTAATACTAACTGCAAGACAGTGCCAAAAACATATTTAAAAATTATAAACATGTACAGTTTAAACATATTTACTACCATAAATGTGTGAATGCTTTCATTTTGTTAAAACAAGTTTATTTTAGTGCCTTTTCAGTCTGCTGTAAAACATACTATTCTAACAGTACCAGTAATTTAGATATCAAATTCATTTTTAGTGTCTTCTTCAAATTTCAGTTGTTTTATAAATAGCTTGTATTCTGTTTCTACTTATTTTTTAATAAAATAACAAAAAAGGTTATGTCACTACAGAAAATTCAAACCTACATGAAATGTAACCCTCAGGACATAAGCTTTTCTCCTGTATATTTTTGATACATGTGAACAGCCAAGGTTTCACTTACTGCATACACTGACAAAATTTAACATCCTTTTCTGAAAGAAAACACGGATTTCGTGTAACCAGCTGCCTTCTTCAGTAATTTAAGGGAACTTAACACAAAAGTTTTGCAAAACTGGAATATTTATTTATCATACACTTGTGTGAGAAGATGTTAATATTATTCTGTAACTGTAATGTCTATATAACAAATAATTACACATACCTTTCGTGTTAACTTTCCTTTGCTTCCTTGCCCTACAGTCCTTGATACCAACACTAGTAACACTAATAATGCCAGTTTTGACGTCACCAGCGGTAAAGAATTTTGGGGAAGCATTTTGGAAACTTCTATCTAATATTATCTTATATAAAATAATAAATTAAAACGTGAAGAGTTTGTGGTAAAAATGTAATATTTGTACTACACAAATATATTTATACTTTAGTAAAGAAACTACAGGAATAACAACGGTTTAAGTTCAGAATTGGATCCGTTCGTTGTTTTCGCTGAAGAATCGATAATACAAATAAATTAGGTTTAAAACTAAATCCCAAGTCAAAGTTCAGCCTCAAACGGGTCAGGAAGAGAAACACTGTGGTTACTAGGCGCTCCCTAAAAATTTCTTCAGATAAATTAAATACGATTTCAACCAAAAGTAACTGAGAAACAAAACTTATTCTTTCGAACAACGCATAATGTTGTATTAAACAACTTGAAATTAAAAATAAATCTATCCAAATCGAATATTAAATGCACTTTTAACAATAAAAAACACGCACTGTTCAACCACCATTCACGTGATAAGACCATCTGGTGAACAAATCTACAATCTTTTATTTAATATTTAGTGAGGAGCCTAGCAAACTGAATAATTAATTTATTTAAAAACACAATAACAGCAATTTTACAAAAGGAAAATTCAGATTTTAATAATTACAATAATTACCGAGTCATTATTAAATTAAATTGCTTTTTGAAAATTAAAAAATCTAATGATTTCGCAATACTGTAAATCGTAACGTTTTAATCATGAACATATGAGCTTGCTTGCTGTAGAGGCTGCTAGTATCAGATTTTTGCATTGATTATTTGATTAAATCTTTTGAGGCCTGTGCAATGTACCTAACTAGCTATGACTTGTCTCATAGTGAATCAGTCCCATTTAAATAATAAATAAATTCAAAATACAGCGTTGTAATATTTTAAATGTGAATCACTTTCAAACAAAATACTTAGGTGAGTTTTATCAAATATATATTAACTAACTGTATCCTTTGCTCGGAATTAATCATTCACTCTGATAGGTTTAACACACTAAAAATAATTGCATGATTCATTCGGTTTTGTTTGTTTTGAAATACGCGCAAACCTAATCGAGGGCTATTTGCGCTAGCCATCTCTAATGTAGCAGTGTAAGACTAGAAGGAAGGCAGCTCGTTAACTCTTATCCTACTCTTTACCAACGAATAGTAAAATTCACCCTAACATTATAACGTCTCCACGGCTGAAAGAGGGAATACGTTTGGTGTTATAAGGATTCAAACTCGCGACCCTCGGATTATGAGTCGAGTGTCTAAACCACCGGGCCATTTATATTAGAATTTTTGTATTTATGATAAAGCTACTAGGGCTATCTGCCACTGTACGTAATTGTGAAATACTGTTAAAACAATAAGCAGAACCTTAACACCCACCATTCACATTAAAATAGTGACTGTCAATTTACCAAGCAGAGAATATTTTAGGCATCACACGGATTGCAATGAGGCAGGCTAGCCCCAAAGATTTACCACAGGAGTGACAGGACCAAACCTTGTCTTACTTTTTTCTGTTTAATTTTCCACGTTGGGCCGTTTTATGTAATGTCCGTAAATAGGAAGATCAGGCAATTACATGTTGAGTACCACAATGTAATTTCGAGGACTTATGCCAACTGTTGAGTTACTTTAATCGACTAGTGAAGCCTAATTATCTCTCTTGCAACGCATGTATAGCCCAAAAATGCAGGACGCTATTTATTTATTTTTTACAGTAACGAGACACGAGCCACAGATCCTTAGATCTACATTTCACCACGCTAACCACGATCTGTGCTCAAACATTATATGATACTACAATACTCTACAGAAGAGATTTATTTTACCTATAATGCCAAATTTTATATTTCATTGAATCATTGTGAATTACTCCACATACGCCAATCTCATTCAATAAAAGGAATTTTTCTTTCGGTAATAAATCACATGACGTCAAAAGAATCTGATGTGTTCTTTAAATATTTTTTAACATTTCATAAAATTCGAGAATAATTACTATAAACTGAAGTACAAATGAAAAGTAACCAACAGGTGACTGTCCTATTTTGAACGAAATAAGGCTCAATCCTACTTTTGGTTTCGTAATTTTTCAAAATCACTTACAATAGATAAATTATAAAGTACTCGTCACTTTTAAGCTGATTGTATGCTGAGTTTTACACCAATAAATATGTAGTTTATGTTACTCCACTGATAAATAAACAATCTGCATAGCAAAAACTGGTACCTCAGAACCTACGACATCATGAAACTTCATGGCACACAAATACTTTACTGAATAATATGCATACACTTCGGGGTGTAAAAACGCATGCGTATACAGTTATGGCACAGCTGCTTATGATATTTAATGTTTATTACATTCTTTTGATAAAGCATCATCATGTCTTGGTTTGAAATAGTCAAATGCTTTGTTTTTGAATTTCACGCAAAGCTACACGAGGGCTATCTGCACTAGCCGTCCCTAATTTAGCGATGTAGTCATCACCACCCACCGCCAACTCTTGGACTACTCTTTTACCAACGAATATTGAAATTGACTGTAACATTATAATGCCCCAACGGCTGGAAAGACGGGAATGTGTGGTGTGAAGGGGGCTTGAACCCGTGACCCTCAGATTATGAGTTGAACGCCTTAACCACATGGCCTGTATGTATACGATAACCAATGATTGAATTAGTTAACATACTATTGTTGTACAGAGTTGTTTAAATTAGTAATTTAATAATAATTACTCTTTATGTAGATAGTGCACTACTATAATAAAATAAATTTATGTTCAGTTAACTCTAACACTCCATGCAGTTTTGCAACAAAATGACAATTTCTTAACGACGAGAAACCCATTTGAAATAAAAACGAATCTCAGAACGGCTGATACATGTGCCCGTCTACCGTCAGCTACAAACTCTCTCTTTGTTAACCTGAAGATGACCTAGAAAGGTTGAAACGTTATTCTGTGCTTACTGGAAGAGGTGTTAATACCCATACCAGACATTCTGTGATACAGAATGATGGTTTGTTTTCATTGGATATTTATAGATCTCGTAAACAGCCATGGAACTGTTTAGGTTACATTTTATTCAAAATTGATTCTAGATTCAATCTCGTACTTCCAGACCCACATAACGTTGCACACTGATTGAGCATAATCTTTGTGCAATATGTTGGCTTTTGATTTCACAAATTAGAAAACCCCTTTCAAACATTCTGCATACAGGCCTGATACGTTGTGTTAAAATTTCAGGCTGACTGAGCAAGTCAGCTGACATTAAAGTATTGTTGTGTGTTAAACATATTTATAATTGTATAATGGAAGTCATTAATGTAAAGTTGTCCTTTTCTTTTTTAGATCACACTGCATTGTGTGACAGTGGTAGTTAACTACACTGAATATATGTTATAATTCCATTAACACTTCTAGAAGAAAAGTTGTCATTTTCATATGTCAGCTATGCTTTACTCGTGTACAATCACAAACAAGATGTGATAGTTCTAAAATAATGTTCAATCAGAACATTTTATTAAAGTTCATTAGCTGCAAAAGGTAAAGTTGTTTCAACATAAAAGCAATCACAGATATAAATTTCACATTTTAAAGAATTCACATTTTATCACTTTGTTTTTGCAAAGTCACTAGTCTTTCAACTGTGTTGTCAACCGTGAGGAATCAAACTCCAGATTTTATCTGTCCCACTGAGGGGACTTTTTACTTTTATAACTTACGAGTTTTTAAGTTAAAATTATATATTCTGCAAAACCAATATCACTGTAACATGTTTTCCTTAAATTTATAATGATTATTCTAAGATATAGAGTGCAAATTTTGTTACAACATAAAATGCATTAAAAATAAACCCATGTTTTTATCACTGAATAATTATATTGAGCAAAAACATTTATGTTCCCTAATTAGTTTTATCAAACATATACAAACGTGAAACATGCTTATGAAATTTGTAAGCAACTGAACCGAACTAGATTGTATTATATATGATACTCCCCATGCCGAGCCAAGTTTTGATGGATTAGCTAAGAACTACCACACTTCACAGCAATATGTGTATGATGCAAGATGAGTTTACCTTGCACACAAGAGTTACATTACATAATCACCTCTGGTGAACATTTAAAACCAAATCAATCACAACAGACTTCCAATATTCCTAAACCTAACTTTATTTTATCTACACACAACTGTGAAAACAATCTTTTATCACTTAATTAAATGTATTGGTTTTAGACTTTACAGGTAAATACTCATTTCCGAGAAAGATGAAATAACACATTTTAAATTTTCCACTTTTCTCGTGCAGTAATATTTTCTCTCTAAATACCTACAAAGTGTTTAATGTCTTTAAACTCATTATAGGAAACATCCCAGAATAATCAATCATTTAGTAGAAACTCTTGTATTTCTATTCCATGCAAAATTTGCTCCATAACTCTTCTTCTTGGGTTTATGGACAGGTGGTTCTTCCACAAAATATGGCCATCCTTTTTAAAAAAAAAATAAAATTCTGAAGAAATGAATTGTTTCTTATTAACTGCATTAATTTAAGCAGATATAATAATGATATAACTTAAAATCAAGATATATAGTTTTTCAAGATCTCGGTAACTTGTTCTACTGTTTAAATTATCATCTAAGTTAAACAATTAACTAGTTGTTATCCTATGTTTCAGCCGTTTATTTACTGCAGTCTTTAGGAAAGTCCTAAGAAGAAAATTTTCTATGAAGGTCGTAGCAGAAATACAGTTGTTTGTTATAAGCTTATTTATGGATCCTCAGAGTAGGACTTGAATTACATAACTTGTTTGAATGCTTTAAATTAGAGTATCCGAGTTTTGTTGATTTTTATGGTTGGATCATTGAGTTTTATCAATTAGGAAGATGTAGAAGCCTTGACTCATTAGTTCAATATTAATCCAAGTTATTATATGGTCTTCAATGGCATGAAGAGATATTGCCCATATATCAATATCATGGATTCTTGCTTGTCTATCATACTTTTGAATTCTTCACTTTTATTGGTTCTTTTCTTTTTCCAATGCATTGGATTCTACATTTCCAAAAGATGTTTTCAATTTCTTTTTTTGGGTCTTTAGGTCATGTTTGTGTGTACTAATTGTGATTGACTTCTTGTTTCTGAATATGGTTCTAGCTTTATGCTGTTTATAGATATCTCTGACATGAGGGTCTATGGTATGTAATCTTTTTTACTTGTGGTGTTATCTTAGTTATTTTATTTATCACATGTTCAGGGTATCCAACATCAAGAAGTTATGATGATGTGTTCCACTTCCTTCTCTTGTAGCATCCGTTGGTACAAATTTTGTTCATTCTGAAAACTAAACAGTCTGTGACACCTGTCTTCACACTATTAGGACAATATGACTTGTAGTGAAAATATCTACCTGGGTCTGTAGGAATATGTACTATTAAGTAACACAACCTAAAATCAGAATCCAAACAGTGTAAATATGAGCATAACAGGCTGTTTGGTTTCCTGAATAAGATTTCTAACACTAAAAATGCTACAGATGAGTAAGGAAAATTCATCATTACAACTTCCCTTAACAAGAGATACATGGAACACTTGATGAAGAAAATAAAGACGATAAACAGAAACAATAAGAAGTAGGTTAAACCAAGCTCTTTTCTTCAAGAGACAAACAGAGACTGTGTTTAACTCTGATTTTCTTTGACACGAGCCAATGAGTGACAACATATTATCATCTACATGAGATACAGGTTCATCAGAGCAATTTAAAATACAAATAATCAGTTGGATAGACTTGAAGCATTTGAAGGAAAGTGCTTTGCTCCAGGACACAAAACATGTCCTGAACAACCCTTCCAACCTTTTGACTCTGATTCCAAAGCACAAGGTCACACAGTTCTCAGAAAGAATATATAGGAAGAAAATTTCAGATTCTCAGCCATAATTACCTGTGTCATATACATCTCTGAAAACATAACCAGGACATACAAACAGCATGAAGTAAAAACAACATTCAGAAGTTAAAACATGTGATGAAACTTAGTACACAACAATGTACTTAAGGCTCAGCCCAGCATGGCCAGGTGGGTTAAGGTGTTCGACTCGTTATTCGAGGGCCATGGGTTAAAATCCCTGTTGCACCAAACATCCTCTCCCTTTCAGCTGTGGGGACATTATAATTTGTGGGTCAATCCCTTATTCGTTAGTAAAAGAGTAGCTCAAGAGTTGGCAGTAAGTGGTGATGACTAGCTGCCTCCCCTCTAGTCTTATACTGTTAAATTAGAGACGGCTAATGCAGATAGCCCTCATGCAGCTTTGCATGAGATTCAAAAACAAATAAACAAACTTAAGGTCCAGTTAAGAAAAAGATAACCATTCAAACATCTCTTATGAACGTGTACTCCAATGTATTCAAAAAACAAAGTGTAAACTTAAAAAGCATGATAAACAAAATAGGAAATTCTGTAAGTACTAATTTATCTATAATGTCCCATGATGTTAGAGAAAAACATTAAATAACAAATTGGATAAAGACTGAAATAATTAGATAAGAACCAAAATAAAACAAACAGATAAAATGTTTGGTTTGCTTGGAAGTTCACACAAAGCAATACAATGGCTATCTGCACTAATCATCCCTAATTTAGCACTGAAAGTTTAGAGGGAAGGCAGCTAGTGATCACCACCTATTTCTAACTCTTTTATTAATGCACATTAGGACTGACAATCATATTATAATGCCACTATAGATGAAAGGAAATAGCATGTTTGGTGTAATAAGGATTTGAACTCACAAAAGGTAGGTTACAAGTTGAGTGCTCTATCCACCTGGCCGTGTCAGGCCCAGATAAAAGGATTCTCAAGATACATCTAATTTGTCAGTCAATCTAACACAGAAGTCAGAAAAATTGGTTCATCCCTCTTGAAAACATTCAAACAAGTTTGTTGGTTCAATCCCAGATGAGTAGATACCAAACCATCCTCTCCATTAAGTTACACTCACTTAAACAACAGTGCTTTTTTCTAGATTTACATGAAGACTGTAATAGAATTGCTGCTTAAACATAGAATAAGAATTAGCTAGTAATCAGTGCATATTAATAAAAAAAAAAAAAAAGACATATATATTAGTAAGTAATTAATAAATAGACTTAATTGATTTAATAGGATAATAGCATCTAATATTTTAAAATTACACTAGTTTTACATTTGGCATATTTTCTGTTGTCAAATACCTAAAGTCTCAATGACTGATTAGGCAATGTTAGTCTGTTACTTTATATGAGTAATCAGATAAAAGATACCTACTGTGTTAACACTCCATTACCAGAAAAGAACTCTGAGAATTATTAGTAACTTCATTAAATATACAAAGTTACAGCAATTCATAATAACAGTAACAATATGGTTTAAATCATAATACTGTTAGTACTCATAAAGATACAACTTTTTAATTATGACAGTACACAGTGACTACTTTCACAACATTGAAATAGAATCAATTGTTTTTTATACCAATCGCAGTAATAAGGCTATGTTAAAGAAAACAACTACCCACATATTTATTAACTTTTACCACATAAAGTTTGAACACACCATTTTTCTCGCAAAATGCTATGGCATCTTCCTTGCACAGGAATCGTAGGTTCATATTAGATAGAGAATCCCCTCTGAAAAACATAGTTAAAAAGTGTTAATATATTTTGTGTTAAAAAGACGTGATATCCTAATACACTAGACAAAATAAATAGCTTTAATGTTTTAACAACATTCAAGAAATATTTAAACACACGTAAATACTTGAAATAATCAATGGAAGAATATTTGACATACACTTTGAGCTCAAATTCATAATTTCAATATTTTAACAAAAACTGATCACCAAAAAATTATAATTACTTGTGGTGATTTCACCATCTGTAAAAGAAAAATAAACATTTCTTCTGTTCATAAAAGATTTGAGAAACCCTCCGACTAAAATTCTGATCACAGAGATAAACATTAGTTTATAAACAAGTTTACTCACGAAGAGCACCAGCCCATTAAAGGATTCTCCCATCTTTCACGGGTTTCAAATTCCATTTTCCAGTGATGGGTATTATTAGTTCCTGACTGCATGGCATTTTTTGCAGGAACAAATATCCGCACCCTGCGAGTTTTGATGTGTTCTTCTGGCACACCAGTCAAGGAAGAGATATCCATCTTTTCAAACATCAAAATGGTAACGTTTTTTTTTTTAAATATTGTACTTGAATTAATTAGAGAGAAATGACTAAAACTTTCTGAAAAATTATGTTGAGAGTGAGAAGTCTAATTACTAAATAAAATAGACAGACATTATAACAAATAATTTGTCTAATTAACTTCTTATGATTGTACTGAAGATGTATAGAATTTAGAAACAATGTTTATTTTTTGGATTTCCACAAAGCTACTCGAGGGCTGTCTGTTCTACCCATCCCTAATTTAGCAGTGTAAGACAAGAGGAAAGGCAGCTAGTTATCACCAATTCTTGGGCTACTCTTTTACCAACGAACACTGGAATTGACCATCACACAATAATGCTCCCACGGCTGAAAGGGCAAGCATGTTTGGTGTGACTAGGTATATAGAAATAAATCACTAGGCTTCTGTTTTTCCCAAAAAAATTTATTATCATCAAAATCTAATGTTAATTAATATTTGACTGAAATGTCAAAGTAAAAATTATTTATTTATATTGGTATAAGTTGCATTCTGTGATTTATAAACTGAGAAAAGGTAATGGAAGTTTATCTTTTGTAATAGTAAAATGGAATATTAACATCTTAGATAAAACAAGTTTGTGTTGCATGAGACGCACCTACAAATGATCTGTTAAAATTTTGTGGGTCTCGACTGTATACAGAAAATCTTTCTTTACAAATCTTAAAAAATCAAAATCCTTTGATCACTGTTGCTAATTTAAAGAGTAATGCTCAGAATCAGTATCAGAAAAAGAACTACAGCAAAACATTTCCAGTTAATATGTTTTGCAGCCGTAAGTTGGAGAATAGGTGGATGTTAAAGTTAGTTTCATTAACAAAATTTCAAAGTTTTAACAAAAGAAAAAGGCAGATCGAAAGAGCAACAACTTCTGCACGTAAAAGAGAATTTTTTTATACATGTGCTTATCCTTCCAAAACTTAAATTATAAATGTTACAGAAAAATAAGTACATACTTCAATGATGACAATCACAAAAGATACAAAATATGACAATTGCTTTCATTTGTGATAATTTACAAGGTGGATAATATTCGTTTGAACTTACAGGAGTATCAATAGTGATAAATTCATGTAAAGCTTCTTCGTGTTTTTTATCCTCTGGTTCAAGAACACTTCGAATATCTTTAATATCTGGATCTGAAAGTTGTTGTGCTGGCTTATCTCTACTGATTAGCGTTACAGAGAATTCTCGCCTAAAAAAAAAGAAACATGTTTCTAAACCATTGTGACGAAGTAAAATTCTGCAAATCCCTGTTTCAATTTCCTGTTTTAATTTATTATATGTTACACAAATGCCCTTATCTTTGTAAGTTATCACGATGAAATTGTTATAATCAAGACACCACAATTCTCTAATCAGTAGCATTATGGCAATAATGCTTTCAATTCTGTAATTTTGTAGAAAACACTGTTGTTTACAGTAATTCTTGATGACGAGAAACCCACTTGAAATAAAAATGTATATCAGAACAGCTGGCATGGATATTAACACTTTTATTGATATGGAGAGAACAATATTTCAGCCTTCTTAAGTCAGCTTCAAGTTAAGAAAGAAGACCTAAGGAAGGTCAAAACATTGTTCTCTCCTTATCAATAAGTGTTAATACCCATGCCAGTTGTTCTGAGATACTGTTGGTCAGACACAGGTAAAACATTTTATAAGTAATATTGGGCTTACTTTGGGCTAGCAGTTAGACTATAACTACATCCAATAAAAATATCTGAATTTATGTCCTAATAATACCCATTTTATTTTTATTAAAAAAAACAAAATCCCAGTGCAATCAACAGAACCTATAAAAAACAGTAGAGATTTATTGGTTAGTTTTTTTACGCGATTTGCTAACACATTTGTTCTTACATACATTACAATCACGAGAACTGTAAACACTGTGCTCATTCAATGACTTGAATTATTAACTGGAAGATACTGCTATGAAAACATGTGTTCCAAGTACACAGGATAGCCAGAAAGGCAACACGATGTTATTAATTTTTCTTTAAAAAATTGTGTCGTGTTTTTTTGAAAAATCACCAACTGTTCTTTTTCCACCTACAATGTCTGATATAATCAACTATACAACAATTCAGTCAGTCTGTATTCTTTAAATATTTATTAGGCCTTCCCTCAAAGTAACTGCACCCAGCAGATATGAAGACAACCCATTCCAAAGGCCAGCTGTTCTGTTAGCAAAATAAAACAGTCTTAGCTGAAGATAACTCGTATTCTGCCAAATGTTGATACGCATCTCTTAGTCCTACTATTCCCATCCATAAGTATGAAAAAATAATAATGTATCAATTCATTGTAATTATAAACCATTTGCCATTTATTCACCCAGTTCACCAAGTAATCAAAATCTTTTGTAAAGTAGCAACATTCACCTTGCAACCAGCAACACAAAAATCTTTATTATCATCATCAGATTAAAACAATAAACACTCTTTCATTGATCTAAATATAAAGAAGCAAAGATTCAACACTGAGCCCTGAAGTACCCTGCTTGTGACGTTAATCCCATCTGACCAAATGCCATCTACAACAACACTTTCCTTTCTTCCATCCAGCCAATTTAACCCCCTCATCTATAGATATAACTTTTTCTAACAGTATTTTATGTAGCACCTTGGCAGATTATTTCTAAAAATCCAGATACATCAAATTCACACCATTCCCTCATCTACATATGTTAACTACTTCTTCAAATAATGTCACAAAGTTAGAAAGACAAAATTTTAACTCATATGAAACCATGTTGACCACCAAACATAATTTAATACTTGGCAAAGCATCCTTTATCAGACTTTTAAAAATGTTTCACTCCACTAATATTAGACTAATAAGCCTATAATTATCATAATGATTTCTATTAACTCCCAAAATAGAAGCAACATTAGCTAACCACCGATCTCCTGGCAAATGTCTAATATTTAAATAGTTACAAAACTATTAGCTACTGACCCAGTCTTTCAGTCCTTTGCCATCTTCAAAACCCTTAAGGAAATACCTTACGTAGGAGACTTATTATTTAAACTTAATTTTTTTTTTTTAACAAGTCCATAAGTGATGTGATAATCTTGTTTACATTTATCAACTGTTTAGAACAATGAATATTGCTTAAATTTTCATGAATAAAACTTAAAGATAAAGTACAGGGTGTTCAGAAAGTTACTGTGCAGTTTTGTATAACAGCATTCATTCAGTCTATTTCAAGCCAGCAACTGATAGCGGTGTTTAGAAGCAAAATAAGAAGAATCCAGGCCTGTATTGATGCCAATAGGGGTCACTTCAACATTGTTTATAATTGTCATTCATATTTACCTCCTGTATTCCATATTGAAACATGTCTGTTAATAAATATACAAGTGCACAATGACTTTCTGAACACCCTGAAGAATTTAGTATCCTAGCCATCTCATAATCATTATAGATTAAGGCCCTCCTTTATTATTCTTTCAAGACCCTACTCACATCCTAAAACTTTCCTTACCCTTAATATATTATATTCATTTTCAGTGTTAACTTTTACACTTTCATTCAACCTTTCTCAATAACCTAAACATCCTGTTTGGACAACTCTTCTGATATTCTATACATCTGTGTATCAACAACATAATTTTTTGTAGATATTACTACGCCCCAGTCCTACATGACAATAATCTGAATCCCAAGTTGGTGTCTTGAAAAATTAGAATAGAAAACCATAAACAATATCATTCTGAAATACAAAAAATTACTGCACCAATGGGCCTGAGCCCTGAATATTTTAAGTACCTAACAGTGGCTTTGTTAATTTTCTTTAGTCACATCTCTTTTATTCTTTGAAAGCCAATCTGACATATTATTTGATATCACCAATTTGTAACCTTTGTTCAATATCACACTTGTAATTAATTTACATTAAAACTAAAAGTTTATCGGTTAAATTCATCAAAGACAGAACTAATATAGTTCTTCATCTATTAAACATTACAGTGCATAACTATTTTGATATTTTAAACGTCGATTAAGAGAATAATAAATTATTCTAGTAAAATAAAAGTTGTTGTCTTATCTAATGTTATTAATTCTTAAGTATGGTGTCCTAACCTATAAAAGCATATATGATAATACTGAAAACGTATATCACAAGATATAATATAATATAATAAACTGATATAATACAATTGTTAAAAAGATACTATTTTTAAAAAATCACAATAGTTCCAAATTCCATAGTCAGTTATCGATGGCTGAATCGTAGCGAACGAGCCTAAATAAGTTACAATACGAATATATATATATAATAAGTAAGTTATACAAGTGTTAGTCAAGATACCTAATGTTTCTACTTTTTGCGTAAAATCATTTCTTAGTATAATTTACCTAAATATGCGATTGCTACGTCTAAGCAATCTTGGCAAATTTCGACCAAAACCACTAAAAAGAGAAGCCATCTTTAATATCTTTGCCCTCTACCCAGTCTCAATTTTAATTATAAATATTTGGAGCTCATTAATCTGAACACATATGCAAATATTTCATAAAAGTTTGAAATGGAATTTTTGGCCTCATCATGTTCGAAAAATAAAAATGCTTCCTTTTGTCAAAAAATTATCGAGTTAAGATGATGATATGCTCTGTTATTAGTAGTAAAGCTAACAGAATTTCAAGTTGTGTTTGTAAAGAAAGTGATTATTTCTATTCAAATTACTACTTACACTTTACTTGGAATACTCTAAACAGTTTAGTTTCCTCACCTAAGGATGGATGCTGGCAAGTTAGAAAAGATTTATAGGATTGTTTTTGTTCTGTTTGTCTGTTGTTTGTTTTTGTCGAATTTCACAAAAAGCAACTCGTAGGATATCTACGCTAGCTGTCTCTACTTTTGAAGTGATCTCCTAAAAAGAAGGCAGCTAGTTAACATCACCGAATGGCCAATTTGGGTTACTCTTTGCCAACAAATAGTAAGACTAGCCGTCACAACTGTAAGATTGAGCACATTAGATGAAACCATTCGATTCCATGACCCGCAAATTGGGAGTAGAGTGACATAATAAACTAGTTCTTAGGAGGAATACTCTGATGATGAAATGTGTATTTCGCAGTGATTGGTTAACTTCTTTTGACTTACTTTCTTCTGAAAAACGAAGGGTAAAAGTTGAATTTGAAGCTTAGAAAATTATAAGATGGTCTATGATATGAAGTGAAAGGACACAAATTTTAATATCGCAGCGAAAGGACACAAATTTTAATATCGCAAAAAAAAGGCTTACTTTGGCTATGAAATTTTTGTTTTACTGATATGAAAACTTGTTAAAAGACTAAGTTGCAATTGGCAGTATTGAAAACCAGCAATTGTAACATTCAGAAATATGTTTAGGTTTGTAAGTACGTGTGAAATAGTATCTATGAAGGCTTTTGTTTCTTTTGGAATTTCGCACATAGCTACTCGAGGGCTATCTACGCCAGCGTCCCTAATTTAGCAGTGTAAGACTAGAGGGAAGGCAGCTAGTCATCACCACCCACCGCCAACTCTTGGGCTACTCTTTTACCAACGGATAGTGGGATTGACCGTAACATTATACGCCCCCACGGCTGGGAGGGCGAGAATGTTTAGCGCGACGTAAAAATTGTGATAACGGGAAATGTCATCACATTTCACACTTTCACACCGAGTGTTTGGGACTTACAATGTTAGAAATCGGCTATCAATAGCCGTAGTTGGTAGAGCACAAATAGACAAACATAACAAGAATGTAATATACCTTCAGTCACATATATTTACTTACTTTATATACATTTTTATGCTGGTGTTCTGCGTGAAGTTCAGACACCGTTATAAATATAACATATTAAGGCTGTAAACTTTACACTCTAATCTTCCACCTTATAAGAAACGTTTCAATTTAATGGTATGGATTTTTAGAAGGAAATTGTGGACGGTTTAATTGGATACTTGATAACAAACTTCTAGAGACGTTGTGTGTAGATATATACATATAATACAGGTTTCTTATTTATCATTGCAGCCATCTCAAAACATTTTCGAAATTTTTGTACTCTATTGACTCTGTTTATGAGTCATGTGTTTCCACAGTTATTGCGCTATTGACACAATTATGGATGAATCTTAACTTTTGGTTTTAGTTTTAAGTGTAAAAAGGTGTTTGGTTTTAGTTTTAAGTGTATAAAGGTGTTTAGTTTTAGTTTTACCGTTAAAAATTGTTTGGTGAGCAGACACAGATGGTAAGTTTTGAAGTTTTCTCATAAAAACCAACAAAAACAACGTAGAATGAAATTCTCGATAATTGCAGCAACTAAATTAAAATATACATCACGTAATTTATCATTCTGAAAAGTATAGTTGTTAGTACCAACGTTTTTTTATTTCAATTATTTTTGAAATTCTCAAATTTCTAATAACGCTTGCTAGTAATTGTTTACATTTTGTTCTGTTTAGTACTGGAGACATATCATACTTTCTATAGAGTTTTCCCCGAAGTAAAGTTGTAAGTATTTCGATATGCATAAGATAAACATTACCTTCCCTTTTCACTTATCAGAAATAAATTTAGAGAGTCAATCAGTTTGCTCAAAATTTGGATATTTCAATTAAAGTGTTCGAAAACATATTTTAATTGATATCTACTAAATTTATATCGCCGAGTGATATTTCATTGTATTAATTTCCAGGAGGTAATTTCTATGTTATGATAACTAACAACAACCTATCCTGATTCCTATTATTTTTAGAAAGAAACAAAGGCAAATGATTTTACCAATAGAAAGGACATTCAAAATAGTAATGCCTCAAGTAAAATAACAAACATTATTATGAGTCTTGAAGAATCCTATGCCAAATATTTTATAACAACATATCCTCATAAATATAAACTAATAATCTCAAACACGTCAGAAACTCTCTTAACTGAAAGGAAGAAGAAACCTTCACATTGCAGACGTAACAAAAAATTTGCGAAACATAAATCAATGAGACCTCTTTACTTCAAAGAACTGCGAGATTTGTTTCATGAAAAGAAATCATCAGAGTCAGAGGGTTCTGAGGACTAGAGCAGATAGACAAATTGAGGAACGTAAGCTCCTGAAACACAATATCCACAAGAATTGTTTACTGGTGTTTAACCGAATTAGAAAGCCAGATACAAGACAACAATAGAAGAACTTCTATGATCGGACGATTTTCTTCACAGTGGAATTCGATTTATGTTTTTTGTCCCGAATTTTCACAAACTTGACACCGATAAAAAAAATTAAAATAAAATATATGTAAATAGAAAATAAGAAGTTATAGAGTATTTAAAAATTCTCTGTTTTATCGCTTTAAATATCCATGTTTGTTTCAAAGAAAATGATAATTTATTACAGAAGCTTTATAAATTATAACTTTACTGTGGACACACAAGTTGGGGAAAGAATGATTTCAAATTAGTAATTAATATTGTTTGGATATTCAAAACTGTTTCGTTTGAAATTTATTATTTAATTCATTTTGTGAGTTAATATTTAATGATTTAAAAAAATAATGTCAAGAGTGTTGAAAGTGATGATTTAAGTTTGGTTGTATGACGTGACAAACAAACAAACAAACTTACCACGATGACAGCCCTCGAGTAGCTTTGTGCTAGTCGTCCCGAATTTAGCAATGTAAGACTAGAGGGAAGACAGCTACTCATCACCACCCACCGCCAACTCTTGGGCAAATTTTTTTCGAACGAATAGTGGGATTGACCGTCACATTATATATCGCCCCCACGACTAAAAGGGCGAGCATTTTTGGCGCGACCCTCAGATTACGAGTCGCACGCCTCAACACGCTTGGCCATGCCGGATCCAACGTGGTGAGAGTCATACATTGTGTGAGTCAATTATTGACGCCAAGTTACTGTATTTTTGATGTTTCTTCAAGTTTGTATTGTTACACTCAAACGTCACTGCGTGGTTTACAGAAAGTTTAAGGCCTCAATGAACAATTTATAAATATATGGGCGACCAACCAACTGTGAGCTAGATTGAGAAAAATTGTTCTTATCTCAGAAAATTAGTCAATGAGAGAAAACATGAAGTTAGCTGGTGTGAGAATGACACTGGGAACACTCATTTTGTTGCATTTAAAAAAAAACCCTTTCTGCAGTCAATTTGATTGTGTTGATTTCAAATCTGAAGTCGGTTTTTGTCTGCAAGCTACAGATTTTATGCAATTTGACATTTTTATTTATTTTTTAATTTTTCGTTATCATAGGAAATTATAGGAATAGCTTATCAATTTGTTTGTGTATTTTATTCAGGTAGGAATTTGCGTTTCTACACTTCGTCTGGACAATCTCGTTTAATGCTCCAGCAGTAGTCAGCCATCATACTTTTGTCCCAGCGCCCTTGGTAGCGTTCTTCCATGACCTTTAGGTCTTGGTGGAATCGTTCTCCTTGTTCGTCACTCACAGTCCCCAGGTTGTCAGGGAACTTATCAAGGTGGCTGTTCAAAAAATTAAGCTTGATGCTCATGTTGCACCCGAGATCACGAAAAGCGAGGAGCATTCTGTTCACAAGTTCATTGTAGTTCTCCGCCTTATTGTTTCCAAGGAAGTTCTGAACGACTGCCACAAAGGATGACCATGCTGCCTTTTCTAAAGCGGTCATCTTAGCCACAAACTGATCATCACGAATTAGGGTTCGAATCTGTGGGCCATCCAACACGCCTGCTTTGATTTTCTCAAATGATAACCCTGGTAAAGCTGTTATGATGTGTTGGAAACATTCACCTTCGGTTTCCAGTGCCTTGACAAATTGCTTCATCAAACTTAATTTGATGTGAAGATGAGGAAAGATGATCTTATCTCTGCTTACAATTGGGTCTTGTATGATATTTGGCATGCCTGCTTCAAGGGTGTCACGAATAGGCCAGTCCTTCTGGACCCAATGTCTGTCTCTTGCTCGGCTGTCCCACATACAGAGGAAACATGGAAACTTGGTGAAACCTTTCTGTTGTCCAAGAAGAAAGTTGATCATCTTTAAGTCTACACAAATGATCCAATTGTGCTCATGATATTTTAATAAGTCCATGACCATTCTCATATCATCATAGTCTTCCCGCAAATGCACTGAGTGACCGACAGGTACTGCTCCATAAACATCCCCATGATGTAAAAGAACACACTTTAGACTGCATTTTGAACTGTCTAAAAAGAGTCTCCATTCAGAAGGACTATAGTAAGGTACACCCAGTTCTTTGAGAAGCCCTTGGATGTCATGGCAGTAAACAAACTGTCTGTGTTCTGAAAAGAAGGTCACAAAAAGCTGGTCACGCTTTCAGAAATATGATACTCTAACAGAGTGATCAACAAGATTTCTGCCTTGTAATCTTGATGCCAAAAGCTCCGCTGCTTTCTTTGAAAGACCTAAATCCCGCACTAAATCATTCAGTTCAGCCTGGGGAAGAGGCTTGGGGACGGGGAAAGGGTCAGTGTCTGAAGAACAGTTCTTCGATTGTGTACACTTTTCTGACAATTCACTGTCACAACTATCTTGTTTGCTTGTATCATGTCCAATGTCTTTATCGTCCAATGAAGGCAAGCCTTTGAAAACTGGAACAGGAACTTCTTCAGAGTGCGGAGGAGGCCGAATAGCTGAGGGAATGTTCGAATACGTAATCTTATGTCGGTTTTTCTTCCCAACACCCGTTGTGTTTAACATGCAGAAATAACAGTCAGTTACATGGTTGGTGGGTTCGCGCCAAATTATTGGAACACCAAAAGGCAGACCATTGCTTTTCCTTTGGTCCAGTCTCGAAGCATTTCCTCACAATTGTGGCACACAACATGAGGAGCCCATTGCTTGTCTTGATCACCAAGATGAATTTCAAAATATGCCTTGTAGGCACGCTTGACGAACAAGGATATGTTACGTCTCTGACGATTGAGTGTGTAGCATCCACATATGTAGCAGAAGGCATCAGGCTTGTTTCTGCAATGATATCTATTTTTGGAAGCCATGTTTGATCTGAAACAAGAGAAGAATGATCAAACTATTAGAAGCTATCTGTATATATGGACGTGAAAATGCTTATACATGGTTTACGCAAGTTCACATTTGTACAATTTCATTAACCTCAAATTGCATACAAACTAGGGCTTGTAGAGAAAAACTAATTTCAGATTTAAAATCAGTGCCTAAAACTCCTTCAGAATCAGTTAAAATATCCAATGCAACTCAAAGTTACTGAAAAAGTGTTCCCCAGTGTAATTAAGCATATCAAGCGATATGTTAAAGTAAGTTTCAAAGTTTAATAAATATAATAATTTGTGTTGTAAAAGTGGGATCTATATAAATTGAACCATTCTCTGTGAATTTTGATGAGAAGTAGACAATTTTTTAAAGTCATGATACAACTGTTGTAACCCGTGGGGTACTTACTGAGTGAATAATTTACTAATAGTACTGCGAGAAAAATAGTTTATATTGTCAATTATAATCTGAAATAATTGAATCAGCCCAAGTGGACATTTGAAAATAAAGATAAATTATTTAGAGTTTTGGATACAACTGTGATATTTCATGGTGTAAGTATGTAACGTTGCGAAGGAATGGAAGTCCATTACTAACATTACTAAAACATCCATATTTGACCAAATTGTTTAAAACATACCAGCTCGTAGAAACTCAGACACTGGACCAAAAGAAGATTGATGAACCATTGGTGGTCATCACTAGTGGTCAAGAAAAGAAGAGCAAGCAAGACATCAAGACCTTACAAGTGTCAAAAAGGGGACATCCCGAATGTTGGTTTGTAAAAACTGAAGGAATCATAAAAGAAAGTCCCTACATTGCAGAAACTTTGGGACATACCTGGGAGAAAATTTAAGAGAAGACAAAGGAGATGGTACCAACAGAATAGGGAGTGCTATATCAGAACTACCAAAAACTATATGTATGAAAAACATGTATATATAAACAAAGAAGCCCCCACGGCTTGGAGGACGAGCATGTTTGGTGCGACTGGGATTCGAACCCCCGACCCTCGTATTACGAGTAGCACGCCTCAGCACACTTGCCATGCCGGGTTTCAATCTACTGTAACTATCAATTTTCATTCTATAATGGAGCGCCACCGCTAGTACAGCGGTAAGTCTGTGCATTTTCAAGGTTAAAATCAGGGGTTCGTTTCTCCTCGGTGAGCTCAGCAAATAGCTTGATGTAATTTAGCTACAAGAAAAAACACACAATAAACAAGCACTTGTAGGTGACAGTGTGTTAATCCGCATAAAAGTAGGTCGAAATTGTTTAAATGATCTTATTTATAACTAAAAATACACATGTTTGCTTATTTGTTTTTTGAATTTTGCACAAAGCTACTCGAAAGCTATCTGTGCTAGCCGTCCCTAATTTAGTAGTGTAAGACTAGAGGGAAGACCACCCACAGCAAACTATTGGGCTACTCTTTTACCGACGAATAGTGGAATTGACCGTCGCATTATAACGCCTCCACGGCTAAAAGTTAGGGCTGTGACGATTACACGATTAACCGGTTTTTCCGAGAAAAATAAACGAGGTAAAACAAAACGATTATCGACATGTAAATATTCCATTATTAGACCTTGACATTGGAATGTTTGTCTATCGCGATTTTACGAACTGCTTGCCTTTCTCTTTGGTTGAATTTTCGTTGTTCTTGAAAGCCTTTAGAGTTTTTGTTAACGTTCGGTGCGGCCGTCACGCGGAAATTCCTGTTTTGATGTCTGATAACTTCAACGGCTAATGAGCGCACGATGTCATCCAGCGAATAAGATGGTCGGAGATCTATTACTTGGAGTCATTTTGACTTGACAGATGGCAAGAAAAAACTGTTGTTTAAAGCTGCTTTTTCCTATAGTAGTGGCACATCCGCAATGTGGAACCACATGAAACATGGGCACAAACGTTCAGATTTGAGTGAAAAAGACAAACGTCTTTAAAAGGCTGGCATACATCCTTGGCTTTAACCCTCTTGTGCGCAATGGATATCAGACCAACGAGCATCGAGGAAGGTGAAGGTTTTAGGAATTTTTGTTCAAAAATGAACAACCAGTACCACGTGCACAGTCGAAAGACAATAAATAGCTACTTAGCCTCAGCATATCAAGAGTACAAAGCAGAAGTTGTGGAAGATATGTCATGGAAAACAGTTGTTATAACAACTGACCTGTGGACCAACTTGAAGACGAAGCCGTTCATTACGCTTACTTGTCATCTGTTGACTGCGGAGTGCGAACTCAAGACCAATGTTCTTGCTACTCGGGCAATAGATGACTGCCATACAGGGGTGAAGATAGCACAACATGTCACGTATATTGCTGCGGGGTTTGGGCTTGATGCTATCTCTGCCATAGTCATTAACAATGCGTTCAACATGAAAGTCGCTACGAAGGAGGCCAAATTTGAACATATGTTTTGTTTCTCACATAGCTGGCTATCACTGATGCTCTTAAAGAACCTAACATAGCCAAAGTTCTTGCTGCAACAAGACGTTGTGTAAGCCACTTCGACCGGTCCACTCTAGCCACCCAAGTTTTGCATGACCACCACAAAACAAATCGGTGCTGAGCCTCGTATGCTCATACAAGAAGTTGCCACAAGGTGGAATTCCACATATCAGGTGTTAACGCGACTTCTTCACCTCCGTCTGTCTCTCATGGTAGTGCTCTACGATGAAAGCATAACAAAAACTAAAGATCGTGCCAGCTTGATGTTTGACGATGCCATGTGTAGTGTGATGGAAGGGGCAGTGGAGGTCCTCAAGTCTCTTGCGCAGACGACCGAGCTTCTGACAAAGGAGAGAATTCCCACATTGAGCAACATTTACTGCCCAGGTTACATGAAGGTCAGGGCTCTCAGGGACTCAAAGAAATGGATGCAGATGTGTTGACAACGCTGAAAGTAAGAATCGTGCAGGGAACGATGACTCGATTTCAGGTAGACAACTCTGGGGTTCCGATCACTGAACAAGGATTGTAGTTCCTCGCTGAAATATTGGACCCTCGCTACAAACGGCTGAGTTTCTTTCCCTATGCCCTGAGAGAGAGAGTAGGAGATTATCTGAAGGAACAACTACTCCGTGACAGCATTTCAGAGCAAGCCGCCACCCACGAACAGGAAAGCCCAAACATTTCGCTCACACAAGAACCAGAGGAGCCACAAATGACAGAGAGCCTGTTTGACTGTATCCAAGGTGATATAGCCCAATCACCATCCAATCGCCCCTATGCATCCATTGAGCTCGAATTGGAAGCATATCTGTTTGAGCCGATCTCCACCTCTGATCCACTAGGCTGGTGGGGGTTTCAAGAGAACAAATTTCCTAGGTTAGCTGCATTAGCTAAGAAGATTTTGTGTATCCCGGCGACTGAAGTTTCATCCGATAGGGCATTCTCTGCTGCAGGACTAATAATGTCAAAACTCAAATGCAGTCTGGACCCAGAAAATCTGGATAAAATAACTTTTCTGAACAAGAACTTCACTTCCCCAGAAAGACCGACCTTGATGGATCTTCTACTGTGGAAACTGACAATCTGAAAACAGCCCGGAGCTCTCAGGACAATCATTTACGTTCCAGTGATGAGCATAATTAATTTTTTTTGTTCTAAATGTTCATGGCAATTGATGAGTTTATGTCAGGCGACTGTTGATATTTTATTGTTTTCAGGAACGTTTTCAATTAATATTCATAGGACTTGTTTGAGTTTGCTTGGTTTGCATAATCCAGTCATGTTGGTAATTCAGAATATTATCTTTTGGTGTAAAAGTAAAGGCCGGCTTGACCAAGCGTGTTAAGGCGTGCGACTCGTAACCTGAGGGTCGTGGGTTCGCATCCCGGTCATGCCAAACATGCTCGCCCTTTCAGCCGTGGAGGCGTTATAATGTGACGGCCAATCCCAAAATTCGTTGTTAAAAGAGTAGCCCAAGAGTTGACGGTGGGTGGTGATGACTAGCTGTCTTCCCTCTAGTCTTACACTGTTAAATTAAGGAAGGCTAACATTCGGGTTTCGATACCTGTGATTGGCATAATACAGATAGTGTATTATGTAGTTTTTACCTTAACAACAATCAAATCACACCTCAAAGAAATCTGGGTTAGTTTCAGTTTATACATGTGACAAATCATTTCTTGGGGTCTATAACGTCAGTGTCCCATTTCATTTTTATCAATTGCTTTCCTCGCTTACGTTTCGTTATGATCATTGAAAATTTGTGATGTTATGTATTACAATTTCAATTAGGCCTAAACCTGAATTAATTTATGTATATTTGGAAGTTAAATAAATGTCGATACGTATCCAATTTTTGGTACTTACCAACAAGATTGATACACACAATTTTCTTTCTTAAAAAAATATTTTAATATTCAGACAATAATACAATTTACAATAACGGTTATTACAAATAATGACTTATATACAAAAGTTTTACAAACTTACAAAGAATAATAAATCTTTTAAGGCATTTGGAATTGAATATTTTTTTCGAAGGTTCACGATGAGGGAATTAATTTTGAGTTACTTCAAAACACCAAATTTAAATGTGAATTAATCATGTCAAATTATCGTAAATTACAAATTTAATCAATAATGAACAAAATGTAGAGGGCCAATTTAAAATAAAACAAAATCATTTTTCATGTTCTGTCTATAATAACGTTATTAGGTAATCGCACACACAATGAATTTTACTATTTTTGTTCCAATTGTGTTTACTTCATCTATTATTCCTTCAGTGTAGCTACAAATATTTAGTTACAATAAATTTGTTTTGTTTTGGAATTTCGCTCGAAGGTACTCGAGGGCAATCTGTGCTAGCCGTCCCTAATTTAGCAGTGTAAGACTAGATGGAAGGCAGCTAGTCATCACCACCCACCGCCAACTCTTGGGCTACTCTTTTACCAACGAATAGTGGGATTGACCGTCACATTATACACCCCCACGGCTGGGAGGGCGAGCATGTTTAGCGCGACGCGGGCGCGAACCCGCGACCCTCGGATTACGAGTGCACGCCTTAACGCGCTCGGCCATGTAGTTACAATAAAACACTAATTCATCTTCCAGGTGATCACGTCTATTTTGAGTAAATATGTAGGAATTATGAAATTGATACCAGTTTCCCCAGCAACGACGTACAAATATATTATTAATATTTCGGAAGATTATGTAAATTTATGATCCCCTCAGATGTATTTTCGTGATATAACGAAATAAATAAATATCCTGCCATCAGCTTCATACACGGAGACGCAGGACAGTGAGTGAAAAATAATTATGTGTGTGTTTTCTAATGGTAAAGCCCCATCGGGCTATCTGCTGAGTCCACCGAGGGAAATCGAACCCCTGATTTTAGCGTTGTATATCCGTAGACTTATACCAGCGAAGGACAAAATAATTTTTGATGTTTGACACCCAGTATTGTTATTAATAGAAAAAGATGACTTTGAAATTTTTTTTTTGTATCGATTTAACTTTTTTTTCTTCAGGTTCCTTTTCCTGACTCTACAATTTGAAACGATTGATACTGATATTTATGTTTTAGTGCTATTTAACATTAGTATTAAGTTCCAGACACTCGCGTATTTATTTAGGTGTTGATGATTGGTTGATTACAAAGACAAATTAATGACATCAGCATTAGATTGGATTAATTAATACAATCAAAGTACTTGAACCGTGTGGCCCGGCATGACTATGTGGTTAAGATATTCGACTCGCAATCCGAGGGTTGCGGGTTCCAATCCCCGTTACAACAAACATGTTTAGCCATTGTAGCGTTATCATGCGACGGTAAATCCCACTATTTGTTGAGAAAAGAGAAGCGAAAGAGTTGGCGGCGGGTGGTGATGACTAGCTGCCTTCCCTCTAGTCTTACACTGCTAAATTAGGGACGGCTAGCACAGATAGCCCTCGAGTAGCTTTGTGCGAAATTCAAAAACAACAAAACAAATCACTGTTTTAGTAATTAATATCCAGAGGTAAACATTTTTGTTATGCATGCAGAATCATTTTATCATTTTACAATTATATTAAGAGCTTTAATGTTTCATAATCATATTATGTCAAATCCCACACTTAAATTTATCTTTACAAATTATTGTATACGAGACATATCTGTGCTACTACTGAATAGTATTTCGTGAGTGTAAGTAGTTTTACTGTACAAATTATAAAGAATCCTTTAGATGTGGGATTGAAAATGAACTTTCAGCTCTGTTTATAATACGATATTATGAAAATGTATTTATTTCTATCTTTTAACACGTTTAATTATTTGCGTATCGACCCATCTCTTTGTACAGTTCATCTGTGTCTTTCACACATTGCAGGCTAGTCCTTGAAAGAACAAAGTCAACAATAGACAGGAGGTAATATTTTCTCACATCTCTGTTTATTGTCCAGTGGTATTTTAATTACTGACTGATAAAAGAAATATACAAACAATTCACAACACTAGTATAATAATATGTTTTAGATTTTTAAACTACAAATTAGAACAGTATGTTTCTCTTCCCATTTATTCATATGACATACGAACAATTTTAAGTATAATATCGTGGTCAATGTTGCTTACTTACACCATATAGTTAAACAATGAAAGAAAACTGTACCTTTTAAACCAAGTGTTGATCACAATGAAGAACATCGTAAAATGTCTTCAGTATTACATCTTTAACCAATTATAAATACTATACTTCAACCAGTAAGATATTACATAATTAGTTTATGTAATGTAGATTGTGCTTAATAGCATTTTTTATATATTATAGTAAATAATTCAAAAAGACAAAGAAACATAAAATGGTATTTAATATACATTAATTTTATACTTTTATCATGCAATTCAAGTTATTTGTAGAAATCAAATAAATAACAAATATCCACGCAATAATTTGACAACTCATGTTCCAATAATTAATAATCTTATTTACTGAATGTAATTCACATTTCACTAGATGTCAGGGCAGTTTAGATGTATGATATAACCCATATAGTGTTTTCAATAGATAGATAATTTATGTACAACTTGACTTTAAGAACAAGAAGTAAATAATGAAACAATTAAAATAATTTTTATCAAATAACCTTAAACTTTAGACAATTAAAAATGTTTGTGAAACAGAAATTGGCCTATAAATTTACTTAACACCACTGTGTTCTTTCGTGATAGGGATAGGGGCTTGTAATTATTCCCCTTGAACAAGGAATTACTTCGGCGCCTGTCCTGTAAAAGTGGGTTTTCTCGGGGCACTCCCGTTCCCCCCACATCAAAAACTTAGGCATTGGATTTCTAGATCCCAACCCAGACAACTTTACTGTCGGACCCTGAGTTGGGTCGTTTGAATTGAATTGTATCCAAGTTCATATTTGCTCGACTTCTTCCTTTCGGGACGGGACCCGGCCGTTCTTTCCGGTGATGCTTTTGCCTCCGCCCAAGACAACATTTAGAATGACGTCCTCCACCCAAAAAGAGTAATAATAATTAAAAACAAACAAAAAAACTATTCCTAATAACAATTCACGAAAGGGGACGAAGAGAAATCAAAACGTTCCTGATCACCCCAGTTGGAGAGAGAACTCTTCTGATTTCTCTCTCTCTCTAAACTAAACCCCTGCCACGTTAGTTTGCGTTTGTGTTCTTTCGTAGCAAATCATATATTAACATGTTCTTTTGGTTAAAGTTTTCAGCGGGGTCGAACCCAACAGCCGTGTGGGTAAGCGTGGTACTATACTTCATGGTCTAGAATCCGAATAGTGTCCTCCCTATTAATTGTATGACCGCACAGTGAGTGGGGGGGGGGAGCAGGGATTCTCGAAATGCCCTATAAACATTGGTTTACATCTCCGGGGTACTTGTACCATCCAGGAGGAACCCTTCCACTTTCACTGGTCTTCAAATATTCTAAAAGTAGAAAGCAAACATATCTGCTAATTAATAGACTCATTTGTTAAAAATACAACAATATTTATTTTTGTTTAAAATTGGTATTTTAGGACTTTCGTTATCTATCACTAGAGAGGGAACAGTAAAATTTGTCATTTCTTACAAACTGAGAACCTACAAAAAGAGGCTATCTGTATTTAACCCACATTTAATGTCTAAACGTGTTTTCAAGCATTGTAAGTCCACAGACATAACACCGTGCTACTGGGAAGACTGCTTTCTTCAATGAACAAATCTAGTAAGCGGATGTCACATCAAAATCATTGTGAACTATCTTCCATAAAATGATAAACTATGCCACAAAAAGCAACTAAAATGCTTGTGAATTTTCGTTCCAAACAAATGTGATGTCAAAGAGTCATTTTACATGTACTAGAATGTATTGCATGATAACAAGAGAGCATAACTTAATCATAAAACACGAAATACAAGTTTATGACAGGAATAAGAAACTTTCACCATTATACTTAACGAAATGTTTTGAAACGAAACTTAAACTTCCTGGCTCATGTCAACTTACTTCAGTTGAAAAGAAAAATCTCTAAGGTCCGGCATGGCCAGGTAGGTTAAGGCGTTCGACTCGTAAACCACGGGTTCGAATCCCCGTCGCACCAAATATACTAATCCTTACAGCCACGTGGGCGTTATAATGTGACAGTCAATCCCGCTATTCGTTGGTAAAAGAGTAGCCCAAGAGTTGGTGGTGGATGGTGATGGCTATCTCCCTCTAGTCTTACACTGCAAAATTACGGACGGCTAGCGCAGATAGCCCTCGAATAGCTATGCGCAAAATTTAAAAACAAACAAAACTTCTACGTCCTTCGATTCACGTTTTGTTGAAACAAATAAGTAGAAGAAATCGAAAAAAATAAGTTAAAACACACAAAATCCCATATATGGTATTATTCCCAGACGTACTCCTATGTTACTGGGGGAGTTACTTAACATTTAGAAAATCATTTGTTTTAAAAATTTATGCCAGGCCAGACCATGAGATCAATAAACCTCACTCTTGTATCACCTGTTGTGGTGGTCACAGAACACTAGATTTCCTAACCCTTGTTATGACGTTTGTCAATAGTTATTTTCTATTCGACAGACTCTCTCGCTTCTTCTAAGCCTGATATATATATATATATATACACACACCTACCTCACAGAGGAACTTCGTGATGTGTTTACTGGCGCCGCCTAGCTGCAGCTGAGGGAATTCGTTCCAAATTTGACTTCTCAACAACACGAGTGTTTAAAATAGTTTCTATTTACTGGTGTTTATAGATATTTTTCAAGCACAAAGGGACTCTTGGCATTTTGTCCATTGTGAGGATTCACTCCTAACTACAACTAGGCTCCAAGACCTTTATTCTGAGACGAATATCAACAATACAATAAAAAATACTTTGTCGTAGAGGTCGCACCAACTAAAACGAGAAATCTATAACCCAGAAATTCATGTTAACACGTTAATATATTATAGTGGTATTGCTATTGTTACTATTGTAGTTATTTCTTGGTAATCGCAGAGCTATACAATAGGCTGTCTATTCTGTGTTCATCGAGGGGACTGGAACTACGAATTTTAGCCTTGTAAACCTCATATGGGTCGAGTGAGAGCAGATGACGGAATTTAAGTGTTAGAGTTCTCTAGTTATGAGTATTAATCAGACAGAGGATACTTTAGAGGTGGCAGCCATCTTAGGTCTTTCTTTCTCTCACACCTCAAGGTATTCCGTATTGCTTCTTGTGTTTTCTGAGACCCTAACTAAGCACTCTGTTCCCCCACCCACTCATCCCCCTACAAGTTTATCCAAAAAAAATTGAATCGTATCCGAATTAATGGAGTGAGGTAGAACAAACGCAGAGCACCAAAAATGAGATTCGTTATCCGATTATAACTGAAACTGTACAGTGGAAGCCCAGATAAGATTTTATTAACTACAACAACCAGCTTTCTTGTGTGTACCGTGCAGACAGAGTGAAAGAGTATTATAAACAAATAAAAATTACAAGTACTTATATTCCCCAGAAAATATTACTTCCTCCTATTTCTTCCCCTGATGTAAAAACAACAACATTAAATATGTCCATCGTCACTGAGCTGATGAATATTTTTTCTCATTTGATCTGAGAAGAATTGAAAAAAACTTCTAATATCAGATGAAATGGACACTTCATTTACTTTGACTTAGTCTGTTTGTTTTTGAATTTTACGCTAAGCATCACGAGGGCTATCTGTGCTAGCCATCCCTAATATAGCAGTATAAGACACAAGAGAAGGCAGTTACTCATCTCCACCCATAACAAACTCTCGAGTTACATTTTAACAACAAATAGTGTATTGAACGTCACGATATAATGCCCTACGTTTGAAGGGTGAGTACAGTTGGTATGACGGGGATTCGAACACGCGACCCTTAAAGTACGAGTCGAGTACCTGAACCGTTCTGGGCCTTTCACTTCGTAGAAAATCGGATTTCTCGATCCAAAGTGTAAAAGTCACTCATATATTGCCATCTCGTGTTTGGTTTGGATTGTTGTGATTAGATATAAAAGAGAAGACATAACTGTATTATAAGCTATTCTAATCGACTCGATACACCTGAAGAATCAAAGATTTATTAATTGATTTCTCCATTGACAGCGAAACATAAAAGTGGGCACACCAGTATCGTTACCTGTATAAATATAGGTTGGAATCATATGGACGAAATTCTTAGTTTCAATATTTTGTGAAACTAGGACCACAGTAAAGCCCCAGAAATGTTGTCTTGAAATAGCAGCACGTGGCACAATGAGTTAATTGATACGATGATTTTCCTAGCAATTATTAAATTAAAAATGTTCTTTCACCAATAAAGAATAAATCAAGGAATATAGTGTAACACACAGCGTGGTACCAACATTGCATAATTTCATATGGATTTCATAATTCATATTTTCTTTTTTGTTGTTGTTTTAGAAGTTTCTCCTAGCCTCATTCATTAAGATCTATCGAAATAACCTGAAATGAACGGTTTATGAAGAGACTCCGTATTATATTTCTGTGGTGGTTCGTGGAACAGGTGTTAACAATATTATTCAGGTCAGAGGATGTAAAGACGTAAAGTACTGCGCCCTAGTGGCTCAAAGGTATGTGTGCGGACTTACAACGCTACAAACCGGGTTTCGATACCCGTGGTGGGCAGAGCATAGATAGCCTATTGTGTAGCTTTGTGCTAAGTTTGTTTGTTTGTTTGTTTAATTTTGCACAAAGCAAATCGAGGGCTATCTGTGTTAGCCGTCCCTAATTTAGGAGTGTAAGACGAGAGGGAAGGCAGCTATTTAACATCACCCACTGCCAACACTTTTACCAACGAATAATGGGATTGACCGCAACATTATAACGCCACGACGGCTGAAAAAGCGAGCAAATTCGGCGCGACGGGAATGCGAACACGCGACCCTTAGATTAAGAGTCGCACGCCTAAACACGCTTCGCCACGCCGGGCCCGCTAAATTGGAAACAACAAGAACAACATAAAATACTCATTGTTTAGGGTATAGAAAATCCCTTGCACAATGGAGAAGACGAAACATTTACTGACATGAACTGATAATTATAATAACACAATGTTTCAAGGTTGATATTTTAGTTTAACTAATATTTACAAATTACCATCGTTACCATAATGTGGTTTTACTCGGATAATTTTAATTTTCCGTTTTTTTACGCTGTTAGTGTGTGTTTTCTATATATTTGCTAAATGTACCAATAAATCTGCAAATATATAGATAGACATTGAGCTACAAAAATGACTGACTGTTGTAACATTTCTTTAAAGATACAGATTAACACTGAACTACAACAATGACTGAATGTTGTAACACTTTTCTAAAGATACAGATAAACATTGAGCTACAAAAATGACTGACTGTTGTAACACTTCTTTAAAGATACAGATAAACATTGAACTACAACAATGACTGAATGTTGTAACACTTCTCTAAAGATACAGATAAACATTGAACTAGAACAATGACTGACTGTTGTAACACTTCTTTAAAGATACAGATAAACATTGAACTACAACAATGACTGAATGTTGTAACACTTTTCTAAAGATACAGATAAACATTGAACTACAACAATGACTGAATGTTGTAACACTTTTTTAAAGATACAGATAAACATTGAACTAGAACAATGACTGACTGTTGTAACACTTCTCTAAAGATACAAATAAACATTGAACTACAACAATGACTGACTGTTGTGACATTTGTCTGAAGATACTGATAAACAACGAAACATCGTACAGTTATTATGAATGTTTCTGTTAGGATCTTTGTAATGTTGACAGTTAAAATGAATAAAACTTGGAATAACTAGAGGATGTGTTTAAAAATGAACGAGCAAAACTGAAACCTAACAGTTCTGGTAGGAAGTTATGGTTCCTATTTAGTATAATAATGATGTTGGATATAATAGCGTAAGTAAGCAGTTCATAATATAAATCTATATTTCTATTTGTCTCCAATATTTTAAATTTTTTAGTGAAATTTTCTTACCAGACACTTAATTTTATTGCACCAAATTTGTAATTGTTTGTCAGTGAAACCTGCAATATTCGAATATTCTTGCTAGAACGAGATCAACCGAGAGGCCGGGAAGATTGGGAAAATTTCCCTTGTGGGTCTATAAATGCTCTTGACAAGACTGGCCAGAACTGTAAATGTTTGAAGTTAAAACTCTTAGAAAAGACTTTGCAGGCGCGTCTATCGGTTATAATTTTCAGAGATGTAGCTGTGCATCTCTGTTGTTTTTTCATTAATACAGGATGACACTCGTATTCGGGTCATCAAGTGCTTCTTCATTCAGTGCTCCTCTTAAGCCTGAAAACTTCTAACCTTAGATGCTGATCTTTTCTGCCTGTATGAAAAAAAAATGTAACAGAAACATATTCAAAACTCCCCCACACACCTACTGTGGAAGTACACATTAAGTGATGAGTTATAGCATCACAGATAGCCTGGTTAGTTCTGTGCTTTTTGATAGGTGGGTGAGACGTAACACATTTAAGGTGCTTCATTACGTATACTCCTGTAGGGGGCGTTACTTGTGAATAACCATACGTGTTATTTATGTACTAGAACGTTTCTCAGATACCATAAATCTATTTTATTTTGTAAATGACTTCTTTTTATTCTTCAATAAAATTAATCTCAAGTTTAATGAAAACATGAAACATGAACCCGGTTTCTTTTTTGTTTTTTTGGTAATTTTCAAAATTGTGTGAAGCGAGATAACAAGACGTTTACTTCTCCAAAGTAAATATACATATAAATAAACTTAAACAATGAGCATATCAATACTATAAATAGTTTAAATTTTACTATTTCTGATAAGTGATGGTTTTAATTTTCTTCAAAATTTCATAATTAATAGACTCTTCTTATCTCAACAATTTATACTATCCAATAAGTCAGGTGTGACGTACAAAACACATACGATTAATAAAATTGTTCGTGAGGTTTTAGTTACTGGTAGTATTGAATTGTGCGACTCTGGTGTATCTGTAAACCATAACTTATTAAGTTAATGGGATTCTTGTGTTCCTAAAAGCTATAACGAATAAGTTAATTTGATTCTGGTGTATCTATAAGCCATAACTTATTAGGTTAGTGGGATTCTGGTGTATCTAGAAGCCATAACGTATGAAGTTAATAGAACTCTGGTGTATTTAGAAGCTATAAATTATGAGGTTAATGGGATTCTGGAGTATCTTGAAGCCATAACTTATGAGGTTAATGGGATTCTGGTGTATCTAGAAGCTATAACGTGTGAAGTTAATAGAATTCTGGTGTATTCAGAAGCCATAACTTATGAGGTTAATGGGATTCTGGTGTATCTAGAAGCCACAACTTATGAGGTTAATGGGATTCTGGTGTATCTAGAAGCCACAACTTATGAGGTTAATGGGATTCTGGTGTATCTAGAAGCCGTAGCTTATGATTTTAATTTGAATATATTTTATGTATCCGATAAGTACGCATTTTATAGAAACTATTAAGATATCTAATTATTAATGGGATTACAAAGATAATGTCAAAATGATTAATATGTCAATTAACTCTTTAAGGTATAATAATATAAACAATAGAACAGAAGTTAGAATCAGTCTCGAAATTCAGATTTATGTACAATAATGAAACGATAATTTTTGAGCTACAGTTAATAAAAACAACAGAAAATTACATGTACATGTATCTAACACACTGCAGAAGTCGTGGATCTGGCTTAATCTTTTTTTCTCCGTAGGTTTTACTTAGACCTGCGAACTTGGCCTTAATGTTGAATAAAATTTCACTACAATTCCATTTCGATTTCAGTTTTAATGCATTTTCAAACAAGTGTTTTTAATTTGGGTAGTAACAGATAGCTTATAGTAATAAGTGTGTGTTTTTCTCATAACAAAGCCACGACAGGCTATCTGCTGAGCCCACCGAGGGGGATCGAACCCCTGAAATTAACATTGTAAATTCGAAAACTTACCGCTGTACTAGCGGGGAGCATTTAAAAAGTGGGATTGAGAGAAACATTTTAACGCTCCCACGACTGAAAGGACGAGCATGTTTAGTGTGACGGGGATTCCAACTCGCGATCTTCAGATTACGAGTCGAGTGCTTTAACCACCTGGCTATGTCGGGCCAAGTAATAAGTTGGCAAAAACGATTTTTAAGAACCATCAGGTGATACATATTTTAGAAAATATACTAAACGTTTTTACACAACTTTGGTTTGTCTTATTAGGATATGATCCGTGACATTTTTCAACTTGAAGTTGTAAGTATATTAAGAACAAATTATTGATATTAATTATTTTACACCACAGGATGTTCAGAAAGTCACTGTACACTTATATATTTATTAACAGACAAAACTGCAGTGTGACTACTGTATATAGACTGTATAATGCGCTAGAATCCTACTGATCTTACCTAAAGAAAACAAACCAGTGTTCTGTCGGAACGCGTCGTATGATCCACCCAAAATAAACCACTTCATTATGATCATAAACCGTTGTTTTCCAACTTATTATTATATTTACAAAATGTACTTCTATAATTAAGTAGGATCGCCTGTAACTGTTGGTAACAAAATAAGCCACACACAGAGATATATAGATATCAGTGATAAAAAGTCTACAGACAATAATAACAGAAGGTTGACTGTTTGTCCTACTGTACAAGTTGACAATTTCCTGGGTCTTATCAGTACTGTGTTTCGAAACCATGCAAGTGAAATACTCAATGAAACCGGATAGGTCATAGCTCTTTCAACTAAACATTTCACAAAGAAACTACTAGGTCGATGCCCTAATACATTATTGTCATTTGTGGTCCCACAGATGGCTCTTTGGGCTTTTGGTGACCGTATTCAGATTACATTGATGTACAATATAACAGATGACATTCAGTAGAAGGTAGCCTTCATGAAGAAAATAAAAAGTTATTTGTATCTTATATATCAGGAACTAAAAGAAGACAACCTCTGGTACGATGTGAGGTTAACAGTCACAGATGTTTTCCGCTCTGTTTATGTCCCCACTACTTGTGCAAACTTTGATTTTATTGGAATAGAAACACCAAAGCTATTGGAATTCTTTCTGGTTCCTGAATAAAACACGATCAATGGACTATGTTTCTTAAAGTTATGAAATTTATAACTGATTTCGCCTCTCTCCGTGTTAATTAAATAAATCAGTATTCCTTAAAACGTGTCTTGAAGCTTTGGTTCTTGAAAGTATACACGTTAGATACCTACCTCGTGAGTAGATGGACTAGATGACCAGTTCAGAAACTATGTCACTAATTTTTAAATAACGACAAAGCTACGACAACCACCTCCACAAGGGCTTTGTTCAGTTCTTTGTACGGAATAACTGAAGTTACTGTTAACTGTATGATACATCCACAGCTGAAAATGTTGAGTGTGTTTACAGGCATCATGTCTTGTGTCACGGACCCATCGGTCATCGGTCTGCAGTCTAACACCATATAGGCTACGCCAGACCTGGGCATTCTTACAAATTTATTATTTTGTTTGAGCAAATTAAAAACATTTTTTAATTTTCCACAAACAACACGTTCCATAAAACGGTAATTTGTGTAAACTCAAAATCAAGCAAAGAGTTTATGATGATAAAACTAACCACACCTTCAAGTTTATTCCAATCTCAAAATAAGATTTTTACACGATGAAACTATAAACACGAATCCAGTTTCGTCAACAATTTCTCTCACTATAGAAAAACGACTATGTATTTAAGCATGCACAAAAGTGAGTTGTGTATCAGAAGCATAATTGTGAAGAGCGAACTTCATCGTGTCTTCCCTGTTGCCTAGCGACTAGTTCCCGATGTGTGTCTAAAGTTCTCTATTTCAACAGCCATACTAGTTGAAGCTAACTTATGGTTTAGTGTATATATGTGAACTGACTACCATACTTCTATTCTGGGAAATATTTCCTTTTAATCATGCGAGTTTCAACTTTACACGAACGATATTTATTGTTTTAATCTGACAAACAAAGAGACAACCAAACATCTAGATTTCGAACGCTGTTTGTGAATCTCAAATCTGGTTAGGAAACAAATAAGTTCAACCCTTCTCTGCTATACTCATATCGCTGTTCAATCAGTGACTCGGTTGATTCAGTGTCGACTTTTATCTCTAGGGTCTTCTATCACTTACACTTAACAAATTCCATGTTCTCTTAAGCCTAGGATCATCAGAAATAACTTGGACTAACTGTAACGTATCTTAAATGTATATCAACGAATTAAAAGTATTTTTTTTATGATATCGCGAACATATACCCCCCAGTAACCACTTGATTTGCCATTAAGTGACCCGAAGTTAGTGTTAGCTCTTGTTTAAAACGTTATTACTAAATGTTCATCCAGTTTGTAATTACGGGAAACTTTCTTCGCACAGTGTGAATACAATGAGTACACTGCTCGTTTCTGAAAAGTTACTTGTCCCTAAAACAACTCAGTTTTACCAGAGGCATATTGAAAAGAAAAAGCTTTCGTCATGGAAAGTTTGTTTGTTTCTTTTAATTTCGCGCAAAGCTGCATGGGGCTAACTGAATTAGCCGTCCCTAATTTAGCAGTGTAAAACTAGAGGGAAGGCAGCTAGCCATCACCATTCACCATCGATTCTTGGGCGACTCTTTTACGAACGAAATGTGGGATTGACCGTATTATTATAATGCCTCTGCTGCTGAAAGAGCAAATATGTTGGTATGACGGTGATTCGAACTCGTGACTCTCAGATTACGAGTCGAACGCCCTCAACATCTGTCCATGCGGGGCGTATCAGGAAAGTTCGTACATAGCACAGTGTACTTCAAAACCACATAACATTGTGTACTTGTATCGCTTTTCTAACAGTTTGTTACTAAGTCCACAGCTAAACAAATGGATTATCTATGCTCCGCCAAACAAGGATATCAAAACACAAATTATAGCCGAGTAAGTCCGCAGACATACCTCTATGCCACTGAGAGGGGAGGGGGCTTCTCTAACAGACTGGCATTATCTTTATTATGGGGTATTGTGAGAATCAGGCCAGGGAATTTTAAGGATCTATCAACGTTATTCAGGATATCAATGAAAATTGTCCAGGATAGATAATACTTGCAATGTCTGAATTTAGAGTTAGGTTTGATAATCTGGTAAAGAATAACAGAAGGTATATTAAACACTGTCTAAGACAGTTTTTGAGTCATCTTGTACCTGTACAAATAAAGACCTTCCAGAAATATCAATATAAATCCCCTATAACAACTATTACTTATTTAAGATATAATCATTTCCAATAATGGGTTTCTTTAAATTCACCCTGTAGTATTAACTTGTATTGGTAAATGTTATTCGCTTTGTTTTCATGGTTCATCTTAAAGTAATTCGCTTCTTTTACTAGTTTTGAAATACAAGAAGCTTAGCTGCAATTTCTCACAAACTAAGTGAACAATTACATTCTAAGCGTTTTTGCGTGTTTTTGATTACACACAAAGCTACACAATGGGGTATCTGTGCTTTTCCACCACGGGTATCGAAACTCAATTTTAGCGGTGGGAGTACGCAGACATATCGCTGTGCTACTGGGGGGCAGGTTTGGGTGAGCTCGTTTTAATGATAATAAACAAAATGTTTTGTTGTTCAACACAACGCTATATAACGGGATATCTGGGCCGTGTCCATCACAGGTATGGAAATACAGTTTTCAAACATTAACAGCCTTCAGACCTGATCGAGAGTCATTAAGTAGTAGAATATAAGTTTGGTTTTCAAATTCACGCGTTACTAGTCCCTAATTTAGCAGTGAAAGACTAGAGAAAAAGCGAGTAATCATTATCACCCATTGCCAACTTTTGAGATACTCTTTTACCAATACAAATAGTGGGATTCACCGTCACATTATAACGCTCCCACGACTGAAAGGGCAAGCATGTTTGGTGTGAGGGGGATTCGAATCCTCGACCCTTAGAAATGAAGTCGAACGCCTTAACCGACCTGGTCACAACAGGCCGGTACGAAAATATCTCAACTCTGGGTATATTTTGTTAAATCAGTCAAAATCGGAAATTGTTTTTATTTACAAACCTGTACTGCTACCCCGTTTTGACCAGCAGTCTGTGTTATAGTGTTTTGTGTTTAATAAGGGTACACGTTGAACAACACTATCAATATAGGGATAAAAATAATAGATTTAGATTATGGTTATTTTTCTTCTTTTGTCGTTCTATACAATTCTAATCTCTAGAATAGAATTACTCTATCTAATTCAAACAGCATACACTCGTTCGATGAGAAAACCAGGCCCGGCCTGGCCAGGTGGTTAAGACACTCGACTCGTAATCTGAGGGTAGCGAGTTCGAATCCCCGTCACACCGAACATGCTCGCCCTTTCAGTCGTGGGGATGTTATGATATTACGGTCAATTCGACTATTCATGGAAAAAAGAGTAACGCATGAGCTGGCGGTGGGTGGTGTTAACTGGGTTCTTTCCCTCTAAATCTTACACTGCTACATTAGGGACGGCTAACGCAGATAGCCCTCGTATAGCTTTGCGCGAAATTTGAAAACAAACAATCGATGAAAAAGAAGCACATTCCTGTATCGTAAAAACATATTTTTTTTCCTCCGCGAATTTTATTGGTGTCTTCTATACGGGCTGGTAAAAATATTATATCGTATTTTATTTCAAAAATAAATTATTATCTGACACCAGGTGGATACGTACTTCTGATTCTGTGACGTATAATCTGCAGCAACAGTTTGACAATGGGTAACGATGTGTCAAAGTGACAATAACTAAAGGTTGTTAGGGATCACGGTCTGGTTGTAATCCACGTAGTAACGTGTTCCTTACGTCACTAAAAAAACAGAACAACAATAAATTCCCCATTGTTGTGATGTCAGTGTAAAATTACTTTATCTGAATTGCTATGGAATAAAATATAAAGCAGCATTACGTGTCAGTTCTTCACTGTAGCGCCACAATAACAATCTGTATGATACAGATTATCATTCCAAACTGTGGCTCCCCCTGGTAAGTCTGATGTGTTATAAAGATAATAAGTGAGTTTCGATACCTGTGGTGGGTAGAGTATAGAAAACCCATTGTGCTGAATTCTAAACAAATTTTTACTTATGTTTTCATGAGACACCTATAATTTTATTATATAACTCTTCAGAAATGCCGTTCACTTTTAATAAAATATTCGAAACCTATGCATGATTATTTGGCATTTAATATCCATATCAACATAAACATTATGTAGCTTTGTACAGAACAACAAAACGAATTTGTTTTCCCACAAATTAAGAATAACATCACAGTTAGGTTTTAATTATAAAAAAATGAGTTACGGTTTTATCTTCTCTATTGATCATAAAATGAATCACACATTTGGGCAGGTGGGTTAAGGCGTTCGACTCGTAATTTGAGGGTCGAGGGTTCGGATCTCAGTCGCACCAAACATGCTCGCCCTTTCAGCCGTGGGGGCGTTCTAATGTGTCAGTCATTCCCACTATTCGTTGGTAAAAGAGTAGCCCAAGAGTTGGCGGTGGGTGGTGATAACTAGCTGCCTTCCCTCTAGTCTTACACTGCTAAATTATGGACGGCTCGCACAGTTGGCCTCGAGTAACTTTGTGCGAAATTCCAAAACAAACAAACAATCTATTAAATGGTCGCAGATAAATATTTTATCTTCTTTTAACTTAGTGTTCTGTCATTTTTCGTTACATAAATATTCGCTTCCGTCGATTCCGGTAGATGACACACTTCCTAAGATGGATGCACTGTGAATTTCCGAATCACAAAAAGTCACGGTCACTATCAGACACGAAGACTGAGACGTCACGTGTCATAATCACTGACAGACATTAAGATTGAGACGTCACGTGTCACAGTTACTAACAGACACGAAGATTGAGACGTCCCCTCACATATTTCATCTCGAGAAAACCGATCGCTAAGTAAAAATAAAATACTCGTACAGCCTTACAAGATAGTTCCTGGTAAACTGCTCTTGTTAATACAGAAATAATAATTAGTTTTAACTAAATTCGCACAAAAAACAATTAGTTTATTAATGAAACGTTCTACGTAACAAGACACACTTATTCTGTGTCATAAGACACCTTTTACTGTCAGGCTTTCTCCGCCAGTTTAACAGCAATTCTGTTGGTCTTAAAATACAAAACAATCGAGTTTTCACACTCGTACTGTGTGAAGAACAAATAGTCCGTTGTATCGTTTATGATTTAATAACAAAGAAATGAGACCCCGTTTCTGTTCCGGACTTATAATGCTAAAATCTGGAGTTCGATTTCCGGTGTACGGTTTTAATGTAATTACTTTATCATGCAACATCACCAAACTGATGTACGGTTTTAATGTATTACTTTATAATGTGAGATCTCCAGACTGGTGTAAGGTTTTAATGTATTACTTTATAATGTGAGATCTCCAGACTGGTGTACGGTTTTAATGTATTACTTTATAATGTGAGATCTCCAGACTGGTGTACGGTTTTAATGTATGACTTTATGATGTAAGATCTCCAGACTGGTGTAAGGTTTTAATGTAATTACTTTATCATGCAACATCACCAAACTGATGTACGGTTTTAATGTATTACTTTATAATGTGAGATCTCCAGACTGGTGTACGGTTTTAATGTATGACTTTATGATGTAAGATCTCCAGACTCGTGTAAGGTTTTAATGTAATTACTTTATAATGTGAGATCTCCAGACTGGTGTACGGTTTTAATGTATGACTTTATGATGTAAGATCTCCAGACTGGTGTAAGGTTTTAATGTAATTACTTTATCATGCAACATCACCAAACTGATGTACGGTTTTAATGTATTACTTTATAATGTGAGATCTCCAGACTGGTGTAAGGTTTTAATGTATTACTTTATAATGTGAGATCTCCAGACTGGTGTAAGGTTTTAATGTATTACTTTATAATGTGAGATCTCCAGACTGGTGTAAGGTTTTAATGTATTACTTTATAATGTGAGATCTCCAGACTGGTGTAAGGTTTTAATGTATTACTTTATAATGTGAGATCTCCAGACTGGTGTAAGGTTTTAATGTATTACTTTATAATGTGAGATCTCCAGACTGGTGTAAGGTTTTAATGTATTACTTTATAATGTGAGATCTCCAGACTGGTGTAAGGTTTTAATGTAATTACTTCATCATTTAACGTCACTAGACTAGTGTACTTTTCTAATAAAATTGCTTTATCAAGAAACATTACCAGAGTGGTTTACGGTTCTAATGTAATTAACTTTGTCAGACTAGTGTACGGGTTTAACAAAGTAATCTCCGAACATTGTCTAACCCGCTGAGGAATATTTTTGAAACGTCCAGCCGTTAAATAAAATGTTCTGTAATGTTAGAACACTTGTAATAAATCTGTAATGCTAGAACACTTGTAATAAATTTATAATATTAGAACACTTGTAATGAATCTGTAATGTTAGAACACTTGTAATGAATCTGTAATGTTAGAACACTTGTAATAAATCTATTATGTTAGAACACTTGTAATAAATCTATTATGTTAGAACACTTGAAATAAATTTATAATATTAGAACACTTGTAATGAATCTGTAATGTTAGAACACTTGTAATGAATCTGTAATGTTAGAACACTTGTAATAAATCTATTATGTTAGAACACTTGTAATAAATCTATTATGTTAGAACACTTGTAATAAATCTATTATGTTAGAACACTTGAAATAAATTTATAATGTCAGAACACTTGAAATAAATCTCTAATGTTGGAACACTTGTAATAAATCTGTAATGCTGGAACACTTGTAATAAATCTGTAATGTTAGAACACTTGTAATAAATCTGTAATGTTAGAACACTTGTAATAAATCTATTATGTTAGAACACTTGAAATAAATTTATAATGCTGGAACACTTGTAATAATCTGTATCTTGTTTATCTGTTATCTCACTGCATCATAACTTTGTTTGTTTATTTGTTCTCTCTTGATTTTATCTTTATAAAATTACACTGCACAACAAAGTTTTTGCTTCTTGAACACTGTCGGGTGTTTCTTACAGATTTTTGACAATTGATCACGAAAATCACATCCAAATTTTCCCATCGCGTACCGTTTTATCGAAATCTTCAGTTTTGTCACGTGTTTCCTTGTATTTGTGTCCAAAATTTTTCGTTTCTATAAGAGACCTATGAACAATTTTTTTGTGCGGTCTGGGCATGTCCAGGCATGAAATAAGGTCAGGATGGAAGCTGTTCTGTTAAAGTATGCAGTCCGGGCATGCCTGGGCAGGGCAAAGTCAGCTCCAAGTGTCACACTGTCTCAGCAGGCTGTAAAAGTGGCTTCCATACACAGATATTGCTTATTGGATTATTATAGACCTTATAATGTGTACGTATTGTTTCAGAACATAGCATTGCCTCAGTAGAACTGTAACAAGTAAGTTAGGTGTTACAGACGTTTTACAGGACGATTGGTGTCGGTCAATATACACTTGTTCATCACAGACGCTCAATGACTGATCTTGTGAAGAAAGCATATCATCTGTACTTCAGCTGTAAAATTGGTGATCAAGACCAGGAATGGACGCCTCACATTTGTTGTGCGACATGTGCTGTCTGTCTGAGAGCTTGGCTCAGAGGCACTCGAAAGACAATGTTGTTTGCTGTCCCGATGATATGACGAGAACAGAAAGACCATGTGACGGACTGTTACTTCTGTTTGACTAATGTGTCTTGTTTCTCTGCCAAAGACAAGGAGTCAATTGAATACCCTAATCTGCCTTCAGCAATGAGACCCGTGCCACATGACGACAGTCTTCCAATTCCAAAACCACCAGAGGAATGGACCTTAGATGAACCAGATGGAGAAACTGCAATGCAGGAAACTGACGGTGACATTGATCCGGATTTTGAACCGTGCTCCTTAGGCGATCCACATCTCATAACAGAGAATTAAACGATCTGGTCAGAGATTTGGGTCTATCAAAAGCAAAGGCCGTATTGCTGGGTTTGAGACTGCATGCCTTACGCGCTTGGCCATATCTATGAATGCACATGTGGCATTTCGTGGTTTGCTTCAGTCCACGTTCAGCATGTTGTCATTGTCTGTTATAATGAATTAATGACTAAATATGCTGCTTTTTGTCCAAAAAGAAGGCTTCACTCAGTTGAAAAGTTATATTCCAAGTGGTTGCACTTTCGGGATATTGTTTTCTAATTACGAACAATCAATTGTCAGCTTTCCGTTGTTACTTTTATTGGCATAGCAAGCAAGGTGGAAGCAGTTAAAACTAGTTGTAAAGCTAAAGATGCTTCTGGTTCACCAAATGTGAAGCAGATACAAGGATGCTAGAGCATCTGAGGTATTTATCATCATAGAGATACACACGACATATTTTAAGTGAGATAACCACTATATACGCTTCCCTAGAGCACCACGGGTATAGTCAGTGTTAGGATACAGCATATAATGAGGGATAAATTCATATAGCCTTCAAAAACTGCTTGGCAGTCTTTTACAAAGGATAACATTACATCAAGTTTCTGAGATAACTTTCGATTGGTAAACGTTGTGATCCACATTGATGCCTGTTTACTCTCGTGGACAGATGAACGCATCTCACACAATTCCTTCAGATACAGGTCGGTCAAACTAGACAATAAAAGAAATCCAAAACTGATTTTAATATGCTCGAGATTGCCTGTACACGTTTTTTTTCATTATGTTACTCAGTTTGTGTAATGCACTTATTAGTTATGAGTATTTGATGCAACTTACATTGAGAGAGCTACAATGAAATAAATGTTTAATCTGTGCCAATGATGTGTTGGTACTTTGTTACACATGTCAGCCTACTTTGTGAGGATACTTTAAAATTTTTTTTGACTACGTGTTTTACGAGCTGAAAACTTTGACATAAAGGATAAAAGAGGAGGATATTACCACTCCAGGAGCACAATGGTATTTATGAGTTTTGTTGTCAGTGGAGGGCAAAATACAGATAGCCCATTGTGTAGCTTTGTGCTTAATTACAAAACAAAAGCACTGGAAAATTCGGTTTCAACGTAATGATGTATAAAAACGAGACTGCTTGCCATTTGGAAGTTGTGAAGATGTAACTTTACCAGATAAATATAATCAGAAATTTGGTATAGAGCAGAATTTCTGAGACAAACAAATGGGTATCTTCGGAAATGGCCAAACCAAAAGTATCTGTTTCAGGAAGAAATAACTGTGAATGTGGTCTCGCATATCAACTCACTAACAAGTTATCCATGTTATTAGCTTATGAAATATAAATAAACAAATCGACGCAGAAAGATTTTCACGAATCAGAGCGGGCTCATAACGCTAAAATTGTGTCTAATACCTGTAGCAATCAGAACACAGATAGCCCTTTGTGTAGCTTGCAACAAAACAAACAAATTAAAGTATTTTAATTTTAGCTTTAGTAAATTTATTTTTATTCCCAAGTACTCTAAAGTCTAACATGTCAAAAGCCTACTTTAGATTTTATTTTAACCTAAAGGTGGAAAACACTGCAATTAATTTTTTATGTTTGCATTGGTTGCAAATAATAACCTCTATAAAGGTTAAATCATTATCCAACACTAACCGTTCCTGACCAAGATGGATTTCGAAACCCTGTTTTTTAAAATTTGACAAATTACCAATAGATAAATTTCACACGATTTGTTACTGTTCGTAATTTGTTCACATGAAAATATAAGATAGAAGAAATACATTCCTCTGTAAATTAACTTTCTTCAGTATTTCTTCAATGCAGTTTTCGTTGTTAGATTGGTCAATAAATTTGCGTGTATGCTTGAATATAATGACTATTGAAAACAACAACAAATTTTTACTAAAGAGAATCAATTATCATGCTATACGATGAAGCAAGATATTCTATACTTATGTGAGTTTTAAGGTTTGTTTACAAATAGAATGATTTTGTATAAATCGAGTCACTAGATAATGGTTTCAATCAATGGAAAAATACCGGTGTTGCAGCTTCGACGTGGTATTCTTTCCCATCCTTGATTGCTTAGCAGTAATCCTGAGAGATTGTATATATACATATAAAACACAAAACCATTTGTTATCCGCGGATAGTATAGAGAACAGATCGCTCATTGTGTGTCTTGGTGATTAACAATAAACAAACAATCGAAGTTGTTTTACTTCAATATTTTCATAAAAGGACTGTAAACTTTCGTAACTTCATCATTATTGATAAACACAAAATAAAAATTAGCATAAAATTATTTTAAAAGTTCAATATTTAAATTATATTCCTTGTCAAAGTGTAAGGCAAGTGTTAAAAAATAAGTCAGTTGTATTGAAGATTAAACACACGAGAGGGCAGCAGCAATTATGTCGAAATTACTGACGTTAGAGGGCGTTAGCAAAAAAAAGAAGAAGAACCTACTGAAATTGACTAACAAAGTCGTTGTTGTTGTTTTGAATTAAGCACAAAGCTACACAATGGGCTATCTGTGCTCTGCCCACCACGGGTATCGAAACCCGGATTTTAGGGTGTAAGTCCGCAGACATACCGCTGAGCCACTGGGGGGCAACTAACAAAGTCAAACGTAGTAACAAATCAAGATTAGCGAACCCTACACCATAGGTACATTTTTCTCTAAAAATTAACTTTTGTAATCCAGCATGAGCTAAACGTGCCTGAAACTAGTCTCCCAAATACGCGAATAATGAAGACCGCCATATATTTTACGCTTTCTTTTCGATGTCACTCACGAAGTTGATGTGATGAGCTGCAATCTCTGGGAAAATAGGGAGATATTTCTCGATAGAATTAAGTCATCGAAAGTCCCATAATTCCGCGCGCTTTATATTAGAATATCACAGTGATTACTCATGTTGGGGATTCCCTATTACACGTGTTCATCAATATTATACACACGTGTATATCATCAAAAGTTAGTGATTACGTCAGCGACACAATGAGCTGACCTGCAAATTTCCTTGGGTCTTTTTCCTTTTTTTATGAACTTCTAAGAGTACAGAGATGTGTATTAATTGGGTTATATGTATGTAAACTTCACGGGACGTTTAATTAAGCTGAAGATTAGCTGAGTATAATACTTTAGGAAGCATCACATAATACAGTATAGAGAAATTACATCAATTCAGTAAAACAGATCATGTTATTTGTGCTTTTTATGTATCATAATGCATAAAATTTCACAAAATGTGTAAATTTGTCAATTATTTTGTTTTGACATAATATATCCAATATGATCTGCATGAGTCACGAATAAGATTATTAGAATTCGCCTGTTAATGGTGGTTAATGGTTTATTATACTACTGACGTAACACATACACACGTGCACACGTTGAAGTAGCTTTGTTTAATTCAAGCTTTCTTGCAGCAAACATAACAGAAAATTTAACAATAACGTAACCTGTAAAGGTTTTATATTGTGTGGAAAACTAATTTTTGTTTAAATATTACATAATATTTCAAGAAAGACATAACAGACATTAAACACATATATAATCTATCCAATAATGTTTCATTTTATTATAAATACATGCACAGATAATCTCAAGGGAACAATACATCACAATTATTTACGAGTTTGCCAGTGCTACTAACTGTACTTTAAAGAAACATTCAAATATTAACGTAAAACTTTTTAGTTTTGTTAAATTATGGCCCAACATGGCCAAATGGTTACAGCATCACTGTCAAAACTTTATTTATTTTTGTCGTTAAAACACAAAAAACTAAAAGTTATCAAGTTGTTTTCTGTTGTTAAAATATAAGAAATTGGTAAAGCTGAGTCCCATAAAAGCCCTGATTCCTCTTTGCCACTTAAATATATAAAATTAACTACATTATTTCTGTCAAAAAGCCCAATCTTTCACTCTAAAGCTTAACTACAAAGTTCCAAATACGTTTGTGATGTCCTGGTGGATTAGTTCTCTTCGTTTCTTAGACGTTTATAGAATTCGCTACCGGCCTGGCATGGCCAAGCGCGTAACGCGTGTGACTCGTAATCCGAGGGTCGCGGGTTCGCGCTCGCGTCGCGCTAAAACATGCTCGCCCTCCCAGCCGTGGGGGTGTATAATGTGACGGTCAATCTCACTTTTCGTTGGTAAAAGAGTAGCCCAAGAGTTGGCGGTGGGTGGTGATGACTAGCTGCCTTCCCTCTAGTCTTACACTGCTAAATTAGGGACGGCTAGCACAGATAGCCCTCGAGTAGCTTTGTGTGAAATTCCAAAACAAACAAACAAAACAAAGAAAGAAGCCCCGCAGTGGCTCAGCGGTATGTCTGCGGACTTACACGCTAAAATCTGGGTTTCGATACCCGTGGTGGGCAGAGCACAGATAGCCCATTGTGTAGCTTTGTGCTTAATTCAAAACAACAACAAAGAAAGAATTCGCTACAAGCTTATGGTGGTACTGCTTGTTAATGATGAGAAACCCACTTGAAAAAATGTTTCTCAGAACGGCTGGTATGGGTATTAACAGTTTTATTGATAAGGATAGAACAACGTCTCGACCTTCCTGAGCCATCTTCAGGCTAAGAAAGAGACAATTTGAATGTGAGTGTTGCAAAACACATGTCTTAGGGACGAGAGTATAAACGGGTACCGTATTGTAGGAGGCGTTGCAGGTAGATATTATTAATAAGAATAGGTGCAAAGGTGTTCCTGTAAATTAGTTTAATTTTGGTGTTAGTTGCTGTAAAGTAGGGCTTCTTTGATTTTCCTTTGTTTATATTTGTTTCCCTACTTAATATCTAAGTGTTTTCCATGGTTATGTTTTGTTTATTTGATTTGTAGTGTTCAAAAATATATAAAGGTTTTTTTTCGTGTTCTTTGAATCTAGTTTCCATTTTTCGGCCTGTTTCTCCAATATAGAGGTCGTAGCAGTTGTTGAATTTTAAGAAATTGATACTCTTTCGATGATTTAGAATTAGTTTATTTTTTACGGCGCCTTCTGGTGGTTACTTTATCAATTTAAATAAATGTGTGTTTCAAGTGAAACTCTGTTGTGTGAAGTTTTGCAAGCACATTAAATAAGTTGTTGCAAGTATAAGATGATTGTGTATTTAAAAAAAATGATAATATCTAGATCTTTATTTTACGAATATTTTATGTTTTTTGGCTCGGTAACACAACACATGATACCTATCAAACACTTCCAGTACAAAGATGTTTTAAGCCGAATGATTTGACCAAAAACGACAAAACGAGTGATCTGTCTAGTTACAGACACCAGAGAAAGCTATGTTTTTTAAGCCTGATTTAACACATCAACATTGCTGTCTGAGAAACAGCATATTCGTTCCCCGATTACCTTTCCCTTTGGCCCAGCATAGCCAAATGATTAAAGCCCTCGACTCGTTATCCGAGGGACGCGGGCTCGAATCCCAGTTGCACCAAACATGCTCGCCCTTTCAGCCTTGGAGGCATTGTAATGTGACGGTCAATCCCATTATTCATTGGTAAAAGAATAGCCCAAAAGTTGGCGGTGGGTGGTGATGACTAGCTGCCTCTAGTCTTACACTGCTAAATTAGGGACGGCTAGCACAGACAGCCCTCGAGTAGCTTTTTGCAAAATTCAAAACAAACAAAATAAAAAAAATTCACTGTATTAAATAAAACAACAATTTGATCAAAGTTAGAGATTCTTTCTTATCGATGTGTAAAAAATCCTTACTTCATAGATAAAATATAATAACATTATTTCCGAAATTTGCTTAGCTAATATTTGTCTACCCATATCTGAAGCTTCGTCTGCTATTTCAAAATAGTTTCCGAGGGTCGCAGGTTTGAATCCCCGTCACACCAAGCATGCTTGCCATTTCAGTCATGGGAACGCTATAATGTGACGGTCAATCCCATTATTCGTTGGTAAAAGAGTAGCCCAAGAGTTGGCGCCGGTGGTGATGACTAGCTGCTTTTTCTCTGGTTTCACACTGCTAAATTAGGGACGGCTAGCGCAGATAGCACTCGTGTAGCTTTGCGAGAAATTCGAAACAAGCCTTTCTCTTTGTCATGCCCAGCGCTATGCACACTTCCCCCCCTTAAATTTAATAATAATTTCGCCAACTCGCACACGTTCTTCTTTGAATTGTGTTAATACCATTTGTCATTTTAAAACAATTCTTCCATGAAATCCAACCAAATATATTTCTAATTCTGGTGCCCTAAGACCGAATATAATTAACAATTTTGTCCAATCGGACTCCAATAATACATTAATTAAAATAAATTTAGATGAGCATGGTCTTTTCTTTTTCTGGTGGGGGGAAGAAGAAGGATTTCGTTCCGGTAATATTATATTTCGATTTCTTCAGACATTTCACAAACTAATTTTTATAGAAGGATTGAAGTAGAATTGTTTGAATCTGTATCTTAAAACACTCCAATTTTTGGAGAGAAACTGAAGAACAGCTTGCGACTAAAAGTATCGTCCCCGCTAGTACAGCGGTAGGGTATACGGGTTTACAAAGCTAAAATCAGGGGTTCGATTCCCCTCGGTGGGCTCAGCAGATAGCTCGTTATGACTTTGCTAAAAGAAAAACACAAACACGCAGTTTTCGAAATATTTGGGGCCTGGCATGGCCAAGCATGTTAAGGCGTGTGACTCGTAATCTGAGGGTCGCGGGTTCGCATCCCGGTCGCGCCAAACATGCTCGCCCTTTCAGCCGTGGGAGCGTTACAGTGTGACAGTCACTCCCAGTATTCGTTGATAAAAGAGTAGCCCAAGAGTTGCCGGTGATGACTAGCTGCCTTCCCTCTAGTCTTACACTGCTAAATTATGGACGGTTAGCGCAGATAGCTCTCGAGTAGCTTTGTGTGAAATTCAAAAACAAACAAACTAAAAGTACAATAATCGATAATTTTAAGCTAGCATAGATTAATTATTTTTAGTGTTTCGATAACGTTTGAACATACTACTTTACATTTATTGTGTGTGTGTTTCGCAAAGCCACATTGGGTTATCTGATGATTCCACAAAGGGGAATCGAACCCCTTATTTTAGCATTGTGAATCCGTCGGCTCACCGCTGTATCAGGGGGGGGGAATTGATTGTGACACTTTGTATATTCAACTAATATTGTTACGATCCACTTATATAAAATAGAAGGCTATTCAGATATATATAGCAATTTAACCTAATCCATGTATTCATTCATTGACATATGTGTCCTTTCCAGTGGCTGAACGGTAAGTCTATTGACTTATAACACTAACAATCAGGTTTCTTACCCGTGGTAGGCACATCACAGTTCGTCTATTATGTTGCTTTGAGCTTTACTCCAAAGAAATAGAAAGATAAAATTGACATCTGATCATCTGTGTAAATTTTAGAAAATACATTTCGTATACGGGCTTGTTTTGTTTTTGAATTTCGCGCAAAGCTACAAGAGGACTATCTGCGCTAGCCGTCCCTAATTTTGCAGTATAAGACTTCAAAAAAGGCAGCTAGTCATCAATACCTACCGCCAACTCTTAGGCTACTCTTTTACCAGCGAATAGTGGGATTGACCTTCAAATTATAACGCCCCCACAGCTGAAAGTGCGAGTATGTCTGGTATTACAGGGATTCGAACTCGCGACCCTCAGATTAGGAATCGAATGCCTTAACCACCTGGCCATGCCAAGCCTTTTACGGTGTGAACTGGAATTATTAAAGTAAATATTTTTATATTTTTAATATCGTGTTATTTATTTATTTCAACATCATTTATTATGAACTATTACTTTCTTGTGTTAACGTGATTATTAATTGTAAAAAAAATAAGAGAACCAACAAACTAATCCCTAAGCGAGTCAAACGACCATGGCGTCAACGGGTAAAGTTTACATTAATAATTACACAGGCCTGCGATGGTTTTATTGTTTTGAATTGTTTACAGTTTACACATTAGTTCCTGTACCCTGAATCCACGAAAGATGTTCCCTTTTTACCATCACGCACATATTTTTATCAAAGCGCCATACATAAATGAATAATTTTCATAACATTTCGTTACAATTAAAATGTTGACAACCACTAGGCATAAATTTCTCTAGACCAACCGCGACGCGAGAGTCTTATTGATTGCTCTCGAATCCATACATAACAAACATAACAACAAGAAACATGAAGTGGCCCAGCATGGCCAAGCGTGTAAAGGCGTGTGACTCATAATCTGAAGGTCTCGGGTTCACATCCCCGTCGCGCTAAAGATGCTCGCCCTTTCAGCCGTGGGGGCGTTATACTGTGACGATCAGTCCCATTATTCGTTGGTAAAACAGTAGCCCAAGAATTGGTGGTGGGTTTTGATGACTAGCTGCCTTCTCTCTAGTCTTACACTGCTAAATTAGAGACGGCTAGTACAGGTAACTGTCGAGTAGCTTTGCGCGAAATTAAAAAAAACAAAACAAAATTAAACAGTTTCGCTGTATCAAATAAAACAACAATTTGATCTAAGTTAGAGATTCTTTCTTATCAATGTGTAAAAAATCCTTACGTAGTAGATAAAAAATAATAATATTATTTTCGAAATCTGCTTAGCTAGTACAGCGGCATGTCTTCGGACTTACAACGCTAAAATCAGGGATTCGATTCCCCTCGGTGGGCTGAGCAGATAGCCCTTTGTGGCTTTGCTATACGAAAAACATACACACACACACTGCTAAGTTCAATTGTGAAAAACCTGTTGTCAAAAACCAACACAATTTTCATGAAGTTTAAATTCGTCGGCGTATGCTGCTAACTAGAACGTCTGATAAAACGCGTGATTTGAAATACAAAAAGTTAGGTAACAAAGGGTTTGTTTATAATAGCAAACACGTGCAAGAACTATTTTTTTTGTTGGATATAATAAACAGTTTGAGCTCCAGTCTGAAATCTGTTTCAGAGCATAAAGTTAAGAAAACGCGCACGTGTAAAAAACAATTTAGAGAGCAGTTCTAGCTGCCTTTTGTTTTCCATAAATCGTTATGTTCGCAAACATATTAAATTCGTTTAAATAGGAAACTTACCGAAAAACCAAGCCAGGCTACAAATTGTGGAAAACTCTTACGCAATCGTGTTCCTGATTAGGTATATGAGAATTAATTGTGTAGATATAGATAATATGAAAAGAAAATTCGATTTATAAGCATAAGGAAATGTTTATAAATCGTTGTTTGTCCATCTGTTACTGTATTAGTGAAATATGCTTCCTTACTCACGTATGGATGTAGATGTCGCTGTAAGCTGCTGTGTATTTGTTTGTTTCAGCAAAAAGCAAAACAAAAGGCTATCTTTGTTCTGACCTCCATGGGGAATCGAACTCCGGATTTACACCTTATTTTTCGCGAACTCCTGTTGAACGATTTTCGTTCATCACACACACTTGGATATTTTAACACGATCAAGTTATAAAAATAGTCTAATTTAGATTACAAAAGTTTAAGAAATTTGCAATTTCTCAAGTAATGTTGACAGTGTGACACAATTTCTGAGATGTGAACAAATATCTTGCATGTGTTTGATACGTGTTAATATTCGAAGTACTTTATGAAACAATGTTCAAAGTAAAAAGAGTTCGGTTCGTTTTATCAAAACTATTTTGAAAACGTAAATTAACTGGTCACGTGACCATGGAATAAAACGTAACAAACTACATCTGGAGTTTGTTTAACTGAAGTATCCACTCTCAACTTATGCAATCGGTTTCATAAAATTACTCATATTTCATTGTAACCACTGCTGAAAATAAAAATTATCATGGATAATTTTTATAGCAAAAATATGTATTATAATCGGGAGGGTGAGATGATTTTGTATCATATTTTCTCCAAATTTTTAAATTTGCTCTAAATGGAGCTCAAATGCTAATACGTTATCTAAGAAATATCTTTTGTTATTAATAGCACAATTTTTAATGCATCATTATGGGTATTACCGATTTAAGTTTGATTTGTTTTGAATTTCGTGTAAAGCTACACGAGCGATATCTGCGCTATCTACCCCTAATTTAACAGTGTAAGACTAGAGGGAAGGCAGGCAGCTAGTCATTATCACCTACCGCCAATTCTTGGGCTACTCTTTTATCAACAAATAGTGGGATTGACCGTTACATTATAACGATCTCCACGGTTCAATGGGCGAGCATGTTTGGGGGATTTGAACCCGCGACCTTCAAATTACGAATGAAGTGCCTTATCCACCTGGCCTGGTTCCAATGTAAGTTGGTTGGTTGGTTGTTGTTAGCGCAAAGCTACACAATGAACTATCAGTATTCTGTTCACCACGGATATCGAAATTCGAAATCTAGCTTCGTAAATCTGCAGAATTATTACCTTCCCTCCAGTGCAGGGGTTTCCAACCTTTTTTATTCCCCGCACAAATTTTAATATGTTCTCACACCCCTCACAGTAATTATTTATTTAAGAATAAAGGCGAAGGTGGCCAAAACAAATGTTTATAATTAGATTTTAATGATATATAAACACAAACGAAACATTTGGAAAAGAAAAAGATATTACAACAAACTAAAAGTTGCATGAACTGAAATGTTATCTGACACCCTCTGGAATGTTATCTGTCACCCTCTGGAATGTTATCTGACACCCTCTGGTTTGGATCCACTGCTTTTGTTTGTTTGTTTGTTTTTCAGTTTCGCACAAAGCTACTCGAGGGCTATCTGCGCTAGCCGTCCCTAATTTTGCAGTGTAAGACTAGAGGGAAGGCAGCTAGTCATCACCACCCACTGCCAAATCTTGGGCTACTGTTTTACCAACGAATAGTGGGATTCACCGTAACATTATAACATCCCCCACGAATGAAAGGGCGAGCATGTTTGGCGCAGCCGGGATGCGAACACGCGACCCTCAGATTACGAGTCGCACGCCTTAACACGCTTGGCCATGCCGGGCCCGTGTTACATCATAAGTAACATACTAAACACACTAAAATTTTATAAGCGTTTGTGTAAGGGACACAAATCTGGTGTTCAAAGTATCTTTTGGAATAATATATGATATATTCCAGTAGCATAGAATAATAAAATGAAGATCTTTGTACATTTGTTAGGCACTATGAAGCAGTTTCCGTATAAGCCTGTAGCGAAGTCTATAGACGTTAAAGAAAACGTATTTGAAACTTAGATTGAAAATATTGGACTTTTTGATGGAAATAACATGGTTAATTTTATATATTTAAGTGGCAAAGAGTAATCAAAGCTTTAGGGGAGACAGTTTACTAATTTCTTATGTTTTAATAGCAGGAAACAACTGCATGAGTGGACGAAGATCGCTTGTTTGTTTGTTTTGGAAATTCGCACAAAGCTACTCGAGGGCTATCTGTGCTAGCCGTCCCTAATTTTGCAGTGTAAGACTAGAGGGAAGGCAGTTAGTCATCACCACCCACCGCCGACTCTTGGGCTACTCTTTTACCAACGAATAGTGGGATTGACCGTCACATATACACCCACACGGCTGGGAGGGCGAGCATGTTTAGCGCGACGCGGGCGCGAACCCTGGACCCTCGGATTACGAGTGCATGCCTTAACGCGCTTGGCCATGCCAGGCCATACGAAGGTCGCTTTGCTAATTTTTTTGTGTTGTAACAACATGAATCAATGATGTTTTGACGGTGGTGGCTTTGTAAGTTATTCATGTTTTAACAGCATAAAATAATAAATCTTTGGTGATGACTGCTTTGTTATAAAATTATGTTTTAACAGCATAAACGAATCAAATTTTGGCAGTAACAATTTTGTTAGTTATTCATGTTTTGACAGTTTGCTAGTTTGTTTGCAATTTATCACACAGCTTCTCAATGGATTATCAGTGCTCTGACCTCAAGAGTATCTATACCCGGTTTCTTTTTGTGAGTCCTCAGACAATCTGTTGTGCTTTTTTAAAATATTTATTGCTACAATTTAAGTGAATCAAATTTCGGTAGTGACGACTTTGCTAGTTATCTACCTTTTAACTGCATAAACGAATTAAGTCTTAACGGATATAGCTTTATTAACGCGTTATTATTTTTTGTGCTGACAATCATTTGTTTTTTTTTGTTTTTTTACGGCGAATAGAATAATTACGAAACATTCAGTTATTTAATTAATGCATGGTGGGATTAGTTCTTGTGACGTTGCACTGGATATCGTGTTCTGACAGAGTACGTTTTATGAATCATACGTAGGTTACATATGATTCATTACGCCCCTAAAATATGTTTTAACCGAACTCTTATAGAGATATTGGCTGTTTTATAATAATTAGACATTTTTTTATTAAACTGCTTAAAAACATTGTTTTTTGAAGTATGAAATATGTATATAATATTTATATACCTGACTCACCGGTCAGAATGTCATATGGTAAAAATCAAACCGAATACATTATACTTTTTCACAAATACGGTTTGCACATTTTGATTTCTAAAAAAAAACAACTAGAAAATAAATTACGTAAAATGCAAATAAAGTGAAAATTTTTCTTTTATAGTTTATTTGCATTTTTTTAACTTAAAAAGTTTAAGCAAGCCCGTTGTGTAGCTTTGTGTTCAACAAGAAACAAACACATTTTAAATGTTATTTGTTCGTTTGGTGTTATGCATAAAGCTAAACAATGACCTATCTGACCTGTATCCATTACGGGTATCGAAACCCAGTGCTTCACAGTTGCCACTGTAAATTTTTAAATTCTTGTTTGATAAAAAAAAAAGTTGAATGGTGTGTGTCTGTTTTCTTATAGCAAAGCCACCGAAGGGAATCGAACTCCTGATTTTAGCGTTGTAAATACGTAGATTTATCGCTGTACTAGCGGGGGGGGGCGAGTTTAACGCTGAGGTTATCGAACGTTTCTGTTCTTTCTATTAATGTAATAAGAAACGTATTAAAAACCAAGAGAATCATTGTACTGAAAACTTAAACTTGACACCTATCGAGTACGAAGACAAAACGACCTTTCACTGTTGCATAGATTTTATTTGGCGACGAAATATTCGTCTCTATTTGTTTAATGACAGAGACTGACCTGCCATCAGTGCGCTTCAGCATACTGAAAAGTTATGTAACTCTAATTGTTATTTTAGAAAATAAAATCGTGTTTTGCGTTTATGGTTAATATTCCCTGAAATGCTTCCTATAATCCAATAATCAGAATTAGCTTTACGCGGCACAAGGTTTGTGATATACGTAAACATAAAATTTAGCTTTGTGTATTATAATAAAATACTAAACTTTATCTGTGATTCGAAGATAAATGAAATCAACTTGGCCAATAATAGCGAAAGAACTAGAAAGAGGCTCGTGATATCACGCTCTCGAGAGATTTGATAGGCTGTTATTCGCAAAGCATGGTGGGAACCATGACTGTGTCAGTCTGATGTACGAAACAACAGAACGAACCTCTACAGGCGGAACTGCAGTCAATGTAGTTTTTTTTTCTTAGGGTCTGGTGGTGTTTGTCAAATCGGTCAAAATTCGTGTCAAAAACAAAGCACCGCTTTCCATCTCCAAAATGGATCAGAATGAATTGGACTTGGAAGGAAGAACGGTAGGTGGAATCACTAATATCTGATTTGTTTTGAACCTTTGACATTCATTTCTCTGTCGCTGCACCAGTGTTTACACGGGTCGCCAGCCCTACCCGTAGCTTCCGAGGTAGCGTGATTGAATGTTAAGAGCGGATTAAGAAACGCGTGTTCCTCAGTCGTGTGTAAACTTTCTATTTTACTTAATACGAATATGTGTGCGATTGGTGAATTACGTCGGTTTTAGGGAGCAGAGCCACCACTCGGTCAACTCGATTTGGTTACTTTAGTTTTACAACTAAAGTAACTGGTCATCGGGGGCTATTCCTCCATCTATTCTGCGGACGAGCATCAGTTGTCTTACAACTCGTGAAACTAAGAATTCTCAAAATACATTTTGATTCTGCGTAACCAAAGTAGGAACACCAGTTGTGAAGCTGGTGTGAAATAAGTTAGTTGTTGAACATGCTTTACGATGAAACTTAAATTTCAAGTTGGTGCAGACAAATTAGGCCTATTTATCTATGCATTGTTCATTAAAAGTTTCCAAGAATTTTAACACACTAATGAGTCGATAATCCGGTACGGGCAGCTAAAGATTTCTTCTCTCGTGTTAATCACGTTTTACTTTAATACGAAGAACCATCATTAAATATGCTGACGTCATATGACCGTGATGACGTAGAACTACCGATGACAAATAACAAAAATGAACTATACGGATAAAAAGTAAGATTATTTAAATTAACAAAATATGAAACTGGAACCAATTATAATTTTTAATCAATGAATTTAAATCATCGGGTGGGATTCCTCAGTGTTAACTTTTTTTTTTTTTGGACAGGTTGTGCCCCCTACAACTTCTCACGAAGTTCCGGCACAGCGGTAAAACGCAACAAATCGAGTTTCGATACCGACAGTAAGCACACCGCAGATATTAGGTAGTTTTTTACTTAACTACGTACGAGGTCTGGATAGCTTGAATCATACGAGTCGGTCCAAAACTTACACATTAAGTTAACCAGTCAATATTTATATTTTAGAACTATTGTAATTCAAACAATAAAGAGATTTACCAACAGCATACATATATATATATATAATCTAGAATTACTTTTTGTTTGTGTGTTTGTGGAAGGATTATTCCTATTTCTATCATTGGCGTATCTGGAAATATTTCCAGTGAAAAAAAACATTTGAAATTTTCTATATACTAGGTGTATTAAATATGTATCACTAAACATTTTAAAACGTAAGTTGTGCTCACATGTTAATATATTTTAAATTGATATAAGGGGACACTTTTTTTTATGAGCGAGACTAAATTTAATATTGTTTTTTCAACCACAACTCATCAAGGGGACAACTATCCCCCCTTACCCTTCATAGTTACGATACAGAAACTTTCCTTTGACTGCCGCTTTTCGTATTTGTCATTCTCGAAGTGTTTTGAACCTTTGGGGCTTATAGATATGTGGTATCATTACACGTGAATAAATATACATACCTATATTGTTGTGTTTTAAGTTTAAACTGTTAACTTTAAAGAAAACGGTTTGGAAATGGAACACGTTCACATGACGGTTACATCTGAGAGTTGGACAAAAATGTATTAGTTTGACTATTTTATATCCTTGAAGAAGCGAATTCTGGGAGTTTCTAAAACCATTGAAAATTATAGTAGTAACTGAAGATATTTAGGGTTAAACTTTTCTAATGTTGATATTAATAAAGAACGAAACTTTCGTTTCTTATGTTCTCGTGTACGATTTTTAAATCGATATTGGTAAAACAGCAGTTTAAACCATACAAGAAATAATGCACGTAAAATAAGTAAAAGTTAAGAGCACAGATAGCTCATTGTACAGCTTTGTGATTAATTCTAATCAATCTATCACTGAGAGGCAAATATTTCGTGGTCGTAACTTGCCGTGTGTTGTGAATCAATGAGATTGTAGTGCGTTAGTTCTGAAGTGGCACATTTCTAAAGTTGTAATTCGTATGACGAAGTGCATATAAGTACGAGTAAGCTTTACGCAATACAGTGACACCAAGTAATCAATACTACAAAGAACTGTTACTTAACTGGGAACTGTGCTGTTAAGCCAACTGAAAATTGTGTGCGTTTCTTGTTTATTTTTAGCGTACGACTACATAATGGGGTATCTGGCGCTGTCTTCATCGCAATGAATCGAACACGCTTTTCATACACACAAAGCATTTATGTGTTACGCATGCATAAACACGGAACAAGTTTGTTTTCAATTTCGCACAAAGCTACTCGAGGCCTATCTGTGCTAGCCATCCCTAATTTAGCAGTGTAAGACTAGAGGGAAGGCAGCTAGTCATCACCACTCACCGCAATCTCTTGGGCTACTCTTTTACCAATGAATAGTGGGATTTACTGTGACATTGTAACGCTCCCATAGCTGAACGGGCGAGTATGTTTGGTGCGACCGGATTTCGAACTCGCGACCCTCAGATTACGAGTCGAACGCCTTAACACGCTTGGCCGGCCGGTCCAATACGGAAGAAACGTGTAATACATAGATTATGCTGATATCACGTGTAAAATAATTTTACACGCTTATTATATTAATAATTATATCCACGCTTAGGATATAATAATTTTCGAAGTATAAATAACTAAAAAACTCGTTTTAAAATAAGTTCTTGATAGTTATTCTGGTTTTAAGAACTATTCCACAAACAAGAGAAAAATGTAATAATAATTAGATAGTAATTAATTAAATGGTCTACTGATTCATACCTACTGAGTTTGGAGTTTTCTATAGAAAATTAACACCCAAAAATCATTGCAAAAGCATTGTATTTTTGTTGTTATATAAACACGAAAACTGGTATTAAACAGCTTTACGTTTAACACATTTATTTTATACAATTTTAAAATTTATATTTTAAAAACTGAGTAAATATGCATACATACGTATTGTGTATGAATACACATCTTCAGCGACAGAATTTATACTGTATTTACGTGAATAGTCATTTATTGTAGAAAGATGTGTAATAGCGCAATGATTTCGTTTTAAAAAAAATGTACGTGAGATTTGTTACCTTAAAGCTTTTATAGCGTTAACAACCCAAACTCCTCTCTTCGCATTTACAAGTACGTGACAATCGACAGCTACTCCGACTGTGGTTTCTTATTGGCATTACCAGTGTTGTTGGCGCTAAGACAGAGAGAGGTAGCGTGTGGTTGATTGGTAAATAATATTATATTAGTAATGCAAATTAAGAAGAAAAACTGAGAAGTGCCCTTGTTTCCTGCATCAGGAAAAAAGGCCTTTGGTATCTGCTCTACGAGATATTGTGACAGCTAAATTAAAAGTGTTTAACAGTTGCTATTTGAGTGTTTTTGAGACTTCACCAAAATGCTGGTGATAAGTTGGCCCTGGAAGCAAGTTAACGTGGTTTTACCTTACGTTAGGTGAAGATCGTTTTAACTGGAAACAACTGGATTTTTAATTTTGTATTAAGTGATTTTTTTAAACCTTAAAAGCATCGATCAGTGAAAGTTGTAAGTGTTTGATTGTTTTTGACATTTCCCCTTCTAGTTTTCAATTTTGATGAATATTTGAGACCGATAGGCGTTGAAATATATTAGATTTTTGACTATCAGATGTTATATCTGTACGTGGTACTCTTGTTATGTAATAGAAATGTTATGTTACAGAGGAATAATTTCTTTTTTTCTAAAATTAAAGTGCCCTGAATCAAGGGTTCTTGCCAATTACAGCTTTGTTTGAGAAGATTAAATCTTACTTGTACGTGTATACATATAAATCTTTAATTATAGCCTCGAAGAGCAGATAATATAATGAATACATTCAGTAATTAGTCATAGCGCTCTAAGGGGAATACTTAATATAGGATAATATAAAGGCGTCTCTGAAATCACGTGGTATAAACCACAGGCTTATATATTATTAAGCTGATTAACGTTATGGGGCGTTCAATCAAGGACATTGCAGGTCAGGAAGAGAAGGCTACAGTAAATACTAGACCTAACATTGGATTAATCTAATAGAATTGAAAAGGAATAAACTTCCATTGCTTGACAACATTGTACTTCAAAGGTCAGTTTCGTTTAGATTGTCACGTGGTTAACTGTTTTAGTTGAAACCGAAGATTTCGAAAGTAAGAAAATGACTTAAGGATGTTATTGACGAAACAATAATTTGCAAGAAAAATATATTTATTGCAAAGAACATACGATGTATTTCACAAGTACCTTAGTTTATCTGTAGTTGTTAATTTACTACTATGTTAGCACAGTACGGCTCTCCCACTACCCAAGTATATGGACCCGCATGGCCAGGTGGTAAGGCACTCGAGTCGTAATTTGAGGGTCGAGGGTTCGAATCTCCGTCACACCAAACATGCTCGCTCTTTCAGTCGTGGGGGCGTTATAATGTTACGATCAATCCCACTATTCGTTGGTGGAGGCTGGTGATGACGAGCAGCTTTCCCTCTAGTCTTACACTGCTAAATTAGGGACGACTAGCGCAGATAGTCCTCGGGTAGTTTTGCGTTTGAAAGTCAGAATGAAGTTTAAGTGTTGTTTTTTTTACGTTATATCAGTGTATGTGTGTGATGTAGAGAAATGTTTAGTTTTAATACTTGTAGGTTTGTAGCGTTTACTTAAATATATGTAACTTGGAGTAACATTATCTACTCTGCAGATTGTTCATGAAAACCACAATAATTTTGATTAGTCGTATCTTTGTTTTATCATAATTAGCTTTCAAAAAAAGATAATATGAAACTAAAGCAACAAAATATTCTGTGACAAGAAACCCACTTAAAAGGAAGGTTGTAACGTTATTTTCTCATGAACAAGTGTTAATATGCATACCAGCCATTCTGAGATGCATGTAACAATTTTACTGAAAGACAACGTGTTCGGAAAAGTTATTTTAATGTAATCTAAGGTATATCAAGATTATTTCCATGCTCTAAACTTGGTTTATAACAGGTTCAATTTAGAAGAAACGATGATTTGTTATGCTTCTGTAAAGTGTGTATTTATAACTCTTTAGCGTTGGTTTTTTTTAAGTAATAATTTTCAAGTCGTAAAAGAAGGTAAAAATGTATTGGAGACTAAATAATCATTTCTTCTATTGGAAACCAAATGATTTGTTTTTATAAAAAAGAAAACTGATCTTTAAGTGACGTATTTGAGAACTTGGTCCAGAAGAGAATTATAACATTTTTATTTTATATCGTTGGAAAGCAAAAGTGATAAATCGTTTTGTTAGGATCGTGTGTTGGAGCATCGTTACGGGAAATAACTACGTTATTAAACTCTAATGAGTTAAGTACAAAGTTAGTAGTATAGTAAATAGCTGTGCTTGTAGGCTTAGTTCAATATCCGCTGTATGGGGTAAAAGTCACGTCTGTAGTTGTTTTTGTGTGTTTTTTTCACGTCGTCTCTTTATGACGTGTCTAATGCTGTCTATGTACCCCCTTGCGAGAACCAATGGTTTGGTCTGTTTTTGTTAAATTGTCAAGTGATAGCATCGAGTTTACAGTACCTACCACAGTACTGAGTCGAGATAGTCGTAGAGATACATTATTACACGAGGGAAGTAGCCCATAACTTGAGGTATAGACGTAGCGTGAGCCTGTTCATTTTCGTCCCATAAATTCCCCGATTGTGTGGCCTTGGACGCATAGTGACCCAGCGGCTCTGGACAGGCCAGTTGTGCTTCATCCATTATTTTATATGACTACTATTGACCTCGCTGCGTGTCTACCAGAAACGTGGGTTAAAAATTGGTTCGAGCAGCCCAGTGGACGCCTGTACTTTTGTACACTAAAAATATTGCAGACAGTAAGACGGCGGGGAAGGAGGTCCTCCAACATTTAAGGAATACAATAGTCACAATAGCATTTAAAATTTATATAGTACTTTGAAAGGGATCCATTTTCTCGGTCATCAAAAGAAAACTAACAGCCTAAAATAACGTGATAAAAATACAGATATAATTTACGTTAAGGCTACAAAATCCCATTAACCCAAAACACTTTTGAATACTAAATATTCAACTAACATCGATTGTATCATCACATTTGACCCTAACAATGAGAAAGCTCTGAATCTATTTACTGTGGTACAGTGGGTTATGTGTCTAAAACTACACTTAAAATAACATTAAAAACAACGAAATAAGAGTGAATGATTGGTTTTATTTTCACTTCAGAGTGCCTGTTTTTGTGCTCCATATTTTACCATTTTCTTCCTTTGGCTTTTAATAAATTTAATAATTTCTTTTTATTTAAACGGTATCTTCTAAGGATTTTTGTAAATATATGTGACGACTGATTTGACAACGTTCTTTCATCCTAGATTTCTTGTGTTTATTTTGTTGACTGGCTTCGAAGCAGCAAAATAACCAGACAAATCTACAGTTTAAACAAGAGGATGACAGTTATATGTCGTTTGCACGTTTTTGTTGTAACATGTTTTATCACGTGGGGCAGGCCAGTTTGAATTATTTGGTAAAAGTAATGTCGAGTACGACCCACGTACCAACCAATAACGAACTAGTTCATTTCTACAGGCTACTTTCATTTTTACGCATGCTGCAAACCTAAATAAGAAATTCTCGCTGATTGTACTGACAGTACACATAACACAACGTAACTGAATATATGCGGTCACTGTCGCTGAATAACTTTTCTAACTTTGAACTCTCGTGTTACATACTTCGTTGGGATTTATGAACTTTTTATTTCCTCATGCCAATCGAGGCGCGGCATGGCCAGGTGGGTTAAAGCGTTCGACTCGTAATCTGAGGGTCGCGGATTCTAATCTCGGTCACACCAAACATGCTTGCCTTTTCAGCCGTGGGGACGTTCTAATGTAACGGTCAATCCCGCTATTTGTTGGTAAAAAAAATGTAGCCCAAAGTTGGCGGTGTGTGGCGATGACTAGTTAAATCAGGGATGGCTAGAGTAGATAGCCCTCTTGTAGCATTGCGCGAAATTAAAAACAAACAAACAAACAATACCAAGCGAACTCCCTCGATTGTTACATCATCACGATGAGAAAACCCCTCTAGCGAACATTTGGATACCGAAAAATAGTAAAACAAGCTTCAAATATAGATAAATTAATTGTTTGAAAACGAGTAATATTACGTGCTTAAATTGTGGAGAAATAATAGTGACATGAACTCCGTTTAACCTGGTTCCAGAAGGCATTAGAAGAAACACCAATGGCGAACTAGTGGTAATGATGCACAAAACACAAGTTAGATAGACCTGAATACAAGTGATATTATGGTTGAATTCCTTACGTATACCTTGACACATGGTGGTAAGTAAAGATGAAAATCGAAGTCACTTCAAAGACCACTGGTTTAGAAGGCGTAAGAAGTTGTAGAGAAATTGTTAAAGATTAAGAAATATTTAGTAACAAATGCTATAGAATTGTTAATGTTTAGTTTGTAGCTTGAACAGTCCTGCGTTCGATCCTAAGCCCGGAAAATGTAAACATTGAATTATTACAGTAAAAGATGAATTCCTTTATAAGGTCCGATAATGATCTTTATATTTAAGAGTAGAAGAATATTATAGTTTAAGTTATTAAAGAGTGTCTCGCTTGTATTTGCTATGGGGTTAGTCTTTTAGTTCATCTGCCAAGTTTGAGGTGTTAAAAAGTTCCTCACTTGTACTTGTTATGGTTTTTTTTTAGTTCATCTGCCAAGTTTGAGGTGTTAAAAAGTTCCTCACTTGTACTTGTTATGGGGTTTTTTTTAGTTCATTTGCCAAGTTTGAGGTGTTAAAAAGTTCCTCACTTGTACTTGTTATGGGTTTTTTTTAGTTCATCTGCCAAGTTTGAGGTGTTAAAAAGTTCCTCACTTGTACTTGTTATGGGGTTTTTTTAGTTCATCTGCCAAGTTTGAGGTGTTAAAAAGTTCCTCACTTGTACTTGTTATGGGTTTTTTTTCGTTTATCTGCCAAGTGTTCAAGATCTCTCTGCTCAATACTGTTTGCGTGTAACGTAGCAAGTGGATTATCACAATTGTACAACAAAGCAAATTAATTTCTTAATGTGAAATACCAAAGTTGCACATTGAGATGTAATTCTGTTCTACAGTTCTTACTTAGGATTTTCCTGGAGTTAGGTCTCACCTCTGAAGATTAAATCACACCTTTTATTGGTTCAGTAACAGTCCTGAAGGCTTGTAACGCTAAACCTTGAATTTCGATACCCGTGATGGACACAGTCTATGTAGCTCAATGTGTCGCTCTGTGTTTAACAGCAAATAGACTGAGCGGACTAAAAACGTAATAATCAATTTCAAACAAAGTTTTTCTTTCGACTTGATAATAAATAAGTTAACTAGTTAAATATTCTATATTATCTAATATCGTCCCGGAGGAAAAGGTGTGCCATCTCCAGTAAGGTATTTCGCAAAAAAACAACAAAAAACGATTACCTCAAGTTCATAACTCAAAATTAACACGTAGTTAAAGGTCAAAGGGTTATGTTGTTTCTAGTTATTTCTATTTTTTTCTGCCTGTGTTGCTACTCAGTTGGAATGTCAACTTCAACTAGTAATAACTACACCCCCTTCTCCAAATTACCGCCAAACCGCACGCATTAAAATGCACTCGGTGTTGCACGTGATATTGAAGCAACTTGATGTCTTCATTTATCACCTGTATTGTGTGAAATTAAAGGCAGACAGACATTTATATGTTACAATTCTGCCGGATTTCACTGGTGCATATCGTTTAAAGGTAACCCTTTTTTCTTTCTTAAGTGTTAAATACGGGAATCGCAGTATCATTTCTTTTGCAACATTATTTCCCGTTCGTAACAAGTTTGTTTCATTTCATTGTTCTTCAAATCTTTGGGAAATACAATTCAAATCTATGAATTGCAGGTTTCCAAACTGAGCAAAATCTTTTTTCCTAAAAAAAATGACGTGATTTAACAGATTTTGAAACTATCGTGCCATAACAGTCCATATCACATCCAGTAATGCTCAGTCTGACAACCATACAATAGCTATGAAGAGTAAATTCTATTACAAAAAGCTTCTGTCAATAGGCTGTTATATTTAAAGCACACCACTCTTCCCTTTAGGCTTTCCATAATCCATGCAATTTACGACGACGACTGTTTCCCAGCAATCGTTAAAACAGTCGGATTGCACCAAAATCGACAGGAACTTCATATGGCGATTCGATCGTCATGTTTTTGTATCGAATAGTACGAATACTCATTTCATTCATTAGCTGCTTGAGGTATATTTGACAATTGAGCTGATTAGGTCGTGGAAATAACTTTTGTACAGTGTTAGTGATTCACGTTGCTTTTTCAGACAGAGGGCATTCTTGATTTGATTGTGCTTCTCTGAGCTTGTGAACGGCTTTTGCCACTGACCTGCATATTCGTGGATTATCACCTGTCACTTTGTTTACCCCGCCGAATGAGATAATAGGTCTCTTTCTGGGTGATCCTGGCGTTCCAAGATATCACTTAAGCACAAGGGATAGCCCTCTTCAGTGCATTCTAAAATCCAACCTTAACACATCTTCGACTGAATATTTTACGATAGAAAGGGATGTCACATACATTTTCCCGAAACGATGGATTTTTCGTTAACATCATAATACGTGCGTACGAACATCAAAGAATGTAAAATTGTTGTCATGATACATTCTATTACATCGCAACTTCATGTTGGTTGTGACTGTCACGTGTCTTACTGATTTGTATTTTCAAGCTCTCTTTAGTATAACCTACTCGACTTTATATGAATTAATAAAATCTCGAGTCTCATCTAAACAAAAAATATTTATTTGATAGTCCCTAATTGGCGAATTTTTTCGTCACAATTTCTGATGTTGGAATGTTTGGAACAAGCTGTTGAAAATCTTCAGCTTTTTATGAACTTACACGTTTAAACGATGACGTGTTTCCGAATAAGTGCCTGTCTTATAGTTCATGTAAATAGGTAACTTTCTAGTGATTTTAAACCATCATTGTGTAAGGTGTGGAGAAACGGATCAAGTCATATTCGAACTAAAATATTACACCTAGTTATTCCACACCACCTGTGAATATGATGAAGGAACATCGGAACTTCTGTACGAAGCTTTGAAATAATCGGTCTTGTAAAATATCTAAGCGTTTTATTGTTTCAAAGGATTGACCTGGGCCTGGCATGGCCAAGCTTGTTAAGACGTGCAAATCGTAATTCGAGGGTCGTGGGTTCGCATTCCGGTCGCGCCAAACGTGCTCGCCCTTTCAGCCGTGAGGGCGTTATAATGTGACGGTTAATCCCACTATTCGTTGGTAAAAGAGTAACCCAAGAGTTGGCGGTGGGTGGTGATGACTAGCTGCCTTCCCTCTAGTCTTACACTGCTAAATTACGGATGGCTAGCGCAGATAGCTCTCGAGTAGCTTTGTGCGAAATTCAAAAACAAACAAAACAATTGAATTTTCCTTACGAAATATGTTTATAAAATGTGATTTGATGTTTATTCTTGAAGATAATACCGAGACCTTGTTCGTTGTATGATAAGAAACTTTAACATTCTACCCATGTTACCTACTGTATTCCATTATTATGAAAAGGATAAACAGTGGTTGATAAGTTGGCGCGTGAGATTAATCAGTGGGATTTCATGAAGCAACTATTATAACAGAATGGTGTACTAAGCTTTCATAATAATTCGTGCCGTGTATTTAGTGTTAAGGTCTAATAGAATCAGTGCCTCTGAGGTTACATCATGCAACCGAATATTTAAAGCCATGGTCAAGTTTGAGGTGAAGACAGCCTACCGAAAAGGTATAGTGTATAATGTGCCACCACCGCGTGTCATCATCCATCACGTTGGTACGATTTATGTTTCTGTCATAAAACTCGCAACCTCCATGCTGTTGTCTGAATGACATATAAATTATTTTAATTAAATTTCAAATATGTGTAAGCAGTGCGGTGAAGGAAGAGTAGATCGTTGATAAATCGCTCGAATCTTCTGAATGAAAAGCTAAACATATTTATTACCCAGTGATGTAGATAACCAATAATAATTTTTGCATGTTTTTAAATAGCCTCACCCCTTTTATTTTTAATGCTCCAGTGTAGATTCTTCTAATAACAGCGTAATATTTAGTGGAATGTTTTCAAACTGAATGGTTCTAGAAGAAACCGATTCTCTCGCAATATATTAAAACAAAAAGGTTTAGTTTAAGGATTCTTGTGGATTTTTCTGTAAAAAGAAAAAGAAGTGTATCACAATGACCTGGCAGTTAGAACACTCGACTCGCAAGCTTTAGGTCATCGGTTCGAATCCCGTCTTTGAACATACTTTTTCTTTATTTTTGTATATTTGAAGTTGTTCACAACATGCGAGAATAAATAGAACATTGATCTTTAACTGAACTTTGTTATTGAAGGATTGTGGACGAAAGTTAGTGGTAATGGTTGCTGTGTGTATGTTAAGTACTTGGAAACCTTCACAGAAACATCGTGATTATAGAGTTTCTTTAAGCGAAAACTTTCGTATATAAAATTAAATCCATATCAAAACTGATTAAAAAAAAACGGTGTTTATCCATGCTCAAAGTTTTTGGATTTGATCAGTAATTTACATTGGACTGAAATTTCGCATAATAATAATATAATTATTCGTTCAAACTTTACAGTGTAATTATTCATGCGCGCTCACTTGCTGTTAATATGTGTAAACAAAAGTGGAATGTTGATATATTTTAGTAGCCAGTTTGTACAACACACCAAACATTTATCAAAGTTTTTCAAAAGTGGTCTAAAATTAGGTCGCAGAATACATCTATAAATTTTATTTATTGATAGTATTAAGTTCGGTAATGTTTAACCCTAAGTAGGCTAAAGCAAAAAAGGTACTCAAGTGATAGCGTTAATTTTTCTCTTCGTCAAATATAGATCGTGCTAAATAAAGGCTTAACTAAAGTTAGGCCTAGAACATGTAGGCTTTAAAAATTTCGGTGACTGCGATTAAAATTGTTTTGTATTGTTCTAGAAGTCTTGTATTTGATGAAGTTCAGTTGTATTAAAGATAATAATTTGACGAGAAATGTTTTGCGGAAACCTGCTGGTATAACACAACGTTTTGGCTGCTTCATCCTCCAAACTGAACTTGGATATCTGTTAGTAATAAGTAATAAAAAAACAAACAAACCAGCAAACAAACCTCATGCTATTCTATTTGAAGATATTATAGCCAAGTAAAGATAGTGATAACAGTCCTATAGGTAATCTAACGCTACAGTGACCGTTTGTAATTATCTGTTCGAGCAGACCTTATTAGAGTTGGAGGGTCATTTGGGATTACCAAATCGATACTAATGATCCTTTGATTAAGGGCACTGGTAGCTTTTTGGCACAAGTTTCTTTTGTCCACTCTTTCGTGAGTAAAGTTGATTATTTAGACCGTAAGGACACATGGCTCAGGTTTACTCTTCATTGAACATTCATGGCCACAAGTATCAACAAAGGTAAGATAGTTCTATAGATTTTTATAAAGCAGAAGTAGTCAGTAAAAGCTGTTCTGTAGAACAAAATAAACGCTTGTAGCACGCAGTGAAAACGAGATCCACGTATCCAGATCACTGAATTAAAGACTTTTTCTTTGTCCGTTGTTTGTTGTCAAACGCAAGGCTGTTCATTGGGTTAGTTGAACTGTAACCAATGCTGGAAAAAAAACCCGGATTTTATTGTTATAAACTCTTAACTTTGCTTGTAAACTACCGCGTGAGGGAGGGGATTCCTTTAAAGTGGTTCTTAACTGAAATGTTTAATCGATTTTCCTTTAGATCGAGGTTTTTATAAGTTTTTTTTAATGTTTTCCAATTCTCTGATGGGAAAGCAGTAAGTTTAGAGATCAAGAACGCTAAAATTCGGAGTTTAATTCCCCACGAGGGACACAGGCAGCAAATAGATCAATGTAGCTTTGGTTTAAAAAAGACATTTTTTTTTTGCCACCAGCTATGTATTACTCAAACCTTATTTATTTATTTTATAACAAAGGCAACAAAGAAAGTAAGTATTGTTAACATTGGAAATCCAGACTCTTCTATTTATAAAGATTGACATAAAAGTTATGAAACATTAAAATTTAAAAGTGATCTATGAATAATGCGATGCTATCAATAACAAATGTTTTTATATTATCGTTAAAGTATTTACGAATATAGTTTGAACGTGCGTACATTTCTGTTCCTTGTTATTTATCAACGGGTATGTGCATACCAGTAGCCTCTATTTCCGGAAAAGAATGATAATACATTATTTTCGAACGAACGTTTCATTTGTCCCTGATTATAAGATTTCGGAGACAAGCAAGCAATTAATAGTCAACATTACTTACACATTCTTACTAGAGTTTATGTATTTTATGATTTTTTCAATTGTTTTAACTTAAACGTACTATATATATTCAGAGGTTTTTGCTAATTTATTTTATTGGGTGCGCAAGGATAATAAGTGACTATTTTATCACTGCGTAATTACACCTGTTATACGTCAAAATATTGCTACATGTTAATTAATTCAGAGGAATAACATGTATAGATGTACAAAATTTAGCCCATAAAGATAAATGTTAGGATTCATGGTTCACATTTCGTTGCACTAAAAATATAAATCGCGATCTTGCTTTATAATCATATCTGCGTTATAAGAGTGAATGTCGAGTTTCAATACTCAGTAATTTAAGAGTTGCTCAAGATAGATTTGTTCTGCTAGTTCAAAGTTAGGATAGCAATGCGCACAGTCCTTTTCTTAGTTTTTTCGAAATTTCTTAACGGAGCTTCACTTAGTTTATCAGAGGTTCGATTCTCCTCGGTGGATTCAGCAGATAGCCCAGTATAGCTTTGCTATAAGAAAACATGCATCCGTACATAAGAAACACAAATTTGTTTTTCGAATTCAAACATCACAAAGTATTTAAATCTAGTCGGATATGCGTATATAGATTTTAGGTTTAGTAAGCCGAATTTAATTTTAAATCAAATAGAAAATGTTTTTTTTTATTTTTGTGGTGTGTTTCTATACACAGTTTAGTAATGAGTATAAAAGAAATATTTCTGAGAACTAAAAACAAAGTAATTCTTTCTGAAACCAGAAAATATAATGTGGTTAGTTTAAACATCCGGAAGAAGAAAAAAAAATGGTACAGGAGTGTTCGTACTAAGAAATAGATTCCAGTATAGAGACTGAATTAACCTGTTGACTGCAAAGTATTTCAGCTGCTACAATACAACTCTAATGCTTCTTCATTTTCGTGACGCCATTTTGGATCGAAAGTGAAACAATTTGTAAGTAGGGCAAATGCATGTATTGTGCTGACATCTAGCGTTGAACTTGGGTATTATTGAGAACGAATTAACTCGTCCGTGGCACCTATCGGCTTGGACGAGTTATCTCGTCTACGGCACTGAAAATTTAAATATTGAGCTTTGTTGGAAATGACGTAGATTCGGAAATATAGAATCGAATCACCCGCTTAAAGAATCGAATCTCGAATCTTCGCAGAAACTTCAAAAATTTAAATGAGAATAGGGTGCATTTGGTTCGTCTCTAGAATACCAACATCCATGTTTTAGGGTGTCTGATAAATATTCGTTTACAGTAACGAGACTTGTTAGCTAAGTAAAAAGCAGTTCCACAAACAATATTGATCAGATGATTTGTAATGTGTATAGTTAGGAAATGGTGTATACAAGCGATCCATGATTATCTGGTGTTTGAATAAGAAATGTTTAATTAATTTGCGTGTGTCTGAAAAGAGATAAGTCATTATGAATGTGTTAATAAAGTCAACATTCTTTCAAGTGTGACACTCGCATGTAACTTCGTGCAAACAAAATATTGAATAATGACTTTTGGAAATTTCATCTTGCATTCACTTGGTTATTGTGATTGGACGAAACTTTCAAGTTTAGATGTGAGCAAAAATGTATGAATGTTGTTAGCTCGGAACCTTGTGGCACCAATAAACTGCAACTGTTATTCGTTGTAGTAAAACGTTTAATTAATCGACAGGTAGCTAATACTAAAGTCAAACTGATTAAGGATCATTAGGAAGCATTTTTTATGATGCGCACTCTAATCCTTCTTGTGAATTTCTATTGGTTAGCTTTTCTGGAAATTGGAATAAAGCTGCAACAGCGCCGTCTGCACTAGTCGTCCCTAATTTCGCAACGAAGGAATAGAGGGAAGAAAGCTAATCGTCACCACCCGCCGCCAGCTCTTGAGCTACTCTTTTACCAACTAATAGTGGGATTGACTGATAAATTATAACACCTCCACAGTTGAAAGGGCGAGCATCTTTGCTGGGACGGGGGTTCGAACCCGCGACTAGTAAGTTGTGAATCGAGCACCCTATCCATCTGGTCATGTCGGACCGATTTGTTTTGATATAAATGTATATTTGTGATACTGTAGGAATAACAGTTTGCATGTGATTAATTGTTCAGTATGATCAAAAAGCCGCCGAAATATACAGTTCCTACAGTTAGGTACAAACAACTAGAGAGACCCGACATTTGCCAGGTGGTTAAGGTGCTCGACTCGTGATCCGCGGGTCGCGGGTTCGAATCTCCATTGCACCAAACATGCTTGCCCTTTCAGCCATGAGGGCGTTATAATGTGACGGTCAATCCCACTTTCCGTTGGTAAAGAAAAAAGTAGCCCAAGAGTTGCCGGTGGGTGGTGATGACTAACTGCCTTCTTTCTAATCTTACACTGCTAGATTAGGGAAGGCTAATGCAGGTCGCTCTCGTGTAGCTCTACGTGAAATTCAAAAACAAACAAACAACTAGTGAACGTAGTCTAACAGAATTTACATATTAGTTAAAGTCTACCTAAAATTTGGATAAATGTTTGTGGTTAATATATTAATGTAAACACGTGTTGACTGATAAATATCTTTGATCGAAGTGAGGATGGCTTACTGTACTACAGATGCACATAATCTGTGCGTCTGGTAAGATAAAAGACAATTAAATGATCACCGTCACTGCAGTAATGAACAAATCAGAAAGGAATCTGATAAGGTAACTGTATAATTTGAGTTAAGCCTTGTTGACTGTTTTTCTATCGGACACGACCTCAATGTTGAAACGCGTTCAAGTCCCCTCAGGGTCGAAGTTTAGCGGCGTTTCCTCTTCGTTCATCGTGGGGTGGTTTAGATATTTAGTAATGAATATAATAGTTTACTTACACTACCAAGAAATCTGATTAACGTTTGTTGTACACACACGTATATCGGAAGGCATCCCAAGTCGATCGCTGAATGATAGTAAAGTTAACTGATGTCAAATAGTTAGTGTTAAAACAAATAACATTGAGATGTTACCACTTTAGCCCCACAAATCTGATTTGTAGTTAAATAAAATTGATAATAGTTATGTGAGGTTACTTCAGTTCACACTGTGACAGTCGCCATTTTGTTTGTTCGTAGTTAAGCACAAAGCTATACAGTGAGCGCTCTGCGGGTATCAAAACCCGGTTTTTTATATTGTAAGCCTGGTGTTTCATTGGTGTGATGGTGGTGGAGGGACAGTCGAAGCTCGTTAAGTTGAGGATAGCGCCTAGACCATCAGTATTTCTTTTGAATCCCAGTCGACCTGTTGAGCCCTGAGTTTGGACGAACGACCTGGTCAGGAAGTTAATATTATCAGATATGATTTTTATGTATTTTGATATAAATTTGTCCACTTATTTTCACTTGGAAGATTTTAAAGTTGGAAGATAAAAGACGTGAAGTTTATTTAAATAGAGAATCGCACCCTGTATGCCAGATGTTGTGTTGCATCGGCAACACACATTTTTTGCTTTCAATAATAAGCGCTTATAATGTTTTAATTAAGGTGTGTGTCTGTAATATATTAACAGAGTACTGTGTGTGACAGTGTAATTTGTGGGCAATTACGTTTTAATGCGGAATGCATAGTTGGTATTTTATTGTTATGTACATTGGCCTGGCAGAAGTTTAAAACTGGTTTTTTTCGTCGTTGTTTTCTTAGTTTAAAAGCCCTACAGTTTTTACGTACGCATTCGGTTTATGTTTTATAATAAAACAGGGCCCGACATGGCCAGGTGAGTTAAAATAATTCGAGGGTCGCGGGTTCGAAACCCCGTCGCACCAAACATGTTCGCCCTTTCATCCATGGGGGCATTGTAGTGTAACGGTCAATCCCAATATTCATTGGTAAAAGAGTAGCTCAAGAGTTGGCGGTGGATGGTGATGACTAGCCATCTGTCTTCCCTTTAGTCTTACACTGGAAAATTAGGGACGGCTATCGCAGATGGCCCTAGTGTAGCTTTGCACGAAATTAAAAAAAATGAAAAAAATAGAACAAGCACAAACGTTTTAAAATTCAGTGTGTGTGTGTGTGATATTTGTTTCTACATGTTTTAATTAGAAATAATTAATAAATGAATTCGTAGGCTGTAACACAGCTTGCTGTCGGAGACCTAAATAATTAATTTGTAAAGTTTACGTTATGCAGTCGTCGAACTGAAACCTCACATAAACTCGAGAGGTGCTGTTTTGTGCGATGTTAATAAAATTCCAGGTATGTCTCGATAGATGTACCTCAGGTTATGGCTACCTCTCCCCACGAGATTCTATTATCGTGACGCGTCGTGAAAAATGTTTAACTCGGTCACCCGCAAACACGATAAGTAACCGTAAGGGATATCTTAACCGTTGACGTACCTCTCGAAAGAAAGTTTCCAGGAAATTATGTCTAGCGGAACAGAACAGCTGGTGTTGATTGTGGGTTGTGATGTACATCGTATCATGATCTACTAACAACTCCCAATTGCTACGAAAATTAACTTCGTAAATAAACCCTCATTTTTGTTTTCTCGTACAGGTGACTGTGAGAATAAACCCGAAATTTACTTGTTTTACAGGCGGACATAATTTTAAACCCTCAATTTGTTTGTCTTGCAGACAGGCACGATAATAAATCCTTAGTTTGCTTTTTCTACTAGTGGATATGAGGATAGACCCTTAGTTTGATTGTCTTATAAACAGACATAGAAATAAATGTTTAACTTGCTTATCTTATAGATAGGTATATGCACAAAACCATCCATCTGCTCGCTCTACAAACCGTTACAAACCTTTTTTTCTCTAATAGTTCCTGTTAAGTAACAAAAAATTAGATTAGTTTCCTGTCAAAAGCGTATTTATTTTCATCTTGTTGCATAAAAAATATGTCACTTAGAAATAAAACGTTGTGATTCCATTCTGATGAATTATTTTCAGTTTCTTATTCGAAGCTGGTTTGTGTGTGTGTGTGTGTTAACTAAGTTATCGTGTTCTTCACCTGACCTTGTAATTTCCCTAAAACGGTCATAACAGGTTGTCGAGTCAATATCCTGTTTTGGTAGGTGAACTTTGACTCTTGAACTTTGTGTGCCGTTATGTCAACGCTTTATGATTTGTATAGCTTAGAGCTGTGAAGACAGAAAGTAATTCGTTGATTTCTATTTGAAGTATTTGTATCTGCAAATATCTTAAATAACCACAAACAATGTCGATAGCAGTCACGCACCACTTTGTAGGGCTATAGAATGAAATAAATGAAAAGTGTTAAATATCTGATAGAACCCTTGGACTTAACACTTATTACTGGTTTATTGGCAGCATGTTAATCCCATGATCACGGGTGGGGATCAAAGTGCGCGTGACACGACCTTTTATTGATTACCATCCAACAAGGAACTATGTATCAAACGTTCGAGTGGTGTGAACGTGCTACGATTAGCAACTGTTCTTGGCAGAGGACAGTAAAGTATGAAATATATGAGGATCCAGAAAACACTGCTAATACGTAATTTGGGGCTCTAGAGGTTTTGCAAACAGAATATTTAAACTGTAGGATGGAAAATAATTTATTCTTTACGTGAAAATTACCGTGCACTCCAACTTCTCAAAGAGTGTGGGTCACACTGACATTTTGTGTACAAAAAAATTAAATATTAGCTTGTCACATTTCGTATTTGTAGTTGGTCCAGCATAGTCAGGTGGTTGGTCGTTTATTTCTCGAAAAGCCGAGCTGGGCATGGTCTGGTCGTTCAGGCGCTCGACTTACAATCTGACAGTCGCAGGTTCGAATCCCCGTCCATCCAAATATGCTAACCCTTTCGGCCGTGAGGGCGTTATAATGCGATAGTCAATCAAACTATTACTTGGTAAAGGAGTAGCCTAAGAGTTGGCGGTGGGTGGTGATGACTAGCTGCCTTTCCTCTAGACTTTCACCGCTAAATAAGGGACAGCTAGCGCAGATATCCCTCGTATAGCTTTGCGCGAAATTCCAAACATGCAAACATAATTATCGTCATTATTCTTTCTCCAATAAGTGATTCGGTCGAATGGACCGACGTTTCTCACGTCGTTAAAGTCGCGTGTTTGTTTGAACGAACGGTAGCATAATATTAAACTGAATATATCTGATGTACAAGAGTTAAACAAGAAAGAGCATTTTAAAGTGTTAAATGTTTTAACGGAAAAATCAATTACTTTTTATTATTATTAAATGGTGGCATTTGAGAAAATAAATTTATATTTTTAAGGTCGCTGTTTAAGAACAAACGTTTATCACAGGATAAATAAAAAGAAATGGTTATAGGGTCATACAGAAAGTATGTATATAACTTAAGTATGCTACAGTACTCAATAATTTAATGTAAAACGCTTAATAAACACAAAGTAATGCAATATTTGCATGTACTTAAAATGCACCTATCTGAACAGCTTGGGCTAGTCCCGATTGCATTGAGAAATTCACCCTGCGGAAACAGAAAACAAAAAAAAATACAAGGCTCTTGGAAATTTCCATAAAAATACATTGTGATAAACTGTCTGTCTCGGGCATATCTTTTAGTTTTTGATATTCAAGTTATTTATTAGTTGAGGAAAGAAAAAAAAAAGTTAAAATATTACATCATAACCTGTACTATATCAAATGTTCTATAATACAATAAAACTTTGCGATGGAGATTCATGGCTGGGCTTGAATTATGATCATTTCTTATTAGCGCTGGAATTAAAGCACAGCCTTTCTTTATTTTTTTAAAAAAGGGAAACATTTTTCTGTTGGTACCGACAAAGTCTCCAATAAAAGCGTAAGCTGGCTCAGGGTAATAAAAGGAGGAGTTGAGGGCAATTTAAAGGTAATTCCGTTTACATTTCGGGGGGCGTAGAGGTTTAGTTGCTTCACACTACATCCCGAGTCCAATAAAACAAGTTTCACTATAGAAACTGAGGGGTCCTCGCGTTTGGTATGACGTATCACCATTTGGTACACGCATGTATTTTTTTCACTTGTTTTCATCGTAAGCCATTTTCTGTTCATCCTCACTGTTCTTACTGCAGCCCAACAAGTAATATAATCTGTCACGTTTAATGGCTAGGTTATAAATTTACCTTATGTTGGAGTGATTATGAATAAATCAGGGTTCAGATAAGCGCGTATAGCCTTTTCTCTTTTGCCTTGTTTTGTTTTTTTGTAAGCCAGCTACGAAATTGTGTTGTTCGTTTGTCCGCTTTCTCTGGCGTAGAAGTAGATATACTTTTTGATATATCGAGTTAAGCCTTTTTTTCTTTCAGTTAATATATCTAACAATCTATAAAATGTCTCTTTTGTGCAGACTGTTAAGGATTATGTTATTACTATTTTTGATCTACGCACTTAGGAATTCTTTTACACTCAACCCTCATTCGTTAATACAATTATCATATTACCTTTAGGTGTTAAATGAACACACACGCATCTGTGTATACGTTCCATGAAAGACATAAGAGCTGAAGATATAAAATTTGATATGAAATAAATGTTCGGATGGACGAGAGAAAATTGGGAAGGTACTTCATGGATAGTTATGTGGTATGTTAAGTTCTATTTCCGTTAGTCGTTGGTTGATTCCCAGTACCGTCACTGCTGGCTTCGTCTGTGGAGAAGTGTTCTCTATTCTTTGAAACGTCGTAACTGATTTTCTGGTGTTATCTTTACTTACTGTTTTCTATTTGAAATAGCCACACTTCTTTCGTATTCACCACTTTTCCTTCATTTTTCTGCAAATCAGCCTCAATCACGGACACAATAACTGACAATAATATTAAAAATAAATAATTACTCGCATATCGGAAAAACAACAACAACAAAATACGTGCTTTCTCTGAGTAGAATTAACAGAAATGTACGTGATGGCAGTTGTTTACCTTCCTACATGTTCAAAACCCGCGAGCCTTCCGGGGGCTTCGTCCTATGAACTCCTGGTCTAAAATATCTGACCCCCCCTTCACCCCGATAAGTTGTCATGATCCTAGGCGTAACTCAGTATCCCAAAACGTTCTTCTGGAATGAAAACAAACAAAATAAGACAAACTTTTACGTTGCCTTTATTCGAATGTGTTCCAACGGTTTACTCATTTTATTTCACTTGATTCTAAATGCACCCTCGCATTTGAAACTGTCTTCGTAACTTAATATAAGGTTTATAACTCTCACAAACATAAAGGCAACTGGATACAAATAATGGTAAATAATCACAGTCACTTCGAACAAACAAACTTCAGCTCTGTAAGGTCTTTTGTGACTCGTACTTATCCAACAATACCTTTACATTACGTAGCAATAAAACAACTAACACACAATAGAATAACAGTGCAAATATTTAATTGTTACGCACAAAGTCACTCAGTGGGCTGGCTACGCTGTGCCCAACACGGATAACGAAACTCGTTATCGCTTTTTTATCGCTATAAGCCTTCATACCTACACAGTGAAAATAGTTCGATAAACATGAGTGAAATACCATTCTTTCTGCTTAAGTTTTTTACTCTCCGTTGGTCAGAGGTAAGTTACTGGACTTAATATCTGGAAATCGGTTTTTTTGCGTTAAGCAAAGCGCAGATAACAATATATAGCTTTTATTTTAAGACAAAAAATACCACCACCAGCTTTGCACCATAGTTTCGAGCTTCACCTGTTCTCATCAGTCAAGCTTATAATAACCACGAGTGCTATTCAAGTGAGTTTCATCTGTCTTGAGGTACGGATTTAACTTCAATACATGTAACATAATTCTACTCTTCAGCTCATGATTTGGGTTTTTATCACTTTGGGAAGGCCTGGATTGGATGGCCGAGCGCGTTAAGCCATGCGCTCGTAATCTGAAGGTCGCGGGTTCGCATTCGAGTCGCGCTAAACATGCTCGTCCTCCCAGCCGTGGGAGCGTTATAATGTTACGGTCAATCCCACTTTTCGTTGGTAAAAGAGTAACCCAAGAGTTGGCAGTGGGTGGCGATGACTAGCTGCCTTCCCTCTGGTCTTACACTACTAAATTAGGGACGGCTAGCACAGTTAGCCCTCGAGTAGCTTTGTGCGAATTTCAAAACAAACAAACAATATGTTTACACATTTATGAACAACTGACAGCTGTTTTACGTCACAGTTTTAAACTGGCATGCTATTTTTATTTTGAGACAAGTCTTAAAAAAGAAAGTGAAATCTTTTTACGTTTGTTTAGCGTACTCTAATCAATAAGAATTTTGTACGTTAAGATTCAACGGTAAAATTTACTCATTATATTAAGTATTCTTTACTTTTTGTGTTTCTTTTTTCAGTTACTGAACAGTAATTTCGTAATAAATACAGTTTTTATGAGTGGATATGTGAATATATTAAAAAATTTACATGCAACATTAATCCAAACAACTCATTGTAGTTGCCTTTGTTTAGTTGTAATATTGTCCTGATTTTAGTGTCTTGTCACTTTAATGTCGTTTTTCATATAAATTAGTTACGTGGCGTGTTAGTGTCAATACGTTAAAGTCCTGTATCTTGTATTTAGCTACTTATCTTGCATATTAATGATTTGTTTTATTTTTAGTATGAACTACGGCAACTTGAAATTGTGATATGCACGCACACACACGTGCATTATTGGTAAATTCCATAAATTACGAACTTTATATTTTGAGCTGAAAGAACCAGTTCGGGCTAATTTAATATACTAATAAAGGTTTCCATTCATAAATAGTGACAACATTGAGAACAGGACTGAATTTTAAGAAATCTCAAAGTTCATCCAATTTTTATCTCGCTCTTTCGATCCAAACATGGCCAAACACTAAAAGAATCCATCAACCTATTTAACAGGTGTTTTAATTCTAAAGGAGAAACACAACTATTGCAATGATACATATTCGGTTTTCCGTTTATTTGTTAATCAGAACAAAGATACATTATAGCTGTTTGTAACGCATGTTGTGCCCCCACCGGAATATCGAAACTGGATATTTAACGTTATGAGCTCCAAGGCTTTCCGCAGAGCCACCGATTCGCGAATAACAATGAACCACCATTTTGGAAAGAAAATATCCAAGCAGCTTGTTCATTTCAAATAATTATTGACTAATCTAATACTTCCAGAATTGAAACTTTAATATAGAAGCCCAAAATACGTTTAAGTATTTTATATAAATTAAACATATATTAATTCGAAGATAAAAGAAAATCTAATAATTAAAGCGCACTCTATTAAATCATGCAACCTTCCACCTTCTAAACTAACATACATATAATCGTCTGACGAGAATCTGAAGTCTCTTCATTCCAGTTAACTGACATAATCATAAGAAATATAATTGATTGTGTATCATATAAACGTGTTGGCTGTACCAAAGAGTACACAACTCCTACCAATAGGTGACTCTTATAAAAGAACTAAAAGAGATCGTGCTGTTTTTCAGTTTAGCAGAATATGCTTTTGTGTAGGTAATTATTTTTTAATTGTATGTTTTGGTGGGTTTAGAACATGAAGTAAGAGTTGATGTTACGTACAAAACAAAAATCTGGTTGGTAAACTGAGGCTAGCTGAAAACCAACGAAGGTCAGTCTTCCTTTTACACCTCGAAGTGTGGATTATTTGTAACATTAAAGAAGCCTTACTTATACAACAACTTAAACCCAAAATAAACCAATATAAAGGAACGCCATTATACCTACATTTATATTATAGATAAAATTATACATTCAAACATCTAACCCCGCCCACTACATTGCGACACTCAGTTACACAACCCCTTCCAAACATGTGGTCAGCTTCCGGTCAGTTACCTCTTTCTTTGTGAACTTGACGATGATCGAAGAAGGTCGAAACGTTGTTCGCTCTTCTATTTAAAATATTTTCTCAACCCAAACGAGCCGTTTTTTGCATATAAAATTCTCAACAAGTGGGTTTCTCGACATCACTGATTGCTATTTGTAACATTGTTTTGAAAGCACACACAGTTTGCAACTGATGACAAATCCGTTAATAACGTTAAGCTGACGTGCAGGAACGTTTCACTTTGGTGTTTAAGGTGTGAGCTGGTGCATATTATCACATACATCGTTTTCGAAGCCAACAACGACCATTAACAATTTTTTAAAGAATATTATATTAAAGAGTTGAAACTATCAGCCGTGTAAAAGTCAATTTAGACTACTTGGAAGGGTTGACCCAAATAATTATGATTGACCGTCACGCACCGTTTCATTACAAAAAAAGTGAAGTTTTTGATTGAGGTACTCAAGAGTTGTTATCTTGAATCTTTATCAAACAAACTTTCAGTGACTCATTTCCGTATATGGACACGCGTTAGTTTCGTGGTTCAGCCCGGGGTTTCGAAGCTTGTGATTTTGCAAAATATACTCTGCTGTTTCAAGCTTTGCGGGTGCGTTAAAAGAGCGACAGTTTAACCCCTTAGTATAGTAGGTCGCTACTGACTGACTGCCTTCTTTCTGGTCAGTAGCTGAATATGAGGGATAGCAGTAGTTCGTTTTAGTATTTTACAATGAATACCAAATACATTACTCCTTAGAATCACCATCCAACTGTATATATTGTTGGATTGAAGTGAGTTAAAAAACAAAAGCATTAAAGTGGTGTCAATTAAAAGAACGATGTAACAATTCGACAAGGGATTGTAGAAATCCCTAAACTTTTTCTAGACTTCTGAATAAGCAACATCTTGAACAAGGGTGGGTAGTTTTGGGATGTAACTGGACTTCAGAGTCTCGTAGCAAATGAAATACAACCTTTACTACTTATTACAGGCTCATCTGGAAGATTTAAACGAGTACAGATTCGACTCGGAGGGCGACCACCAGGAGGAGTTTGGGAGTGCCATAAGTCGGGTGAAGATGGAAGACATTGGAGATCCTGAGGTTCTTGCCAAATTTAAACAGCAAGAACAAGAGGAAAGAGATGAAATAGAAAGGGAGCTCATGGCCCACAAAGAAAGGATACAACGGGAAGCCATAGCAGCAATTCAAAGACAAGCCCACGTTGCTGCTCGCGCAATGGGGATCACATCTCCAACATCTTTGATCACATCATCTGCAACAAGTCTTTCTTCCCCACCTCCAGCCTTTCCCATGTTTCTTCCGCAACTTCCCAGCCGCCTACCAACAAGCAATCTACCCCAATCCACAAGTCCTAGCAGTTCAGCATCTCGGTCCATTCCTTCGCCTTCAATAAACAGCAATACAGCATCGACCAGTAGCCAAACGCCAAATCAAGACCTCAGTAAATATTCCTTTGAGGAACAATTTGGTCAGGTATGTATTTGACTTCTTAGATTTTACTTCTTATTTCTAAAACAAGTGCTTGTATCAAAATAAGTATGAAACCTGTACTCTGTCGCAACTTTGGTGAACCGTTGATGTATATGTGATTGCAAAAAACCACCCGTAAATCTTGTAACTGTTTAATTCGTGAGTTTTCTTTTTTTTTTTGTTTATACATGTGAACGTTTTGTAATAAAACGTGTGTTTGTCTTTGCCTAATCTTATCAGAACAATATTTCTTACTATTTTGAAAACATTTTTACTGTGAATAATCATTAAGCATCAGTCAACGGCTCAGTGGTAAGTCTAAAGGTTTACAACTTACCCCCCCCTTCAATGGAACAGTGGCATGTTTGCGGATTAACAACATTTGAAATCTGGTTTCGATACCTGTTGTGAGTAGAGCACAAATAATCTATTGTGTACTTTTGTGCTTAATTTCAAAATACATGGTGGACACAGACAGCATCGATAGCCCATTGTGTAGTGTGTGTTAGTGTCTTATAGCAAAGCTATATCGGGTTATTTGCAGAGTCTACCCAGGGGATTTGCGCCCCTGATAACGTTGTAAATTCGTAGACTTTACCACTGTACCAGAGGGGGACCCATTGTGTTGTTTTGTGTTTACCAACGTAAACAGTTCGAGTGAACAAGAGATTAAAACATTACTTTTTATTCTGAATAATATAAGTTGGGCACAATCATACGGGCAAGTTAAGTTGAATCCTTCTAAATTAAAAGACGTTCATTGGTTTGTTTTGTTTTGAATTTCGCGCAAAGCTACTCGAGGGCTATCTGCGCTAGCCGCCCAATAGTTTATCAGCGTAAGACGAGAGGGAAGGCAGCTAGTCATCACCATCCACCACCAACTCTTGGGCTACTTTTTTTTTTATCAACGAATAGTGGGATTGACCGTAACATTACAACGTCCCTCGGCTGAAAGGGCGAGAATGTTTGGTGCCACGGGGATTTGAACCCAAAGCTCTTCATAAATTCGATAATGCTGTTGCCGCCCAGTCCTCGCTCAAAACGGTGTTGTTTGAACTTGTAATAGACGAACTTCACTTAATAACAAGGATTTTTTAATCTAATTTTATTAAATCGTGTTCGAAATCTTGACAAACTAGTTTTCATTAAACAACATTTCTTTAATTTTCAACATCAGTGATAATTTAAAAAAGAAAATTTAAATTATAGTCGTGATTACAGTAATTTGTTTTCACTGGTATATTAACTCGAAGCTTATTCGTTCTGCAGTGCGTGTAATAATACCTCGAATTTCGTAAACAATTATTTAAAACAAATTACATTTGTTTTGGTTTTTTTCAAGCGAGTACAATATGGAGCGTCATCTCGCAGTATACATTACAAACAAAACATTTAATGGAAAGCAGACACAGCAGTTAATGGATGAATTATTTTGTGGAAAAGATAAAAATACAATCTAGCCAGCATATTTGTTGAGTTGTAAATATTCCTGAACAATGTTTTTCCTCTATTGTTTTCGCTCTATGTGCGGAAATAATATTTTCATGTGCACCAGTGAGCATCAAAGCAATGTACTGATGTGCGATACCAAGTTTTATTTTAGATCATCGGCCATATTGGATCACTAGGCTGCTTTGCAATGCTACTAGTTTATTATTTGAGATTTAGGCCTATAGACTGCCAGGATGTGCGCGGAACTTAATTGGTTGTTGTGTAGCCGCGCAGCTTGGAGTGAACACTGTTTCTTAACGGTCATAATTTGTTTTAATCTGAACAACTGGTGGTAGATCTAAGAATTACTAAGACGATGTTACAGAACAGATAATACAATTCAATAAGATATGTGGAAAAATAAAGGTTTCTCTACTCACCGTTAGCGGGAATCAGCAATACATACAATTTGATGTAATCCAAAAAGTCCAGGTTGGTGTTACAATATTGTAATCCCTCAAAAACCTTTCACAAATTTTGTGTCTTGGGGGCACACACACACAAAATGTATGTATAGCTTCAAAACTGAGTGTAAGATGATATACGTTACTCCATATGTACGGAGCATTTGTCGTGGACCCGTCGCGGCCAGGTGGTTAAGGCGTTCGACTCGTAATCGATGGGTCGCGGGTTCGAATCCCATTCACATAAAATATGCTCGTCCATTTCAGTCGTGGGGACGTTATAATGTAACGATCAATCCCACTATTCGTAGGTAAAAGAGTAGCCTAAGAGTTGTCGGTTAGTGGTGATGACTAGCTGCCTTCCCTCTAGTATTACACTGCTAAATTAGGAACGGCTAGCTCAGGTAGTTTTTGTGTAGCTTTGCGCGATATTCAAAACATACTAAACCATACCAAATATACACCCACCAAATTTAGTACTTTTATTCTTACCGAGAAATTTAATTTTCACGTAGACTCGGCAAATTCAAAAAGAAAACTATAGTATAAATATTGTGATAATTTTATTGTTTAGGTACACGTTTTCTGAAAGGTTGACTAATTTCATGATTACATATTTGTTAATTTTCCTGTACGGGTTTAGTCTATTGTATGTAGGGTTCAACTAAATTCTCACTTGCGATATTTCGTTGTTTTGGCATGCCAATTTGACTTGGAGCATAGTCGGCGAATATCCAGCAAGTTGCATTTTCCAAATCTTACTTTAAAAAAAAAAACGAACCTCGCCTTTAGTTCGAGCCAGTACGGCAAAACTTATGTCAAGAATATTTTAAAGCCTTACAAAAATTAGGGTTTTAAAACTGTTCTGGTATCACTTGAAAAAAATCGATTTTAAATTATAACTGTTTTTCTTTTTTTTTTACTGATATTCTTTAAATCAAAATAAATGAATGTATAACTGAAATGAATCATTTTTAGAAAGTCACGTGGTCTGAGCTTCAATCAAAATAAAATCGTTATAAAGAAAGTAAAGGTGAGAATATAATCCTTAATGAATTAAATTGAAAAAAAAATCGTTTAATGGAAGCTTCATTCAGTGTAAAATATTGTCAAGTTAAAAACCGACCGTCCCCAAACAAAATATATGCACGTGTTTGTTTTCGTAATATCTGACGTAACATATAAATCTGATTTGTATGTCGCGATAGCAGGAGCTTAGATTTTTTACACTCGATGGGGGGGGGATGATTTTTCCACCACTATTGTAGACTGTTCAATTTACAAATTGGTAATCTCTGATTACGTAAACCTGAAAGCTGTAAACATGCAGTCACAGAGTAATCTTGTTGCCACGATACTTGCATATGTATACTTAGGCCTACTGACTGATATTTACAAACTATCGCTTAGATCGAAAAGCTTAGGAGCACGACTATATTAAATATGTACATTTCGGCTATTGAAAAAGCCTACATCTAGGCCTAATTATGTAATTAGATTGGTAAGAACACGGGAATCACAAGAACAAACACAACTTGTAGGCCTGTGATGTAATAAAACAATTCAACAAACCAAATTGTAGGGGGATGATTGTATGCACCATACCCCCCACATAAAATGAAGAGGGGATGTATACCCTCGATCCTTCCAGGATCTACGCCCCTGCGTCATAGACACAAACAGAACTGAAGTCTTCTGCTAAATTACGACCAACATAAGGCCGATACGTTTTACGGATATGCCAGAATACCGGTAATTTGCTACTTCCGGTATATTTCCTAGGTAGGTCTTAAACTGCAGCTAATATTTTAGATTATTGTTATTTACCGGGTTTTGTAATAGAGATTACTTTATCGGCGTCTCATACAGATGTTTATATGTCAGTGTTGCAAGGAGTAGTTTATATATCACTTTTAGAACTATATTAAAAATTGATAAACACAAGTATTCCGCTGATTTCGGAGAGAGATTGTATAAAATCATTAAACGAAACTTCGGTTTAAACAAAGTGTGGTACTTTGAAGATGTCCAAAGAGTAATTTCTTTTTCGTGTGGTTATTTAAAATAAAATTGTTTGATAGTTTTTTTTTCTAAACTTTAAAGTTATGGTAGAACACGTGTAAAAAAAAAAAAATGTAGTTAAGCCTAAAATTGCACGTTGGTCTGTGTTATTCCCCCCCCCTCTCCACACCCACATACAAGTATCGCTTCGCCACTGGAAACAAGAGAGAAAGAAAAAAGAACAAGAGATTTATATTAATACATTCAAAATGCTGAAAATTATAATCGCATTCGTTTCGCCACCCAACAGATGAACCGAGCAGAAATTCCTGTTTATTGATTTTGTGTTACACTGGTGTAAGAAATTTAGGTAATAAACAGAACATTAAAAGATAAAATGGAACAGATGTACAGTGTGTACTTTTAAAGCCCTTGATCTTAAAACATGATTATCTAAAATAAGAAAAAACTTTGTATGCTATTTTAAAGTATGTTAGCCATGTAATGCTATGGCGATTCGGGAGAGTTTAGTTGGAAGCTAACCAAATTTTGGCACAGACAGAAATGAATAACAACACATAAATCATGTTTCTTGTTTGTCTATGTTTGTTTTAATGTATATTTTAGGAACTAGGTTTACTCTATGTTACTAAGAAGTGTCAATGGCCAGTGATTCACTATAAAAACTTCAATTAAAAAAAAAACGTATAAATACAATGACGTAAGGTGAGGGTTTGTCCATATGAATTTAAATAGTTCGATCCGAGTCCAGCCTCGTTCAGTTGGAAGAGATGCGTGGTAACTATTTTAAATAAGTAAGCGTCGATATCAAAGTCGCTGACATGCCAAACCGTACACCCGCCAGAATTAGCTAGGCTGGCTTCGTATTTCTCCCAAATAGAAAGAAGTTGGAGTTGTGCCATATAATTCTGGCAATACTTCAATAAGAAAAATAAAGCTTTGTAGCATCTCTGCCATAAACCACAATCAATGTGGAGAGTATCTGGTATAAGAAATTATTTTATGTCGTAAGTTCTGATTTCTGATGTTCTTTAGTAGGGTTACCAACTTAAAGAAAATTGCAGTCGTGTATATATATTGAAACCTCACAGACCTGTTTGTTCTTGTTTTATCCGAATTTTGTTCATACGATATTTTGAAATAACACTTTGTAACACAATTTTTAATTTTTCTTGTTCCTGGGCAGAAAGTGTTATTTCTCAATCGCTTATGCCTAAAGTAAATGGAAAAGACCTATTTTTCTCTTCAAACTTTGCTTTTGTGACGTGGGAACGGATAACGAAAACATGATGGGAGACTATATTTGGGATCTGATACGTGAAAGTGATTTACATTATAGTCCCAAATCTCAAAAACACTATTCACTTCTAAACATTTATAACTTTAGTATAAATACATGTAAATCTTGATTCATATGTTATTTTATTCAGACCTTATGTAAATGAAAATGTGCAAATTTGTCCGTTTTTACATAAAAAATAGGTTAATTTCTAAATTTCATTATCCAGAGCACAAAAGCAAAGTTTGAAGGGAATAATGGCCATTTTCTGTACTTTTACAACATAAGCAATTGAGATATAGCACATACTATCCAGGAACAAAATTTGTGTTACATAGTGTAATCTTTCTCGAGACACGTTGTTTGAATACATTCCCATATAAATAAGTGATGTTTGTTTCCTTATTTGAGTATTTTGTCGTAAATGTGTGAGTGATTTGGTTCATGGCATTGTATCACGTGCAATTAAAAATGTATTTAGTAATTCATTTGTAACACATTTTTAATATATCCCCTCCTCCAACGGCAAGTCTGCAGGCTTACTAGGCTAAACATCAGATCTCGATTCGATACCCGTTGTGGACAGAGCAAAGATGGCTTTTTGTGTATCCTTGCTCTCACAACAATCAAACCAAATTCTGTATATATGTCAGAAGGGAGGGACAATCACTGGGGAACTTGTACCATGCTTTATTTCTTTCAGTAGCTTATGTAATATTTTTTCTGAAATATTACTAGTTAAATGAACTCGACAATACTGTATTGTGGTCATACGTCTTATATAAATTTATTTTTACATACCTTTTTAAATAAGGTAGTCTTTTCCCTTAATTTATATAATAGACAGTTTAAAATACCGGTAATATAGATAAGTTAGTGTCGAACCACGTAGATGCTTCTTGCATATTTTTTAAGAATATCTTTTGCCCCTCTCCCAACTCCAACTTTTGGGGTTATGTTACCCTGCAGTGTACTTCAATGCTTCATTCTACTGCCATTATAAAAAGAGATAATGGTATTCAGTCAAACGGTACTTAGAATATTACTAGCTTATGTGTGATTTACTTGTGATCAGTCATTCAATGTATAACGTTCCGTTTTGGTTCTCGAAAGTTTGAAATGTTGAAGATACGTTTTGAAAAGTGTAAAAATGACAAGGGTTTTCCTTGATGGGAGTCCAGATAACTTGTACCACGTTGTCATTGGCAGAGTTCATTTATTGTACTTGAGTCAACGTTTCCGTCTCCACGTGCTATCAGATTTGTGTTTAAATGAAATACACCGTAAAAAGAACAAACTTGGGTTAATTCGAAGCCTTTATAGCAAATAAAATTTAGTTGTTTCAAGGCTTCAAAGTGAGTTTTTTTTTGTCTTTAAATCTGAGGTTGAAACTGTAATAGCAGCACTGTGTAAAACGCACCAGCCCTGACTCAATGGTATTTAAACAATATAGTGTGTATTCTTGTACCCTTATACTTTCGTAGTGTAGGTATAAACCTTTGGAAGAAAAGATTTGATGATGAATAAAACTTGTACCAACTCAGTTTTTGGTTAAACAAAACGCACCAAGGAAAGGTATTTACTTAGCTATTTTCGGTAGGTATTATATGGAATTTTTAGAAGTCTTTTTTTGTTTGTTCTACTCATGAGGAATATTTGTTTCTTTGTTTTTGAAGTTCGCGCAAAGCTACGCGAGGACTATCTTTGCTAGCCGTTCCTAATTCAGCAGTGTAAGGCTAGAGAGAAGGCAAATGGCCATCACCACCCACTGCCAACTTTTGGGCTACTGTTTTATCAATGAATAATGAAATTGATCGTTGCTTTATAACGCTCCTACGGCTGAAAGGGTGAGCTTGTTTGGTGTCACGGGGATTCGACCCTCAGATTACGATTTGAATGCCTTAACCACCTGTTCAAGCCGGGCCGAGGAATATTTACCCTTTTATAACACATGCTATTTATTCACATTTAGCTTTATCCATATTTAACTCGGTATGCTAATTTTTATTATTCATGCTATAACTTAATTTATATGTTTGTTTAAAACCTTGTTAAAAATCGTGATATCAATACATTGTTTTTTTTTATTTATTAAAAGAAACCAGTCAATGGAAGTTGTTTGAAGTCCCGAATCAACCAGGACAAGAACTCGGAAGCACTCGGTTCTTCTTCGGTAAGTGACAATTTCGGGAAGTACTTCAGAGAAAACTGATGTTATCAACCATACAAAAATATCCTGTGACACTAAAAAAGAACAGAGGGAGAGATTAGAGGGAGCTGGGGACAGCTAAGTCCTTTAAGAAAGGCAACACGTTACACCTGGTGGTACAGAATTACATCAAATGTTTTTTGGGATATGTTGTTCATTTATTATGAAATCTAAACGGGAGGGGGTAGTCTGACAAGTAACAAAGAGGCTAAGTTTTTTTCTATTTCAACTATTTTTGAAAGTTGAGAAAAAAATAAGTGAAATTTCATATTAAGTTGACTTTTTTAAATACCAGTTGATCTTGCTACTAGTTGATCACATACAAGAGTAAGTCCGTTAGTTAATTCATAGCTATTTCAATGCTTTATTGTTTTGGGTTACATGGCATTAGAACTGTAATATGACATAAGGAGAAACTTAATGTCTTCTGTCATAACGAGGTTGTGGTCATAAAAAATGTATATAAATGTAAATCCGTCATTCGTGTTATTAAAAAAATCAGAGTAAAGAAGTTGTTTTTCATGTTATAATAATAATAATTATTTCGACTGAGATATTAAGGCTTCCATTGTGTTGCAGGCTGGACCTATGATCTATTTAACAATTATAAAGTTGGAATATCTTCACGTGTGTGGTAAACTGGCGGGCTGAATCTCACGAGTGTTTAATTGTTAGAATTCTAGCCTAAATCTATACAAAGGTTATTTGCACACAGCTGTCTGTAATATTCAACTGAAAGAGAGAAAGCAGACAGTCAACGTACAATATAATTTGCTGTCATCCTTTGTCTAAAAGAATACGAAACACGACCCTCGTATTCACAGTACGGGTGTACGCTAACTACTGGGCCACGCCCATATCATTGCACGAATTCAGTTAATTTTAGTCTACATAACAAAGTGCAGTAATGTTAATAGTAGTTTAACATTGGTTTACTGCTGTGCTTTAATTTCATGTTATGACACAGACGTTAGAAATGAGTACCTTGTTATGGCTTCGAATTGTTGAATAACAGAAGTTTTGGCGAAGTATAAGAAATTTGTAATGGTACACCCGTTTTATTGATGTGGTTTAACTGGAACTTGGGAAGCCATCCTTTTTATTCATTCAGAGAACGTCATTTATGGTTCGTGAAAGCTGATGACACTACCTCAGACTGTGTTTGCGTCAACTGCACAATGGCGGATAGTGACACTTTATGCTGTATTTACATCAATTGCTTTGGTAATGCGTGCACGTGGAGGAATGTTCAGAATGGTGTGGGTAAGTGTCATCGCGCGATTTTTATTTGTGCGGCAACCTCCCTTTACAATCCACCTTCATCCAACCAACCCCCGGGCTCCGCTAATCACACACACTAAATAAAACTTTATCTCGGTTGCACCGAATTTAAGAACTCCCGCGTTTGAAGGTTACAACTATTTCTAGGGTTAACACCTACTAGACACGTTACTGTTATTTCTCACTTTAGGAATAACACAAATAGAAACATCGCGTTCTTGAAATCTTATTTGATTCAACACAAAACTTTGAATCAACACCAACTCTTTCGTGATAGAAGTTCAACATGGCTCAGTGGTTGGGAAGCTCGACCCGTAACCTGAGGGTCTAGGGTCCGAATCCCCGTGTACATCAAACATGCTCACCCTTTCAGCCGTAAGGGCGTTATAATGTGAGGGTCGATCCCTCTATTCGTTGGTAAAAGAGTAGCCCAAGAGTTGTCGGTGGGTGGTAATCACTAACTGCCTTCCTTCTAGTTTTACACTGCTAAATTAGGGACTGCTAGCGCAGATAGCCCTCGAGTAGCTTTGCGCGAATTTCAAAAACAAACAAACAAACAAATCAAGTGATGGAACAACAAACATATAACGAAAATATTAAAGCATCACTTTGTGATTATTAACTGAGTTCGGAGAGAATACCCAAAAGTTAGCAGTGGATGGTGATGACCATCTACCTTCCCTCTAGTCTTATACTGCTAAATTAGGGATGGCTAGCGCAAATAGCCCTCGTAGGTTTGCGCGAATTTCAAAAAGCAAACAAAGAAACAAACGTGTGTTCATAAAAAAGCATTGAGGTAAAGAACAATTACAGAAAGTGAATACAAACCAAATTATTTTGTCCTGTTTGCTGAAAATATAGAATATAAGGAACCTACACAGGTTTATTTGTAATACGATAAGCAATTAATTAATTTGATAATTATTTATTTATATTTCACTTAAGGTGAAACTGAAAAGATAATTTTTTGATATAGGGGTCTGATGGATTCCTTGGTTGGTCGTACCTTCTGTTGCATACTGTATGGTGAAGTACAATGGTCCCCAAATCCTACAAATATTGATTTCAATTTATTTATGTAAGTTCATCTTATTAGCTGATCGTGTTACCGGCTCCAAAATGCTTAATAATAGTACAAGTGTGAGTGAAAACTTTGAATGATATGGCTGGGTGTAGATTTAGCCTAAAAGTGTAATATTAATTTTAAAAAAAACAACATCTTTGAATTGAATGTTTTCATTACTGAAATAAATTAATAGACTTTAAATAAAGTCTGCTTCGTTATTCGAATTATTAAACCCGGTAGATAAAACCCAATTACATGTACACTTCTGTACCAGCTGTCTGTAAGGGAGACCATTTGGATCCGTCCATCCCAATGAGGAACAAACCACACAAACGAGGAAATACCGGTGTATTACTTTATAGGCCGAGCAGAATTCATTAGATCACTTCTTTCCTGAACCTCTCCTTTCACTACAGCCAAATCAAGTTTCATTTCTTTTTCTGTTTCCATTAACATGAACGACTCCAAGTGCTCATGGTATACACTTGATAAACATCGAGGTCAAAAGGTCTCTGACAGGTAATTTATGGGAGAGGGTCGGCATGGCCAAGCGTGTTAAGGCGTCGACTCGTAATCCGAGGGTCGCGGGTTCGAATCCCGGTCGTACCAAACATACTCGCCCTTCCAGCCGTTGGGGCGTTTAATGTTACGGTCAATCCCACTATTTGTTGGTAAAATAATAGTCCAAGAGTTGGCGGTGGGTGGGTGGTGATGACTAGCTGCCTTCCCTCTAGTCTTACATTACTAAATTATTGACGGCTAGCTCAGATAGCTCTTGAGTAGTTTTGCGCGAAATCAAAAAACAAACAATTTGTGTGAGTTAATGACAAACATGCAGACCAGGCAAGAAAAAAATTGTGATTCCACAAAATTTGATAGCAACAAAGAATGAAATTTTTTACACGTCAAACATGAAATATCCACTATTTTTAGTTATATCTCATCATCACGCGCCTGCCTTTTGTCTCCTCTGTCTCCTTCGCATTCTCTCGCTCTCTTTCCTTTGGTGTTGATTTCATGTCTCAAGGCAAAGATTAAACTTATTAATTCACATCGTAAATTTTCCACTCTTTTTCTCCCATCGAACTTAAGCACGTTTTGTTTTCCATATCCTTCTGGTGCCTGTTTCTGAAACCAGTGATTTCTTATGTTTAAAAAGTACTCAGGACTGGAACCAGCAAGGTCAGTAAAGTGTCCACTGGAGAGCAAACGACGATATGTGCTCTCATTAATTGTGTCAACGAATGCGTTTTGGACTTGAATTCCATGAGGTATAACAGTGTCAGATACTCGTTGAACACGAGCGGACTCATTCTCCCAATGTTGTTTTTCTCTCTCCCATGTTCTCTCTTCAGGTGGGTCCGGCATGGCCAGGTGGGTTAAGGCGTTTGACTCGTAATCTGAGGGTCGCGGGTTCGAATCCCGGTCGCACCAAACATACTCATCCTCCCAGCCGTTGGGACGTTATAATATCACGGTCAATCCCACTATTCGTTGGTAAAAGAGTAGCCCAAGAGTTGGCGGAGGGTGGTGATGACTAGCTGCCTTCCCTCTAGTTTTGCACTGCTAAATTAAGGACGGCTAGCACAGATAGCCCTCGTGTAATTTAGTGCGAAATTCAAACATAAACTCTCTTCAGGCAGAGTGACCTTTACAGCTGCTTATCATTTACAGCTTACAATATTACTTGCAGCTTTCGTTGCTAAGTCAAACGTTCTTAGCTTCTCCCATGTTTCAGCCATCGTTTGATTAACTTTTTTAAGATATCCATTCTGTTACTTTGGAGATATCTAGACAATGGTGAAGTTAATTCAAATATGTGAGTGGAAATTTTAATGCCTTGTATACATTTTGCACTTTCACGAGCACATCATTCAAATTCCTGGTTGTTTCGAAATCGTGCTGATGGGACATAACAAAATCAACGTGCAAAAGACCACTTATTGGCGGACATATTGACCGTATTTATTTTGACATACAAATAAATCAGCACGTGGCTTTTGACAAGGTATGATGAAGGTTGTTATATGCCTTCAAATGACTTTGTTATATTAAATTATTCGAAACATTTTGTCGCTGTGAGTTTACTTTATAGAATCATTGTGACAACAGATCATTGAAGCCAGAAACTTGAATTTCTGGTTGAAAATACAATGTATCCAGAGCTTATTCGAAGCTTATCATGGAAAGAAACAGAACTACCTTTTTGTTTGTTTTTAACGAGTACACATTTCAACATTGCTGTTTCTTGAGAACACCACCAGGTTTCGCCGATCGGGCAGAGTCTTCAATGGTGAGTGTCCTGTTGCCAAAACTCCAGAGTAAATTCTGTAATGTTGTTCATCAAATTGAATAATGATGCATTTTCAATTGCAACCTTTGTAGTAACTGCTTATACTGGATCAAATAGACACGTATGCTCTCCGAACTCAGTTAATAATCACGAAGTGATGTTTTAATATTTTCGTCATATGTTTGTTGTTCCATCACTTGATTTGTTTGTTTATTTTTGAATTTTGCGCAAAGCTACACGAGTGCTATCTGCGTTAGCCGTCCCTAATTTAGTAGTGTAAGACTAGAAGAAAGGCAGCTAGTCATCACCACCCACCGCCAAGTCTTGAGCTATTCTTTTACCAATAATGGGATTGACCGTGACTTTATAACTCCCCCTTGTTGGAAGGGCGAGCATGTTTGGTGCGACCGGGATTCGAACCCGCGACCCTCAGATTACGAGTCGAATGCGATAACCCACCTGGCCATGCTGGGCCTTCATCACATGATTTGTTTGTTTTTGAATCTCGCGCAAAGCTGCACGAGGGCTATCTGCCATGCCGGGCCACCATCACTTGATATTAGAGCACTAATGTTTTGAGTGGGACTCCTAGTTGGATACTTCCCAACTTCCCTCACCTCATTTGCAGCATTCCTCTCCTGGCGGTACAGTGCTAAAAGTAAGTGTCCGATTCCCCTTGGTGAACACCAAGTGGCTTTTTATACACGACAACACACACCCTTCAGAAAGGCGCATATTCTTGTCTTTATATATACATACACACATATATAATGTATAAAATTTAGTGAAAATAATTACATCTTTCCTATGATATTACTTCATTTAAAAAATACTGGGCTCAAACAGCAAATCCAAACCTCTGACTAATTGTTTTAGTTTGTTATTTTAACTCCAATCAAAACACTGCATCAACTATGTGGGTCCTACTCCCGCAGTCACTTCCAAACCTAGAGTACATTTAATCCACCAATTCAGCTCGTACCCAGGGAGCTTTCGAGTTGATGGAACGGGTTTGTTTGTTTTTTTGTTTAATTTTTATTTATTTAAGCTTCCTTTTGGTGAAAATAAATTATATACCTAACGTGTTTTTTTGTAGACAAGCATTAAACCTGCTAAAAAAGTACAACTGACTTATGATTGATTTAAGACGATCCTTATAGTATGCACACTGTCTTACTTGTTCCACTGATATCGAGTCAGAACTTGCCTGTTATCTTTATAATGTTCGTAATAACTCCTGCGCCTTCCACCTATGTTGCACTTGTTTCTAGCATCTGAACATTTAATTATTAACTGACGAATCATCGATATCTGCACTAATATCCTAAGTGACCCTCAAAACGTAGATCTCTCTTTATACAGCCCCTGGGTGTGACGTATTTTTAATGCCCTTCGATCCAAGGCCCGACACGGCCAGGAGGTTAAGGCACTCCGACTCGTAATCCGATTATCGCGGGTTCGAATCCCCTTCACACCAAATATGCTCGTCCTTTCGGCAGTGGGGCATTATAATGTAACGTTCAATCCCACTATTCGTTGGTAAAAGAGTAGCCCAAGAGTTGGCGGTGGGTGGTGATGACTAGCTGCCTTTTTTCTGGTCTTACACTGCTAAATTAGGGATGGCTAGCGCAGATAGCCCTCAAGTAGCTTTGCGCGAAATTCAAAACAAACAAACAGTTACGTCTTAAAATTAAAATAGAACTTTTTGTTATTTTTATTTGACATTACTTTTCATATATGCAATGTGTTTTATTGGACCGCATGATATATTTACGGAAAACCTTGTATTAGTAGGCGAAATATTTTCAGAGTTTGCGCAGCTAAGAGTTATTCTGAATAACTTTCAGAGCAGCTTCAATGGAAAACTAAAGAGATATGTATGGTAATGTTTTGTCCAGACAAAAAGTCCAAAGTTCGAATCTCCATCCCATCAAACATGTCCATCCTTTCAGCTGTGAGGGCGTTATAATGTGACGGTTAATCCCACTATTCGTTGGTAAAAGGGTAGCTCAAGAGTTGGCGGTGGGTGGTGATGACTAGCTGCCTTCCCTCTAGTTTTACACTGCTAAGTTAGGGGACGGCTAGCGCAGTTAGCCCTCGTATAGCTTTGCGTGAAATTCACAATAAAAGAAATCAGATTTTCGATCAATGAAAGTCTTTTGCTTTTCATTCCTTTGAACGGTATTTTTTACAAATGCCATTCAGTGGTTAAAAAAAATTGGGGTGCTTTATTCCATGTTTGCGAATATTTTTTTTTATTTGTTTGGGAAGATGTTTAGAACATGAGGTGGACCACTGAGTTTTAGAATGGAAAAGATAGTTCAGTGTAAAGTTTTGTTTGTGGAATTTCGCGCAAAACCACTTGATGGCTATCTGCGCCAGCCATCCGTAATTTTGATGTGACAAACTAGAGTGAAGGCAGTTGACACCAATTCTCACTGACATCTGGTGGGTCAGGTCACTCTTAACTGCGGTGCGACGTTTCCTTTCTTTTGGAAATGGGGCGCGAACAACGGAAAATCGGATGTACAGTTGGTTTGCCAACCATTGTTCACATTTGTAAACTAATTAATTAAGATTTTGATAATTTGTGGCGGTCGATAGTTTCTTGTCACGAGGTAACCTGATCCAACATCCTGCACCCTGATTAGCCCAGATTCAGGAAGAAGCCTTACTGACATGGGTACACGCTGTAGCCTTTTTAAAAAATTAAAATTGCTGAAAGCGAAGACTATTCCGTTCTGTTTCAAATTGTTTCACGTGAGTTTTTGAAGTCTTTGCGATTTGATGAATCTAATTTGATACAATACAGAAACCATACTAAAGGATCCCGTGCTCGATTGTGTTTACTTTTGTTTATGAGAATTGTTCCACTATCCGTGGAGGGCACCGACCCTTCTGGTATTTGCCAGATGGCCAGTCTCAGATTGAGAATACAACATATCAACTGGGGCTTATTCGAAGTTAATCGTGGAAAGGAAGAGAGCAATCTGTTAAACACAAACGAGTACACATTTGCAATTAGGTGTTTACATTTTAAATGCGAAATAAATGATCCAATAAAGAAATAATCACGAACTTTTCTAGATGTCATATTTTAACACACACGAGTAAACCTAAGTTTTAACTCGGTGACAAAAAATCAGTATATAAGTACGCGAAAATGAATTAATTTTAATAAGGACACACGTGGTAAAACCGTAGTAGTAAATCCTACTGTGATACGGCTCAGCAGGTGTAAATAGTAGGTGTTGAATACGACTCGAATAGTGTTATATTCGTATTACGTTTATTCGCTAAACAGATTCTATTAAAGGAATGTGAAGCTTCATTAAGACCTTACGATAAGAAATTTTAGTGATATCAGTACATGAAAAAAAATAGTTCTCTAGGGTTAATTTTATAAATGTGAACCTACAAAGTTATATAAAAAAAATCAAATGAGAATACTTTAACTGCTATAATGTTACTTAAATTTGTATTTTTATTTTCTGTCATATGCGCACAAAGCATGTTTTTGCTAGATTCTTAGGCGCCATCGGTCTTTACCTTGTTAGTAGGTTTAGCAGTTGATTAGATGTTTGCGGAGAAACGCCACAGTTTCAGTTAAGACGGAAACAAGAGAGATAATTAAATGAGAACTGCGTAGCTTTCAGTGTCTTCTATACAGTTGACCCAACATGGCCAGGTGGTGAGGGCGTTGACTCACAATCTGAGGGTCGGGGGTTCGAATCCTCATCACATGAAACATGCTCGTCCTTTCATTCTTGAGGGTGTTATAATGTGACTTATATCAGTGTGTGTTTGTACAGTATTTATCTACTCGTAAATCTCGTATAATTTTGTGGCCGATACCTGAGTCTCTGGTTTGTTCGTATAACTTTCGTTTGCCAGACAGTTTATCGTATATGCACTAGTTAACATTAATAGTAGTACTCTGTTTGTATGAAATGTAGTTTTTTTTACGTATTTATAGACTGCTACTTGTTTATTGTCAACATGTACATCAACACTTGCGTGTCTGAACTACCTGTGAGGGTACGTGTGACTTGTGTATTCGATTTGTATCTTTACCCAAGTTTAATTATGGTAAATTCATTCGATAAATACTCAATTATGGAAACTGTAATTTCTAATAAAATTACGGATCTTCTCGAGACGTTATTACAGAAACTTTTGACAATAAGAGGCCAAGATAGATAAAAGGTGTTCTTGATTGATTTATCATAAAGGAAATGTTTCATTGAATGATGTGTTTTTCGAGGAACATGTAACAAAAAAAACCCTGACGATACAAAAAATTACTTTTATGTTTTATTAACAATGCAGGGCCCGGCATGGACAGGTGGGTTATGGAGGTTTGACTGGTTATCTGTGTGCCGCGGTCTCGAATCCCGGTCGCACCAAACATACCCACCCTTACACCCGGGGGGCGTTATAATGTGACAATCCATCCGACTTTCCGTTGGTAAATAAAGTAGTCCAAGAGTTGGCAATGGGTGGTGATGGCTAGCTGCCTTCCCTTTAGTCTTACATTGCTAAATTATGGATGAACTTCAAAAGCAAAAAACAACGAACGCCTTCGTTGTGACTCGTTTTGTTTAGCAATGTCTGAGAATGTTGAATATTCCAGGATGTTATCGTGTTGTGTGAAGTAAAAAGAAAAGTATTTTATCGTGATCAGAAAAATGTCGGTTGAGCTTGAAACAACAACGTAACGGACTAGAATACACGCATACCTTTACTTTGTTGTATTTGTGACGTAATGGAACCCCCTTTCCCCTTATACAAGTTAAAAACATCGTCAGAGAAGAGAAGTTAGATACACGGCTACAGTACTGACTGTGTGTACATTCCGTTTTCTCCTTGTCTATTGATTTAACTATTTGGTTAGAAGTTGACTATTTCGGGCCTGAGCGTGCAAGAATTTTTTTTTTTTTTTGTCTAGTCTGTTCTCATATGTAAGACTTTCTCCGCAGTGTTTGGGTGGATATATTCCTCTGATAGCCAGAACTGGCTGTCTGTGGAAGTTGGATCCTATTTGGAGATCACAGCTTTCTATAGCAAAATCTATTTTGCTCTCTTCGACACCCTTTGGGATTTTTCTCTTTCTGCTCTATATGACTACGTGTTGAGAAAAATACAAGAACCAACCTTTATTTGATTCCATGAGCTTCAATCTTTGACTTTCACCATTACCAGTCATTTAACCAATATAATATTAAACATTTGTCTGCGAAATAGATATTGTGGCGTGCATTATGACGTTTTTAGGAGCGTCTTTTTTGTACTGCTAAATAAGCCATAATGGTAAAATGTGATTTCTTTATATTAAGCACATCGCGAGCCAAGTGACAGTACGGTTTCTATGTATTAAGTACATTGCAAGCTGAGTGACAGTACGATTTCTTTGTATTAAATACATCGTGATCTGAGTGACAGCACGATTTCTTTGTATTAAGTACATCGTGATCCGAGTGACAGTATGATTTCTATGTAGTAAGTACATCGTGAGCTGAGTGACAGTACGATTTCTTTGTATTAAGTACATCGCGAGCTGAGTGACAGTACGATTTCTTTGTATTAAGTACATCGTGAGCTGAGTGACAGTACGATTTCTTTGTATTAAGTACATCGCGAGCTGAGTTGACAGTACGATTTCTTTGTATTAAGTGCATCGCGAGCTGAGTGACAGTACGATTTCTTTGTATTAAGTGCATCGCGAGCTGAGTGACAGTACGATTTCTTTGTATTAAGTGCATCGCGAGCTGAGTGACAGTACGATTTCTTTGTATTAAGTGCATCGCGAGCTGAGTGACAGTACGATTTCTTTGTATTAAGTGCATCGCGAGCTGAGTGACAGTACGATTTCTTTGTATTAAGTGCATCGCGAGCTGAGTGGCAGCACGATTTCTTTGTATTAAGTACATCGCGAGCTGAGTGGCAGCACGATTTCTTTGTATTAAGAAGTATATCACGAGCTTATTGACTAAAAGTTAAGAGCTTTGTTTCGCTATTTAAACATGTTTTTAGGGAACAATGGCGGTTTGTTCAAAGCTTCGTTCCAGTGATGGACGCTATTTTACACAGGAAGCGCAAATTAAAAACTTGTAGGTACAACATAGCACGCATTGCACTTACTGGAATAGAAACAATCGTCACGTTCGGGGAGTCTGTGGACATTAAACAACTGAATTTTAAAACTCGCGGTATTTATGCTAGTTCTTCAATACTTCATTTTTCACTAGTGAGAGAGGATTGGATGTTCTAAGTTAATTATTCCTTCGTTCGCTTCTCGTGTCGGTCATCTAAACGTTAAAGAATCTATGTTGTTTCCTTGGTCGGTCTTGCAACTGAAATTCTAAGAAAACGAATGAAAGCTCGTAGCCTTAAGGTAAAGAACAACCGTGACCTCGTTTCGGCTGAATAGAAAGAAATCAATCAATCATTGTGGTAGACCCATAAACCGGTTACAATTTTAAAGAATTCAGTCTTTCGCTTTTACACAAGTAATGAATAATATAAATTTGTTTTAACGATACTGCTGTTAGCAGAAGAAAGTAAATAATATTAAGAGAGAAAATAAAATCCCGTCTCTCGCTGATGTTGGAGGTATTTCACACGCTAAAATAATTTTAAAATTTCGGAAAACGGCTGAAAAGAAATAAAAAGCCACAGAATAAAAACATTGTTTCGTCATTATTTGTTATTATTATATCATCTTATATCCCATTTTAGCTGGTTTTTATGGTTTAGAGATTTCAAGATGTTTTGTGTTTGAAGAGATTCACGTTCATTTCTTAGAGACAGCTCTTTGTGTAACTTTGCGCAGAATTCCAGTTTATAAATCATTTTTTGTTTTAAATTTATCAGTACTAGTCACAGTTATAGATGATAGAAAGTTTCTTAAGTACGTTCACGAAACGCTTTTGGGGCTGTTTTTTAAACAGGAGGTAAAAAACCAAAACACATGGGAAGTAGGCATTTTTTTTATGAATAACTTTTTGTAGAGTGAAATGTGACATTTCGGGTTTGACGTCAAAATACTTCTGGAAAGTTTCAACGTATTGTTTGCTCTTGTTGCATCTTCTGTCGCATGTAGGCCTGGCAAGGCCAGGTGTTCAGGTTGCTCGACTCATATTCTGCTGATAGTGGCTTCGAATACCATTCACACCAAACGTTTTCGCTTTTTCAGCCGTAAGTGCGTTATTATGTCACGGTTAGTCTCACTATTCGTTGGTAAAATAGTATCCCAAAGTATATATACTGCATATATAGCATATATAGTAGCCCAAAGGTTGGTGGTGGGCGGTGATGACTAGCTGCTTTCCCTCTTAAATTACACCACTTAATTACGGACGGCTAGCGCAGATAGCCTTCTTGTAGCTTTGTGCGAAATTGAACAAATAAAAACCCTTCGCATGCTATCGTATATTGATTTAATAGTTGTCATGCTAATTTATGGTGTTTGATACTTAATTATGTGTTTAGTTTATTTATTAATCAACACACTAAACTACACAATAGCTTGTGCGCGCTTCGCTCACCCATGAGTACCAAATTTCGTTTTTTAGCGTTATAAGCTTCCAGACTTCTATTTCAGCCACCAGGGTTCAGAAAGTTTTCCCATTTGTACGTAAAGTTAGTGTTAAGGTGAAACCGTTGTTCATGACTGAAAAAAAATTTTTGTTAACTGGTGTTGCTAAACCAGCCAGAGTCTGGCCAGTTTCCAAAAACATTTCTATTTAAGAGTGTTGAATACTATATTTACAAAAAAAAAAGTCTTTCTTTCTCGTCAATTTGTGCAGGAAGTCATCATAATTCGTTCAAAAATATTTTTTTGTGAGAAACAAACAAACTTTCGTTTCGCTTAGAAAATCGCTTCATCTGTTCCAACCCATTTCGTGACCTTGTACCGGTCGAAAACAAAGGAAGAATTATGACATTATTGATACAGATGCTAAATAAATTCTTTGTTGGTGAACATGGTCATGTGGTTAGGGCGTTCGACTCGTAATCCGAGGGTCGAGGGCTTGAATCCCCATCACACCAAACATGCTCGCCGTTTCAGCCGTGGGGGCGCTATAATGTGACGGTCAATTTCAGTATTCGTTAGTAAAAGAGTAGCCCAAGAATTGGTGGTGGGTGGTGATGACTAGCTTGCCTTCCCTTTAGTCTTATAGTGCTAAATCAGGGACGACTAGCGCAGATAACCTTCATGTAGTTTTGTGCCAAATTAAAAACAACAACAACAAACCAATCTCTGATAAACTACTCCCACTGAAGCTCAGTATTATATTCTGATGAATGGACAGTCCGACAAGACCGATCACTTGTCATTCGCCTTCCGGTCGTTAACAGCCAGTTTCAAGGTACTCGGTAATGGACTTCAACTGCCTGAACACGGGTCTGAAATTGCACTCCCTTCGTACATGACTCTAGGATACAATTTCTACCAGCTTGGTATTCTAATAAGGATTGCTTTCCATTCTTTTGTTGCACTGAAGTATGTGTCGTCACTTGTAACACGCAGAGAATAAGTTACAAGAGAATAATTGAGTTAAAACGATCATTTCTTACGACTTTCATTATTTAAAATGTAAATTTTACAACATACGTACAAGCGCCAAACATGCTCGTCCATTCAGCCGTGAGGGCGTTATAATGTTATGGTCAATCTCACTATTCACTGGTAAAAGAGAAGCCCAACAATAGCTGTGGGTAATGATGACTAGCTGCCTTCCCTCTGTTCTTACACTACTAAATTAGGGACAGCTAGTACAGATAACCCTCGAGTAGCTTTGTGCGAAATTCATAACCAAAAAACAACATACGTACAATACCACCAGATAAACTGTATAGTTACGGAATGTTACATGTACACTGCTGTCCAAAATCTTGTGGTCAATTTAAGCTAATTTCACAGCGTTCACATTTTACCTACTAAATGCTAAAAAGTTTTTTTTTCCCTTATTTTCATCGTTCGAAGCTATACTCAAATAAGTGGCTGAGTCTAACAACGCAAAATGCATATTTTTTCTTTATGTTCATTGGCCTTAAGATTTTGGCCAGCAGGTATAAGACGGATTGTTTATTCGCATACACTTATGATGGGTTGTTGATGAACTACGTGTAACATGAATAACTAATAACTGTATATGTGACTTAATTTTAGTAAGTATTACATATTTAGGATGCATTATTAATAAACTATTTACATAACATTTAATACCTATTACGTCCATGGTTCTTTTCTAAGGTAGGACAGTTTCTTTCTTTGTTAGATGTACTGTTAGTAACCTCTCTGCGTAGTGTGTGTTGTTGGTAACCTCTCTGCGTAGTGTGTGTTGTTGGTAACCTCTCTGCGTAGTGTGTGTTGTTGGTAACCTGTCTGCGTAGTGTGTGTTGTTGGTAACCTCTCTGCGTAGTGTGTGTTGTCGGTAACCTCTCCGCGTAGTGTGTGTTGTTGGTAACCTCTCCGCGTAGTGTGTGTTGTCGGTAACCTCTCCGCGTAGTGTGTGTTGTTGGTAACCTCTCCGCGTAGTGTGTATTGTCGGTAACCTCTCTGCGTAGTGTGTGTTGTTGGTAACCTCTCTGCGTAGTGTGTGTTGTTGGTAACCTCTCTGCGTAGTGTGTGTTGTTAATGAATGCCATGCAGCGTTTTATTATCTTATATCTCTTAAAACAAATACTTCAGTCAAAAGTTTAGATTTTGTTAGTTGAGAACCGTCTGAGCGGATGAATGTTTTACTGAAAAATATTTCGTAAGTTGAAAGTTTGCTCCTGAAGAAGTAAGGTCCGCCTTTCGAATGCTTTCGAGTTATAACATTTCTAATCCATTTCTATCAAGGCTTCTTGAACCCACGTTTTTCTAACATTATGAATGGGATAGAATAATGTTGCAATAAATGAACATTAACTTCAATTTGATGTAAGCTATCAATTTAAAACAAACATAAAATCAACTGTTTGAAGCGAAGAAATATTTAACGTTGTTACGCTAGCTGTGTTTAACATTTATTGTGACACATTTGTAACTTTCAGTTCAGTGGAATGCCTTTAGAGACTCATTTTGTGCATATATCCAGTATAGATACCAGACATACTACAATACGTGTTGACAATTAACGAAACTGTAGCATTTTGACACGACACATTTGAGGAACCAGACATAATCAGTTTAATCCCCATTCTGTGTCTTGTCGAAGAACCAGATCGCGCGGGCAGGTTGCATAATCTGTTTTTAATGCCCATTCTGTGTCTTAAAAAGTAACTTCAAGTGGTTTACAGCATAATATAACACCCGCCTATACGTGTGCTACCATTTTTGCAGTAAAATCAAACTGAATGTATTCTATCCTGATGAACGGTAGGAAGACTGGATATATTTTTATTACCTGATTTCTGTATCGTGTCATTATAATTCTATGGAGATACACTGCTGGCCAAAATCTTAAGGCCAATAAACATAAAGAAAAAAATGTGCATTGTGCGTTGTTAGACTCAACCACTTATTTCAGTAGTTTCGAAAAATGAAAATAAGAAAAATAAAAATAAAAAAAAACTTTTTAGCATTTAATTGGGAAAATGTGAACACTATGAAATTAGCCTAAATACTAGCTGGTCAAAAGTTTAAGACTATACTGAAACGAAGCGTTAATCGATAAACACGTAACGAAATTTAGTCATTTGTGTTCAATTCATGTTTTCAACATGTCCTGTGTTACATTGGGTAAAAACATGGCAAAGGCTAAAATGTTGATAGAGTTTGAACGTAGCAGAATTGTCGAGCTGCAGAAGCAAGGTCTCTTTCAACGTGCCATCGCTGGTGAGATTAGGCGTAGTAAAACTGCTGTTAAAATTTTTAAAAGACCCTAAAAGAAACGAATCGAGAATTTCAAGTGGTCGGCCCAAGAAAATTGCGCTGATGTCGAGAAGCAGGATTCGACGGGTTGTCCGGTAAGACACCAGCCGATCGTCAAACCAGATTCAGTCCCTTACGGACGCAGAATGCAGCTCGAGAACAATAAAATGGTATTAAGGTATTACACGGTACACTATAGGCTCAAAAAGTACACCATTCTTAGCTTTAATTAAGGTATTACACGGTACACTACAGGCTCAAAAAGTACACCATTCTTAGCTTTAATTAAGGTATTACACGGTACACTATGGCTCAAAAAGTACACCATTCTTAGCTTTAATTAAGGTATTACACGGTACACTATGGCTCAAAAAGTACACCATTCTTAGCTTTAATTAAGGTATTACACGGTACACTATGGCTCAAAAAGTACACCATTCTTAGCTTTAATTAAGGTATTACACGGTACACTATGGCTCAAAAAGTACACCATTCTTAGCTTTAATTAAGGTATTACACGGTACACTATGGCTCAAAAAGTACACCATTCTTAGCTTTAATTAAGGTATTACACGGTACACTACAGGCTCAAAAAGTACACCATTCTTAGCTTTAATTAAGGTATTACACGGTACACTATGGTTCATTTAGTTGCAGATTTGAAATGAATTGCTACTTGTCAGTTTCTCTTTAACTTATTAATTTTGGAATAAAAAGACGTGTCTCGAAGTACTACAAAAAAAACCAACAACAACAAGGAGTCTATCTGCCGTTTACAGTATGAACCAGTAGTTTCTCATACGTATAAGGTCATGCTTGTCAAAGCATTCCCATTTCAACTGATGAATGTGGTGCCAGGTAATTATTTCGTGTCGTCTATTTCTATAGAGCAACTAAATAAACACCCTGTTAGTCGGAAAGAATCCTTTACTACAAATAGATTCCGGCTAACAGAGGTTTTAGTAAGTATGCTAATTGAAATACAAAGATAAGTCTCACCATGTAAACTTCACCCATAAAACATCTGGTTTACTCTTCCTACCCTGTACAACCATCTTACCAATTCATACACCAATGAATTTCATGTGTAATTACAATGTAAATTTCTTTCTTCAGATGCTAGAAAATAATGAATAATTTATTATTTATAATCGTCACTTTAAGAATATGAAAGGAACTTTACAACAATCAGTAAATTGAAATTTTTACTTTTTTTACTGTTTGTGAATGTCCAGACGCTCAGTGTTAGTTTCTCTGAAACAAAAGTCACGAAGATTACTCTGTTGGTTGTGAGAATTCAGCACCTCGTGCGACTAGTTTAATCATGCGCATTTGACACTTTTCTGTTGATCATTACCAAATAGTAGGCTTGAGATTTCCAAAGCTACGGTTACGTTATAGTTGTAACTTAAATGATACGAGTAATGTTAAAAACTCTTTTAACTAGTTATTTTTATGTTTCAATTACGACTCCTCGTTAATAGATTTGGTTATCCAAGTGATAGAACTTTGGATTTCGAAGTTGGCTACCCGGGTTTGAAACCGTTTCCAACTCTTTAAGCTGTGGTTGTTTTAGGAGAACGACAGCCGTCACTCCCGTAGTGAATATGATGAATGATAGGGTGCTGGACGTAGAGAGGTTAATGGGTGGTAGGTTGTTGACAAGTGGTTCAAAATTATGGATGGTGATAGATTAGATATCTTTAGCTTTTTCATAAACGCAAAAGTAGTGCTATTTATAAACGTTCTTCACAGATAACCCGTTAAAAAATAAAACAGTCGAGGATACGTCATTTCAAATGTTTTCAAGGCACACGCATATATTTTTGGCATTTTTTAGTTTTTTGTAATTAAGCACAAAGCTGCACAAAGGGTTATGTGTGCTGTTCTCACCAGGTATCGAAACCCGGTTTTTAGCGTAATAAGTCCGCACATATACTCTGTGCCTCTTGGTTTGTTTTTGCTTGTTTAAGTGACTGCTACACTTTATCAGAACAGTGTCTCAGGTTTGAGTAAATAACTAGTTCCCTGTTCAGCCCTGAAACGGCGGTCGTCATCTGTAGATATATCGCTACCTACAAGGTCGTCATCTGTAGATATATCGCTACCTACAACATTTCTGCTGTTGAACAGTTCAGAAATGTTCTTAGGCATTTCATTCATTCCTAAGTCATTCGAGCGTTTCAGGCGGAATGAGATCTCATTTTCTTTTGCCAAATAAACCAAGTAGTGGAGTACTACAGAATCATAGTTTGTAGCTCAGTGAACACGAGCGAAAGTTGTTTTTCAAAGACGATAACGATAAAAGCATTAAAACCTTTTCAAAGTAAGAGAGAAAAAAAAACAGCCGACCTTCTTAGGTTCGTTGATAGCTGTAATCCAATTAGTAAAATTAAATATTGAATAATAATTATTATAAATTAATTACCCTAGCATGGCCAGGTCAATCGCGGGCTGGAATCCAGGCCACAATAAATATGCTCGCGCTCTCAACAGTGGGGGCGTTATAATTTTACAGTTTATCCCACTATTCGTTAATAAAAGAGTAGCCCAAGAGTTGGTGGTCTATAGTGATGACTAACTGCCTTCCCTCTAGTCTTACACTGCTAAATGAAAGAGGTCTAACGCAAATAGTCTTCTTGTAGCTTTGCGCGAAAATAAAACAAAAAACAACAGCAAATAAAACATTAATTAATGGTCATTTGCGAAGTGTTATTATAAAGACCACTAAACTCGCATTTGTGTAATAGAAACTTTTCCAGGTCACATACTAATTCAACTTTTCTTGTTTAATTAGTTGTACGAGCTAAGTGATGACCCCCAGAGAAAGGAGTTCTTAGATGACCTGTTCCAATTTATGCAGAAACGAGGTAAGCACAATATTTCCTGGATAAAAACAAAAAATAAACTTCTTTCATGTTTAGCAACCGTCTGGAAAGGTCAATTGTAAATATTTGTTGTTGTTTTTCTGTAATTATGCTTTTAGAAAAGATTGTTGTCATCAAGAAACTCCAGTTTTTATGCGATATTTTAACTTAACACTAACCGTTGTATTCAGAGAGATAACGTATTGGTGCGTTATGCAGCGTTTCATTACGGACTGGGTAATTTTATTTGTGCAATTACGCTTGGTCACACATTTTGTTCCTGGATAGTATGTGCTATTTCTTAATTGTTTATGTTGTAAAAATACAGAAAATGGCCATTATTCCCTTCAAACTTTGCTTTTGTGACCTGGATAATGAAATTTAGAGATTAACCTATTTTATGTGTAAAAACGGACAAATTTGTACATTTTCATTTGCATTAGGTCTGAATCAAGATTTACATGTATTTGTACTAAAGTTTTACAAAAATGTTTAGAAGCGAGTAGTTTCTCGAGATTGGCGACTGTAATGTAAATCACTTTCACGTATCAGTCCCCAAATATAGTCTCCCATCATGTTTTCGTTATACGTTCCCACGTCGCAAAAGCAAAGTTTGAAGAGAAAAATAAGTCTTTTTTCCATTTACTTTAGGCATAAGCAATTGGGAAATAACCATTTCTGTCCAGGAACAATAAACAGTAAAAACTGTGTTACGTGTGTTATTATTTTGAATCTTAGTTCCCTTGATAACCCGCCAAAAATACAGATGAGTGAATGCCTGGAAATAATATATTCTGATGTTTATTGGTTGTCGTTAGACGTTTAAATAAAATCCAAAACATAAACCTTAAAATAAGCTGGCAGAATCACTCGTTCCACTGTTATCAAATAATCGGTGATAAAAAGACGCGAAGATAGAGAAAAAGTGTTTTCATTCCAATTACAGGTAAGGACGTTTAACTTTTTATTTCTGTTGTTTTTACACAAAAGGGTCCGGCATAGCTAAGTGTGTTAAAGCGTTCGACTGGTAATCTGAAGGTCGCAGATTCGAATTCCCGTCACACTGAACATTCTCTCTCTTTCAGCCGTGGGGGTGTTATAATGTTACTCTCAATCGCACTATTCCTTTGTAAAAGAGTAGCCCAAGATTTGGCGGTGAGTGGTGATGGTTAGCTGCCTTCCCTCTAGTTTTACACTGCTAAATTAGGGACTGCTAGCGCAGATAGCCCTCTAGTAGTTTTGCGCGAAATTCAAAACAAAGAATTCTCACAAAAGATCAGTATAACTGAATGATAAAAGTACATGCTTAACTGTTCTTGTTTAATACAGTATAACTGAATGATAAAAGTACATGCTTAACTGTTCTTGTTTAATACAGTATAACTGAATGATAAAAGTACATGCTTAACTGTTCTTGTTTAATACAGTATAACTGAATGATAAAAGTACATGCTTAACTGTTCTTGTTTAATACAGTATAACTGAATGATAAAAGTACATGCTTAACTGTTCTTGTTTAACAAAGTGAAAGAAAATCGTGCTTTTGTGCATGAAACTCGGTAATTTGATGTAATTATTTTACAAATTTTCAGAAACGTGTACAATGTTATTAATTCCAACTTCAATTAAAATGTGTATTTGAATAGCTAGTATTAGACAGTTGCAATAAACCTTGTAAAAGGAAATTACTATCAAATCTCGCAGTTCACATAGCTATCTCCAAATATATACCGTACGTAAATATTATATATGACCAACCATTTGTGTATATATACTCGTGTGTATTAGGCCTAATCGTTATAATTACATTGGTTCAGAAATACACTGTGTTTATAGTGTGCACACATATTAATCACCACTACTGTTTCACTTGAGTAAAATTAAAAAGTCAAATTTGAATATAATTGAAATTAAATGAGAAGGTAGAACCATGACTTCCTAGCTATGACAAATGATTCCCCAAGAATAAACATGTAAGGACTTGTGTTATTATCTCGTTCTGTTCTCGTATCCGAATTCTGTTAATAAAGACGTACGTAATATATAAGCGCATTTATATACAAAACAATAAATATGTAGCTGATTATACAGACGTCCTTAGCAAATAACACATAATAACGTACAAAGATGGAAAACGTGACTGGCTGGAGTCGTCTTTACGTATGATTCTCATGTTTACCGGGGTTGTTTTGTTCGTGTGTCGGCAGTTTCGTTCATCCATATTCATGATCTCTGAGAGTCAAATTATTGGAATAGTTCACGTGTTTTATTGAATAAGGTTAGGGTTGAGTTAACATGCATTACACTCTTTCTCTTTTGTACAAAGCATGGCGTACGTTTAGCGTAATAAAAAGTGGGTTTGAAGTGAACCTATGATATTGTTTTACTTCCCCGTGTTTACCAGAATATAAAATGTGTGCGCGTGCGTAGGTGTATAGGTGGTGGTAAACTGATAATTTTTTTTAAAAATACATTCATTTTAATGTAACAACATTATTAATAGAATAGTTCTGCTTATAGGAATTTGTTACAGCTATTTCAGAGATTACCTATTTATATTTTCATATGGATAATTTTTCAGTTTTTTTTTCCATTCTGTTGTTTAATAGGGTACTTGGGTAAACAATAGGAGTGCTGTATTGTATTTGTTATATTTTTGTCATGTGCTCTTACAAAAAGTACATCAGATGCGAGCCTCGTAGCCTGAGAAGAGGAAGAGACATTTATATGGTAAATATTTAGTCATGGTAAAAACAAACATTCAATACTATTTAATTCGTCAAAGGTCCCGATTGCACGGCTGGTCTTCAAGCTGGTGTTGCTTTAAACACAACGTTAACTGCTGCCCGACAGTCTATTTAAATACTTTTTTTTTTTTTTAGTAAATACGGAGCATCGCAAAGTTTTTACCTTGCGGATACCGTCGGCATTCTTTTACTTTTACAAAGATCAATTTCCTAAAATTTTCGAGTGTTTAGAAAGGGTGGGGGGAAGACCAGAAACCGCATGGTTTTTAAAATAAACTTTTGTTCTCTTCAACTGACCCCAAACCTCTTCCCTGTTTCCCATGTCGTGAGGATACCTGGGAAGCAACTTCCGAAGTGTTGTTTGTAATGAACACGCCCGTACAGTACGTCTACAAACACTTTGTTTGGTTATTAAAACGAAGCAGAATGTTTGTTAGAAGTCATCGCATTCTTATTATTAACAAATGAATAACGGTAATATCGTGTTATGTTTGTTTTGTTCTCCCTTTTTTATAAACGTCAGTCCGAGCTGTTCCAAAATAAAACGAAATTCGAACGAACGTTTTCGCTTTATTTATTTTTTAGAAGAGAAATAAGTCGTTTTCTTTCAAAGCGTCAATAAAACCAGAATTCACACAATAAAACTCGTGAGTTAAAAGAACCACGTTAACACTGAGATTTGAGTTTCGAAGCCATTTCTTTTATTAGTTTCATTGTATATTGTGAAATGCACGACGAATGTAACAACCTGATGAATGTAACAAATTATTCTGATGGAACAACAACTTTGGTATTGTAGTAATCAGAAAAGGTTTCAGATCGCATTATGCTTTTTAACTACGACTAACTATAGAATACCGTGATCTCGTGCGATATGGAATTTCATTGGACCAAATGATTCGTAACAATAAATTGTTCGTTTTTTTTGTTTTTAATTTAGCACAAATCAACTCGAGGGCTATCTGTACTAGCCGTCCCTAATTTAGTAGTGTAAGACTAGAGGGAAAGCAGCTAGTCATCACCACCCACCGCCAACTCTTAGGCTACTCTTTTACCAACGAATAGTGGGATTGACCGTCACATTATAACGCCCCCACGGCTGGGAGGGCGAGCATGTTTGGTGCGATTCTGGCGCGAACCCGCGACCCTCAGATTATGAAGCGCACGCCTTAAAGCGCTAGGCCATGACGGGCCCAAATTGTTCGGATAACACGCCTTACAATAATAATAATAATGAAGTATAAGATAAGTGTAAAAAAATGCGAAATACGTAAACAATATGAAACTATAAAATATGGAGAATACGATATGCTTTAGTTGTATTGTACATAATACGTTAGCGCAATGCTGACGATAGATGTGACCTTTGGGGCTAAAGGCCATAGTTTAATGATATGTATAATATTTGATTTACGGCGAATTCTCTACCGTTTAACGTGCGTTGTCACCGTTGGTAGACTTGTGACTTGAATTATGTGTTGTAGCCTTTCACGAGGTAGGTTATTCATATAACTAGGTTATTCGATGAATTGCTGTTCAGAGATAATAACATTTGTAGAAAAAGCTATCAGTGTTTCTTATATGAAATGAAAAACTCTAATGACAGAGTGCTTAAAGACAGCTACAGCTTTGAAGCCACATTTCAATCCATTGTGAATTAATACCCTTATCCGCGAAATGTGAAGTCTATGATGGTTACGAAAGGGGGCCTTCTGACCTGAAAGCAGCTACGATGATGATGGGCGTATTTCCTCGTACCATTAACAACACGACAAATACTGTGTTGAAAATGACGTCGGATAAACGAGGAAAGTTCATCCAGCTACATCTTGCCATCATTGAAAACTTTTACGAAGATGGTGAAAGATGGATATTGACGTGTAGTTGAGGACCTGTGAAAAATCTCTAGAGGTCTCTGTTTTAACACTGTCCTTCGCAGACACTTTTTACAATGCATACAATCAGACTAAATACTATCGATGATCCAATAGTGCGAGAGACAGAATTAAAATAGTACTGTTAACCCTCAGTATAGTACGTACACGCATGTAATTATGTGAAGTTCTAAGGCACTTGTTGTGTAATGTCCCACGGTAAACAAAAGTAAATCGAAGGACTTACAACTCGATAGTCCCAGGTATCGATCCTTCGCTGGGGAAGCAACAGATAGCTCAATATGGCTTTTCTCTGAAATAAATAATGTATAATATTGTGAACTACTGGAATAATACAGTAGGTGTGTGTGTCACGTGAAATATACTGCAGTATATGTAATACCAGGCACTAAAATGGTGTATCTATTCATATATATATATATATATATATATATATATATTTACTAAATGAACACCATGATATCTGATAAGTATCAAAATCTTGCATACATTACAATTTCAGTATAATCGTATGAAACACGTTTGGACTGGACGCTTTCTTTTACCCGTTAACTTTGGATAATGTACATTTGATACGTGTGTCTCTTGTTTTTTTGTGTGTCATCATATACTTGCTTGTTTCACGGAAATAAGGTGTGAGCGGGGATTTAACATTCTTGGAGTTTTACTGTACATGTATGCACTATAGGCTAATCTATATTCAACAAAAACAACATTATTACCAAGTATCATTCTGTTATTAAATATTAGAATTGCCGTAATGCTTGTGGAATTTCCGATGAGGGCAATTTAATTATGTACCACCTTGGTGCGAGAGATTTCGTAGAAAAGACATCGGGATAAAATCCGGTTCAGGGTAATGTAAAGAAATATAGCTTTCAGAAGGTCGCACATTACATACGTTTATATTGATGTGTGTTGAAATAGTTTCTGAGGTTGTCATTAGGGTGTCTTTCTTGTCAACAATTGGGTAAATCGTCGATGTGGTTGGTAACCTCATGATGTGAAGCGCATCAAATCCTTTTGTGGTGTACGTTTTATCATTCAGGTGTAAGAATAGCTGGTGTAATAATTTACGTGTTAACAGCAAGAGAAGGTGTGTAAAACAAAACGCCCCCTTTCAAGGGCGTTTATTGATTTTATGAAAACTGATTTAGCGGAGGGAAGCCAAAGAATAATTCGCACCTTCGTAAACAGCTTTTAATTAATGTGACAGTGAATATTATGATGTAATAGTACAAAGCTCGAGTGTGATTTGTTTTCACAGAGTGCTGATAACACAGGGCTGCGAATTTAAACTTCGTACAAGTTGTTTTACTTATAATAAAGGATTTTTCATACTTCACCCACGCTTCGACATTTCCAGGTAGTAAGGCAGCTAGAATCGAAATCTGAGGGTCGCGAGTTCGAATACCCATCGCACTAAACATGCCTCGCCCCTTAAACCGTGGGGGCGTTATAATGTGACGGTCAATCCCACTATTCGTTGGTAAAAGAATAGTCTAAGAGTTGGCAATGGGTGGTGATGACTAGTTGCCTTCCTTCTAGTTTTACACTGCTAAATTAGGGACGGTTACCGAAGATAGCCCTCGTGTAGCTTTGCGTGAAATTCAAAAACAAACTTCAGCCACGCTGATTTCGAAAACAACAGTCTTGTTGTTGTTTTTTTTCTTCGACGTAAGGACTTTTTAGAAAGCGGGAAGAAAAAACTCTTACTTGGATTGAATTCTTACACTGCTAGAATCCGGGTTTCGATACCTTTGGTGGGCAGAGCACAGACAACTCTTTATATAGCTTTGTGTTTAATAACAAACAACAACATGGTGATCGAATTATTTCATTTACCACAATGAACATTTTTAATTATCATGTTTTGTTAACAAAAATACAAACGGGAAAATCTGATTTCGAACGAATTTCCTCAGTAGAACAGCAGTGCTAGAATTCACACTGCTAGAAACCGGCTGTCGATATGCGTGATGAGCAGAAAATAAATAGCCCAATTTGTTGTTTTGTGTTTAATTCCAAATGATCGAACAATCACTTGAACGAATATGCGTCCTAATTCATCCTAATTTTTTGTGTAAAATGCACGTTGTTTTCCTGATCTCAAAACTACGTATTATGGTCTTTATTTTATGTATTGCATTATGCGAGAAATTTGTACGTGATAGAGAAAATGGATAACATTTTTGGACTCGCCGCACGAAAATTTTTATAGAACATGTAAAAGTTTCAACACAATCATCGCAGGCCTGTGAAATTCTGGGAACCCGGGCTAATTTGAAGAAAACGATAAGACAACAAGAAATAGTAGGTAGGTTTCTTCTTTGGTACCATGAATGGAGGTTTAAAAAAAACAAAGAAGCGGGGAATTACCATCTGTTAGGCCTTCTTTATGATTACTTCCATTAATACTTACTGTCTTATTTTAAATCTATTCAGTTAGTTAAGATGGTCATCACTCCCCGCCCTTTTAACTCTATGACCACCGCTGCACTTTTTAACTACATTTCCCTTCTGCGCATGCCACAAATTGTTTTGCCGAGTTAGATTCAAAATGTACCCAAACAGCGAGATGTGAGTGAATTGTTTTCCTGATTACTACACACATATTTACTCGGTTTCGATTGCAGTGGGAAAACGTGTCTACATCACAAGAGAAAATGTTTTACAATTTATTGTTGAAAAAGATAGTTTCACTGATCAGAGCATGACTAGTGGTCAGGATGCAATCTGAGAGTTGCGGGTTCGAATCCCCGTACTGCCAAACATGCTCGCTGTTTCAGTCGTGGGGGCGTTATAATGTCACGGTCAATTCCACTAGTCGTGAGTAAAGTCGTAATCCAAGAATTTGTTGGGGGTGGTGATGGCTAGCTGCCTTCCCTCAAGTATTTTAACTAAGGGACGGCTCGCACAAATAACCCTGGAGTAGCTTTGTGCGAAATTCAAAACAAATCTCACCAAACTCTGATTTGAGTAGTTGCACATACCTTTACAAATAGTGGATTTTCGTTGTTTGTTTTATTTCAAAGTAAAGTGCCCGACAGGCTATTTGCACCGAGTCCATAGCAGAGAATGTATTGCGAGTTTTAGTGTAATAAACACTTAAGATTACCGCTGAACCACCTGGAAATAAAAAATACTGGATTTGTAGCACAGATTATTAGAATTTAGCTAAAGTTTCTAACACTAATGTTTGGTTAAAATAACAATACACTTTTAAACGGACAATTAGCCCTTGCGTATATAATTAATTCCTTCAAATAAATGACGCTTGGAAAATTATTTTTGATACTATTGTATTCCTTCTGGTGTTAGGTACTCGCATGGTTTTTTTATATATACATACGTATATACAATCATGGTTTGTGTCTACTTTGTGTGTAGAACAAACGGATGTGTATGAATACGCACGTCATCCAGTCGAGGTGGCGTAACCAAATGTTCGTTTACGAGGTCAAAAACGTGAAACGTCGAGTAAGAAGTATTGGTACGCCTCCACACTAATTGATACGGTCAACGTGAATTACGTGAACAGCACTTCACGTTTCTTTAAGGAACAAAAAAGATAATATATGAAATGTGATCATTTCTGTGCGCATTTACAAAAGCAGAATACCACCTACTTTCCCGTCGGTGTCATTGTTACGAGAAACTAATTTACATACGCGACCTTAATCGGAAGACTGTTTGTTTGTTTTCTTTAATGCAATATTTTTGTAAAAACTGGTGAACGTAGACAGTAGGAATTGTAATTTAAATGAAGCAAATATTCCTTTGTACTTTATCTGATCGGTACAGTTTAGGCCCACGAGCATAAAGAACAAGACCATCCCTGCCTTATGCCCCCATGTTAAAAAGCTAACTCAGAGACAGACCCCAGGGCTTTAGGTTACTAATCGCCCGAACTACTTAACCAGAGGGAAAGTGGTCAGTTATTAGAACCCGATGCCACAAGGACGTGGCCAGCTCCTTGCCTCGAGCTTTAAAAAAATTCTTACCCACAGTCTTACATACTAACCGTTGGACAAGCCTGGCGTGCAATAGGAAACAATGTCGTGTAAAATTCAATGGACTGATGTTCTAAAGTTGTTTTTTTTTAAATGTTGCCTCAGTAGAATTACTTTGCAATCAATAAAGTTGCTGAATGCTGTCAATAGAGTTTGTTATTTATTGTCATTTGGTCACAGATGAATTTTTCGTCAATGACCTTAGTCCCACCGAGTTTGGATGCGGTTTTTTTTTTATAACAAAGCCACATCGGGCTACCTGTTGAATCCACTGAGGAAAATCGAACTCCCTGATTTTAGCATTGTAAACCTGTATAATTACCGCTGGACAATAGCTTGGAATCAACCGGTATTTGTTTGTTTTTTTCTAAGCCAAAACTCTTTGCACCCACGGTGGTTCACCCTGTCAGTAAATATATAGGACGAGCACGTTTGATGAAAGAGATTCGAACTTACGACCCACAGATTGCGAACTAAGTACTCTAACCAATAGATCATACCAGGTTGTCCTCTACGGATGCGGGGGCTGGATATAACGAAATCCCAATTTTTGACCGCAATGAGAGAAGATGTTAGTAGAGATTTTGCATGTTTTTGGTGAAGTAGCAAACTACATTTGAGTGTTTTTGATGAATTTTTTAAATTTTTCATAAGACATTATGATTGCCCCGTCATATTTTTAACACAGTAATTCCAATCGGTCCCCTTACGAATTTTTTAAGAATTAGAATGGTGTTTAATAACCCCCTTATGTTCTTCATATCCGTAGCCGAAGACGCGTTTTGCTCAGTCTAGAGCTATTAACGCCATCGGCAACGAATGTGAAGAACGTGGTGTATTTGAAATTTTATTATTATACATTATTCCAATTTAAAATCCGTAAGAGACTAAGTTAAGAGGGAAGTGTTAAAAAAATACGATAGGCCTAACATAACATTTTAATGACAAACGTAATTAATTATATCATGTTTCGTCAGTTTCTAAACACTTTTGTATAAGGAAATGGAGATCCCAAAAAGTGTGGTTTTTATCGGTTTTTCCCCTATTTTATTAAAGCATTTCCTCATTCGCAACACTTTGTGATTGGTCACATATATTCGCGGAAATAGTTTATAAATCTTAATTGCTGACACAGCTAATATTTAGTTCTTTTAAAGGGGTAGGGATGCCCTGACCTCGTTATTACAAGAGTAATGCCAAAATTGGGTGTGACAAATAGATAATTGTTTTCCAGTATTAAAATTATATGTAAATATATCATTTTGTTGTTGGTGGTTTATTCTAGGACCTTGTGTTTGTAGTTACCACAATTTGTTTAAAGGGATCCTTTTCGTGTAGTCACTCAAGTTGATACAAGTAATAAAAAAAAGGTCTTGGGTTTATTTGATTTCAAGTCTGGTTTGTTTATGATATAAATTGATTTCTTTCAATACGCCAACTAGTTGATTGATATATCTTTCATGTGATAATTACCCAAACAGTTATAACTCAAGTGAAAAGTGTATTTTGTATTCGTGGCAAAGGCAAGCTGTTTCTTTTCTAATTTTTACCTACTGGACAGTATCCTACAAACCACCATTCACGTCAAGGGATTGACTGTCACTCTTTTCCAGCTCGCGCAAAGCTTAAAAGTGTGATGAATAGTACAAACCTTCACCCATCTTACCATTACTGAAATCCAGAGTTCTATCACAAGAGTTTTATACGCTCTGAAAAATCCAAGTGGTCTGAACGGAATCATGTTAGTGTGTTTTATTAGTGTATTATCAGTTATGGACGAATGCGCGTTTAGTATTGTTTGCTTAAAAAAACAACAACAAAGAAAAAGAATGCTCACAGCAAGATACAAAAGAAATATCTGGCAATTTCGTACGTCTGTATTTCATATGTAAAGAGGAAGAAGCAAAAGGCCTGGAGCAAACAAAACTACAACCTACAACCCCATAAATCTGTCCAGATTGGCTTTCATTTCCACCACCTTCAACCTGTTAGCGTAAAGGTAATACCAGTTACCATAGAAACCACTAGCTTCAAGCTATAGCTTTGCATCCCTAATTGTGATTTCACCACTCAAACATACATCATGCCATTCTGTTTAAGTCTGTTTCCCCCTCTCTCCTTCTATACCACCGGTGTCATTAGTAACCATTGATTTATTCTGATTAATTAACGTGACGAAGTTTAATTACACAAACCCTGGCTATCCACTGTATTTGCAAAATAAATTATTTGAGAAATATTTTTTCTCTTTATTTATGTATTTTTTACCTTTCGTGTGTGTGTGCATAATACAAAAACAAAAGTCCACAACGAAATAGAACTCAGTGTTTGATAATGCCTGAAAGACGCACAGTTTGAAGCATTTATAAAACTCTCCCGAAATGTGCCTCTAACTGGATATTATTACAACTGTTGATAACTTAAGAATAAAACTTTCAAAGATGTAAAGATTACGCTGCAGTTTATATGCACGTGCATGAATCGCAGATGGAGTCGTCAGTTATGATAAATTTTGATAAACTAATGCCAAATATACGGGTGAATGATAATTTGACCGACAGATATCTGAAAAACGAACTATCTATTTTATTTAGGTGAACACACCAACTGATTGGTGTTCATGATATAACAGAAAAATGATTCGTCTGCGCACTATTTTCATAGTAATGAACATCAGAGAACTGTAAACTTAATATTTTCGTTAAGTAATCGTGTAATTTGAGACCAAAGAATATATAATGTATAACGTTGCAATCTCTTCAGTTATAGGTAGCAATTAGATAAAGTGCACTGTCACGTTATTTTTGCTTGAATCAGTTTCAAGTTTTCACAGACGCAGTAGTAGTAATGTATGATTGGTTATTTTAAACGTTACGTCACATAGTGTTACACCACAAGATGTGTGTGGAAGATTTATATTACTACGAGTATTAACCAGTGAAAATAATGACTGAAATCACGTGTCAATTGGCCCGGCATAGCCAGATAGTTAGGCCACTTGACCCGCCATTCTCGTCACACCAAACATGCTCTCCCTCTTAGCCGTGGGGACGTTATAATGTCACGGTCAATCCCACTATTCGTTGGCACAAGAGCACCTCAAGCGTTGGCGGAAATGTCTGGTCGTCTTTCCTCTTGTCTTTTACCACCAAATTAGGGACAGCTAGCGCAGCGAGCTTTCGTATAGTTTTGCGCAAAATTTAAAAGAAACTTTGCTAGTTTTGTATTGTCTCTTGCTATCAGTAAAACCAACGTTTACATCTTTGCAGTTCAAGAAACGCACCATAGTCTGCAGTGCAGTAATGGACTTCTTGCACTATGCTGTGAGAAATCCATTTACTTGGAATCCTGTGAAAATAGTCCATTGCCAGCTCGGTGGGATTAGACAAATTTACATGACTTAAAGTGGGTCATTCGTCAGTACTAGATTTACATCTGGACTTTGTTTCTTCTCAATTCGTGCGCAGTATGTCTTAAAAATGCCCCAGCTGAAAATAAAAACGTGACGTAGGATCTGTGACGATCAGAGAAATTACATTTACAAATGCTTACTAGCTGAAACGTCAGAGATGTTTGCTTTAGAATTCAAGTTGTTTCGAATTTACAGCCAGTGTCGCCCAGCATAGCCGGGTAGGTTAAGGCGTTCGACACGTAATCTGAGGGTCGCGGCTTCGAATCGCCGTCGCACCAAACATGATCACCCTTTTAGTCGTGGAGGCGTTATAATGTGATGGTCAATCCCACAATTCGTTGGTAAAAGAGTAGTCCAAGAGTTGGCGGTGGGTGGTGATGACTAACTGCCTTACTTCTAGTCTTACACTGCTAAATTAGGAACGGCTAGCACAGATAGCCCTCGTGTGGCTTTGCGTGAAATTCAAAAGAAACCAAACTAAAAATGCTCGTCCTTTCAGCCATGGGGCGTTATAACGTGACTGTTAACCTCATTATTCGTTGGTAAAAGAGTCGCCCAAGAGTTGGCGGTGAGTGGTGATGGTTAGCTGTTTTCCCTCTAGTCTTACACTGCTAAATTAAGGACGACTAGCGCAGATAGCCCTCGAGTAGCTTTGCACGAAATTCAAAACAAACAGCCAGTGGTTGGCGTGAATGACTGTGAAGCTAAAGAATCGTGATTCACGTTTTTTTGCCGCAAAATCGGGATTCGTACTTTGGAACCACCTGCTGCTGCGTTATAAGTGAGTTGGTCAAATTTAACTGTTCGACCAGAAGAAGGTTGCAAGAAAGTTGGTGGTGAGCGCTGTTAGTTAACTTCCTTTCCTCAGCTTTCCAGTCGAGACGTAGGGACTGCTATACATAGATAGCCCATTTGTCCATTTTCATAGCTTTGCCGAAACAAACATTCGCATTCGAGTTCCACGTGCTTAATTAGTATGTTGCACTAAAACGAGTTGTATTCAGCGTTCTTGGCCACAAAGATAGTTATTATTAAGTCAGCTGAAGATATGCATTGTGGAGTCAAGGTATCTACGAGGTTCCTATAATCCGGGATTCGATTCTCATCGGTGGACACAACAGGTATATTGTCCATTGTGGCTTTTACGCTAAAACGTAGAAAGTTTTGTCCACCAAAACAGTCGTTCTTTATTATTAACGACACAGCTAAACAAAGAGCTATTTGTGCTCCGCCCACTACTGGTATCAAAACCCGGTTTCTAATAGTATAAATCCGCAGACATACCACTGGGGGGAGGGTACCAAAACAACCCAGGTCGGGACAAGACTAGGAAGTTTGAATGATGACCTACGTTTATACTTTGAAGAAAGTATATAAAGCTATGAGGAGATAATGGTTTGTTTGTCTATCAGATGGATGTTTATTTAGGATGAACCGAAAGATTCGAGTGACCTCCTTCTGGTTTCTTTCTTTTAGAATTAGTAAACGTTTGTTAAGAAACAGTGAAGGCTGACAGCGAGGTAAAATAGCCGGAAGGTGATCTGATAAAATAGAAATTGTAGTTAGATTTCTTTGTCATTTTGAAAGTACTGCTATGTGAAGTCTTGTTGACGCCGGCGAAACGAAACGTTTCGAGTTTAACGCATACACGTATGAACTAAGCGTGGCGAAGACTTGACAAGAATGACATCAAAGAGAATTTTTAGCTGAAATGTTGAGGTAACTAAATAAACTGACTTTAAATTTGGAAAATGAACGTCACTTTAAATTGTTTGTAATGCTGATGTTTGTAGCTGAGACAAACTTCAGCTAAATGTCTTATGTTTGATACAATATTATCGAGTTATCCAAATGTCTACATCGTTGTTTGTATGACAAACTTGCGAGTTTTAAATGTTTCTTAAAATTTCGATTGTTGTTGAAGCAGTCTTGGTTTGAAGTCTTGTTTTGAAATTATACGACATGCGTATCGTATAATGGAGATCACGACTTTCAAAATAATATTTTAGTGATGACGTGAAAATGCACGTGTAATTAGTCCGTGTTTTGAACGTGAAAGTTTACGACTCAGTGATTTCATTAGATTGTTGGTCGGGTACAATTTCGTGTAATCGTGCACTGGCCAAGTCATTGTCAATTTGTTTCTCTCTTTTGAAGATAAACCACGTAAGGCATTTCTCTATCCTCCCCCCTCACAACACGGATAGATATTTTAGAAATGACGTCAACTGCGGATTAATTTACCTCGAGGAGAAACAATTTAGTTCGTTGTGTAATTAGTCACAATAGGTTTATGGATAATAATCCGCAGCCATATATTACTGGTCGTTAATGTTTTAGATGTGCCAAAACATGGGCTTGTCGGATTAAGATATGACATTAAATATCCTTCGAAAAACGTTACACTAATTTCCAAGGTTTCTCAGATTGGGGAAATTATATTAGAAAGTTCTTCTATTCACCGTAAAAACCAATAAATGTCCTCTCCGGGTTTGCAAGTTTCAGTAGAGGTTTCGGCGATGGTTTGGTACACGTGTCCTGCCTACCTAAGCGATTACAAAAATACCGGAATAATCATTTTGATTATCAAAAATCGTATTTGTTACATAGCATCAAAACTCTATCATGTAAGCTGCTTTGGACTTGTACCTCTCTTGTGTTTAACTCCGCCCTACCCTCGGGGAGACTGCGGTATGTTTAATGACATACAACGGTAAAAACCAGGTTTCGATACCCATGAGGAGCAGAGAACAGATAGCCCATTGTGTAGCTTTCTGCTTAAACTACAAACAGTGTTCTCTATTTCACCGGCACGTGTTTTTATATGGCAGTAAGAAGCCGCCACAGTGTCTTTAAGTGTTTATTAAGTGCCCTAACTATAAAACAGAATCACATCATTTTACAGCTTCGTACGGGAAATATCAGTATGTTATATAGAGGGCAGACAGTAACTCGCCAGTGTTTTTCCTTTATTAAGTAAACAGTGATGTTTACATGGACATGAATTTTAACGTTGACTGTACAAGAGAAAAACCAATGCATTTCTTGTGTGTTATGTTCTCGAATGTGAAAGTATACTGGTTGAGTTACACCACTCGTGTTTAGTGGTAAGCAAGTTTGATTTTTATTCCCTGGTTCGCATCCCTCTACCGTAAAACAAATAAATAAATCGCTTTTTGTACTTTTAGGGCGTGGGCACGTTATAAGAGAGACAGTTCAAATCCCGCTATTCGATTAGAGCAGCCCACCAAGTTGGCTATGTGGCTAGAAGCTTTCCCTCTAGTCTGTTACTTAACAACTAGACACGGCTAACGCAAATAGCCCTTTAGAAAGTTAATGCGATATTCAATGAGAAGAAAACACCAGGTTTTTAAAGCTTGGACTTTAAATGGACACTGGACCATTTATGTGGATTATCTTGTAATTTTTATGTTAAAACTGACAATAATTTCTACAGTTTAACTGCTAAACGAGCATTATGAAACTAGTAACGGTTTGATTGATTTTTGGTGTTTCAGAGAATTGAGTAAAGAGAGTGAAAGGAACCACTGACAAGTTTTCATTTCTTTAATTTTTATATAATTTACTCGTGATTTGTTGTAAACAAGTAAACTGTAGCCACAAAAAGCTGGTGTTTTTTTCAGCAATTCACACCATGGAAAATTCGGTAATTATTTTAAATGTTCAAAAAATACACGGGAAAATCGTGCTTAAACATGCACGAATCTAAATTTTAGTATTCTTAGCACTGAAAACAACAAACAAATGAGCTTCGAATATATATTTTGATTTGTGTTTGTTCAAGCGAAGTGATGTAACAGGTATTATTCTTTCAGTTGATTATTAGTGTGTTTAACACTGATCAGTTTTTGTAAAGGAAACCAACGTTACGTTACGACCGGAACTGCTGTTTCCAACTGGTGCAAACTGCATTATTTCTCTCATGGAAATCGCTTGATCATCTGTAACTAGCTGATTCGCAATGATGAGTCTGGTAAGGGAAAAACCGACAGATGTGATATGTTTGCTCATGCGCTTTGCGAACGTGTCGGGTCACCAGAGAAAGGGAGTATTATTTAATACCTGTTAACGCCCAAAAACTACGTTTTTGACCTGGTCAAGGAAGCTCTTACCCTAGGTTCCTCAAGTGGACACCATACGGAGCATCTGGTAGGGTCAGCTTTTACACTGCTGGGCTTTGATGCCAGGGTCGTGGGAAGGAAAGGCGTCCAATAGTGCAGTTATTATATCACTGGTCCCCTTTTGACCCGGAGTGGAACTACCCCGCCTTGAGAACACTTTCATTCCGTATTGTCCTAGTGTTTGTACCGACTTTATTCTCACCAGGTTTCAGCACAGTCAACTGTGCTGTATATGGAATAGGCTTAACCTACATATTGAATAATTACGTCTAGAATTATTGAAAGCATCAAAACACGTTTCGATAAATGTATGTGTTAGATATGCTACATTGTGTCTACTGTTTGAGATTGTTTTGTTATATTACTAATTATGAGACACTTTGCAATAGAAGAGTGTATATTTTTTTTGCACTTTTGAAATCTCGTGAAAAAAAAAGTTTCAGATGACGTCATGTAACGAGTTTCTTGTAAATTAGTTTTTTAATACAGTTGTTATTAATCGATAACTGTTACAAAATACTTAAGTGTACAGTGTAAGATATTTGAATGATTTTTGAAAAACTAACAGACAGTAGAAACTGCGTGTGTGTATGTGTGTTTGGCATAGCAAACTTTCAAAAACTAGCTTTTGAAGAGTAATTGGTGTCGGAACCTGCAGGCACTGGGGACACGTGTCCCTCTCATCTCCGCGATTTTGCAGAGCAGTAAAGCATCCGTCCTCTTCAAAAAAAATAGAGACAATAACAATAAAAGTAAAATAAGTCAGTAAAACAGGGCTGTTGAACCTGGAAGTGTATGGCGGACTATAGTTGACAGCTATCTCACTGGATTCATGGACTATAGTTGACAGCTATCTCACTGGATTCATTTAAGTAGGAATTTCTTTTTGGCAAATTGGTAAAAAAGTGTGAAAAGTTTCGCTTGAAATTCAAACTGTATCTGCTGCTTTTGTGGGAAGTTATTATATGTATAACTGTGTTAACTTTTTGTAAAGCTTAGAATAAAGTGCATGTTACATTTCATGATTCCGAGTGTGCACTGTTGTGTTAAATTATAGAGAAGACTGTACTGACGTGACACTAAGTACAGAGCTTGAAGTTTATTTTATTCGTGTATAGGAGCCCCCCGCTAGTACAGCGGCATGTCTCCGGATTTACAACGCTAAAATCAGGGGTTAGATTCCCCTCGGTGGGCTGGGCAGATAACCCGATGTGGCTTTGCTATACAAAAAACACACACTCGTGTATAGGATATAGCTCAAAGAGAGTTTTACTGTATGTGTGACACTAAATGCAGAGCTTTAAGTTTATTATTTATTCGTGTATACGATACAGCTTAAAGAGAAGACTGACGTGACACTAAGTACAGAGCTTAAAGTTTATTTTATTCGTGTATAGAATACAGCTTAAAGAGAGTTGTACTGTATGTGACACTAAGTACAGAGGTTAAGTTTATTACTTTTTATTATTCTATAGAAAATTAACAACCGTCTCGAATCTTGAAAACAGTTGTCACAACGTTGAATAAGAGTTGGTTGCCTCGACATTTCAAGAAAAGTTCTTTTTTATAAATTCTTTCCAGACATTATACGTATTTTCTTGGTGAAATTCGTTGTCTTTAAATAAAAGAGTGGTTAACGTGCTACGTGTTTTGGAAACTGAATCCACTTTTCCGTCTTGTAAATAACATACCAGATTTATACCTTTTTAACTGAATTAGAAAGACGTAATTTCCGGTCGTTCATTTTGAATGATTTTAAAACGAACCAAAAACTACACGTTTTTCTCTCTGTTTACTACAAAACGGTTAATTTTATAATGCTCAACGTGTTCTCACCGTGTGTATATAAAACACACTTTTTTTGAAATAATTACGCATTTATTATTTAATAAAGAGAAGCAGTATAGATGTTATGACACTATGAACTTCTGTAAAGTCTCTCGTGCACCCACGGAAGTGCACGCACATTTACTTTTGTACGCAAAAGTTACCACGTGTCTAACGAAAGGAAAACTAATAATAATTTGAACCTAAGTGCTTGAAAACACTGACGAAGTAAAAGCAGATCTGTAAGCGAAAGAAATCTTTGTATAAGTGTTTAACGTTAATCAGAAAGTGCTTACTTCACGTGACACCATCATATGGTTCTTTTATTACATACCTTTTGTTGTTTTGCTTTAATCAGTTGCAAAACGTGAAAACGTTTATATTAAAACGTTACATCTAATTAAATCTGTTGTCGGGAGATAGAACACTTTTTGAAATCTGCTTTTCATATAATTCATAGATTATTTTTCCTTTGAGACAAATTTCGTTTCTTTCTTCTTAAACTCACGTCACCCCCCCTTCAAACTTGTTTGTAAAATATAAGAACTTTGTAAACCTGTAATATTTCCTGTTAAAAGTTCCAACTTCTGTACACGAATACTATTAACAGAAGTTAACGCGTATCATCATTTCTTGTGCTCTCTTCTATCACACGTTTTAAGCAGTTTTGGTATCTGTAGCGATTTATAATTAGGACGCACAGCAGTGAAATTGACAGAATGATTTCATAAGTTAGCTGTTAGCACACGCGCTTCGTTAAACGTTACCTTAGTAGGCCGTTTCACTTGGAATTTTTTCCTTGCTGTTTTTTGTTGTTGTTGTTGGTTTTATTTTAATTTTCAAATGACGCGAATGAGTCGAGATACGAGTTATTAGCTGCCCAATAGGAATTTTTTACCAGCCATATACGTACTGCTAATCCTCCAATCAGAATTACGTTTGGAAGCCTCTAGTCACTTCTGCTGAACTAATCTGTCCTAATAAATCAGGCCACTGGCTTACAGGAAGCGTTTGAGAGCATTCCTGGGCTTATGCAGCCCGCTGGAGAGCGGGAAGACTATTTTGATACGATGGTGTGGGGACAATAAGGAAGGGATGGCAGATACATGAAACATGGTGACTAAGGAGAGAGGTCATAGAGATTACTATTTGAGTTTGAATTTAATCGTAAGTCGATGTATTTATCTCGTTGTTAAAAAAGCATTATGATTCTTGAAGGGTTTGTATTCATTATTAGATGTCTGACCCAGTAAGCACGCGGAGATTTAAAAAGAGCCGTTAATGGTTGAATGTTGTTAAAATCGATTCCTCCGCTGGGACGACAGTAAGTCAACGAACTTGCAACGCTGAAATCCGGGGTTCGATTCGACGCGGTGGATACGGAATATATCCCAGATCGACCTTGCTTAAAACAAAACAACAACAATAAACGAACTAGTTAATTATCAGTGATGTCGAGAAACCCACTTGTTGAGAATTTTATATGCAAAAACGGCTCGTTTGGGTTCAAAAAATATTTTAAATAGAAGGTCGAAACGTTGTTCGCTCTTCTATTTAAAATATTTTCTGAACCCAAATGAGCCGTTTTTGCATATAAACGAACTAATTAATTACGAATATAATAAACAGCAGACACACCTTGGACTTTAGATTTTTACATTACAAAATCCTCCAACGTAAAGTCCATGCCACGTTTACTACACTTCTGGAGTGTTGAGTTATGAAGTCAGCGACTTCGCCCTGAAGATCGAGGTTAGAGCGAACATTGTATTCATAACGTCCTTAGCATGTTATAAATGGACAATCTCGGCTCATTTCTCAGACTGACGGGTGATAATGTCTTCTCGCTGATCCTTTCTCAACTAGATGTCACTTTAGTTCAAAGCGACCGCAATTATTATCTGAAATACAACAAAGTTACATGTTTGACGTCTTCATCAGAGAGTTTCCAATAGCTTATATTAAATATATAATACAATATGGTCAGTGTGGTTAAGGCAAAAAAAAATAGTAGGATTAATTGTTTATAAAAGAATGAGTTGACAGAGGTCAAACCATATTACTTGGTTTAAAAAATTTGTGCAGGGACGTTTAACGTTTAATAATAAAAGAGCGAAAACGATGACACAAATGCATCTAGGAAGGCCTCTGCGCATGCGCTTTATTGCTGGCAGGTTGACTGTCAGAAGTGAAAGAGACCGCTTAAGAAAACATGTGAAGCACGTGACTGGGTCCTTGTTTGTCTTGGGGAAGCGATCGAGCTGATTCTACTCCTGTCTGAGATTAACAGTTAGAAGATATTTGAAGTTGCACGTGATAACGAGAATTTGAACCGTAAACAACAGAGGGAAGTGTTGCCAGACGTTGCTGCGCTTATGTTTATTTCCAGAAGAAAAATCGGTCACGTGACGTAGCACGCCCGTGTTTGCGATGTATTTTATTAGGGTTTGGCTAGTATGAATTGTGATAAATTATTTTTTAGATATGGTTTAACGGTAGAAAAAAAACGACATTTGTCTGGAATAACGCAGAAGCTAAGACAGATTATTTTTGAGATATGTTTTAATATAATAGAAAAGTTCTATGTCTGGAATAGCGCAGAAGCTAAGATAAATTACAATATGAAATAAAATTTTTACTGTTTCTTGTTCCTGGACAGAAAGGGTTATTTCCCAATTGCTTATGCCTAAAGTAAATGGAAAAGACCTATTTTTCTCAAAAAACTTTGCTTTTGTGACCTTTTGTACAACGAAAACATAATGGGAGACTATTTGGAGGCTGATACGTGAAAGTGATTTACATTACAGTCGCAAATCTCGAAAAACTACTCACTTCTTAACATTTTTGTTGTTGTTTTTGAATTAAGCACAAAGCTACACAATGGGCTATCTGTGCTCTGCCCACCACGAGTATCGAAACCCGGGTTTTAGCGTGTAAGTCCGCAGACATACCGCTGAGCCACTGGGGGGGCAACATTTTTGTATAACTTTAGTATAAATACATGCAAATCTTGATTCATATGTTGTTTTATTCAGATTATTTTTAATATGACTTAACTAACAGACGAAAGTTGTTTTTTATCGAGAATAGTTCAAAGCTAATAATTCATACAAGGTCTTTTTTCGTGAAGGATTCACTCAAGCGCCGAGTCACCAGATAGTTTTTAGGTAGTTTTGGTTTAAAACAACTGCATCCCAGGTGTGTTTGACCGAACACAAATATGCAGTAGTTGTTAAAAGTATTATTTACTGGCACATATTTAATAACTGTGTAATTTTTTAAGAAAATATATTCGTGAATAATGCAATAGAGATCTTTGTAGATGGCAGCATTAATTGCTTGTTTTATTGTGTATAAAAATGAAATATTCGTGCAACAAAAATATTTGAAACCTAAAATGCGAAATTCTTGTTAATTAATATTTTTATAATAGGTTTGCATTTTATTTTATTAAACCAATTTCTACATTTATATCTATTTCTTTATATGTTGTATATTTTTCTGTTAGTTAATTCATGGATTGGTAATTAAGAAACTGTGGGTCGTGTGTTCAGGTCCCTCTGCCACCAAACATGCTCGCTCTTTCAGTCCTGGGGGTGTTGTTATGTCATGGTGAATTTTACTATCCGTTAGTAACAGAGTAGGCTAAGAGTTGGCGTTAGGTAACGAAGACTAGCTAGCTGCTTTTCCTCTAGTCTTACCCAGCTAAATTAGGGACAGCTCGGGCAGATGGCTCTCTTGTAGTTTTGCACGAAATTCAAAACAAACCAATAAAGGACGGGGAAAAAACAAATCTTTAAACCACACACATTACTCGTTTATTTTAATTAATTTTAATTGTTTCTTTTTGTTTTGTTTCCATTTTCTCCAGTAAATCATGAAATGAGACCATGCTTAATTAACTAAGTAATCAAATACTGAAAAAGGCGACCCGGGGTAACATTTACCTCAAGTTATTAGAAGGTTTCTTTTCTTCAACAATAGATACATTCTTTTCAAATTGAGAAGTCACCCTGGCCGTCTTTTCCACCCTTAAATCGATCTAATTATATCCCGCGTTTTCTTAAACTAAGACTTTTTTGTCCTGTTAAACTGGATGGTTACATTTGCACAGAAGCAACATAATCCATAATATGTTTTGACAGCTGACATTTTTGACAGCTTCGTCGCTTCTGGTAAAGAATTCCTGAATTCGAGCGTTATAGGATGTCATAAAACACAGAACCTTCCACTGTTAGTGGGGTTTTCTCCCCCCCCCCTCTTTCATTGCTCAAACCATTACGCTTGGATCACAAATGTGATTGGCGAATGAAACATTTTCCGTCAGCACCGATAGCAGTTAAATTTGTGGGTGACCTTCGATGCACCATATGCTGAGTGATCTCTGTTTCACCCCGTGTCCTTTCCTTCTTCAGGAACGAATGATGAAGTACGCGAACTAATTGATGTACACTAAGCAAAAATTGGTTCTCCAGACCCACGAGAATAACCCCGTTGGGTGTTGGAATACTTGTCCTTGTTTCTGCTCTATTTTTGTATCTTAAAATCTCACACGAGCTCCAAATTTTGATCGCCAAATGACAGATTGTCAGTAAGAAACGTGTGCTTTGTTGTAATCCGTCTAATGCAGGTACTATAATTCTTTCGTTACTTAATTACATCTCAGCAATGTTGGACTGCATTACGAGCTCGCGGAACACGGCGATTTCTTCGATTACATATAAATCAGTAATGGTAATTCGGGGTACGAGTCTTTGGAAGCCACTACTTTTGTCAGTTATAAATTAATAATACGTTCCAGAATCCATACCGTATTTATTTAATTACAAATGAATTGGCTAATTACCTAAGGGAAATAAGTACGCGGATCTGATTCTCTGGCAAGTTTTTGTGTGTTTTATTAAACTCGCGTGATGGATTTTATTATACACCAAGGTGACAAAGCATGAAGCTAGATAACATGACCTAAGTCTTCTGAAGAGATTTTCGAGTTTGTATTTTCGCGAGATATTTTCTGTATTTCTTAGAAATGGCTGTTTTTGGTGTTTTATCTTCGAGTGTGTTTGTTTGCTTGTTTGTTTTGAAATTCGCGCAAAGCTATACGAGGGCTAACTGCGATAGCCCTACTTTATATAGCGGTGTAAGACTAGAGTGAAGGCACCTTGTAATCACCACGCTTCACCAATTCTGAGGCTACTCTTTTACCAACGAATAGTGCGATTGACCGTCACATTTAAATTTCTCCACGGCTTAAAGGGCGAGCATGTTTGGTGCGATGGGGATTCGAACCCTCGACACTCGGATTAAGAGTCGAACACCTTAGCCCACCTGGCCATGCCGGGCCATTGTCTTCGGAAAAAGAATAAAATCGTTTAGCAAATCAACACATTGCAGTATACTTCTTCAATTTGTATGAAAAACCCATCAGTATTAAAATTACACAGGAACCTTTATTGTATTTTTTATCACCTAGTAGTTCCCACCCCCAGGTGTCTCAGTAGTAGGTTTGAAGGCTTATATTTATTTCGCTAAAGTAGGGTTTCAATTCCCGCGGTGGACAGAGTACAGCTACCTCTCTGTAGTTTTTTCTTAACAACAAACGCGTCTCGTAATAAAGATTTGAAGGCAATCTTTCTGTTGTTATTTGAAGTATACGTTTATTTCATTTACTGCCCCAAAAGAAGCATATAAAAAGTAACCTTATTTGTGTTGTATTAGATGGCATAGTTTTTTAACTTTACAGCATAGAAATAAAACAGGCTGAAGTAAAAAAATACATTTTTTTTACTCAACGCTGAAATATAAACAAATCGAATAAAACTACACGTTAACATTAACCATCGTCGTAAATACTGACTATTTTCTAGAACGGTGTAACCACAGAAATGTTAGAACTAACTGGGGCTGGTGTTAAGGAGTAGAACAGAATAAGACGTTTGTTGTTGATGGTTGGTTTTGAGAAAACAAAAAAATGCTTTTCTTAAAAAAACTTCACCGTAGTGTCTTAACTTTCTTTCTTTCACCAATAACATATTTATTCATATGTCTGGGTGCATGAGAAGAAATCTCATTACATATAGGGAGGTTTGTTTGTTTTTTAGTTCAGCGCAAAGCTACACGAGGGCTATATGCGCCAGCCGTCCCTAATTTAACAGTGTAAGACTAGAGAGAAGGCAACTAGTCATCACCACCACCCACCGCCAACTCTTGGGCTACTCTTTTACCAACGAATAGTGGGTTTGACATCCACGTTTGGTGTGACGGAGTTTTGAACTCGCGACCCTCAGAGTACGAATAGGGCGCCTTAACCACCTGGCCACCTTGATGGGCCAAATATACGAAGGATGATGTAGAAAAAAAATTAATATGATTACGAACTTTTATTTGAATGTGTATCATATTGATGGCTTGGTGGTTTATGGCGAGTTTAAAGGTCGAAGGTTCGAAACTCCGTCACCGAATACTTTCTCACTTTCAGCTGCTAAGTCGTTACAATATGACATTCGATCCTTCTAATCATGTTTAAAAGAGTACTCCAAGGGTTGGTGTCGGGTGGTAACGATTAGCTGTCTTCCTCCTTCCCCTCTAGGGCGAAATTCACAACAAACCAATCATTCCTCCCATCCAAAAGTTGCATGGTTAACATGTATTTCATGTTAGTCGTTAAGCTTACTTATCGGTTTATTCTATGCTCTTTCAAGGAACGCCAGTCAACAGGGTTCCGATTATGGCGAAGCAGGTGTTGGACCTATATGAACTCTACAAACTGGTGGTTGCAAGGGGAGGACTGGTGGAGGTAATTAATAAGAAGATATGGAGAGAAATCACCAAGGGCCTCAATCTTCCATCTTCCATTACAAGTGCTGCGTTTACATTACGCACCCAGTAAGTCACTTCCACTTTTGTTTTTCGGTTAATTTAACTACACATTTTATGGTCAAGCTTCCCTCCTCATTTGTTCAGCGGTATGTTTGCGGACTTGTAACTGTAAAAACCGAGTTTCGATACCCGTGGTGGGCAAAGCACAGATAGCCCATTGTGTAGCTTTGTGCTCGATTCAAAAGAACCGCAATCTATGGTTGAATAGTTTGGGAGTGAAAAAATAAGTTTTAAGCCCAGTTCTATGTTAAAGGAGTTAAATCAGATGTTAAAATCCTGAGAAAGTAGCTTTATTTTATAAACACAAATGAAACCCAATTAAATTTGAATGAAAACTAGAAAAAATACAAAACTTTGAGTTGCACATACCTGGATAATAACCAGTTTGGTAAATATGTCTTCTGGAAATTAAGACATTCTGCAATATCGGATGTGTGATTCCTTACATGACATCCGCCACGAAATGAATCGCCAATGAATTTGAAAAAAAACAACAGTGAATTAACTAACACTAATTAATGTTTTCTTCTTCGATGTAGGTGGTTGGAATAGACGATTAATTTTGTTATGTATAAAGCGTTTGGAATGCCATGTCGTGTTGTGTTTGGATTTCCATATCTATCGATCGAAATTTTTTATTGTTGTTTATATTATTGTTTCGAAGTTCAAATCAATAAAATATGTTGTTATTCATGTAGAAATTTCTAGAATTAGGTAGATCGATCATTTGTCTATAAATAGAATGTATTTTGGCCTGGTGTCTGTACGAGACGAATCCAGATTACTCTGGAATTCTGTGGAAGTTACGCGATTGTTCGAGAAAACAGTAGGCCTACTAGTATATAAACAGACTGCGATGCGAAGACAGTCAGTCAGTCATTCGTTTTCATTCGATTCAAGAGATGTTGTCTTCGTTTGAGAATTTTTCAACGTTTGCTGTGTGTTTATTCAACTCGGATTTGTGACTGGAGCTAGATCTACAAAAGCTGTGATTTTATTTCGTCAATCTTTACGATTCATTCGAATTACTGGTTATACTGAAGGTCAACACGTATAGGACTGTTTAGGGGAGACCGAGGCAAGTTGGAAAACGACAAGTTTGAGACATTCATCAAAAACATCGTAAAAAGAACTTCATCAAATTTATTGGACTGTGAATTGTTTCTGGACTTCTCCTTTCAAACTTCGGAATTTCTTCGTGGGACCAAATTCACCCCTAGACTGGAATTTTGGATTTCTGGTCTGGACTTTTGGACTTTCATTCTGGATCATTCTATTGGACACAGGCCAATACCATTTTGTATTGTAATTAATTTTAAACTGAAAATCTGTCATTGTTATTATATAATTTATTTTATATCTGTCACATATATAATAGTTTATTGTGATAAATTATATAAGCTGTTATCTGTGTCTTTCAGTTGCGTTCAGTCCACATAAAAAACGTAACAGAAAATTGGGGGCTCGTCCGGGATAGATCAAACAATTTAATTCTATTCCAAAATTAGATTTATATTCTATACAGATCGACAGCTTGTATATTCAAAATGGCATTCCAACTCGAAGATTTTATAGAGAAATTTAATCAGAATCCCTCTTTCGAATTGATCAGTGAAATGAAAAAATCTGAATTGCTTGATGTTGGAAAACATTTCAATTTGGAAGTGAAGCAAGCAATGAAGAAAGTAGATTTCAAACGAATTGTTGTTGAACATTTGGTCAGCCAAAAAGTTTTGCCTCAAAAAATTGTACAACAATTGCCTGCCGCTCATTTTGACCCAGATTTTGAATTAAAAAGAATGGAAATGGAAATGAAATTTCGTTTAGAAATTGAAAGCAAACGTCTTGAAGCAGAAAAAGAAAACAAACGCCTTGTTTTTGAGGCAGAAAAAGAAACCAAAATACATTCTATTTATAGACAAATGATCGATCTACCTAATTCTAGAAATTTCTACATGGATAACAACATATTTTATTGAATTGAACTTCGAAAAAATAATATAAACAACAACAACAAAAAGTTTCGACCGATAGATATGGAAATCCAAACATAACACGACATAGCATTCCAAACGCTTTATACATAACAATTTATAGAGTAAGGAATGTGCCTATGGCTTACCAAAACGTTTGGGGTGACTAGAATAATCATTTAATAAGAAAATTTTCAATTTGGAAAGTAAAATATATATTAACATTTTAAGATTACTTTGGAAGTGACACAGTTTTATCATTAATTACTATAAGCTATAATGTTGTATGTTATTGATTTGTTTTACATATTACGTATCCGTGAACACTACACTTGTATCTGTGTTGATTTGAAATGTAATTGTAACTCATAATGGGCCCTGGCATGGCCAGGTGGTTAGGACGCTCGACTCGTAATCTGAGGGTAGCGGGTTCAAATCCCTGTCACACCAAACATGCTCGTCCTTTTAGCCGTGGGGCGTTATAATGCGACGGTCAGTTCCAGAGTATCCCAGGAGTTGGCGATGGATGGTGATCACTAGCCGCGTTACTTTCTAGTCTTACACTGTTAAATTAGGGACAGCTATCTTTGCGCGAAATTCAAAAACAAACAAATTTGTTAATGGTTAAGTTACTAGTTTCACGTCGGAATGATTGAGAAATTTTACTTATGCAAATATGTTACTAAAAACCGCTATTGAAGCATGAAAGATAATCTACACACACACACGGAAACAGTTTTTGTATTTTTTCCGTCGGTTTTTTCGGAATTGTGCCTATCTTGAAAAGTATGAATATGAGAAAGATGCTGACAGTTTTATATATGTATAATATAATGTGACTAGGCTGTCTATCACACCTAACGATACCGTATATTCTACATCTTTATTGGTTGGGCTGTCTATCACACCTCACAATACAGTATATTCCACATCTTTATTGATTGGGACTGTCTATCACACCTCACAATACCGTATATTTACATCTTTATTGGTTGGGCTGTCTATCACACCTCACAATACCGTATATTTTACATCTTTATTGATTTGGCTATCTATCACAACAAACACACTTAGAGAATTTGTTTTTCTCGTTCGTTAATTTCGTGTAGTAACAATTAGATATTAATTATAAGACTCCAGTAATCCTCTCTACTAATAAATCTGATGGAATCAATTCCACAATATGGTTATATCGTCTATTAAAACTTCTTTACTTTAAAATTAATTAAAAATGAAAACGAGATTGCCATCCGTTTGTTAGAATGAGGCTCCGTCATACCTTGTAGTATCATGCCATGCACGTCGCGCCATCTGTTATAGAATATGAACAGGATTTGTGAAATACAGACCTTAATTATTTTATTATTTCCATTTCTGGATGTTGTACTCTTGAGCTTTCAAGTTTACGGTACCGAAGATGTGTAGAAATTGTGTGCCAGTGACAACTGTAACACTTTTTTTTGTCTTTTGGCAAGTCGTGGAATGAGTCATCACGAAAAATAGTATTTGGACAAAACACTACACGTAAGTCTACTGAGAGTTATCTTCGTCTTGTAATCACCAGGCAACAAAAGGTCTCGAGCGGACGCATATAATGTTCCACAGCACTAGTTATTTTTTTTTTGGACAACTCGTTGAATTAATCACCTCACGAAAGATAATATTTAAGCGAAAACTACACGTAAGTCTACTGAGGATTATCCTCGTCTTGTAATCACCAGGCAACAAAAGGTCTCGAGCGGACGCATATGATGTTCCACTCAAACGACCCAGTGGTAATGCTGAGAATAATAACGATAATTTGATCCTATTGATCGTATGCAAATTTTACTCAGGAAATAAAAGTATTTGACGAATCCCCCTGCAGGGTACTTCGGAACTTGCCTCGGGATTTCAAAGGCACAGCGGCGTGTCGAATCTCCGTAATTACTTTCTTTGTTCTAATTCTGCTGCCGCTGGCCCAATCTTACCATTATTTGGAGTTGTAGACATTGGAAGAAAGTGGGTGGTTGGGGATAGTGATTGGTTGTCCCACGGGCGAAGCCCGGAGGTTTTCCAGGTTTAGGTAAACTCCGATAAGACAATAGAACAAAGAAAAACGTACAAACTGTGGATGTATTTGTGTACAAGGTCCTGTCTCCAACTCTACATAGGATTTCCTCATCCGTCGCATCGTTTTTGTTCCATCCTTCGTGATTGTTCTAAACTGGTGTACAAAATACCCTCCGCGATCAGGATACTTAAAACTGTGAAATTAAGTGTTTTGTTGTTGCTGTTTCTAATCATTAGTTGCGTTACAGTTCTACTCATAAAGAGCAGTCGTATAATGTTATATTGAAAAATGAAATAAACGTAACATGTAGCGTTTAACCTTGATGTATTATTCAGCACAGTTTACCTTCACGAGATAAAACCGAGACATTGCAGACAAGAAACAAATTGCAACTGAAGCAGTCACAGTACTTATAACACGAGTTCTCAAAAATGTTAACAGATAGATGGTAGTTATCTAGTTCCGAGACGAAATACATTCAAGCTTTCGCGTCGAAAGGGGGGTCTCTTTTCGTAAGGACCGTAAAACTTTATGAAGAGAGTAACCGAGTGTTATGGACGTTTTCCACAGCTGTTACTCTGATATATTTATGAAAATATGCTGTTTCGTGATTCCTGGTAAATACAAATATTTTTTCGTAAGTTAAAAATGAAAATAAACTCGTTTTTAAGATACGATGTTTATTAATGCCAGAGATAAGTTTGTCTCCAAGCAGTAAGTTTTAAGACTTACGACGCTAAAATGAGGGGCTCGAATTTCCTCGGTGGACACAGCAAATATCTGATACGGCTTTGCTTTAAGAAAACACGTGTTTTATTGATTGCAAAGTAGAATATGACATGTAAACGTCATATTATGGAAATTTATATTGTCAAATAAAAAAATTACAAAGGAAAAGTAACCATATCAAAAGACTGAGAGATGAATATATTAAATAGTAGGCTTTGTGTTTGTATTATGAATCATAAAATTTATTGGGATATTAAAGATCATGACCGGATTAATGACGTCACAAAAATGACTCATCATAGCATAATAACACACAGTAATGAAGAATTACTAACTGAAGTGTCCCATAATTCTCAGTATATTGTGAGTCTGCTGCCCTACGTTGTTGAAAATTCTAATTTGATTACAAAGAAGACAGAAAAAAAAACCCAGGGGTTATAATGACGTCGCTAGGATATGACTCACCCAATAGCTTTTTACACTGTAGAAACATGTTTACATATTGTCATGCATATGGTTCACAGCACGTTTCCTATCTGTAAGTAGCAACGTAAATTGAATTTTCTTTCCTTACTTTTATTTGCTGTACGTATGAAGGATAATTGAAATGGAATGCGCATGTGTGCTATTTCTATTAGGTTCCTCGGCATTTAGGTTGAAATAGTGTTCAGACTTAATGAATAATATATACATAAACAAAAGTCCTGTAATGGATATCAATAAAATTATTATTTTTTGAACAATACTTAGTAATAATAAAGAACAATATCTATTATGAACTACTACTGTGGCTTATGATAGACATGTAGGTTTGGATTTAGCTACATTTTAAAATAAGTGAGTACTCTTATAAAACAAACTTCTTTTTTATTTTTTTTACCTTTACCTTACAACCAACATTAATAGAAATTCAAGTTTTAAGTTCAACTTTCTGTTAAGTTCCTGCGCATTTAATTTAGGTTGTAATTACGAAACCACCCCAAACAGCCTTGTTATGCTAGAAATCATGGTGGTTCGATACCCGCGTCGTACATAACATCAGTTGTCCATTTTGCAGCTGTGCTCTGACACAAACACTTTAGCATTTTTTTCCTTTGTAGGCCTAAAGGTTTCAAATGTCTGAAATTTCATGCTGTCACGCTCATGTACATTTAAGATGTGTTTCGATACAATTGAAGTGCTAACTTTTATTTTTATAAGGCGGCTGAACCATACATCTCTAATGTAATATCCAAAGTTGGTTTAAGTAATCGGAAATTTGGCTGAAGCTTAAAACTATAATAATACTTTTAATTCGAGGAGTCACTTAGTTTTATTTAACCTACCAAACATTAAATGTATTCTTATCTCTCGGTTTCTTATCTCTTTTGACAAAGATGAACAGTGTGATGGTTTGTTCGTTTTAATTTCGCCAAAACTACTCAAGAGCTATCCGCGCTAGCCGTCCCTAAGTTTCCAGTATAAGACTAGAGGGAAGACAGCTAGTCATTACCACCCACAGCCGAATCTTAGGCTACTCTTTTACCAACGAATAGTGGGATTGATCATCACATTATAACGTCTCCAAGGATGAAAGGGCTATAAAACCTTGTTAATTTTGATAACAACAAAACAAATATAACATTATTTTGGGGCTCTTGTTTAGTAGATATTTTTTGAGGTTGTTCTCATGTGGAAAGGCTGTACGTTCACTAATTTACAACGGTAAAATTTGATGCTCGATTCTAATGTTTCTTTGTTCTCAAAAAACAAACTTTCCAAGTTTTCAAATCGAAATAATTTAATATTTCACTTGACTGAAGCCAGATGGCTTCTTAACACGTGAGCTTTTTTTGTCTTTCATCTTTTTATCTGATGTCTTTATAGAAATACTGACGCCCGAAGTTAAACTGTCTTTAATGTAATGTTCGAAATCTGCGCACGTTCCTAGTCAAATATCTATAGTTTTCCGATTAATAAGTGTTTATCACAGATATACCTCCCGAAATTTATAGTATACTAACCGTAGTAAACCAACAATATGAAACTGTCTTTTGGTAAGTCGATTTATAAACTTTAGGCGAGATTATCGAAAGTTCAGTTGGCAACAATATTTTACCTACACATTGTTGATTCTTACGTTCTAGAATCTTCTACAAATTTAGAGAATAAGCTAGAGTATCGCAATAAATATTTAACATTAAGTTACGTGCATTTTTAAATATATATTAATCTGAAACAAACGCAGATATTAAAGTAAATAAAAGACAGAAAATCCACCACAACTCCCTCTTCAGAGAATTAAAAAACTGGCATTACACAATTTTTAACCAAGATACATTTATATACACTGATATCAATACACTGTTAAAGTATTACACAGCGTCAGTAATTATGACAGTCTATAACGTAATCAATGCAAATAACCATGTGGTCATAAACTTACGTAGCACGTGAACGTGCCTCGGCACAAATGTTGTAGTTTTATCTCAACACAGTTAACAATCACACGACTAAGGTGTTCTTTGAAAGCTTTGATAGGTTTCAAAAGAATAACATGAAATTTCTGGTTAGATTATCCAACCAACTGACATGTTTGATAAGTTTTACAAAACTGAGATACATCTTGCCAAATTTCTGGCCAGTGGCTAAGTGGCATTTCTGCAGACTTATGACGTTAAAAATAGGGTTTCGATGCCCGTGGTGAACAGTACGTTATGTAGATTAGATCTAATTATAACTAACCGACTATTTAATGCTGTGGACTTCTCTGTACTGTGACAGTGTAAGACCACTATTATAAGTACAGTTATATACTGGTGACTAGGTTCTCAACTGGTTCATTTAGAATCAGGTCATTTTTAACTCTGTAAGGACCAGCCACATTCTAGGTCAGGTCGTTAAGGCACTCGACTCGTTATCCGAGAGTCGCGGGTTCGAATCCCCGTCACACCAAACATGCTCGCTCTTGCAGCCGTGGGGGCGTCATAATGTGGTATTTGTTGGTAAAAGAGTAGCCTCAAGAGTTGGCGGTGGGTGGCGATGAGTAGGTACCTTTTCTTTCGTCTTATACTGCCAAAATAGGGACGGCTAGCGCAGATAGCCCTCGTGTAGCTTTACGCGAAACATAACACGCTCCTGTTATGTTATGATTGGTTTAGACCCCACCAAGACTGTCAAACTGTCGTGTTGATTCGTAATTGAAACGAACCTCGACGAGATCTCACTTACGCTGGTCCGGCGAATTTATGAGCGACGTTTTTAATCTGGAAAAATGTTGACATTGTTATCTCATCTGTTAGACGTTTTCCCTCCAGAAAGCACATGAAGAAAGTGTGGTCCGATAGTTATCTGTCCGGCACTTAAATCTCTCCTGTTTAAACAATACATGTATTGATTTATAACACTAGAACTCTGAGGGTTGTTTGACGGTCTTCGTACCGTGTTGTTCACACTTTTCGTTTGATTAGTACAGTAACCAGAAACAGATGAAAAACTGAAAAGACTTATTGTTCTCTTCTAGCACAACTACTATTTGAACCACCCTTAATATATAACACAGGAATGAGACTTAGCGAGATCAACATTACTAGTCATATATTTCTAGCAGAATACCCTTCTTACAACCTGCTAGTTTTATAATTTGATTATTTCTCCCCATGATGTTTATAACTCACGGTGCTGGACAGTTCAGACAGCTTTCTTTTTGTAACTAATTATGTGTGGTAGGATGGGGCAACCGTGTAATACCATACACACCAAATGTAGATTTTTATCCCTTATCCTGTATTTGAAAAGGATTACATCCGTTAGCTTTCATGCGTCTTCTATTCCAGCTTCCTGTACTTTAGGAATAAATATTTTATTGGCAGTTTATTTTCTAATTATCTGGGTTACTTCCTTTAGAACTGTGCAAATTTGCTAGAATTCGATTATAGTCCCTTGCCGGGACTTCCGACCGGCATGGTTTGGATAAAAATGAATAAAAACCCTGTAGCCCGAGTCCTTCGAAAGGTGGACTTTTCTTTTTCTTCAGGGGCAAATTAGGAATCCCAGCATGTGCTCTAATGATCTTGTTACTTCTTTTAGAACTGTGTGAAAGAGTTTAGAGCTGGCTGAACTCTCTAGAATTCGATTATAGCCCTCTGGCGGAACTTAAGACCGATAAAAATAGTCGATGACTTACCCACTCTTAACAACAAAGTGGAACTGAAACCAAAGATGCTTGGAAGCGTTTTATTTCGAACTTAGAAAAAGAAAATGAGTAAAATAGTAACTTTTACACAGAGGAAAACTTTCAGTGAAAAAGATCGTGCAACATTCCTGGAATTACCAGAAACGGGTGAAAAAAAAATCAGTATTGGATGATTCAAAATGGCTACCACAATTCGTACTAGGATGGAAAGTGTTTCATAAAGGGTAATACACAGGACCGTTGTTGTTTCTTAGTCTCAGGTTCATAATTAATAGTCAGTGACTACTACGCTTAACAACCAACCAAATCTTCCCATTACTTATTAAAAGGTTTTGTTTTTTTACTTTTGGTTTCTAGTTGTCTAGTTATGAAGATGTCGTGTTATAATATCCCTAGAAATTCTCAAGGATTAGCAACACAAATGAAAGTATTTGCATAGCTAGTTTGTTTTTTTTCCTGGCTCTAGAATTATGAGCAAATCGCTTCTTAATTAAGCAATTTTTTCAGAGATTGTAACTTGCTTTACGATCATAATTATTGCTAATTATATAGAGACTTTGGGATGTCTTAACCCACACTGATTTCTCAGTCCTTATTTCTACGCGTAGTACCTTCTGTTGAAATAGCTTAACCTAAAAAATGAATTATTTATATAAACGAACCAGTTTTATTATTCTCTCTCACAAAAGGTCTTTTTTTTCATCATTTTAAAACAAGTAATTTTTACAGATATACAGATGTATTGAAAACTTGTGTTTAAGTGAACTTTGGTTTGGTACGTGTGTGCTATCGGTCGTTAGTTTTTATGCCTGCGAAGACAAGAACGTGAGAAAAAGAACTTGAATAATTTCTGAGAGATGTCTTGGTGTGTTTTACTCCATTAGATGCTTCATTATATCACGAAGAATCCGAGACAGATGAAGAGAGATAACTAAATACTATGTATGTGTTATTGGATAGAATATTTCTCAATACATGTTTTGTGGCTATAAGTTGAGAGGATGTAAGTATTTATAATTAAAGCAGTAATCAAAAGCTAATATTTCTTTGCTGTTGGTCATGGCTTAGTGGTTATCATACTGGCCTGTGAATTCGAAGAGCTTTGGTTCGCACCTCCCCGTTCTTGCAAAATCGCGTTCCGCACTTCGCAAGCTCACAGGCAGCATTGTATGTATATCTGAAACAGTTACATTTCTGTTGTTACAGCGACAATAAGAGAGTATGAACAGTAAGTCTAAAGTTAAAATAACAAAAACGAATGGCTCGATGTTTTTCAACAATTATTAATTGTACTTTATTGTACTTTACAATAAGAACACCATTAGATTTACATAACCTATTTACAACTGTTACCCTGGAGATGGACACCTGGTATAGCTGGACTGTATTCGTACTCCTTATCAGTTGATGAACGATGTATTTTGCATTTTGAATTTCGCGCAAAGCTACTAGAGGGCTATCTGCGCTAGTCATCTCTAATTTAGCAGAGTAAGACTAAAGGGAAGGCCGCTTGTCATCACCACCCACCTCCAACTCTTGGGCTACTCTTTTACCAACGAATAGTGTAATTGACTGTCACATTATAACGCCCCCACGGCTGAAAGAGCGAGCATGTTTAAAGTGACCGGGATTCGAACCCGCGACCCTCGGATTACAGGTCGAACTCCTTAACACACTTGGCCATGCCGGGCCTAATGATGAATGATGTAAGAAAATAAAAAATATTTGTTTTTGCTTTTATAATTCGATGGTTTTTTTCAATTGCCCAAAAGGTACATGAAATATTTGTATCCGTACGAGTGTGAGAAGGAGGGACTGAGCACACCAGAGGAGCTGCAGGCAGCTATTGATGGCAACAGAAGAGAGGGCCGACGCTCCAGCTACACCCAGTACACCGAACTGATTAGTGGTTCACGAAACTCTCACCCTCAACATCTGCAACCGAATCCAGTGCACCTCGCATCTCCTCTTGATCTAGTGTCCAGACAAGTCAACGGGTATGGCACAGTCCACGGACTGTCATCAGGTAAGGGTCATTTTTGCTTAGTGAAATTTGATCCAGAATTGTGTCGGATGTAAAAATAAAAATTGGTGTATCAGAACGGTTCAATCATTTCGTTTTGTTACTTGTTGAGCTAAAAGTTACGTGATGGGGCTATTCGTGCTACGTACTTTGAAACCCGATTTTCAGCCAACCCTCATTTTTTTCATAACGAAAGATATTATTCTTTCGTAGAATACAAGATGAACGTGTGAAGTGTAAAATAAAAGGATTAAATAATCGTACAACCCTCACATTTTCATGTAGTAGGAGACATTTTTGTTATTAAAATACAACAACAATGTGCCAAGTGTAACATGAAATGGTTAAATAATCGTCGAACCCTTAAATTTTCATATAATAGGAGACGATATCTTCGGATTTGCAAGGCTAAAACTATTCATTTTCCCTCAGTAGCCACTGGAGATGGCTGATTGTGGTTGTGCAATTGATGTTTGTTATGAATGGCAAAAAGAATTTGTTGAAAGAACATTATTATTAAACCTGAACTTAATAAATTAACATTAAAGGTTTCGAAGCTCAATGGTATACGTGTTTTTTTTCATGTGTTCTCAGCGGTTTTATGATGTACTGTTGAAAAAGAGTCGAAACAAAAATGATGCAAATCGAAGGCAGACGAGTTTATTCCATAACTGTAAATATGTCTGAATTAGTCGTCCAATCACTGATCGTTTTGTCAACCAAACTTTGGTTGTCGAGGTACATCTCTTTTCCAAATGGTTAGGTTCTTGATGAAATATATCGTTTCAAATTATATGCCCATTCATCTAGTCTGTAGTTTTATGTATATTGAAACGGTGTTTCATACGTTTCCACGAAAGAAGATACTGCGCACAAGCCTAAATGGAACAGCAGGTGTGAAAGCGTGAATCAGCATTATTTCTATCTTGCAATTTACACGTCGCTAGTTATTCCTAGTAAATAGAGCCAAGCTTGATCTAATAGTTTAATGTGCTCCGATTGTGAACCCGAGAATCCAAGGCTCGCAGCCTGTTGCTGTAAGAACACGTTCCTTACTTGGGGCTGTGGATGCTCTATTAAAAGTGATGTGTGCAGAAATTCCACTGTTTGGTCTGACAACAGTAGCTCAAAAGTTTATGATGGGTGTTATTGATTGACTAGTTTTTGTTTTGTTTTGTCTGTCATTTTGTAATTACAGACTGCTATCCGCAGATTGCCGTTTTTTATAGTTTTGCGCACAATATTTTAGATAGTCTTATTAAAACAGCCCATAATAATATATGTTTTCAGACATGTTGTAGTTCTAGAAAATGTTGCAGTAACGACATGTTACTTTTTCGCGGATCGGCGATAAGTTTGAGGGCATAAAATGCTAGAAATCGGATTTCGATACCAGCGGTGAGATGGATGGACCATTGTATATTTTTTGTGTTTAACAGACAAGAGAGATAATAAACTTTGAGTATGATAAATCTCTATCACAATTTAATCCGTAAACTAACTATTCACCAACTAATTTTCAAGGAAAGTTTCACATTTAAGGTGTGATATATTTGTTCGCGGTTTATGCCAAATAATAACAGTGAGAAAAATTGAAGTGTTATGACGCTTTAAAAAAGAATTGTGTGTGTGTAGAAGCGCTGTCAACCATGTTTCAAGTTAACTTGGCATTTACATGAACCACACGTAGAAGAACAAGTAAAATAATGTTGGCGTTTTGCCAATTAATGGTGCACATGGAGCTGTCTGTGCCATACCTCAAAGTACCTTATCACCTGGGCGCCAGGTAACCAACTGATTAAGGAATTCGACTTGTAATCTGAGGGTTGTTGGTTCGAATCCCGGTTGCACCAAACATTCGCACCCTCCCAGCCGTGGGGGCGTTATAATGTGATGGTCACTTCCACTATTCGTTGGTAAAAGAGTAGCTCAGGGGTTGGCGGTGGGTGGTGATGGTTAGCTGCCTTCCCTCTAGTCTTACCCTGCTAAATTAGGGACGGCTTGCGCAGATAGCCCTCGAGTAGCTTTGCGCGAAATTCAAAATAAAATAAATAAGCAATCACCTTATCACCAATCACATATAAGTCAGAAGACGTCGCGAAAAAAATCTTCGTATTTGTCAATTGCGCTGGAAAAAAAAAAAGCCAAACTGTCTCCCAGTGGCTCGGCGGTATTTCTGCGGACTTACACGCTAAAATACGGGTTTTGATACCCGTGGTGAGCAGAGCACAGATAGCCCATTGTGTAGCTTTGTGCTTAATTCAAAACAATAACAATAAGCCAAACAAGGACGTTACAATTATTCAAGGACACTGTTTTAAACTTTTCAATTTACAAAGTAAATTCTTCAAAGAAGGTCAACACATTGCCACAGCTATTACGCCGCTGGACTACGAAGTTAGTGTTAAAGCCGAGGATTCCAAGAATTTCAAACACCATAAAACGTCAATAAACAAGTCACGCTCTGTAATTTCTCAAAGACAGATTTTGTTTTTTTGAAGGACACGACTGCGGGACTCCTTCTTGGGAGGAATAAATCGAGAACACTGATGGGAGACATCCTCGTGTTATTTTATGATGGGGTTAGCTACTGAGCCTAATGTTGCGCGTGTGGAGTAACCCTAATAAATAGTCCTTCCCTCCCCCATGGTTTCTGATTTATTTTCATTTCGTTTAACGAAATTGTCGGTAGATACTTTTTAATTATTTGTTTCAAATTCCAATGAAATCTGTTGCTTCTCTTTGACAAAATAACAAGTCCTCAATGAAGTTGCCTTTTTAGTTAGGACTCATCACCACCAGGTGGTTAGGGCCCTCGACTAGCAATCTGAGGGTCACGGGTTCGAATCCCCGTCACACCAGACAGTCCCCCACTAGTACGAGGATAAGTCTACAGATTTACGACGCTAAAATCAGGAGTTCGATTCCCCTCGATGGGCTCAGCAAATGGCCGGATGTGGCTTTGCTATAAGAAAAACACACACGCAAAAACGTGGTCGCCCTTTTATCAGTGGAGACGTTATAATGTCAACAAATGACTCTGTAAAAACCAAGAAAAGCTGTGTACATTTTGCATTCAGTGTTTTGCTACATTTTGGACGACAGTGGATTAAGGAATATTTCTTTCTAAATATATAAACAGGCTAAGATACCTCGTTATGACGGTTTAGCTTTTAACACTAATTTGTCTATGGTGTACTGTTTCGATAACTGATATCTGGGTGTGTTTTGTTTTTCTCTTTAATGCAAAACAATTAACAATACTTTTATTTACTGGTTCATTTTCTCATTTCTACGGCGTGCTTAAAATAACAGATACTATGTACAATGTTCTGATACTAGCTATTTATTGTATTCGTGGATTTCAAGATCCTTGAATAAACGTAATGTTACAATTTTTGTGAAGTTTTTAGCCTACACTTTAGGGTAACAGTTACATCTTATGCTACTAAATAACACCAGAGAAAAGAAACAACAAAAAATAACTTTACTCCATTGGCATGGAATTCTCATTTGAACTTAAACTAGAGTAAAAAATGCATTTTTTTAATGTTATAGCAGTCTATAAAATTAAAAGTGCTCTTGTTAATTCAATCAGGTCAGATCAGCTTAAGGCCTGGCATGGCCAGGTTGGTTAAGGCGTTCGACTCGAAATCTGAGGATTGCGAGTTCGAATCTCGGTCGCACCAAACATGCTCGCCCTTTCGGCCGTTGGAGCGTTATAACGTGACGGTCAATCCCATTATTCGTTGGTAAAAGAGTAGTCCAAGAGGGTGATGGTGCTAGCCGCCTTCCCTCTAGTTTTCACTGCTATATTAGGGACGGCTAGCGCAGGTGTAGACCTCGTGTATTTTTACGCGAAATTCAAACCATTATCTCATACCTTCATTCATGGGTTTTTATGAGATTGCACGTGTACCTGCATTAGCTCTGACCACGCACATTGGTCTGAATACGATGGTTGATTTTACCCAACTAGAAGTGCAAACAGTGATTTTATATCTCCACGATGATGCAGAGCAGACTGGTGAAGATTCTTTACAGAATTACTAATAACTAACTGGAAACCCTACAACACATTGTATTATTAATCAGTTCTTCTGGTAGAAGATCTTGCATAATTGAAAACAGAATGAGGAAGATCTTCCATGCCCTAACTTTTCGAGGTTTCTCGAGACAGTGTATAGGGTCTAAAATTTTGCCTTGGTGAAAGTTTTAGCCTTAAGAAGCTATAAGATATACAATAGAGATATCCGATAATTTCCTTGTAAACAGGAACTAATATTAGTGTTACTAGGAGAAATTATTTGTAACATGCGTAGTGATGTATTAGTACATCCAAAACAGTTGGTTGTGAATGGAATGTGTAAATGCTTTAACCATGTGTGATTTATGCTTTTATCGTGTAGTTTGTATGTCAATAGTGGATAGAATCCACTCAAGTTTATGAACCTTTTGTACTTAAAAATATTAACTCTCGTGTTGTTGTTTTTAGTATAATCCATCAATTCTGTGCTTTGTAGGAGAAGATAACGACGGTAATGGTGTTACAGCTTCCACACGACTTACGGTTCCCCAACAGGAGGCGCTGAATCTTCAAATGCCTCGAAATTCACCTCACACAACCCGACCGAAAGAAAGCCTCACGCACAAGATGGAAGATGTCACCAGTTCGCCTCCTGCCAAACGATTTCTTTCTGATGATGACCTTCTGTGGGCACGTGCTACGCTGCCCAGTGCTCATTTCAAAATCACGAGTAGAGGTATTGGTCAACCCTTTATCTTTTCTTTTTATAAACACAGGTTTCTCCAAATTTTTGTTTGTGATGTACGACACGTGAATTGTTTTTGGAGTCCTCTGGGATATTTTGACACAGGTCTGGCACAGAAAGACATGTAATGAAATAAGTGTTGTGCAAGACGTGTATATTGTTTGGAAAGTATTTTGACCCCCACCCCAAGTTATAGGGTATTTGCTTTCTTGTTTCAAAACGCGAATTTGTTTTTTTGAAACACCTGATTTAGCTGCACGAACGAGATTGAACGAGAAGTTTTATGATTATTTTAAACCTCGCGACTCAGATTTCATCAAAATGGTTCTTGTGTAGTAAAACTTTGACGATGCTGTTTCGATTTCATGAATGTCAAATATTCTTTAGGCTAAAATATTTGTTTTTCTTTGTTTCTACAGTCGATGGACGGTCACAGGCGGACAAGTCCCTCGTGGTAAGCATGGAAATAAACGGCGTGATGTATCAAGGGCTTCTCTTTGCGCAGTCCCACAAAAGTCCAAAGATGTGATGGCCATCCATTAATGATCTACTCACCTAGTGCCTTTTCGTATAATCGTGTAGCACTGACAATCTATCAAAAGGTCACTCCTACCAGTACACCGAAACGTCCTTTGGAGTCGACATGTACTCTGTGCTGTAATGGCTTTCGATTTTTTGGGACCTAACGTTCGTATTTATCGTGCAGTTTAGAAAAACAAAGTAAGATATTTCCAAAACGCAACACGTAGTACTTATCTATTTTCCAGCATAACCCATTGTATCGATACGAATCATAATTTTAAAAGCGTGCCAAGACCTGTTTTTTTTTCGTAGATTATAACAAGATATAAGCTCATGCTGACGCACCATGCTTTTAGTTCAATATAATAGATGTTAGCTCATATATTCTTCTAATTAAATAAACGTTGTCAAAATATTTATTAATAATTATTTACTACACTCAAAAGAAAGGTTTTACATCGAAAACATAAGATCGAGAACAATTTTTTTTTTTCTTTGATGTACATAAATTAATTTATGACTTGAAGTCGCTACTTTTGTGGTTTATTTTCTCAAGAGGGCAGCACATTAGGTTATTTAGTGTTTTGAACCTGGAAATTAAACACTGGAGCAAAAGTCATTTGATTTTTTTTTTAAATCAAACTACGTATTTTTTAATATTTCTGTCTATCTGTCTTTTATTTTACCTAAAAGAAAGAAAGCTTTATAGAAACAGCATCTCTGTATTGTTTTGTTTTAATTTCCCATGAGTACCAAGTTAAACCATGTTGGACGAAAAGAACAAAAACACATTGCGCTTTGGTGTTTAGTCACTCGCACGAGAACAGAGAATGGATCAAACCTCAAATTTCACTCATGTTCTCGAGCCTCATGCTTATTTGGACTTTAGATTTTTTTCATCTTTTTTTATGAGTACCTTTAGTCCCACAAATGACACCAACTGGTAAATAGCAGCACCTCGAGCGTGGGACGTTTTGTCAGTAATTGATCCAAGTTGGCATTCTAGCTGCTATGAAAGACAAAAACCTGGGTCAACAGCAAATGTCAAATAACATTTTCATTCAGCCTAGATGTTGAATACATACAGAGAGAGGTAAATGTTTTGTGTGTATATACACATACAGCTGACAGACACAGGCTATTATATTTTTGACCAGCTTGAGTTATTTCAAATGGTGTCCATATTAAACCTGTGTACATTTCTTACATTTTAATGTTACTGTTTAGTGTAGGATTCTTTGCAAGGGAGAATCGTACTGTAGTGTATTTATGTGACTTATTTGCGTTTTACCACATATGTTGTTTAATGTTGTTAATACGCGAGTTTGCAGACCGTGTTTACTGTCTTTTTTTTACATAGGAATATCTCAGGGATAACAGATGAACGGCTCTGCATTTCGGTAAAGTTTTTATTTTTTTTTGTCGTAAACAATGTGCTAAACTATTTTTGTTCGCGCGTGCTACTGTTGTCACGTGTAAAAATGTAACCTTTTAATGTGACCTAATATGTTTGTACATATTTTTATTTTTATTGTTGGAGTAACTTTTAGCTAATTGGTTTGGTTTTGTTAGGACGATTTGATTTATATGTATGATTACTTTGAGGTTTTATTTTTGTTTTCTCAAGCTGAGATCAGTGTATTTTTTGACTGTATTATCGCTAGCTTGGAAAACAAATATGAAAATTGCGTGGACGTACTTTGATATCTTATATATATATAAACAACCCGTCTTGGAGAGCTGTCTAGTCTATTTGGCCATCTATATTTTTAGACATTTCATCTGTTTACTCTTAGAAAAATGCTAACTGGTCAGATAGACACGATAAACATTATACCTGATTACAAGATACAACGGGCATTATGACAACCGTATTCCTCGTGACACGTGTACCTTTAATTTCATGGTCATTGAAACTTGTTTTTACGCGACGTTTTAAATAGGGTTAAAATATGTGATATTTAAAAAAAATGTTGATTCAGAAAGTTTAACGTTAATCGTAACCCATTTTGTGAACTTGGAGATTTGTTTGTTTTGTTTTTAATGGCTCTATACAAATAGTATTTTTCAGTTTTTAACCCTTAAACAGCGACTATCATCAAGTGATGCCTGCTACCTTGGGCATTTAAAGTTTAATACGGCAGAGATGTTAATACGGGAATTTTGATGTTCGCCTTTTCAAGATTTACACAAATGTCGAAACACGAACTGGAGTAAATGACTTAGCTGTTATATGTAGGTAAAACATTACGTTATAACCGATCTTTCATTACAACTGTAGAAAGCCTATTGTTTGTGCATTTTGTTGTCATCTTTAAAGTCTGGATGAAATTCTCACAAACTAAGGTGGCGCCACCAGTCTGCACAATTACAAATATATGTATAATTGCTCAAAACTGTCAAGCAACGCTTTTGGTTATTGGATGTAAAATGTAAAGCTATCCAGTTTACTATCCGTGCTGTATCTATCGTAGATATCGAAACCCGATTTTATGTGTTGTTGTTTTTTTGCGTTATATGCCTTTAGAGCTTAGCTCAACCAACGTAAGCTCACAAGTTGACCAAATTAAAAATTATAAACAATTTAAACATGGTAAAAACTAACGTTGAATACAAACATATTAAAACTCCTGTCATATCGTCGTGCACGCTGTAAAACCGAAATAAAAAAGATTTTATTACATTTTTCGCTGTCGTTTTTCCTTGGTGGATCAAAATATAACTAATTTACAACGTCTATATCCGGGATTCGATTCATTGTTGTGAACAAAGAGTCTATTATTTATCTTTGTACTAAAAAAAAACAAAACTTTTCACTGTCGTGCAGTAGTCGGCCATTTTTAACTCTCGAATTCTCAGGATTGTAAAATGATCACTACTTATTTTAAACTTTATCACAACGGGTTGTGTTAAATAGCATTACTATTTAAATCTGTACCACAGTTCTGTGAAACGTAATCAGGTTTTGAAAACTGATTTAAAGATATGCTGAAAATGTAACCAGAAACATCAATTTCGATTTCATTAAAGAATGCTAATTTCGTCATTTGAATAATCAACCAGAGAAATAAGGAAGCTTAAATAACACTGTTATGAATACGCGACTATATACATTGTATTTCATCTTCCATTGTCACTGTATTGTGAAATCAAAGCGGCGCAAACTTGGGTCTATATTTAAGTTTGTTCAAATGACCAATGTTTCAAAGTGTTATCAGCAGACATGATAGGTTGTGAAACTTTCAACTGTTATGTTTACTTTGCTTTTGGCTGTGATTGAATTTATTCGATTTATTCGGTGCATTATTGGAACAATGTAATATTCACACTGGTATTTATAGCAATTATTAGAGTAATCTACATGAGGTGTTTTGATTATAACGTAATAGAAAAGGTAAATTTTGAGGGTTTTTTTTAAATTTGAAACTTAAATAAATAAGCGTTTTGTGCGAATCCGTGAATACATTGTATTCTTTAATATTGTATTAAATATTGTAAGTAAACACAATCTCTGAATTGTATACTCGTTTACGAATTTTTCAAAACTGAGAAGAAACTGATGAAAATTACGTTTTAATCAAAAGTCAAGTTTTGTAACGCACGACAAAAACTGTTTAAAAATATTACTGTTAAGTGAGATAGAAAGAAACAACAATTGGATAAATAAGTAATAAACTCATACAATACAAACAAGTACAATATGTGCAATTTTGAATAAATATTTTCTACGCTGAGAAATTTAGCCAAATTGTTTCTACTCGTAATAATAATAAAACTGGATTTTAATTATAAAGTATTAAATTGTACGGTGTGGATAACTCAACCATCCGCCCATTGGATAACGCATCACTTTTGTTTCATATTCGTATAAACTGTTTCATAAAAACTGGTTTTAATGAAAAAAAAAATTAGCTTATTCAGGTCTCATCTCGTATCTACGAGTACGTGGTATCATTTATAGATGGCACTACGTGTATTTTTAATGTGAGATTTTTGTTTTGGTATGTCTCTTTATTTGTGTGAAATAAAATGGTTTTTAAGGAACATTTGTCAGTTTTTGTCATTTTTGACTAACAATAACTGAAAGTGAACGTTTTGAAGATTTTAGCTCACAAAAGTTAACCCTATTTGAACGCACCGAAATTGATTACATCTGCTTAACATTACATAAAAAGAATTTCAAAATATTAATTTATATAAAATAAAACGCTTTTACCTTGAAGAACTTTAATATTTTTACTGGTGTTCCACTTTATAACTAGTTTAAGGAATTTATGGTGAAAGTTTTATTTTTTTGTATTTTAAATGTAATTTCGCGTTTATCAAAAATGGCTCGTGCCCCTTATAACGTAATTTAAGTCTAGACTGTATTAATTTTGATATAAGTTGTCACATTTTATATAAACTTAAATTTGTTGTTTGTTTTTTATTGTATAAAATTTGCACATTTTATTATGCAGGTGTTAAAAAATTATAATTATTAATCAGAAGAAATGGAAGAACGCGTTTTTTTTTTGAAGGGGGAATTGTGACCTGCAATCAGTTTTCAAAGTTTGATAAGATTCCACGTTTCGTAGTCACTGCATACCTGACGCTGTTCCAAAAATATTTGATCCTATATCAAAATGGCGGCGACATGATATGTTCCACATCAAAAAGATAGTTCAATGCATGCTCGTTATAGACAACGAAACACCAATTCTAATCACACCAATATACAAATGTTCCAAACGTGTTACCACATGGGGAAATGAAACTCGTATATGATGAGCATTGTACATTCCTATTGATGACACTCACCGGTACAGTGATATGTCTTAGGACTGGTACTGCTAGTAACCATGTTTTGATGCCCGTAGTGAGCCGAATACATGTTGCCTATTGTGTAGCTTTGTGCTCGGCTTACCATAACAATTACAGCAAATATAAATTCGCGATACATACGAAAATGTTAACATTTGTTTAGTTTCATAGTTAATATAATATCATTGAAAACCAATCGCTTTTTGGGAGGATGTGTGATAACCTTTTTTTATGTAAAATACTTATAAACTCAATCATAAAAAAAATCTCCATATCGGGAACTTGAAACTTCGGAGAGGAGGCTTTATGTTTTATCGCACAAAGGCTATCTGCGCTAACCGTCCCTAATTTAGCAATGGAAGACATCTACTCATCGCCATCCACCGCCAACTCTTGGGCTACTCTTTTACCAATGAATAGTGGAGTTGACCGAAACTTATAACGCTCCCACAGCTGAAAGTGTAAGCATGTTTGGTGTGACGGGGATTCGAACCCGTGATTCTCAGATTACGAGTCGAGTGTCTTAACCATCAGACAATCAGGACACTGATTGTTAGATGAAGATGCAAATAATTATTAATCGTTTAATCGGGTACGAAGGTTGAAGTCTGAAAATGTTTTACCAAAATTATATGAAAACTAGAAAGCTTGTAAATAGACAAAATACAGGAAAAAAAACAGTTTTTAAAGGTAATAATAAAATAATATATTTTTTATACTTCCATGTTGGCATGGCTGGGAGGTTATGGTGCTCGATTCGCAATCTGAGGGTGCAGATTTAAATTCACTGTTGATCAAATATGCTCGTCCTTTAAGCCGTAGGGGCGTTATAATGTTATGATCAATTCTCCTATTCACTGGTAAAAAAGTAGTTGGCGATCGGTGGTGACGTCTAGCTGCTTTCCCTCTACTACTACACTGCTAAATTAAAGACGGCTAGTGCAGATAGCTCTCGTGTCGCTTTGTGTGATGTTCAAAAACAAACTTATTTCTAACTTGTTAAGGCTTAGTGTTGTTGTTTTTAACTGATTATAAGTCAGGGTTAGGCCTGGCATGGCCGAGCGCGTTAAGGCGTGCACTCGTAATCCGAGGGTCGCGGGTTCGCGCCCGCGTCGCGCTAAAACATGCTCGCCCTCCCAGCCGTGGGGGTGTATAATGTGAGGGTCAATCCCACTATTCGTTGGTAAAAGAGTAGCCCAAGAGTTGGCGGTGGGTGGTGATGACTAGCTGCCTTCCCTCTAGTCTTACACTGCTAAATATTGACGGCTAGCACAGATAGCCCTCGAGTAGCTTTGTGCGAAATTCCAAAAACAAAACAAAAAGTCAGGGTTATGCAAAAATACTTATTTTGTAAGAAAGCCATTATTTAGTAAAGCGTATCAGCTTTAGTAAATGAAAAGAAGTAATTAAGAAACCCATTCTATATACATTTATAATCTCGAATACTTTGGTGTTTTATACAGAATGTATAAACGTTCTGAAATAAATCACATACGCTAATACCCATTTACATTCAACTTCACTTAATTTATTGCCCACAGATGGCACTACATAAGCCAATAATTTATATTTGTTTTGGATTCGAAGAACATTTTTGTTTCCTCCATAAAGAAGGAAAACCAATTTTGTTTTTTTTTCGTGCTGTGTTGTTATTATTATTTTCAATAGTCACTTTGAGTAATTATGGACCGATCAATTTAAAACTTGTAGGAGATACATCATTGTCCAATACGCCCACTATCAGCGGCCTGATAGTAAAGGATGTTATGGAGAGATGAGTCCTAATTTGAAATATTTGGTTCAAAGTGCAAGTTAGCTGTGCGTCCGGCGGAGAAAAAAAAAATAAAGATCTACCACGAAACATAGATGAGGAGGTGTGATGGTTTGGGTGTTTTTGTTTTTCTTCTGTGAAGCATCAGGAGATATTTATTTACAAGTACCATCTGTTGCTAATCCATCATGGTATACCCAGAAGTTTGCGTATTATTGATAAAGGATTCCGAAACCAAGAAAATAATGACCTCGAACATTCATTTAGCCAATGCTAGATGAAATTACTTGACTAAGAAAGAAACTGCTGGAGACATTCAAATGGTAGAACGATCGCCACAGAACCTCGATCTTAAACCATTTAAGCAGACATGGGATTTGATAGATAAAAAAAACTTGAAAAAGCAAAAGTTACTTTTAAAGACACTTGGAATAAAATTCCGAAGGACGCTAATTAAATATGCTGTAACAATGTCTGAAAGATTGTACTGTTTGTTTGTCTGTTTCTGAATTTCCTGCAAAGCAACACGATAGCCATCTGCGCTAGCTGTCCCTAATTTAGCAGTGAAAGACTAGAGTGAAAGCAGCTAGCCATCATCACCCACCGCCAACGCTTAAGCTACTCTTTTACCAATTTTAGTGGGATTGACAGTTATTTTATAACGCCTCCATGGCTGAAAGGGTGAACATGTTCCGTGGGACGAGGACTCGAACCTGCGACCCTCGGATTACGAATCGAGTGCCTTAACTACCTAGTCATGCCGGGTTCCTGAAAGATTGTCTGTGGGTATTAATTAGAAGGGATACACAGAAAATATTACCTGTTTGCTGAAATTAGTCACCTCCTCTGAGGTTCTGTTGTAGTAAACATGAAGATTATGATGTGATTTATCTCCCATTCTTCTTTGAACGTAGCCTAAATCTAATTTTTTACTTTGTCCTAACACATTTGCACAGTACAGTATGCACAATAACAATCGTACAGCTGAGTAAATATAAACATAAGTATATTAGGCCAAGCGTGTTAAGGCGTGCGACTCGTAATCTGTGGGTCGCAAGTTCGAGTCCCCGTCGCGCCAAATATGCTCGCCCTTTCAGCCGTGGGGGCGTTGTAATGTTTCAGTCAATCCCACTATTCGTTGGTAAAAGAGCAGCCCAAGAGTCGGCGGTGGATGGTGATGATTAGCTGCCTTCCCTCTTGTCTTACACTGCTAAATTAGGGACGACTAGCGCAGATAGCCCTTGAGTAGCTTTGTGCAAAATTCAAAAAGCAAACAAACAATAAGCACATTTCTTTTGCAAATGTCTATTAAAAAAACAAGAAACGTTAATTCCGAGTTAAAGATGGTTGACAGCTCATATAGTTTTAACTGGTTAATTGAGCTTGCTTGTATTTCTTGAACATCACGACTGAAAAAAAGTAATTTAAAATATATACACGTTGGCAAGGCTCTGAAACATCCAGAAAATACGTATGGAAGCAGCTAAGTTCATCAACACCTCTAAACACCAAAGTACACTACGAAACACAGTTTTTGCGTCTTGAACACTATTGGGTGTTCCTTGTAGATTTTTGGCTGCTGATCACGAAAATTACACCCACATTTGCCCATCACGTACCGTTTCATCGAAATCTTTAGTTTCACCTGGTCATTGTTACAATGGAAAAACGATATCAGGGCAAGCTGGTTACTACTAGACACGGCAACGTGATGCACCGGACATTGAATACAAACGAAAATCAGGAACAAAACACTTTCATTTATGTTGAAGTTAAAAGCGTATTAGAAACATAAACACAATTAAATACGTTATTGCCGGTAAACAGTTAACTGTCTATTTCTCAGAGTTCCTACGTGACGAAGCAAAACCAAAACTCTATATATGTTTGTGCATACCCACCAGGTACCTGTCACAATCAGTAAAAACTTTTCAAAGAAATTGTTGTGCAGTATAATCCATGACGAATTAATATAACCCATTAAACTAATTTTGTTTCGAGGCATAAACCAAAATTATTAAGCAGTACTGTACATTACAATGTGTAGGGATTCAAACCTCGGAATATACAATCTGCATTGTGCCCACAGCAGAGACAGAGCCCCAGATGTAAGTTCACAATGGGTTATCTTTGCACCATCCACTACGCTTCCCGCATCGTAGCGTTATAAGTTTACACCTTTACTTGAGGGGGTAGTTTGGTTTTGTAAATTTTCACAAGGACTATCTGCGCTAGCCGTCCCTAATTTAGCAGTTTTAAGCAAGAGGGAAGGCAGCTAGTCATCAACTAGCAAACTGGGTTTTGATACTTCTGGTGGGCACCGCACATATGCCCCGTTGTGTAGCTTTACGTTTAACTACGAACAAACGAACACTAATGGGATAGCATATTTTGAATAGCCCTCCAATTACTAAAACTCATAATGCTAAAAATTGAACTGATATGCCCTTGGTTGACAGACCACAGATAACCCATTGTGTAGCTACTCTGAGTTTGATCACAAACAAACAAAAAACAGTAACTGTTTTGATTACGTACGGGTTCTTAAACCAGTTACACTGTAATGGAGATGATGACACGAGTAATTTTTAGCTTTGAAATAGGAAACATGGTTCACAGAGTTGGATAACATGAACGTAAGATACTGAAGACGGAAATTAGGCTTAACAATTTTTAAAAAATTCAGTGCAGAAAACTGACTTTATAACCCACCCTATCGATATGAAACAAAATTTCGTTATATCTATACTAAACTTTCCTTTAAGAATTCGCTTACGTATATGTATACACCCAGTTTTCTTCTCAGTTGTAGCAATTACTTATTACTTCATATTTTATACCCCACGATAGATGTGCACGTGAACTTAATGAGGTCATTTTCGGTCTTTTTAAATAACTTTCGTCGTTAATAACTAATGTAAGACTTATTACTATTTCTAACGAAGTTGGTTCTATGAACTCTTATTTATCTAACAAATGGACTAACCATTAAAAATAATATGAAGACAGAAACGTGTGCTGTATACTCCTAGTTGATCAAGATTTCGTGTTAATAATTGCGACCCACGAGTGGAACAACGGAATACGCCACATTTTTTTCTATCCCTTAATGAGACACTTTTAAATAACATCGAATATTCGTTAAAAAAACGCATGATCTCCAATGTTTTGCTTTAATAAAAAAACAACACTGTTTTTAAAATTTCTTTCCGTAAAAACAAATTTAAAAAATCAGAAGAACACTTATTTATGAGCTTAAAGACCGTATCATTGTATCACTTTTTAAGAGTTTGAAAATTCACTGATAGGTTTGACTTCTCATATTATTGTTAGTTGGATATGGATAGTCTAAATACATATTATGAAAAATTAAAGGATTGTTTGTTTGCTTGCTTTGGAATTTCGCACAAAGCTGCTCGAGGGCTATCCGTGCTAGCCGTCCCTAATTTAGCAGTGTAAGACCAGAGGGAAGGCAGCTAGTCATCACCACCCACCGTCAAATCTTGGGCTACTGTTTTACCAACGAACAGTGGGATTGACCGTACCATTATAACGTCCCCATGACTGAAAGGGCGAGCATGTTTGGCGCGACCGGATGCGAACCTGCGACCTTCAGATTACGAGTCGCACGCCTTAACACGCTTGGCCATGCCAGGCCAAGCTTAACTGAGAACCATATACTGACAGCAAAAATTTATTAACAAACACATTTAGTGCTAACAATAATATTATGTTTTTCGAAACTTTTGACTGGGAGATTTAGACATGTTAGTAATAAAGCTAGAAAAAAAACTTTTTTCTCCAGGTGCGGCTTCGTCAGGGTTATTAGTAGAAGAGTTTTTTTTTTTCGATGCAATCCCCTGACAAAAATGCAAGGGCGAAACATAGGCTAAAATTGTTTGTTTTGAATTTCTTTCGAAGCTACAAGAGGGCCATCTGCGCTAGCCGTCCCTAATCTAGCAGTGTAATACCAGAGAGAAAGCGGCTGGTCTCCACCATCCACCGCCAGCTCTTGAGCTACTCTTTTACCAACGAATAGTGGTAATTGGCCGTGAGATTATGACGCCCTCAGATTGCGAGTCGACCGCCACACCGACCAGGCCACGCCAGGACAGCTGTTTGAAGCGTTAAAATATTCAGGGTTTATCGTTGTGTTAATCTGATGTAAGGCAATAAACTTGTAAGTTATTTAGTAGCAAAACAACGACCTACCTTTCTATTTTAGCTGCCACGGCCTACCTTTCTGTTTTAGCTGCCACAGTATACTTTTCTTCTCTATTAATGCTGCTTAATTTTCCATTATATACATGTGTGTGTGTTTATATACATACATATATATATATTCACAGCTGTATTAAAATTCTCTTATATTATTTTACTTTTCGATAAAGATTATTAGTTTAATTGTTAAATGACATCAAACAGAGCAAGTTATATGAAGATAATCGCTACATTAACGTGGACCAAGAACGTTTCTTCACTGGAATAACTATCATTTTAACCTCGAATGACATTTGAACTAACGACATCGTCTTTAACAAACTTCTAAGCATTAATTCTCCATGTCCACCGGCCTGGCATGGCCGAGCGCGTAAGGCGTGCGACTCGTAATCCGAGGGTCGCGGATTCGCGCCCGCGTCGCGCTAAACATGCTCTCCCTTCCAGCCGTCGGGGTGTATAACGTGACGGTCAATCCAACTATTCGTTGGTAAAAGAGTAGCCCAAGAGTTGGCGGTGGGTGATGATGACTAGCTGCCTTCCCTCTAGTCTTACACTGCTAAATTAGGGACGGCTAGCACAGATGGCCCTCGAGTAGCTTTGTGCGAAATTCCAAAACAAAAACAAATCCATGTCCACCTTATGGTCATTTCATATTATACATTAATCCAAACCTAATCCAAACACAATGTTTATTATGAAAGTCCTCCTCGGCTCTGGATAAAACAGATATTGTATGATTAACCTTTCTTAACTTTCATTCAGACGTTATTACAAGGAATTATTGGCGTGACCTCTTCTGCTGAAGCTGTGGTCACCTGGTTTACTTCGAGGTCAGCAGGATTAGTTTGTTTATTCTTCAGGATTTCTAAATAACGAGCAGATTAATAACATATGAGTCCCCCAGTGGCTCAGCAGTATGTCTGAGGACTCACAACGCTAAAAACCGGGTTTCGATACCCGTGGTGGGCAGAGCGCAGATAGCCATTGTGTAGCTTTGTGCTTAATTCAAAACAAAGAGCAGATTAATGATATATGATATTAAAATAAATAAAGATTATAGCATAAAATATGTCTGCCATAATTCTTATATGTTACGTATTAGACTTCACTTACTCACCCTGTAATATTCGTGATGTGCCAAGAAATGAGTTGCTCTCGTGTTATAAGGGTTTTATTTCAGTTTTATCACACTCTAATAGTTGTTGTTAGTTAACTTGCTGATATAAAACGGCGTCTCAACCATTACTATGTGTAACTTGTGCCAATCAGCCTGAAGAGTTTTGGTGCAGAGTGAAAATCCTTGTTAACTCTGTGTATAGTGTAAATGTGGTCGATATTGTATGAACATATTCATTTTCACTCAGAAGTTCTAAATAGTTATTGACACATAAATACTGAAATACGATTTTAGAAGAAACAAAAACTCTCACTAGATGAGCGTTAAAGATAATACAGTTTATTTTTTAAAAAAACGCACTGTTTTTTGCACTTTTTGGATCACACTAGAACAATTCTCATTGTTAAGATATGAGAGTGACAGAGATTTTGAGAGGTTTACTCTGACGCCTGTTATTAAATGCCTTGTTTATATTCACACGTTGGACATAAGCAAACTGGACAAATTTAAGATACTTTTATTTGCTAAAAGAGTATCCATCATTAAATCAGATGGAGTATGGATGGTGAACAATCAACATGTTTTTCGCACAAAGATTCGCAACTTTCTCGATTTCTGCTGAGAAACAGAGCTACGAATTATGACATTCAAAATAACTGTTGAGTTACTGATAAACAGTGACGTCAGAATATTTATTACAGATGGCACATTAATATGAGTAGTGATATTTAAAACGTTGTTTTGGTAGGTTTTTAACCTACTAATGAACGTGGGAAGTAAAATAAAATGAACACTTAAATTTGTTTTTGTTTTTTTTAATTTCGCGCAAAGCTACATGAAGGTTATCTGCGCTAGTCGTTCCTAATTTAGCAGTGTAAGACTAAAGAAAGGGAGCTAATCATCACCACCCACCAATAACTTTTGGGCTACTCTTTTACCAACGAATAGTAGGATTGATCGTGACCTTTTACCAACGAATAGTAGGATTGATCGTGACTTTATAACGCCCCGGGACTGAAAGAGCGAGCATGTTCGGTGTAACAGCGATTCGAACCCATGACCGTCGGATTACGAGTCGAGCGTCTTAACCACTTGGTCATTCCGGACCAAGTAAGTTTAGTAAGTTTAAATAGAGCTTATTACGTATAACAACATGAAAAACTTTTAATAGGAGGGCTATCTGCGCTAGCCGTCCCTAATTTAGCAGTGTAAGACTAAAGTGAAGGCAGATAGTCATTATCATTCACCACCAGCTCTTGGGCTACTCTTTTACCAACGAATAGTAGGATTGATTATCACATTATAACTCCGCCACGGCTGGGAGGGCGAGATGTTTGGTGCGACCGGAATTCGAACCCACGACCCTCGAATTACGAGTCGCACGCTTAACACGCTTGACCATGCCGGGCCAGGCCACTCTATAACTTTCGATTCAAAATTTAGTAAAATAAATAATAGTTAAAAACAGAATGTTAAACTATTTAACATGTTAATAAGTTAATAAGCTTTCGACTCCCTACAGGACTTGTCTTCCGGAATATTTGTTGTTAATATCTAATACTGTGTATGGATACCAACATTTTATCAAAATTCTTACAACAGAAATTCTCTAATGTGTTCAGTAATTTTTCTAACATTGATTCTCTTATTTCGTTCCGACATGGCCAAGAGTGTTAAGGCGTTCGACTCGTAATCTGAGGGTCAAGGGTTCAAACCCCGGTCGCACCCGACATCCTCGCCCTTCCAGCCGTGGGGACGTTATAATGTCCCACTAGTCGTTGGTAAAAGAGCAGCCCAAGAGTTAGCGGTGGGTGGTGATGACTAGCTGCCTTCCCTCTAGCCTTACCCTGCTAAATTAAGGACGGCTATCGCAGATATCCCTCAAGTAGCTTTGTGCGAAATTCCAAAACAAACAAACAAACAAACAAATATTTTTGCCATCGAATCTAAAGTTAAATGTCACACAGAATACATGTTCTTCAAGACACAGCTGCTTCTGTACGAATGTTAGCTACAAAGAGAATTATGTGTTATTATGACGTTAACATCTTTGTTGTAAAATGAAAAAGGATTAAAGAGCGAATAGATTCTGATAAAGAAACAAAATCAGACGACAACCATATGATTTTGATTATATTAAATATGAATACAAATGTAATTTGATCGGTTGAAAAGTAATATTGGTAGAATTTTGTCTGAATCTCGACAAATCGAAATAAATGTTTTATTAATTAGTAAAGAGACAAAGATATCGTATAAACTCGTAAAATAAAATTCTGACATTTGTATTTTTAAACACTATCTAAATTATATGTTGTCTCTTGGTTTTTCTTTCTTGTCATCTAGCGGATTAGTGATATGTATCTGGACTTACAGGGTAAAATCCTGGGTTTAATCCCCCTGGGGGTGAAGAGAACACAGACTGTTTGTTGTGTAGATTTACAATAAACCGAAATAACTGTTTAATAGATTGAGGATTACTTAAAATTTTCTGCTAATCTCTAGAACAATACAAGTCCCCTTGCTGGTACAGCGGTAAGTCTGCGCATTTACAACCCTAAAATCAGGGGTTCAACTCCCCTCGGTGGACTCAGCAGATGGCCTGATGTGGCTTTATTATAAGACAACAGCCAAACAGAACAGTAAAGTTATATAATCTAAAAATAAATAAAACTAAAGCTGAACAGAAACATAACGAGGCAAGATTTGAAAATACTTATATCATTTAAAAATAAATAAAACATTAAACTTAAGCTGAACAGAAAATATAACGAGACCAGATTTTAAAACACAAAAGGGCGAATATCATATTTAGCAATCTGTTCTTTTTCTTAGTTTTAGAAATGCCAGAAATAATTCGAACACCAATTTATTATCAAACTACGTAAGGACAATACTAATAAAATTAAATATCCCCTCTCCATCAAACTATGTCGTGTGCGTGATTTTCTAATAACAAAACCATAACGCACTATTTGCTGATTTTTAGCTTTGTAAATCCGTAAACTTACCGCTGTCCCATCGAGGACCTCAAACTGAGTTAACAAAATAGGCCAAATAACACCGGACTACTTTTTATAGGAAACAAGCTGATTTTCAACGAATTATCCCAACATTTTTTTCACACTGCTAACAAATAGACCGAACGACAATTAGCTGCTGTGAAAGATTTATCATTATCTATTTTATTATCGCTAATTGTTTCAGTTAAATATATTTAGAAATGCGTGTAAGTTACATTATTAAATCAGTATTGCGAAATTCCCGACTATAAATTAACGTTGTAGAAGATTCTCGAGTGTAAGAACCAATAATGTATGTCTAGTCTTGCATTGCAAAATTAGGGACGGCTAGCGCAGATAGCCCTCGTGTCGCTTTGCGCGAAATTCAAGAAACAAACAAACAAACCGAACGTTTCGAATTTAGTTTCACTAAGGTAGGTGATAGTGAATCTAAAAGTCGTTCATTTTCAAAATATTTTTTCAACAATCACGTGCAACTTGAGCTGATCTTTTGTTTGTTTGTTTGGGGATTTTCACGCAAAGCTACTCGAAAGCTATCTGCGCTAGCCGTCCCTAATTTAGTAGTGTAAGACTAGAGGGTAGGCAGCTAGTAATCACCACTCACCGCCAACTCTTGGGCTACTCTTTTATCAACGAATAGTGGGATTAACCGTCACGTTATAACGCCCCAACGGGCGAAAGAGCGATCATGTTTGGTGCGACTGGGATTCGAACCCGCGATCCTCAGATTTTGAGTCGAACGCCTTAACGCGCTTGGCCATGCCGGGCCTTAAGCTGATCTGTCCTGATTGAATTAACAAGAGCACTTTTAATTTTATAGACTGCTATAACATTAAAAAAAATGCATTTTTTACTCTAGTTTAAGTTCAAATGAGAATTCCATGCCAATGGAGTAGAGTTGTTTTTTGTTGTTTCTTTTCTCTGGTGTTATTTAGTAGCATAAGATGTAACTGTTACCCTAAAGTGTAGGCTAAAAACTTCACAAAAATTGTAACATTACGTTTATTCAAGGATCTTGAAATCCACGAATACAATAAATAGCTAGTATCAGAACATTGTACAAAGTATCTGTTGTTATTTTAAGCAAGCCGTAGAAATGAGAAAATGAACAGTAAATAAAAGTATTGTTAATTGTTTTGCATTAAAGAGAAAAACAAAACACACCCAGATATCAGTTATCGAAACAGTACACCAAAGACAAATTAGTGTTAAAAGCTAAACCGTCATAACGAGGTATCTTAGCCTGTTTATATATTTAGAAAGAAATATTCCTTAATCCACTGTCGAACAAAATGTAGCAAAACACTGACTGCAAAATGTACACAACTTTTCTTGGTTTTTACAGAGTCATTTGTCGAGTCTGAAACAAAAAAAAAAGATGACACATAGCGATTTCAGCTTCATTCAAGCAAAATAAAAATACACCAGACATATTTAATAGAATAGTTCCCTTTCGTTATTTTACACAATTTCCTTTGTTGTTGTTTTTTCGCGCATTTTCGCGCAAAGCTACACGAGGGCTGTTTGCGCTAGCCGTCCCGAATTTAGTAGTGTAAGTGTAGAGAGAAGGCCAGTTCTTGGGCTACTCTTTTACCAACGAATAGTGGGATTGGCTATCACATTTATAACGCGCCCACGGTTGAAAGGGCGAGCATGTTTCGTGCGACGGGGATTCGAATCCGCGACTCTCAGATTGCAAGTGAAATGCCTTACCCCACCTAGCCGTGCTGGGCCTATTTGACACAATTCCGTATTCTTGATTCTAATTTAAATGGTGACAAAACAGTAAATTAACGCATTTGTCAGAAAACTTTCCTTTCATGCATTAGGGGTTCGATTCCCCTCGGTGGTCTCAGCAGGTAGTCCAATGTAGCTTTGCTAAAAGAAAACACAAACACACACATTTTGAAACAGTCTTATAACAAGATAGTGTTCAGGCAACAGTAACTTGTCGCTTTTTAATCATTTAGCTCACACACGCTCAGACACAAACATTTACTCTGTGTCGAATCAGTGGAACAAACTCAGAAATATGTTAAATAGTAGATCCACGTAAAATGTTTTATTGCACGAATAACTGCATAGTAGAGAAATAAACTCGTGTTATACAAAAGTTAAGTACTTTTTTAATAAAGTTACTTTATATCCTCATCGTGTTTTTTTTTTTAAATTCGCACAAAGCTACTCGAGGGCCATCTGTGCTAGCCGTCCCTAATTTAGCAGTGTAAGACTAGAGGGAAGGCAGCTAGTCATCACCACCCACCGCCAACTCTTGGGCTGCTCTTTTACCAACGAATAGTGGGATTGACCGTGACATTATAACGCTCCCACGACTAGGAGGGCGAGCATGTTTGGCGCGACTCGGGCGCGAACCCGCAACCCTCAGATTACGAAGCGCATGCCTTCACGCGCTTGGCCATGCCAGGCCCTCCTCATCGTGTCATGCTCTATCTGACAACTTTGCAACCGGTTAATGAACCCACGGTGTAGTTTCAACTGAAAAACAAACCTGCGCCGTGGATGGAAATGAATTTTTAAAACTAGGAGAACACTTCAAAATCTGGCTTGAGGTTTTATTTTTAACGTCAATATAAAACATTAGACCTTCATTTCGGCCTTGAGACGTACCCTAAGTGACTCATTCAGAACACACTTTTTTCCCCTGCAGGCTTTCTACACCAATCGAACGTATGGGAACAGATCTCTCTCTCTGAAGGTGTTTGGGTATATAAATTTGTATACCCGGGAGGGTCAGGTACACTAGACCCCTTTCTCCTTCCTCTTCATTGTTAGAGTGGACTTGTTAGTATATTTAAAGTAAATACACGAGGGCTAGAGTGATGAACATAACTCAGGCCCTTTTCAGGGCAATGTACATGTATATTGTACTTTCAGATATTCTGAGTCTAGAACATAGGTGGCGTGTTATATTTTAGCACTAGTATATATATATATATATTATTTATTTGTACTTATTTTTATTTTTTATTGTTTTCTTTTAATACTTAATTCTAGCTTAATGATCTAGTGTATATCGGGGAGAAATGTTCAGGTTTCTATTCATCACATATATAATATCTGTCTAGTTCGCATAACAACTAATTTTTTCTCCAATTTTTATCAAAATATTTTATTGTGCTATTTTGAAGTCTATCTGGTATTGTTTGTGTATTAGAGTATTTGTGCATGAACTTTGGGAAGGGTTTTTAGGTACTCTGTATGCTGATGTAATTAGTGTATTCTGTAATGTTTGTAGTTTGGTTTACAGTAGTTTTTTACTTGGTTTAATCCATACAGGAGCTGCATAATCTACTATTGGTCTTATATATGTTTTGTATATTTTAATGATGTTTTCTGGTGTTTTTACCAGTTAGACTCCCAGCATAGTTTATTCTTCGTCAAATTTCTGTTTTTATGTTATTTATATGTTTCGTTCAGGTAAGTTTAGAATCATGTGTTAACCCTAAAAATTTTGCGGATGTAACAGTTTGGAGGAGCTCTCCGTTTATGTAGATCTGGGGTTGATTTCTTTTTAATGTTTCGTTGATTTTGAACATATAAAACTAATTGTGTCTTCGCTGTGTTTATTTTAATTCTATATTTTTCACAATATTCACATAATCTCTTTAGTTGTGGTTGTTTGTTAATGGCTGCTATTTCTGGTGTTGGGGCACTTTTCCAAATTGCTACAACATCAGCGACCTGTGACGAGTATCCATGGTTTGGGTCTTCACATACATGATGAAGAGAATAGGACTTACGACCTCTTCTTGAAGGACTCCAGCTTCTGGAGTGAAGAACTCGAAAAAAGTTCCCTCTACTTTTACTCTGCATTTTCTGTTTTACGAAAAGTTAGATAACCAGCGAATAATTTCTCGCGGTAGTCCCACTTCGTACATACGGAACCGAAGGCCACCGTGCCTTACAGTGTCGAAAGCTCTCTCGATATCGAGGAAGCATGCGACAGTGCAACAGCCATTTCCTATTTTGTTTGTTTTTTTAATTTCGCGCATAGCTACACGAGAGCTAATCCAGATAGGCTAGTTTGTTTGTTTTGAATTTCGCGCAAAGCTACTCGAGGGCTATCTGCGCTAGCCGTCCCTAATTTAGCAGTGTAAGACTAGTTGGAATGCAGCTGGTCATCACTAACCATCGCCAACTTTTGGGCTAAACTTTTATCAACGAATAGTGGAATTGACCGTAATATTATAACGCCCCCAAGGCTGAAATGGTAGCATGTTTGGTACGACGGGGATTCGAACCCGCGACCCTCGGATTACGAGTCGAACACCTTAACACACTTCGCCATGCTGGGCCTAGATAGGATAGTATCTGCTTCATTAATCCTTTCGCACAGGAATCTATAGGAGTTGCATCTATTATGAATGTTATATCTTCGCATAGAATGTCGTGAATAGACGTTTCACTCTCCGGGTGCTTAAGTTATGCGATGGCTAAACTGATACATCGTAAAAGAAATTTGTTTTCACGCGATTTGTGTCTCTATTCCAAACCGAGATCCTTTTTACTGCTTACTGCTGCTTGGGTTACGAATACGGCATTTTTCACCGACGTTTCTGTTCACGGGCTTCTCCTACCTTTACAAGTTACCCATCTTGCTTATCATGATAGCAGTGTGATTCGTTGCAAGCCTCTTACTGGATGTTTATGTTTCACAGTTGTCTCACATTCCTTTGTGTTTCCATCTTTTTATCTGAGTATATGAATATTTTGCGTTGGGAAGATATGTTACATACTCGTCACAAAAAATGATCAGTTTTTAGCGGCATTGAATTACCTATAAACGTCGAACAAAGTAAAAATGTAGTTCTGATGCATGCCGTTTCACCGCAACTTATATCGGTTGTGACTGTCGCGCGACTTGCTAACTCGAATATTTAAAATTGTTTAAGTATAATGTACTCAATCCATATATCTGTCCTCCAGTTTCACTGAGGTGACAAAGTTATTTTTAATTACTTTTTGTCGCACCATATATAAACCTAAATTAAGAATTACTAAAGTCATTTGCATGTTTTGACGGTCTGGCTTCCGGTAATCAGTTTCAACATACAGGTTAAGAACACCAGCAGCATGACGGTACGTTACTCTGGTAGTTTTATTAAATTAATTTGAACGTATTTTTTTATTGTAGCACATGGACGTGGCCTAGTGGCGAGCCTGTTGTGTATATACTAGAAGATCCAAGTTTTGAGTCTCCATATATTGCTGAACATGGTTCTTACGTGCAGTTTTGAAAGCGTTATAGATAATACAGCATAGCAAATGTTACAACTGTTACAGCAAACCTCGCTGTTCGCGTAGCAGGAAAAGGGCTAGATGTCGCTGTTGACTTGTATTCCACCTTCCGATCATCAGTTCTGAATGAGCGATGACTTTACTGAAACATTAGGTATCTCCGACTTTGGCGTAAGTGTCACATGTTGTTCCGTTAGGGTTAAAAGTATCAAACTACGCTTGATATTATCCCGGTTACGTGAGAAATGGCTAAGATAGTTTAAAGCCTTGCCGTTTTTTCCGCAACGTCGTGCCCGTAGCGGCTCAGTGTGCAAGCTTATAACGCTAAAAAAAACAAAACCGTTTTGATACCTGTAATAAAACAGCTTTGTATATTTGTACTAAAGTGTTCGATCTATCCCGGGAAACTTATAGAATTGGTTCTGGTTTTATGAATGTCAGAAGAATAAAAACTTATTTAGTTCATGTTATAACACTTTGTGCTGGTATGTTAAGAATTGCAAAATACGATTGGCCAGGTGGGTTAAAGTGTTGGACTTCTAATCCCGGGTTCGAATCCCCGTCGCACCAAAGATGCTCGCTTTTCCAGCCATCGGAGCGTTATGATGTTGCGGTCGATCCCACTATTCGTTGGCAAAAGAGTAGCCCAAGAATTGACGGTGAGTGGTGATGACTAGCCGCCTTCCCTCTAGTCTTACACTGCTAAATTAGAAACGGCTAGCGCAGATAGCCCTTGAGTAGCTTTGAGCGAAATTCAAAAACCAAACAAATTATTAGTCCCTAAAAAAAAAGCCACAAATTTAAAGTTTTTTATTCTTCGTGTTATTTTGTTTTTCCTTAATTACAAGCACAAAATTAATAACAAAACCCAAGAACAGCAGATCTGTACCAACATGTTTACGAGCAACTTTAAACTGGTTAAAACTATCTGATATTAATCATATAACAAATAAAATTGTGTATTCATGTAAAGACTTACTGTAATAAAAATTGTTTGAATATTACCTGAATCACTTATTGGTTCCTTTCTATGGGTTTGATCAGAGGCGGGAAAATCAGTGGAATAATGATTAGTTTTACCTAGAAAAAATAAAGCAATTGTTATACCAAATAAAACAGAACAGTATCAATTGTTATACCAAATAACACAGAACAGTATAAATTGTTACACCAAATAACACAGAACAGTATCAATTGTTATACCAAATAAAACAGAAGAGTATCAATTGTTATACCAAATAAAACAGAACAGTATCAATTGTTACACCAAATAAAACAGAACAGTATCAATTGTTATACCAAATAAAACAGAACAGTATCAATTGTTACACCAAATAAAACAGAACAGTATCAATTGTTATACCAAATAAAACAGAACAGTAACAATTGTTATACCAAATAAAACAGAACAGTATCAATTGTTATACCAAATAAAACAGAACAGTAACAATTGTTATACCAAATAAAACAGAACAGTATCGATTGTTATACCAAATAAAACAGATCAGTATCAATTGTTACACCAAATAAAACAGAACAGTATCAATTGTTATACCAAATAAAACAGAACAGTAACAATTGTTATACCAAATAAAACAGAACAGTATCGATTGTTATACCAAATAAAACAAAACAGTATCAATTGTTATACCAAATAAAACAGAACAGTAACAATTGTTATACCAAATAAAACAGAACAGTATCAATTGTTATACCAAATAAAACAGAACAGTATCAATTGTTATACCAAATAAAACAGAACAGTATCAATTGTTACACCAAATAAAACAGATCAGTATCACCTTCTATGATTTTTTGTGGTTTCGCTTAGTTTTATCTTTTTTCTATGTCGATTTTCAGTAATAATTAATTTACTTTTTATGATACTCTGTGCAATTCTAAGAATTATGTCAAAAAACGCTTTAAAATAAAAAAAAAGCAATAGGAAAACGTGAATATATATATATATATACTCGTGTTAGTTTCATGTCCCTGTCCCTCGACGTTGTTCACAACTTGTGTCACCTTGAATGGGAGCTCTGGAAAAATAACGTTATGCAAAGTATTAGTAGATGCTTATTAAAACTTTGTCGATTTTGATAAATTAACAACAAATGAAGACTTTGATAGATCGTGAAATCTAAAAGTCTCCAAAAACTGTACTGACAAACTTTTTTTACTCACGTTTTGGAGACAGGAGTTTCGAGCTTACCTGAGGCCCGGCGTGGCCAAGCGTGTTAAGGCGTTCGACTCGTAATCCGAGAGTCGCGGGTTCGAATCTCGATCGCATCAAAATATGCTCGCCCTTTCAGCCGTGGAAGCGTTATAATGTTACGGTCAATTTCATTATTCGTTGATAAGAGTAGGTCAAGAGTTAGGGGTGAGTGGTGATGGCTATCTGCCTTCTCTTTAGTCTTACGCTGCTAAATTATGGACGGCTAAAAATTCATACCAGATTTATTTTATTTAAAATATATCTCACCGTCTTTAATATTTTTCCCTTTATTGTTGTTTAAAATCTTAATGTTTTTTTTTAAACTCTTACCATAGATTTTAATTTTCCCCTCAAATTTTCCGAGATTGTTTTCTGCCACACACCCATACACTCCAAAGTCTGACATCTGCAGGTTGTGTATGGTCAACGTTGTCAGTATCTTGTAAGAGCGTTTACGAGTCTCTATGTTATATTTGATTTGTTTAGTTGAAATTGTTCTCAAGTCCTTCACCCACGTATTAACTGGAGTGGGATGAGCTTGCACGTGACAGGCTAGAGTGACGTCTTCACCAATTCGCCGACCCAGCATTTGTGTGGGCACCCATATCACTGGAGGAACTGGAAATTACATGTAAACTTGTGGTTAAGAGATCAAAATTTCTACTCATCAGTAACTCATATATTAAGAAGTAAACATGGAGAACAAATTTTGTAAGACTATGAGCTAATTTTCACTCTGTATTTGAACCATTTCTTTACAAATCATAACATTATGCACACTTTTATTATTCGACATTTTGCACGAGACCACAAGAACCTTATCGTCAAAAGTATCAAGTGTTTTATGAGATATTAGAAGGTTGTATTAATTATTTATTTTTATTTTCAAATAGCGATGGTAACATAGACCTCTTGAACCGAAAATACAAAGATAAAATAAGAATGAACCATAAAAAAAAACAGCCACCCACATTCGACATCTATTACGATTCTCCGGCTCACAGAGGGCGGTACGCAATTGGAAGCAACACAGAGATAGGCTCCCATGTGAAGACGGCTAATACGAGAAATGTTCAAATCCTCTCCAAAATAAGAAGTAACTGAAAACAAAAAATATCAAACTTGTAAATATACGTTTGTATTATTTGAAATGCTATAGCAATTAAAACATAAAATAAACTATTGGCATTAAAAGAAAAGAAAGAGATGTAATTCACGACATACGATTACCATAATTTTGATCTTTGAACTTTCAGGAGATAAAAAAGTGTTTGAGGAAATGAAATTCTGTTTCATATACCACTAGATTTTTCTGAACGTCAGTGTAGATTTCTTTTTGTAGCTGGTATTATAGACACTGCCAGAGTTTGTTTATTTGTAACTGAACATAAAGCTACGCAATGAGCGATCTGTACTCTGCACACCAGGGATATCGAAACCTGGTTTATAGCTGTGTGAGTCCGCAGACATCCAGCTGTGCCACTGGTGGGCTACATTGATAGACATTTTGTGTGTGCGAAATAAATTAATATTCTTTGGAGTAATTAAAAACAAAACCAAAAAAGCAACGGCTAATAAAAAAACAAACGTAGCGCAAATTTTGAAGATTTTTTAAACAAAGAAACTAAATAAAAATTTCAAAGAAGTGTCCAAAAAAGACGCTTGAGGAATTTTACATTTATGATAGAACAGTACTTTAGCATCAATGTTACGGGACTGACTATCACTCTTATTACACATCTATAACGTAAACTAAGAGGAATATTTTGGGTACAGTGTTCCCTCGCCACTTCGCGGGCTCGGCCGACCCCCACATATATATATATACACATATTTATAAAATAATAAACATTAAATCTAAAATATAGCATTAAATACCATTAAAATATTAAAAATAAATATAATTAATAGTGTAAAGAAAAAAACAGGTATATTTTGAGATATAAACATATATTTGAGTTTATAACAGCGTAAAAATGGAAACAAAACCAACTGGAAAGGCTATAGATGTACGCATTGTGCGTCTGCGAAGGCTACGCGAGATCAGCTTCATGGCGTAGCGATGTGCAAGACGGGCTATGATTGGTGCAGAAATGAAAGACGACCAATGACAGCTACCCATTTTGATTGGGAGGGTTTTAAAAGTCTAAATGGACATAAATATATACATAAAAATCGGCGATCCCACTTTGCGGAAAATCTCCTTTCGCGGGGGGTTTTGGAACGCATCTACCGCGATACACGAGGGAACACTGTATTTCAAGCTTTCGAACCTACCTCGTGAGCACCGAAATACAGAGCTTTATTGTATTTATTTAAACCTGACAGTAATTCAGTGTGAAGAAAGGGAACGGAAAATTGCAGGTACTTCCCAAGTGGGACGTTTATAAACAATAGACCTCCCTCTCTCCTTACATGTATTTAATTTGGGACTGCAGCGAAAACGTTGTTTTGAATTTGAGCGAGAGCGTATTTTATTTCGGTGGAACGACTGGTGCGAGGATAGTCGTGAAAGAGGTCGTTCAAGGTACATAGTTCGTGCCCTCAGTTTGTCTTCCCTGTTGTCCGGGCGTGGGAAGAGAGAGGTGTGTTACGCAGCCAGTTTATCGAGTATTCTTGATTTATAAAGATAGATTTATCATTGTTGTTGTTGTTTTGAATTAAGCACAAAGCTACACAATGGGCTATCTGTGCTTTGCCCACCACGGGTATCGAAACCCGGATTTTAGCGTATAAGTCCTCAGACATACCGCTGAGCCACTGGGGGGCATATTTATCATACTGGTACGGGTGTTTTAGAAACACTGATGAGAAAGATAGACAAAGACGAATAATGGTAAATAAATAAAGATGTGTATACATGAACAAAAGTGGGGCTAACGGACCCATGAGTTCAATCTTTATGTGAGGGAAGGAACTAGACCAGAGTACCCACAGGAAAGCTTCTTTCATAGTACAGACGTCGAATATTCTATTTATCCTGTGCACAGACCGGAAGGAAACATATTATTTTAAGATGACACAAATATAATTAAAACCTTTGTGTTATATAGTTTGAGCTGTGTTTAAGTTTAGGCCTAACATGACCAGGTGGTTAAGGTATTCGACTCGTTATCTTAGGGTCGCGGGTTCGAACCCCAGTCACACCAAACATGCTGGCCTTTTCAGCCGTAGGGGCGTCATAATATGACGGTCAATTCCACTATTCGTTGCTAAAAGTTGACGGTGGGCAGTGATGATTAGCCACCTTCTCTCTAGTCTTACACTGCTAAATTAGGAATGGCCAGCGCAGATATCCCTCGTGTATCTTTGCACGAAATTCAGACACAAACAAACTGTTCAGGTTTTTATCTTGCAATGCAAGTTGTATGATAATAGGTTCTTAAAGGGGGCACTTGTAAGTTTTTACGTGGAGGTGAGTTCCATTTTTTTTTCTGCTTTGCTGTGATCGTTTTTAGTAAGTTTGGTTAACCTGTCTCTTAGTTTAGGTGAGTCAATTAATTTGTGTAGTCAATTTAAAGTAGTGAAGCCAAAAGCTTTAGGGCCAGTCTGATTGCTTTAATTTTGCAATACCGATATTACTGTTTGACATGTGTGTTATCTGAACAGTTATATTCAAGCGTACGTATGTTTTGTATACTTTGAGTGTTGTGACGGAAATGCACCTTATGTGTTTTCATGGAATAATGTTTATATAGTTGATTTGATAACTTATCGGAATGCGTATATTTTGTATATGTTTTTCCCCATGTGAAACATTTAACAAAGGGGGAACACAGAAATTTGTTGTTACTGTGAAAGCAAAAAAATATCCGGGTAAAAAATTTAAAATAATCTGTGAACTGAAGTTATTTCATGGACTTTAGAAAGGTTAATATTGCTGTGTTTTTGGTTTCACTAAAAGCCAACTTTCTAAACTACTTATACCGTTCAATGCTAAGAATCGCTCAACAGTAGATTAGGGTAAGTCTACATTTGTATTCTTTAAGTTTCGTCACATTTTAAAACATCGATGACATGGGATAGACTCATAACAGCTTAGAATTTCGTGCTCACGAAACAAAATTTGGTATCAACGTTATTCGTGCTTGTTCAGACGTCATTTCAAAACTGAACGTTGAGTTCTTTTTGTGTGTGTGTAAAGCTATTCGAACGCTGCCGCCACACACACGAGACAGACGAACACTCGAACAGACACCACGGTTCACAATAAATATACGATTCTTATTTACAAAGCTCGACTGCAAAGCTAATTCCCATAAGGAAGCTTACCAAGAACAGAACACGTGACATCTCAAAGTAGCTTACACACGTCGTAAATTGTTTTTCTCTGTCGCACTACAAGCAATTTTTTCCTCCGTCTGTTATTAAAAACTTAAATTAATTTTAATTATTTCTTATATTTTCAGAGCTCGTTAACTGAAACGTTTCAGCATCGTACGTGCACAATTTGAAAAGCACTGTTTATAGAGCTAAAAACAATAGAACTTATAATGTCTTTGGAGTTTTTTAGTCTTTTTCAATACACCATACAGTGACTTAAGTCAATTTATGTGTGTGAACATCGTTAAGATATTTCACACAATGAGGCTTTATCAAGTTTCCCTGTCATCTTTGTCTTTGGGACAGCAGAGACACCGCAGCGCACTACAACAGGAAACACTGGCCACAACGGATCGAGTTCTCTGTGGGGAAGCACAATGTCAAGCGTGAGTCACTAGTGGACCTCCATAAGGTGTTGTCCCCCACAACTGCACATAAAACTGGGTCTTATGAAACAGTTTGTCACAGCTCTTGATAAGGAGTCTGCAGCCTTTATGTGCCTTCGAGATTTCTTCCTTTAGTTGTCTGAGGCAAAGGCCAAAGCTGGTGTCTTCGTTGGACCACAAATACAGATCCTGGAGCGCACAGAATTCCTGAAGAGGCTTAGTAGAAAGGGAGAAGAAAGCTTGGGACAGCTTTGTCGCAGTGGTTCGGGGCCTCTTGGGCAATCACAAGGCCGAACATTATGTGGATCTGGTTCAGGCTCTGGTGAAGGACTACGGCAAAATGGGATGCAGGAAGTCCCTGAAAGTCCATATCGTTGACGCTCATCTTGATACATTCAAGAGAAACGTGGGAGCATGCTCAGAGGACCAAGGCCAGCGCTTCCACCAAGATATACTGGACTTTGAACGCTGCTACCAAGGATCGTAAAAACGAAAACATGATGGAAGACTATATTTGGGGTTGATACGTGAAAGTGATTTACGTTACGGTTGCAAATCTCGAAAAACTACTCACTTCTAAACATTTTTGTATAACTTTAGTATAAATACATGTAAATCTTAATTCATAAATTGTTTTATTCAGACCTTATGTAAATTAAATTGTACAAATTTGCCCGTTTTTACATAGGAAATAGGTTAACTTCTAAATTTCATTATCCAGGTCACAAAAGTAAAGTTTGAAGGAAATAATGACCGTTTTCTGCACTTTTACAACATAAGCGATTAAGAAATAACACATATTATTCAGGAAAAAACTTGTGTTACGTAGTGTTATATATTATCGGAATGCGTATTGGTCGATCTATAGATTAATTGTTCATTCGTTAATTAACGTAAAACATCGTTTGTTTGTTTGTATTTAAGCGCAAATCTGCACAATGGATTATCTTTGCTATCTTTACAACGCTAAAAACCTTGTTTCGATACCCGTGGTGGGCAAAGCACAGATAGCCCATTGTGTAGCTTTGTGCTTTATTCGAAACAACGACAACAACAACCAGCCATCTTGAGAATATAGTTTTACTTCAATTGTTTGTACAAACCTACAAACTTTTCCCCGGTAACAGATGTTAGTGGTATTCGATTACCGTCTTCTCTCCGCCAGGTGACATTTGGTAAAGGATGCCCATTTGCTTTACAGGTCAAAGCGACGTCATTTCCCTCTTGTGTTGTCATATCAGAACTACTTTCTGCTTCACTGATACGAGGTGGAACTTAATTTGATGAAAGTAAATAAAACTTGGAAGACATGAAGCTCGACAATTTTTACTTTGGACGAAACAACTAAATTTTCAATGAAGGAAAATTGTAATTTACTAAAGTTACAGCAATTTCCAATTTTAAAGAATATTCCAGTAAAACTACGTGGGTGTTTGATAATTTAGACCTGGAATGAAATAATTTATCAAAACTAGTCAGCTGAAACTAGTTACGTAGTTATTAATTTTTTGTATACACTTTTTAACCAATTATGAAGTAATTTTTTTTTGGTTTGTGGCTAAACCCAAAGCTACATCACGGGCATCCAAAACCCGGGTTTTTAACGTTGTAAGTTCGCGCATATACCACTGTACCACTGAGGATCTCACGAAGTTAGTAGAAAGTACAGGAAAAAAAATTGTGAAAAAATGTGTGTGAAGTCTGGGAGTGAACCAGTATTTAAGTGTAAGAGACAAGTGGGTCACTTTCAATACTAAATTAAATATGACTTTCGCTCTCTTTGTTAGCAAAGTTAAGAGCTTCGGTAGGGGTGGGGGGCATAACATTTCAAGACTGATTCTTCTTACTTTGACTTAGCCTAAGGAGAGGTTTGTGGGTACAACTGTAGTGGGGGCTAAGGTCCGAAATGTCATCTCTATAAGTCATTGGTAAAATTGGTTTGCTTTTAATGGCGGTTTTATACAAAGTCGTTATTAAATCTTAATTTAGGCCTAATTCGTGACTGATTAATGGGGCGGTTAAGTTCATGGTATGTTTGTGGACAATTCTTTTATTATATTTACGAAGCTCTCGTGTTACAATTTAGTTACAATTTCAGCATTGGGGTAGAACGTATTACTAGTGGGGACCCTAACATCGTAACGATGTACTCTAATCTTTGTAAGTAATACATTATAACTGTATATTTAATCAGCTGTACTCATTACTGGCTTGATTTGTATTTTCGATCTAAGTTGGTATAGCTGGGTCTTATTAGAAGTTAATATTAATTAGTTCATAACCTTACTCAGGGTTTATTTTAGACGCTCAATTAAGCGTTAAAAAAAAAACAGTTTAATGATTGTCACTTGTAATAAACAACCGTAACTATAACAGTATGCTAACTTCACATATTTATCTATAATTTTTTAAATAACATTACATACTTCATATATGTAGTCGTCTAGTGGCACAGGGGTATGTTTTTGGACTTGCAACGCTAGAAAACGGGTTTCGATACCCATGGTGGGCAGAGCACACATAGCCCTTTGTGTAGCTTTGTGCTCAATTGCAACCAAACAAACAAGTCACAGTTGTAACTCTTTCTAATAATGAAATAAGTTACAATGACACATGTTTATACAGGCTGTAGTGATAATTTATGTATTTACAAACTCTAATAATGAGTCACATAATTAAGTATATCATTTAAGTCTGAAATTTGTCGTTTTAAAGCAACTAAGAAGCAAATACGTTTTATGCACGCAATATAATCAAAGCAGTAATGACACCTCAAACTGTCTTTAATTTAAATTTTATTTACCTACTCCTAGACAGGGCATTGCCGAGTGGTTAAGGCACTCCGAGGGTTGCGGGTTCGAATACCCTTCACATCAAACATGCTTACCCTTTCAGCCGTGGGGGCGTTACAATGTGACGGTTAAATACACTATTTGCTGGTAAAAGAGTAAGTAGCCCAAGAGTTGACGGTGGGTGGTGATGACTGACTGCTAAATTAGGGAACAGCTAGCACAGATAGCCCTCGTGTAGCTTTGCGCGAAATTCAAAACAAATCTAATTCGAACAACTACCCTTCACAACTTTTCACTTAGCATGAAGAAGTGTAACTCTGACATGTTTGAATGTCATTTGGGTAAAATTCCCCATAATATGTCTCACTTAACTGACGAGAAACAACAGAAATGCGGTTGTCAACCAAGTGTGAGAAAATGCTTTTCATATTGAGTGGACAACTGAGTTTCTGTTTTTCACAATACTAAATCAAGCCATTCTTTATTCTGATATAATTGTGTGAGTTAGAATATACGCACAATACTTTCAATAAATACGATTTCAGTGCATGGTGATGTGAGTTAAACATAAAATTTGTGAAACGTTAACTTTGGATATTGAATTTTCAACAGAAAAATCTATCATTTACTTAAAATTTCGGTTGTTACTGGACGAAACGCTACAATAATTTGACATCTGCGCCTTGAGCACCACAGGAATCGAATTAATAATCTTGGCGTTAAAAGTCTTCAAGCTTATGTCCGAGCTACCAAGCCTTTTTTCACCGGTGTTGTAATACTAACTAAAACTGGTAAGTGGATTGTCAGCTAAGCCTAATAACAATCAAAACGAAAAAGTAAGAAGTAAAAGTATTTGTTTGTTTTTAAATTTTGCGTAAAGCTACACGAGGGCTATCTGCGCTAGCCATCCCTAATTTAGCAGTGTAAGACTAGAGGGAAGGCAGCTAGTCATCACCACCCACCGCCAACTATTGGGCTTCTCTTTTACCAACGAATAGTGGGATTGGCCGCCACATTATAACGCCCCCATGGTTCAAAGGGCGAGCATGTTTGGTTTGACTGGGATTCGAACCCACGACCCTCAGATGAGAAGTCGCACGTTTTAACACGCTTGGCCATGCCTGGCACAAAATATTTGAATAAAATCTCAAAAACTGAACGTAGATACTTACACTTTGGAGTGAAACCATTTTTGAAGTTTTTTCATAACATTTTTCGACGTAAGACGAACGAACAGGGATGTTATAGTTAGACATTGAAGTAATGGACATAAGCCAAAGTTTAAAAGAAATGAACCGCATATACAATGATTAATTTGCTGATGGGGATAAAAATTAACTTTGTTTTAACTCTTAAGTAACAACATTAATTTATCAGCGAAATAGATTCAGGACAAAGATCGTTTCGACCTAATTCAGTCACAAAGTAAGACTGAAATGTAACAAGAACTATATTTCATCTTCTGATGAAAAACAACGTTTTTCCAAAAGGATTCATTATAATTAATTTTCACACAGAGATGTGAATTAACATAATTAATGTTATAGGTAAAAAACAACAACAACAATTGTCGTGTATTATGTATGTATATACGCGCGCTGTTTTAAATTAAAGGCTCAGTTTATCATTCTGATTCAACTGAGACGTTTTTTTAAAAGATATTTTCCAATGACGAAGCCTTAGGAGTCACAAAAATTTCACTAAATCTCTAATCAGTCATTAGAAATTCATAAAACATGTTTGGAGAAAAATGTGAACAACGTAATGAACGGTAAGATAGATCAATACGGACAGTAAATATGGAATATCGATCAACATCTGGTGACTTAGTGCTCAAGCAAAGATACATCAGCTCTTACTGTTCCCACGTTTTCCAGCTAGTCAGTCCATCAGGTGCTTTCTGTGGCATACCATTAACAACGCGAGAACTGTTCTTTAGTACGTCGAGTTTCCAAATAGATCATAGTTTACAGTGTTAATGTTTTACAATACAGATTCATTTTTCCCTCGTTTGGATACCTTTACGTTTTATTTAACCAGATGTGGAAAATGATCGTACACGTTTCTCTAATCATTAAAATTCTCTGGCAAATTATGTTAAGATAACATTTCTCCTAGCGGCGCGAAAAGAATAACAAAAAAACAACGTGACTGTACTCGTGGGACTGAAACCATATTTGGACAGTTCCTGATGGACCTATTGGTTGCTGCTAATTTCTTGAATGAGGGCAAAAAAATGTTTTGAAACTGGCAATTTCAACTTGAATGGACTCGCATGGTCAGGGCGCTCGACTTGCAATCTGAGAGTCACAAACTTCAATTCCCGTCCAACCAAAGATGATCGCCCTTTCAGCCGTGATGGCGTTAGAGTGTGATGGTCATTCCGACTATTCGTTGGTAAAAGAGTAGACCAAGAGTTGACGGTGGGTGGTGATGACTATCTTGCCTTCCCTCTAGTCTTACATAGCTAAATTAGGTACGACTAGCGCAGATAGCCCTCGTGCAGCTTCGAGCAAAATTCAAAACAAACCAAACTAAAATTCACTTGATTACAGTTTTTAATATTAATACAAGTCTGACCTAAGATTTCCAAATATCCAGTTTGACTCATCATGGGTAGCGTGTTAATTTGACACATGTACCCTCCACGATCTGATTCCCGGACATCCTTGATATGCAACACGAACTGCCTGTTGTCAACAGAGCTGATGAGTATTCTGTAGTTCCGAGTGATCAGATGCTGATGAATCGACAGGATGGCTTTAGTCTCCACTTTCAGCCATGCTACCTAGAAATATGTTTTAATACTATGGTAACAAGTGATATAAACACTCCAGAAATACGGTTTTAATACCATGGTTACAAGTGATATAAACACTCTAGAAATATGTTTTTAATACTATGGTAACAAGTGATATAAACACTCTAGAAATATGTTTTTAATACTATGGTAACAAGTGATATAAACACTCTAGAAATACGGTTTTAATACCATGGTTACAAGGGTTATAAACACTCTAGAAATATGTTTTTAGTACCATGGTAACAAGTGATAGAAACACTCCAGAAATATGTTTTTAATACCATGGTAACAAGTGATATAAATATTCTGAACGAAGACAACATTGCATGCTAAAACAACTAACTGACTAGGAATTTAAATAACAAATATACAAGTTAATCGTATATAAATATAAAGTGAATATATCTTACCATCTACTGGCTTTAGATAAAACTAATATTACTCGAAAGTGATATTTATTACCATTGTTTTTTATTCGGGAAAGTTTGAATATTGTACCGGATATTTCAAAACTGTTACAGAAGTTGTTTAATCACAATATCAAATCTGAACCTATACAAACCAACTAAATGCGGTATATTTCTTATGGTGTTCATTGATACTCGAAATATCCTACACACATTTAATCGAACCCGCCATCTGGTGTTATAGAATGAAGATAAATAATTACAAAAAGTTGTTTGGGAGAAATGGTATTTAAGTATGTATATTATAGTTTTTAAACACTGTATAGTATCTTCAATAATTCAAACATTTCTGAATAGAACCTCTTGTTTTCAGCGTACTTCGTAGGACAAGAAATTTAAGACATAACCTTCTGATAGATTCTCTGCATTATTTTACATAAAAGTAAGCTCGCTTAATGCTTTTCGAATTAAGAATGAACCAAACCAGTGTGGGCCACCTGCGAAATTAGCATTTACTAAGAAATTCTGAGAGAAAGTGAAAGCGTATACTGACACGTCAACCACATTCAACTTGCTATGTCCAGGACCGACACAAGGATTCACCAAGGCGGTTGGTGTATAACAGTAATTGAGACGGTAATTATATTTTGTTTGTTTGTTTTTTTGTTTTGGAATTTCGCACAAAGCTACTCGAGGGCTATCTGTGCTAGCCGTCCCTAATTTAGCAGTGTAAGCAGCTAGTCATCACCACCCACCGCCGACTCTTGGGCTACTCTTTTACCAACGAATAGTGGGATTGACCGTCACATTATACACCCCTACGGCTGGGAGGGCGATCATGTTTAGCGCGAACCCGCGACCCTCAGATTACGAGTCGCACGCCTTACGCGCTCGGCCATGCCAGGCCCCAGTAATTAAATTAAAAAACTGTTTGAAAACACACTGTTACCGTTTGAACTAGATTCAATTCAGTTGATAAAATGTAATATTTCTACCAATCTGTTGAAATACACTTAATTATTCAAAAATAAGTTTAAATTAGCGAAAAATGAGTTCAAACTGGTGGATAATTTTTGAAGCTCGAAGCTTCATAGTTTTCTAAATTTTGGGTAAGTTAAAAATAATAGTGACACGTCTTGAATTTTTATCTTTCAAGAACAATGACATTTTACTCTAAAACACGTAAAAATCAGATCAGAATTGAAACTGAACCTCGAGGCTTAGCTGGCGTGTAAAAATATATATTTTGTTACAATAATAAAACATAATATTTAGTTGTTTCCCGTGAGAGTTGTTTGGTGTTAAACACAGGAATGCACAATGCACTATTTGCGCTGTGTGAACATCGAATTTTAGCGAAGTAAGTTTGGTTTTCTCATATGAAACTGGTCTCCAAGCGAAAATTACACAAGCCCACGGTCCCCGCTAGTTCAGCGGTATGCCACTGGTTTACAATCCTAAAGTAAGGTGAGCTCAGCAGATAGCCCGTTGTGGCTTTACTGTAAGAAAAAAACACACACAAGTCTACCTTTTAACGGAAGTACTTATCAGAAATTAATTAAATTAATCTATTCACTGCAACCTCAAATGTGGTGTCAAAACTCTTTCACTAGTGAGTCAAAGCATGTTTTTGTTGTTTTTGTTTATGAAAGGGCGACAGAGAAATTATATTTTGTTTCATTTAATGACACCGTCTATTTTAACTACTATATAATATAATTAGAAGTTAATCAAATGACTACAGTTTATTTTACTTTGTATTCTCTGATATAGTCCACCACACAAGGAAAGCTAGCGTCTCTGCCTAAAGGCACGGATAGATTAGGCACAGGATCAGCGAACGTTGGTGCCAGGGTTATCACACCTGTTGAAAAAAAATGTTACGGTACGTTATCGCTTTTCAAACAGTTAAAAACAATCTAAATATCGTACACTTTCTAAATTGTTTATAATACACATAAATCTGAACAAAATGTTTGTTTTCATTTAACGTTATGTTTTCAAATTCTTGTGCAGAGAACAGAGACGTATTTAGGATTTCGGCGCCCCTAGGCACAAGGTTAGGTTGATACTTTTGCCGCTCCCCCTTCGTGCCACAACTTGCACCAAGCATCACCATCACAACAACAGACAAACACAGTTGTTATCATTCAAAATCAACACAACGTTTATTTTCCAACACAATAAAAAATGAAACATCAAAATTAATTATCACTAAATATTATTCTGCGGCTGAATATACAGGCTTTCTCCTGGCCTTCTGTTCCGAAAACATGTTTATTGCATCGTCATAGTTTATTCTACAAACAATATCACTTTCAATGGCGAGGAGTGACAGGGCATTTAGTTTATCTTCTGCCATTCTTGATCTCAAGTAATTTTTCACACGTTTGAGAGCCGAGAAAGATCTCTCTGATGTACAATTAGTTGCTGGAATGCACAGAAACATGCGCATAGCAATATCCAGGTTTGGTATACAGTTTGAAGTCCTTTAGCTCGCAGATTTCTGTACACTGCTAACGCAGAAGAGTCATCATTTTGCACTTTCATACTCACAAGATGTGCGCGGAAATGTAGACATTCATCTACGAAGCTCACTTCCAAATCATTGGGGTAGAGTTTCAACAGTGTTCCAGCTTGACTGATGACATCAGTGGGTTCAAGATTTGTTATCTTGAACAAATATCCAAACCTTACGTGGATTTCTACATAAGCGGTTTGTCTTCGCTGTAGTTCTGAGCAAAGTCTGTCAATGATCACATTGAAAACATTTACTCTAAATGCCTCTCTGCCTTCTTCCACTGCCTGGGTGTCACCATCTGAAAATTTTTGCTTCCTTTTTCGCTTAATTTCGTACGTCTTCATGCTGGACTTCAACATCGCCTTGTCTTCAAAATGATCGAACAGTTCTCTTGAATCTTTTACAAACTGCAGCAAGGAAGCATAAAGCTCGACTACAAGTCCGAGTCCGATGTCCATATCAGCACTTTGCAACTTTTTACTGACAGCATTGAATCTTTCCAGTATTGTTCCCCAAACTATGGACAAAATAGCTGTTTTTAGCGTTCCTAATTTGGAAAGAAGTCCAGCGGCCTCATTCCTAGCGGTTGGTTTTTCCATAGCATTTCCCTCCATGGTGGTGAGGGCATCAAACACTTGTTGCCAGTTTCTGTTGAGGCTTTGATAAGCCACCGAGTGTCACTGAGTTTCTTCAAAGAGAGACTTTCTTTATTTGCAGACAGGTGTTTTTGTAGAATTTTCCAACGATGGGTTGAAGCATTGAAGAAAACATAGAGACTTTGTAAGAGTTTGAAGAATGAACATGCTTCTCTGCAACATTCAGCAGCACACGTTCCTACAAGATTTAATGAATGTGCTGAACATGGAATATACACAGCTAAAGGATTTTTCTCCATGATACGAGCCTGGAGACCACTGTACTGACCAGACATGTTGCTGGCGTTGTCGTAAGACTGTTCACGACATTCAGAAATGTCAAGCTCATATGACTGAAGCAGGCTAAGTACAACTTCTGCTAGCTGTTCAGCTTTGTGGCCCGAATTGGGTATAAAGGTCAGGAAACGTTCCATAGGTGAACCATCACTGTTCACGTACCTGATGATGAATGCCAACTGGTCAACATGGGATATATCTGGCGTCGAGTCCACGCTGATTGAGAAATATTTTGTAGTTTTGACGTCCTTTAAAATGTTCTTTAGAACAAGGTCTGCCATAAGCTGGATGAATTCGTCGCAAGTACTGAAAGACAGGTAAGACGTGGATCCCTTGCCAGCATTGCCATATCGGTGAATGTGATCAGCGAGGAAGGGGTCAAACTCCGCAACTAGTCCTAACGACATCATAAAGTTGCCGTTGTGTACTGAGCCAAACTTATCATCCCGACATCTGAACGGAAGCCCACGTGAAGTCAATCTTTTCGCTACAGCTACCACACGAGTGAGTACATTTCTCCAGTATTTGATTTAGTCGTGCAGCTGTACGGCCATCTGGAGATCTACACGTCCCAACATGTTGCCCCTTGCTACTAGAGATAAAACTGAAGACCGATGCTCAGGAGAGTTTTCATGCTCATTCAGCCGGACAGTAGCATTTTTCAGTCATCAAAACCTTCGTCAGCCAGTTTGGATTTTTTTTCCAAAATCAAATAAACGACAAGGAGCACAAAACAGTCTACCTTTGCTCTCTGAATAAACCAAATATGTCTGCTTACTTTTTTCGCCATTTTGCAGTTTTCTTTCAAACATGCCTTTGGTTACAGATCTGATTTTCTCTCCGTCCTTTTTCACAGAGTTCTTGAAATCCGAGTCATCGTTTTGAAGGATGGCATGTGTGGCAATATAATCTTTTGTGTAATCATCTATTATCCACTCTGCTGGATCTGAACTTACTTTGTCTGAAAAACATGCTGGAACCATTGACGTTTCAGGCACGCAACCGGCAGATCTTACTAGGTCTGCTGCTGATGACGTCACTTGTTCAAGCTGCAGTTCGATATGTTCGGGTCGTTCAGATTGTTCAAAACTGCTACTGCTAGGCCCATCGCTGTTGGTTTGAACATCATCGCTAGTAGGCTGTTCTTACCTTTGTTTAGCAAAAAAGGCCTCCATTGTCGGTGTCTGATCCAAAACATCACGTGTGTTTTCATTTTTTAACTTTGCTATCTTCCTATAAGCTGCTCCACTCAATTTTCGGCGTATGTTACTCATGACGATATCACTAGAATCCACTGATCGTATATTGAGTATTGACAGTGAATTTGTTACTTTCACATCTCAGATCATCAGGATCTGAGTCATTTTCGTGGGATCGAGCTATTTGTGGCAGCCGCGCGAACCTCACAGAGATCCGTGAGCCGTTTGACCCCCAGTGACCCTCGCCCTCACAAGAATTGTGCTTCTTGTGAAAGTTTGGACACTGACAACACGATATAACTTACAGTAAGATATTGGGTGACGGAGGAATAAGTAAAAGCATAACGAACTCTACATTTTGACACCAATATCGCTTACCACGTTATTATCTATATTGTCGATTATATTGTAAATATGTTGGTGAACCATATATTCGTCCGGCAGATAATGAGTTTTATGGTAGTTGGTAAAACAATTATCGACTTGCAACCATAAGTCCATAACAAAATATACACGAAAAAGGGGAGCTTCTGCACTACTGATTTATATTACTGCCGATGTATCCATGTTAACGGGTGCTGGGATATTGACGATCAAATTATAAATTCTTACACACTTTACTATTTCAAATTCTATACTACCAGTAACAAATACCTGTATCGCCCAAAACTATCCAGACCCCGTGCGGTACAACCGCGTCCCCTGGGAGTCAACTTCATTGATAGAGCGCGGTCGGCGGCCTGCAAAAACGATTATGCGTGACACCCGCAGCCGATTCCGCCGACACTCACCTGCTCCAGTGACTGTGCGCCTTTCTGTTCTGGTATTCTGGAGTCTGCCACTACCCCTTCTTTATTCTAACAAATGCCTATAATTGCTAGGGAATTTGAAGGAACTATTCTGTAAGGACTACATTGGAATCTAGACAAGCGCATATTCAATCAATCAATTAAAAATATTCAATTAAGCTAAACTGTGAATGATGAGGAAGAATATTTCAAAATATATTTTTCCAGATAATAGCCTGAAACAACCGAAAATTCGAATTTTCGTATACGCAATTTCACAAAACAAAATACGTTATTAGGCCATGATAAAATATTTTTTGTGTAGGCGTAGCACACTGAGTAGCAGGTAATTCATTGTTTGGTGTGTCAACATGAGTAAAAAACATGTTGGGGGTTTTGAAAAACACAAATAAATAATTGAGGTGAGGGCGGATGGGTTGATGATGTGGGGGGTGAGGCGTATTAGGTGGGACTCAGGAAGGGTAGGTTAGAAATCTTTTAAACTTGAAGCGACCGACCCGACGGTGTGGTGGAATAGTGAGTGTGTGTGTGTGTGTGGAGGGGGGGTCCAGATTCAAGAGGTTATTGGAGCGGTATAAATGGCAGGGGGAATTAATAACCAGGGACTACATTTTAAAATGGTGTCCATTTTTTTTCTTTTTTTTTTTTGGTCAAAATTTGCCGCCCCTAAAATCTGCCGCCCCAGGCACGTGCCTCGTGTGCCTATGCGTTAATACATCCCTGGCAGAGAATCAATGTTTGTTTGTTTAGAATTTTTCTCAAAGCTACACGGGGGCTCTCTGCGCTAGCCGTCCCTAATTTAGCTGTGTAAGACTAAAAGGAAAGCTGCTAACGATCACCACCCACCGCCAACCCTTGAACTAATTTTTTTACTCATGAATAGTAGGATGGACAGCCACTTATAACCCCTTTACTGCTGAAAGAACGAGCGTGTTTGGTGGGACGGCGATTTGAACAGATTACGTGTCGAGCGCCCTAACCACCTGGCCATGCCGAGCCCGAAAAATAATGTTTGTCTTGTTGCTATTTTTAACAACGCTAAAATCGAGGTTTCGATTTCCCTCGGTGGGTTTAGCAGATAGCTCGCTGTGGCTTTGCAATAAGAAAACACACACGACAAACATTGCTATTTATTTATATATGAGATGTATTTATATTAATATTTTCAACATGAGATCTGGTATACAAGTCTAATAGAACAATTATGTATTGTATACTGCTCCCAGAGGGTCAGCAGTAAGTTTGTGGACTTACAAAGTTAAAATCCGATATCAGATTCCCCGAGGTGAACAGTGTACACACAACGAATATAGGTATGAGTGTGTTACTTATCGAATCCTATAAATATAATATTTTGTTATATTTTTATATGTAATTACATCATCAGTGACGATAAATGATGATGTCATACCGGTCTTTCTAACAAGCTAAGAAAAATGTCACGTGAGAAATGGGGGATGGGTTATACCCTGTTTCCCCCCTCTCAAAATTCATATTTCAAATTGATGCAAAAAAATCTATGAGAAATACAATTCAAAAATTAAAGTAAAATACAATGAAATCTGAACACAATATTAGTAATTACTTGAGACGTAAAGCTTTTCTAATCCTTCAATAATTTTAGAATAATTAAAAAGTCAGAGGAAGTAACATTTGTGTGAACATTCCACAATAACGTGATATCATGTGATTTATCACTTAACGTACAGTGACGTGTTACATTAGTGAATACGAGTTAGTTGATTTTAGCTATCTAAACACTGAATAAAAACTTATATTAATGAAAAAGTAGGTCACTAATAATAAAACAAAAATGACCTTATAGACTATTGACCATAACAACAAGTTACATCCGGTCACCAAGACTTTGTTGTATGTACTGGAGTCCTGAAATTTGGACCCATTGATCAAAATACAGAATTTTTTGTAATTTTATTTGTTATTCAAGTTCCATGCCTTTAACAATCATATACAAGTCAATTTTTGACACATACACACACACACACACACATATATATATACTCTACCATAAGTGTATTTTCATTCCTGAAGTAAGAAATGTGAATTGTGTTTAAGAATACAACGTATATTTTCTCATATTGGTCCAGACTTCTATGACATCCCGTATACGTCTCAATAGCATTTTTATAGTCACAATGCAACACCTTTGTTTGTATTTGTTTGTTTGTTTTTTAATTTCGAGCAAAGCTGCTTGAGAGCTATCTGCGCTAGCCGTCCCTAATTTAGCAGTGTAAGATTAGAGGGAAGGCAGCTAGTCATCACCACCCACCGCCAACTCTTGGGCTACTCTTTTGCCAATGAATAGTGGGATTGACCTTTACTTTATAACGCCCCCACGGCTGAAAGAGTTGGTACGAGAGAGATTCGAACCCGCGATCCTCAAATTACGAGTTTAACGCCTTAACCCACCTGGCCATACCGGGCCGCACCAACTATGAGTCGAAAATAAGCATCGACTTTGATTAAGTTTGTATGGTTTGAATTAAGCACAAAGCTACACAATGGACTATCTGTGCTCTGCCCAACACGAGTGTCGAAACCAGGGTTTTAGCGGTAGGAGTCTACAGACGCACCTCTGGGGAGACCTTTGGCTCAGAATTATCAGTCTAGTTCATAATTTGCTACACAATGCATAAACCCATATTTATATATTTATTTCTTGTTTTTGTTTGGTTGTAATTTCGCGCAAAGCTACACGAGGGCAATCTGCCCAAGCCGTCCCTAGTTTAGCAAAGACTAGATGGAAGGCAGCTGGACATCCCCGCCAACTCTTGGGCCACTCTTTTCCCAACGAATAGTGGGATTGACCATAACATTTATAACGCCTTCACAGCTGAAAGGGCAAGAATGCTTTTTATTTTGGTGTGACGGGGATTCGAATCCACCTGGCCATGCCGGGCCTCTCAGGAGCTAAATCTGGCCTTTACTAATGCACTAATTTGTTTGTGATATGTTTGAAAACATGCACAACGGATAGAGAAATATGCAAAGGTGAAACTGACAATTCAGTCTCTTCAAGGATTTACCTTCACGTCGTAAAGAGAATCAGTTCTTTATTAGAATCGGAATACAAAGCAAAAGTCATATTTTCAGCCCTTATTTAGGCAGGTTTAAGCGCAGGAAGAAACAAATCAAATAAGTCAGTTTAGTTACAAATTGAACAAAATGATTTCACCAAAGAACGTTTTCAAGCAAGCAAAACGTAATTCTCACAAAACATTTTCAGCAATAATACACTTACCACACCCTTTCCCGATACCGTAAAATACCACTAATGACGAGTTGAGTAGAATCCAACGAAACCAACTGACCAAAGTCCAGGCACACACGCAGTAAGTTGATACACCAGCATATTTTGTCAGCCTGTAAACGTGCTGCACTGTCATATCTTATAACTCGGTGTGCCCGCTGGGATTTTCTGATCCGACTAAAGATATGGTTCATGTGGCGACACGTGAAGAGTCGTGCTGTCACGAGGCATTCTGTGATACTGCACTCTAGAGGCAAGAAACTGCTTCCCTTCATAATGTTTGTTTTGAAACAAGGCATTTTAATGAGAAGAAATTTGATTTATTGAAAATGGAAAAAACAGGGTGTCTTTGGTATAATTCTAACATAGGTGAGGATTTTATAAGTCTGTAACTTAATGTTGTACTTTAATTAAGTTGATCAATGTGAAACGTACAATTACCACTATACGTTGCCACTCAAGCTAAGTTGATTTAAGTGAAACGTACAATTGCTATTATACGTTATTACTTGGCCCGACATGGCCAGGTGGTTAAGGCACTCGACTCGTAATCCGAGGATCGAGGGTTCGAATCCCCATCACACGCAACATGCTCGCCCTTTCAGCCGTGGAGCGTTATAAAGTGATGGTCAATCCCACTAATCGTTTGTAAAAGAATAGCCCAAGTGTTGGCAGTGGGCAGTGATGAGCTGCCTTCTCACTGGTCTTACACTGATAAATTACGGGCGACTAGCGCAGATAGCCCTCGTGTAGCTTTGCTTGAAATTCAAAAACCAAACAAACCGATATATTGAAACGTACAGTTACCACCGTATGTTATCACTCGTGTTAAACTAATATATTAAAACGTACGATCACTACTGTACGTTATTATTCATGTTAAAAAAAGAAGATTCGACAGAGTTCGAGTGATACTGTTACACTTTACTTTAAACTTCTGAAAATACCAAACTCTGAAGAGAACGACGCTGTTTACGCTGAAGGTTTTACGAAAACTACAAACAAAAACTAATCGTGGTTGCTTAGTTACGCGAAATTTTAATTAGCTTTGACTGAAACACGTGGCTCAAAACATTTCTTTACATCGAAATGAAAACAAAGTTCTCAGTTTCTTATCATTGTATGACATTGTATTGTGCTATAATTACTATTGTATGACATTGTATTGTGCTACAACTATTATTGTATGACATTGTATTGTGCTACAACTATTATTGTATGATATTGTATTGTGCTTCAACTATTATTGTATGACTTTGTATTGTGGTACAATTACTATTGTATGACATTGTATTGTGCTTCAACTATTATTGTATGATATTGTATTGTGCTACAACTATTATTGAATGACTTTGTATTGTGCTACAATTATTATTGTATGACATTGTATTGTGCTACAACTATTATTGTATGACTTTGAAAGAAAAGTTGAGCCCGGCATGGCCTAGTGCGTTAAGACGTGCGCTTCGTCATCTGAGGGTCACGGGTTCGCGCCCGAGTCGCCCTAAACATGCTCGCCCTTCCAGCCGTGGGGGCGTATAATGTGACGGTCAATCCCACTTTTCGTTGGTAAAAGAGTAGCCCAAGAGTTGGCGGTGGATGGTGATGACTAGCTGCCTTCCCTCTTGTCTTACACTGCTAAATTAGGGACGGCTAGCACAGATAGCCCTCGAGTTGCTTTGTGCGAAATTTCAAAAACAAACAAATAAAAGTAAAGTTAAAATTACAAATACATACGATATATTTGTGCGTGGTTTGGTTAACATTTCGCGCAAAACTACACGAGGACTATCTTCACTAGCAGTCCCTAATTTAACACTGTAAGACTAGAGGGAAGGCAGCTAGTCATCACTACCCACCTCCAACTCTGAGGCTACTCTTTTACCAACGAATAGTGGGATTGATCGTCATATTATAACGCCCCCGCGACTGAGAGGGCAAGCATGTTTGATGTGAAAGGGATTTGAACCCTAGACCCTCAGATTACGAGTCGAGTGCCTTAACCATCTGGCCATGCCGGGCTATTTCTACATGTATTAACAAATTAAGGTACGTTAAAAACACCTTAAAATGTTGTTTTGAAATACAGAAACCCCAATATAAATAGTTTTACTATGAAGATGTTACAATGTGCTTACAATACTATGAAGATGTTACAATGTGCTTATCAAAACTGTTCCTTCTTGACCTTGAAATTAGTTTGATCAGAATGATTAAGTCACTATGCACTTGTATATTTATCAACAGACATGTTTCAATATAGAATACAGGAGGTAAATATGGATGACAATTATAAACAATGTTGAAAGTGACCCCCGTTGGCATCAATACAGGCCTGGATCCTTCTTATTCTGTTTCTAAACATCGCTGTCAGTTGCTGGCTTGAAATAGACTGAATAAAATATGATTACAAAACTTCACAGTGACTTTCCGAACACCATGTACAATTTATCGTTACGTGAGTATTTTGTTTTCAACTAATTTTCACTTCCTGCGGGCAGTGTTTGAAATATTTATTTTCATTGCACATTGCTCAAAACTGCAAGAGGTTCTTTAAAACAAGCGTCTCTAATTATTTCAAACAAAATATATAATAATTTGGTCTGTTTGAAATTTCGCGCAAAGGTACACGAGAGCCATCTGCGCAAGCCGTCCCTGACTTTGCACTGAAACACCGAAGGACAACAACTAGTCACCACCATCTTGATCTGTTCTTTTACCAGCGAATAGTGAAATTGAGCGTTACATGATAACATCCTCGCGAATGAAAGAACGATCATGCTTGGTGTGACGGGGATTCGAACCAGTGACCTTCACATTACGAGTCGAGTGCTGTAACCTCCTGGCCATGACGGGTCAGGCTTGATGATTCTTGGTGTTTGCCAAAATATTTCGTACGCACAGAACACATAGTGTAGTCAAGATATTATATAATACATTCTTCTTTGCATTCATTCCTGGGTTTGGTTTGGTTTTGTTTTTAATTTCGCACAAAGCTACACGAGAGTTACCTGCACTAGCCGTCCCTAATTTAGCAGAGTAAGAGTGAAGGGTAAGGCAGCTAGTCATCATCATCTTGAGCTATTCTTTTACCAACCAATAGTGCGATTGAGCGTCACATGATAACGTTCCCACGACTCAAAGAGTGAGCATATTTTGTGTCACCGGGATTCGAACCCCTGACCCTCGAATTACGGCCATGCCGGGCCTTCCTACCTGTTGGTAAAAAGGTATCCAAAGAGCCGACCAGCTGCCTTCATCGTAGTCTATCACTGCTATCTTTGGGACTGCCAGCGCTGATAGTTGTTGTCGTTGTTTTGAATTAAGCCCAAAGCTACACAATCTGTGCTCTGTCCACCACGGTTATCGAAACCCGGTGTTTAACATAGTAAGTTCGCAGACATACCGCTGAGCCACTGGGGTCGCTAGCGCAGATGGACTTGGTGTACCTTTGCGCGAAATTCGAAACAAGCCAACCCTGTCAATACTGTGATATCCAAGAGCGTAATTACACTTCGCTACTTTTCCACAATATACGTCTGTTACTAGAAGGAAAACTCACAAGTTTTTACCTCCTAATGAAATATACTAATATTTAGCTTTGTAATAACTATTCATTGAAGAAATAATTATAATAAAGAATTATTTAGAAGGCACTCGTTGCATGAAGTGCAAAAATCAGATTGTGAACGAAAAACTTTTCTTGGTTTTTTGTTTTTATCGAAACCGGGTTTCGATATCCATAGTGGGCAGGGCACAGATAGCTCACAACGAAATAAACAAGCCTTTCAATAATTCCTTGATGTACATAGGGTGCCATTCAAGATAAAAATTTTAGTTACTTCCAATCTTTTATTAATAATTTATAAAATTAATAATTCAACCGTGTAAAAAGTTATAATGGTCAAGGGTTGACGGTGGGTGGTGGTAAGTAGATGCCTTCCTTTTGGTCAAAATCAGAGACGCCAAAGCACAAGGACCATAAGCAGCTTTGCGTGAAACTCGAAAAGAAAGATTTCCACTTCTTGCTGTTTGTACGTTTAAGCAAATATTTTCAAAAATATTACCAAGAAAACTCGGTGTTTACGTCAGCAAAATATTCTCAAAACTCGGTGTTACGTCAGCAAAATATTCTCAAAACTCGGTGTTTACGTCAGCAAAACCTCCAGGATTTACTCCAACAGCTTAAATCAACTTAAGATGTGTTTTAATGTATATTAAATCCCCAGTTTGTTAATAGAGAAATAGTTGTTTTATGTTTTATTTTGCAAGAGTATCTCTAACTCCGGCTCTAATTCAGGCCTTGGTGATTTATTTATATTATAAAATCCGTTCCGAATGTTTTAATTAGCTGTTTTTACGATCATTAGGTACAGTTATTGATAATAAGTAGAATATACTGGACGTATGTATACATTTACAGTTAATAATAACAAACAACCTATTGTTCCAGAAAGTTTCAAGTTTCAATGTATTTACTAACAGGTTGTGTTTTGGTAATTAGTAATGTAATACTGTAAAACAAGAAAGAAAATTTTTGTCTGGAATTTTATACTTTACTACACGTATATGTATGTGTTAGTACATAACACAGTGTTTCAGTTCTGTAAATGATCTATTTTTGGTGTGTGTGTGTGTGTCAATGATAAACATGTAAAAATATTACATTGGTAAAAAACATAACGTCAATTTTTAAATTTTTTGGTTGTAAATAGACAACATTCATGTGAGACAGAGAACAAGGTTAGCCATGTTGGAGTTTGTTTTAGCGCAAAGCTACATGATGGGCTATTCATGGTCTGTCCATTGTGAGAAGAGCCCGGCATGGCCAAGCGTGTTAATAAGGCGTGCGACTCATAATCTGAGTAATTGGAGATGGATCGGCTTCTTCGTGTAATGTAGTTTTTTAAATTTAGTTTCAATAGCTTATCTGATACGTAATTCAATTTCAAATTGTACGTGTTTTATCACCTGTGTTATTCCAGTCTAATAACATTGCATTCCTTTTAAATGGGCCCGGTTCGCGCCCGCGTCACGCCAAACATGCTCGCCTTCCCAGCTGTGGGGGCGTTATTATGTTATAATCAATCCCACTTTTCGTTAGTAAAAGAGTAGCCTAATAGTTGGCGGTGGGTTGTGATGACTAGCTGCCTTCCCTCTAATCTTACTCTACTAAATTAGGAACGGCTAGCGCAGATAGCCCTCGAGTAGCTTTGCGCGAAATTAAAAAAAAACAAACAACCGTTGTGAGAAATCGGTCTGCTGATTTGTTTTGTAGGTCTATGAACTTTTCGTTCATCCACTTGGTAATCTCCGAGGTTGAGCTATGGATTTCGTGGCTCGTTTTGAGTCTTTCCTAAATCATAAAGTAATTCTGCATTTTTAACTCTAGGTACGTTATAATAGTGGCAATCGATTTCTTAGCGTAAATAGCAGATGTTAGGATGTGCCTGACAGGCTGCCTTACCTTTGATGAGTATTAAAAATCAAGGACAGATGTAACAGCTTGTTTATATACACGAAATATGATAAAAACTTCTCTATCAGTTATTTATGCCAAGTATTATAAAAGTTACTCATCTTCACATAAGTATTTAGTCTCTCATTTCACACATTTTAGTGTAACGGTCCTAACGTGTATGTCAGTTTCTATGTATGTGACAAAAAACTCGTGCTATCTCTATTGAATGGCATCGCAAAAAACAATTATATTAAAGTTTTGGTTTATTTTGAATTTCGCGCAAAACCACACGAGGGCTATCATCGCTAGCCGTTCCTAATTTAGCAGTGTAAGACTAAAAGTAAAGCAACTAGTCATCATCACCCACCGCCAACTCTTTGGCTACTCTTTTACCAACGAATAGTGGGATTAACCGTCATATGATAACGTCCCCATGGCTGAAAAGGCGAGCAAATGTGGTATGACGGGAATTCGAACCTTCGATCCTCGGTCATTCCTGGGTTTTTAGAAATATCAAATTATTTAAAATTAAGATTAAAAATTTGGCACACCTGGATATTATTTACAATATTACTTATAAATTTAAAATTTTAGACATCAGTTAGAACATGAGAGTAAGCGAGAACCTTCCAAAAACATAAGCAAGGAAAATAAATCTGACACCCCTAGATTAGAAGATGGTCTTGTTTAGTGTTTAACTAATCAGAACCCGAAGTTCGCGTATTGTTAAATCACACTTTCATTAGTTCTTGATTTAGGGTTTCGTTAACGTAAATCAATCTTAAGTTGTTGTTATTTTTTAACAACTTAAATGAGTTACTCGATCAAAGGCCTAATTAGGGTTACGTGACATAAACATTTTGAAAACATGTACTAAATAAACTTACGAGAAAATTTGAGTTACGCTGTAACTCAGGCATGGATACTAGTTAGGAGACGTAACTGATAACAGAGCACAATCGTAATTTGGCTATCGGATATTTTGGTTCGAAATTATGTGTCGACGACATTTCGGGAAATCAAGTGTTCTTTCTTCAGGTTACGGACAACGTCATCAAAACATAATAATTAATTAAGGCATGTTATTGGTTTGTTTGTTTTGGAATTTCACGCAAAGCTACAAGAGGGCTATCTGCGCTAGCCGTACCTAATTTAGCAGTGTAAGACTAGAGGGAAGGCAGCTTTTCATCACTACCCACCTCCAACACTTGGGCTACTCTTTAACCAACGAATAGTGGGATTGAGCGTCATTTTATAACGCCCCCAAGGCTGAGAGGGCGAGCATGTTTGATGTAAAGGGGATTCGAACCCTAAACCCTCAGGTTACGGGTCGAACGCCTTAACCCAACTGGCCATGCAGGGCCTGTAATAATTCATACATATCTACACATTAACGTTAAGTTTATTAAAGTACACTTACTAACACGTAGATTTTTTTTTAAAATTCACGTTTAGCCACAGCCCAGTCACAAATTCAAATTTATAGTATTTATATCGTGCTAAATTTTTATGGACTTAATATACATTTAAAAACGTGATTAGGAATGTTAAATTGACATGGCAAATATGTTGTCATTTTCCTTGGCCATGTATCCCCCATCTGTGTGTTTAGTTGCTTTGAGTTTGTGTTTGTAGTTGTTGTTTGCGATTTGTTTACGATTTGTTTTGTTAAAAGGGACAGATGGGGCTTGTTTGGTTACGGTGGAGCATACCACACCTGCTTCTTATGAAAGAAGAGAGGTCAGCACAGAAGGTCAACAAGCTAAACATATTTGGTCTGTAGAACAAACTGAAGTGTTTATTGTGTTGTTATTTTTATTCTTTCGAACTGAGTGATTTGCGGAATTTTTTTCTTTCTACTTCGTGGAGTTGACTTTGAGGAAAAGGAAGTGCTGGTACTCCAAGATTTTTAAACAGGACTTTAGTTTTGTAAATCTATCAAATAGAACTCAGTTTCGCCTCTCCTGCAAGACAGGAGCTCCGGGGACTGTCAGAATCTCTTATTTCAAATTATTTGATGACGTCACAGTGTATGTGAATTCAGAGAAGTGACTAAAATGGATAGGGCCCGGCATGACCAGATGGTTGAGGCTCTTGACTCGTAATCCGAGAATCCAGGGTTTGAATCCCTGTCTCACCAATCATGCTCGTCCTTTCAGCCGTGAGGGGCGTTATAATGTGACAATCAATCGCGCTTTACGTTGGCAAAAGAGTAGCCCAAGAATTGGAGGTGAGTGGTGATGGCTAGCTGCCTTCCCTTTAGTCTTACGCTGCTAAATTATGGACGGTTAAAAACGCGTACGAGATTATTTTATTTAAAATATATCTCACCGTCCTTAATATTTTTCCTTTTGTTGTTGTTTAAAATCTTAATGTTTTTTTTAAACTCTTACCATAGATTTTAATTTTCCCCTCAAATTTTCCGAGATTGTTTTCTGCCACACACCCATACACTCCAAAGTCTGACATCTGCAGGTTGTGTATGGTCAACGTTGTCAGTATCTTGTAAGAGCGTTTACGAGTCTCTATGTTATATTTGATTTGTTAAGTTGAAATTGTTCTCAAATCCTTCATCCACGTATTAACTGGAGTGGGATGAGCTTGCACGTGACAGGCTAGAGTGACGTCTTCACCAATTCGCCGACCCAGCATTTGTGTGGGCACCCATATCACTGGAGGATTTGTTTGTTTGTTTGTTTTGAATTAACCACAAAGCTACACAATGGGCTATATGTGCTCTGCCCACCACGGGTATCGAAACCCGGATTTTAGCGTGTAAGTCCGCAGGCATACCGCTGAGCCACTGGGGGGCATCACTGGAGGAACTGGAATATACATTTAAACTTGTGGTTAAGAAATCAAAACCTCTACTCATCAGTATGTGTGTATTTTCTTATAGTAAAGCCACATCGGGCTATCTGCTGAGACCACCGAGAGGAATCGAACCCCTGATTTTAGTGTTGTAAATCCGGAGACCTACCACTGTACCAGCGGGGGGCAACTACTCATCAATAACTTATCTGTTAAGAAGTACACATAAATTAGGGACGGCTAGCGCATATAACCCTCGACTAGTTTTGCGCAAAATTCAAAATAATAAACAACAAATGGAGAGCAATGGCATATCGCAAAGTAGGTTTGTATAAACGATATGAACTGGTAAAATGTTTATAACGTATCATATAATATACATATACGCCTGGACATTCTGCGATAGGATCGTTTTCACAACAATTTTTTACAAGAAGGACAGCTTTCTGATTCTCCCCCTCCCCTTAATACAATACTTGCTTTTAAATAATTTGTGGATCTTTTTCTTTCGTCTTGCTGTTCGGCTGACTCACCAGAAGTTTACCACAGCTATTAAATTTTGATTATTCACAAAATTTAAATGGTCCATTTTTAATTTTTAGAAAAAAAAGAAGAAAATGAATAAAAACGTAAAACTAACAACTCGATGTTTACAAACAATAAGACAGCTGAACTCCAAAAAATTAACTTATAATAACTAAAAAACAGAAAAAATAACTAACTTTATAAGTTATCAGAATTTCGCTTAGCAACGCACATTTTACATTTTATAATCAACACCCGAGCAATGTTCAAATTAACAGTCTATTCTATCTATCGTCTGGTTTATTTAAATAAAGTGCCACTGTGATCTACATAAGAATTAACTTATTTGAGAGCTTACTAATTTAATGCTTTGTTCGTTTTTTGAAAAAATGATTTTTCTTTTAGAATCTCTGCACTGTTTCTTGGTTGAGAGATAAAATACTTTTATTTCATACTTTTTGTTATATTTCAGCCTATATATATAAAGTTTAGGACAAAAATCAATCAACATAGTCGGGGCTAATGTATTTTTATTAGTCTTTTCATAGAACTGTATGAATTTTCAAACATTTATCAAAATTCCTGATTTTTCATGGACTCTGCTTGTTTATTTGTTTTTTGAATTTCGCTCAAAGCTACTCGAGGGCTATCTGCGCTAGCGGTCCATAATTTAGCAGTGTAAGACTAGGAGAAAAGCAACTAGTCATCACCACCCACCACTGACTCTTGGGCTACTCTTTTACCAACGAATAATAGGACTTAGCGTCACATTATAATGTCCCCACGGCTGAAAGGGCGAGCATGTTCAGTGCAACCAGGATTCGAACCCGTGACCCTGGAATTAGGAGTCGAACGCCTTAACACATTAGGCCATGCCGGGCCCCGTGGACTCTGCTCAGTAAGCTGTAACTGATGATAGAATACTACTGGCATTTTGCAAAAAACTAAACTATAGACATCTAGATGTTATTTGATTTTCACTGGTAAATATACGTCTGTGTGGTGAAGTTTGTTTTTTCGGCAATTTTTAACTATGTGGTCAAAAATACATTGAACATATAATATGTGTTATATAATAAACATAAGCTCTTTGGATGCTTTTGTTTTTCAAAGCTGTCTTTTCACATATACGCTGGGATAAGTAAATTTAAATTTAAACCCATTTTATTTTAATTTTCAGAATGTAAATTATTATTTTCTTAAATTCTTGTTCCATAATTCTTTCTCTAGGCCTAGTCTGCATTCTTCTAAATTTTAAAGTCGTGTCTACTCTATTCCTTTGATAATTTTTTTAAACTTCAATAGATCACTTTACCGTCCACCTCAGTAAAATAACCATTCCTGTTATGGAATCATCCTTGTAGCCTTGCCCTGAACCCAAACCTTTCTAATAATTCAATATCCTATCTTAGTTAAAAAAATCAAACTGTATAACAATTCCAAGGCTCAGCATGGCAAGGTGGTTAAGCCATTCGGCTCGTAATCCGACGGTGGCGGGTTTGAATCCAGTCACACCAAACATACTCGCCCTTTCAGCCGTGGTAGAGTTATAAGTTTTACCACTATTCGTTGGTAAAAGAGTAGCCCAAGAGTTGGCGGTAGGTGGTGATGAGTAGCTGCCTTACCTCTAGTCTTGCACTTCTAAATTAGGGTTGACTAGCGCATGTAGTCCTCGTGTGGCTTTGCGCGAAATTAAAAATATCAAACAAACAATGCGAAGTGAATTTTTTGCTGGTGTTTTACATAAAGGTAATTTACATCTATTGCTGTACTATTAGTAACAGAGCACCGCTTTGATGGCTTGAATGAGTTACCCCTCAGTGTACCAAGATAATTTGTTTCAGTCACGCTGTTCCGTCTCTTCCATCAAGCCCCACAGTGGCTCAGTGGTATGTCTGCGGATTTACACGCTAAAATCCGGGTTTCGATACCTGTGGTGGGCAGAGCACAGATAGCCCATTGTGTAGCTTTGTGCTTAATTCAAAACAACAACAACTCTTCCATGAATATTAATCACTTGAACCACATTACAATAACCCGAATACATTACCTCATATCTAACGTATATAAAAACCAGTGTGTGTCACGTTATGATTGATTTCTCGAAATAGAAGGAGTCACAGAAACCAAAATGCATTTATCCAAATAGAATAGTTCGATTACTGTTTGCTCATTACGACTTTAGTAACTGTAATACAAGGAACCTACGAGAGGATACCGTAAAACTTCATAAGTGTAGTGAGTGTTCATTTAAAAAGTAAAGTGAACACGTAGCGTGAGATTATCAAGAGCTTCATGCACATAATAAAAGTAAAAATATTGATTCTACTTTAAATTAAATTATTTCTGAATTAAGCTATTTCCTGTTATATCATCAACGGTTTTACTAAAACAAAACAAATCGCTTTAATCAACGGAGAATCTAAGTTAAGAAATCAACAAGTATTTTTTCCAGTTTTATTGTCTGTACATTGAATTTTATTCTTTCAGTATATAGACTAACAACAATATTAGATCGTATTTTTGTTTTTAAACATGATGACATAAAATCCATTGTTGGAACGTGGTGTGACCAAAACCATCTGACTTTTCTATGTATTCGAAGTTGTTAATCTAATTGATTGTTACCAATAAATATTATACCAAAACACCAATAATTCATTTCATGAATTCTCATAATTTTGTTTAGTTCACAAAGGAATTTACAAGAGTTTGGCCACCTCGACTTCAATTTTCTACCTCTTTGTTAGTAATGATTGATTTTTCAAGACTTTCTTATTTCAGTTTGTTTGTTTGTTTTGGAATTTCGCACAAAGCTACTCGAGGGCTATCTGTGCTAGCCGTCCCTAATTTTGCAGTGTAAGACTAGAGGGAAGGCAGCTAGTCATCACCACCCACCGCCAACTCTTGGGCTACTCTTTTACCAACGAATAGTGGGATTGACCGTCACATTATACACCCCCACGGCTAGGAGGGTGAGCATGTTTAGCGCGACGCGGGCGCGAACCCGCGACCCTCGGATTACGAGTGCACGCCTTAACGCGCTCGGCCATGCCAGGCCTCTTATTTCAGATAGCTGTGAAATGTAAGGTTCGGGTATATTATTGGATGGAGTGATAATACCTGCCCCGTCATTTCTGACAGGATGTAAGCCAGTTTACTATCAATTGTAGTGAAAGGCCTTTAACCAAACTTTTATCCAACTTATTAGACAGTTCAAATCATTCTGTAGTATTTCATCTTCTTCAATACAGCTAAAAATACCAACGACTAGTATCAGGTGATACTGTGTGATCGGACTACACATTAATGTTGTTGTATAAAAAAGTAACCTTCCGTTATGTATTATTACTGTACGAAATTTTAGATAATAAACTAGTAACATGTATATACATTAGAAATGTCGAAAAAAATTAAGCACACCACTCTCATTTAAGGGACATTTTTCTATTAAATTATAAATTGTATGATGGAAAGAAGGTATTATTTTCTAATAAGCTGTATTTCGAATAATAAGGTTTCATATTTTGTTTTCTTTTTTATAAAAATGATTTAGCTTAAATATACTTGAAAGGTAACAAGGAAACCCAATAAAAAGTTATAAACCAAACATAGATTTTGCTTCACAAAGTTAAATTTTGAAACTAAGGACAGCGAAAGGTAAGTTTTATGTCAAACTGTTGTTAAATAATAATAATTCTTAGTGTGTCTTGTTTTTGTTTTGTTTTTGAAATTTCGCACAAAGCTACTCGAAGGCTATCTGTGCTAGCCGTCCCTAATTTAGCAGTGTAAGACTAGAGGGAAGGCAGCTAGTCATCACCACCCACCGCCAACTCTTGGGCTACTCTTTTTACCAACGAAAAGTGGGATTGACCGTTACTTTATAACGCCCCCACGGCTGGGAGGGCGAGCATGTTTGGCGCGATTCTTAGTGTGTCTAACTGAGAAGTTGAAATTAAAACTTAAATATCTTTTTGTTAGAAAGAAATTAAGAATAGCATAATTTCTGTTACGTTTCTACAAGTCACAATTTCACCAAGTTAGATTTTAAAGTAGATTTCACCGTACATTGACAATTTTCAGTGTAATTGTAAAATGTTTCAGAATATTATTTCGGTGTGTAGTATTCTCCGAGAATAATTACACTACACTAGAGTTAACTATTAATAAATAATTTTAACTGCACATCTTACAATGTGCGGTGTTACTGTAAATAACACATAGGTAAATTTCCATTTCTGTGATGTTAAAATGTAACGTCAGCACTGACATTTACAGTTATTTAGGCCTAGAAGTGCAAAGAGTATACATCAACATCAGTGAGCGTAGGATAAGTGAAATATAATTATAACTGAAATTAAAAACATGGTAATAAAATAAAATAATTGTAATGCACTGTTACAGTATATAACTACTCTCAGCAACAGTGTTCTGGTAGTACGTAAGTGTTACTTTCACAATGATGAATTAGTGAGTAATGTAGTCCTAACTTAAGACGAAATGAAAATTCGTAAGGTACCCGTGCAAAAATGTTTTATTAGACTGTTCTAGTTTTCTTGAAATAACTGAATGAGTTACATTGGGTTTTTGATCTCGCAAGAACTTTTTACTCAGCAGTTTTAGTTTACATTTATAGTGTGATTAATTAAATGGTTGCATCATATTCCAATTTATCCACAGCTTTAGTTTTCATTAATTAACCATGAACCAACACTGGCATAATTATTAGCCTTGTTATAACAAATGGTGACACATGTATCATGAATTTTTAATTAGATATTGAAATATTGTCTTTGTACTAACACATTAACTGCCGTGATGCTTGACATCCTCTGCCTTGGGTTTCGATGAGAATCCTGGCTGAACCAAATTATTTCCATTAGCAAATCACTTTGTCACACACACACACACAAAGTTTTATGTGGACCTTAAGTTTTTTTTTTCTAGATCAAAAACTGAAATGCATTACTTTGCATTTACTATAATTAGATGTAATTTGCCAAATATTTTTCTGGTTTACCAACTGATGCAAGTAATTCTGTGATTCCTCAACATTCTTGTTACAGCTTCAAATATCGAAAAGTTAAATTTAATTGGCAAACTTTAGTTATTTAATAGTTATACCCCCTTTTGAATACCAGGCACGATTTGTTGACAGCAGATATCCAATTTGATCAGATCAGTTTAAACAACAATCTGCTTTTCTTCATTCAGTCACCTTGGAATCCAATTCACTAGTATTTTGTGGTCAAACCCCAAGTGGCTAATTTTCTGTGTGACAGCATATTTTTTTCTTATATTCTAAAGAATAATTGCGGTGCTTAGTACAAAACTCAAAAACTCGTTGTTGCTTAAATACCATTTTTGTGTTAAATCTTGTATGCTTCTTACCTTTGAAGTGACAGTAAATTGTTTGAACTTGTTCTGTGGAAACTTAATTTGATTACATCTGGGATGAAATGTTTGTTATATGAGATAAGGTCTCCTGAAACTGTATGATCTTGAGAAAATGTTATAGGAGACCTTATGAAATTGTTTATGATTGATAAAATAATTATTAATGTTAAAATATCTTTTTTCTAATTCATTGTGAGAATTCTAAAACTAGGGTACACAGATATAAATTTTGGGAGGGTGGAAGTCGTCTTCAACCAAAATATTTATTTTTCTAACTGCACGGTTAGCCTTTGAAATTGTTTGCCTTCAGATGTGGTAGATAGTTATTTTAAGCAAATTTAATGGAAGGCTTAATAAATACTTGAATGGTAAAAGCCAGCTTTCAGTAGTTTATGTTTATTTTAGAGTTTGTTATAGTGAATGAGATGATCCTAGATGGACCAACAAATTCCTTGATGTCCTTTTATTGTATGTGTATGTATGAACACTCAACATTAGCAGATGTTTTGCTGAGCAATTCTGGTGACAAGTTCATTCAGTCACAACATTTTTAATTTGGCATGTGTCTGTTTTGCATAATACTTAAAGGTTTCAAATTCAAATACTGGTTTGATTTGTAAAAGTATAACTATATCCCCCCCCCTATGATTTAATCTAATATGTAGTATTTGTGACAGAAAGAAAGGAAATGTAAATATTTTCTTTCTTAATTTTTATCTTTATATTATAGACACAAACTCAACTCTTTCCATATATATAATAAATGAATCTCTTGAGTGAGTAAATAAAAAGTATTGTATATTTTTAAATTTCATATTTGATTCTTTTTTTACCTTGTCTGTTTAATTCATTTCAATGACTCGGACTCTTTTTATCATAAAATTTAAAGCTAAAAGTGTAGCCTTTTTTTTAGTATTTGTCACCTCCAAAGCCTATGGTACACTTAAACCCATATTTTAACTTGTATCCTGGGATCTTTTTAATTAGTGCAGCATGTTTTGTTTATTATTTTTTAAATTTATTTTTTTTGCTTGTTTTTAGGTTATAACAAACTAATTAATTCATCAGAAGTTTGTATTTGCTGATTTTAACTCAGCCCCTACTTTTGATTTTGTTCACTTAATTCTATTGGTATTCATTTTTTGTAATATATATAGTTGATAATAGGCCTTCTGGATGAGAAAATATAGCATATGTAATGAATGCGCTGGTTTGTGCTTTAACAAATTTGTAAGGAAGGGCACTTGAACGTAGATTTTATTGCAATTTTAATTGTTAAAGAACTAATGCAGTTCTGGTAATGAAAGCTTAAGGGTGCTATGAGCACCCGGGGTGTTTCGGGTTATAAATATCTGGGAGCACCCTTTAAGGAATTCATTTCAAAAACAGCAAAAGCTTTTTATCAGACTAACAAGTCTAGATAGAAATATTATGCCATGAGAGAAAGATATACTGATGAGTTGGTGGAGTAGTCAGGTACAAGAAAGAATTATTTATTAGAGATACATCACTGATTAAATTTGTGAGATGAGGTAGGAAAAACAAATTTTACTTAAACAATTTGTGGGTAAATTTATGATTATTATCTTAAAAAAAACGTTTTAAACAGCATTTAGTTGAGATGACAAAAGTTGTAATATTTTGAGGATAAATGTTTTTGTCATAGATTTGAATTAAGATACTAAGTTTGTGTGTGTTGATGAAGAAGAGAGGTTAAAAATATTATGTTCCTTCAACATTAATACTAGGATTCCTTGTTACGTTAATGGTAGCAAATTGGATATAAGTAGATTTTTTTAAAAATTGAAAACAGAGTTAGCGGGATTTGACTTTGACTATTTTCCCTGTCAGAGTTTTGATGTAATGAACATGTAAGTAATATATGTCGCATAGTTAGTTGTAGCACTAATGAACATATAATTAATAAATATTGCATGGTTGGCTAGAGTACTTATGCTCCAATTAATAATATGTGTTGCATAATTAGAGCACTTGGGCTCTAATGAATATACAATCATATCTTAGTTGGTTAAAACACTTGTGTTCTAATGAACATAATTCATACATGTAGCATAGATGTTTAGAGTACTTTGTTTGATTGGTGATTAGTCTATGATTTTCTTCATCAGAAAATGTATAACAGTTACACAAGGCAATGTGCCACTTTTAACGTCATTGGAATCTGGTTAAACCAATACAATGATCTTTCTTAACATGTTGGCTCCCACACAAACAACAGGTGGGCCATAATATTCTGCCAGTAAGACCCACACAACTTACTGGCAAGTTGTGCTCTATTTTCTTTATAAAGGGCCACTTATTGGCTGGGACACAAGGATTGCGTGTACACTTTTCCTAAGAAACGTAATTGTGAAATGACTAGTGGGACCCTGGAAAGTATTGACAGAGTACATTTGGGAGCCAGCATGTTCACTTAAAGGGTTATAAAGTTTTTACTTGGGGAGCACAAGAACAAAAATGGTAAAATGTTATTCTGCTAGTCAAAGATGGGGTAAAGGTTTACAGAAGGGGTCGTCGATGTATTTTGAATTACATAATTGCAACATTTTTGAGTTAAAATATATGTTTTATCACCTTTTATAAATTATTGAATAATTCATTTCCTTTCTTAGAAATTTATTGTGAAGGATGGGCAGTTTAGGGGGATTAATTTTCAAACATTTATCTTTCTCTTAAAGCTAAAGAATTTTGGTTATTTTGTATTTTTAACATGTTTTTTGAAAGATGCTATTGTAGAATGAAATTTTATAAGTTATGAGGTGATATAAAATAATTTTGTAAAGAGGATTTTGGAATCATTTGTCATGGCTTCCCATAATTACTTGCTACATTATGTTAATGACATAGATTGTATAATTTTTTTATACCTTAAATATTTAGAAACTTCAGACTATTAACTCATAACCAGGAGCTGTTCTTTGAATTAATAATTCAGGTACAATATTATGAATGAGTTGGATGAAAATAATTATTCATTTGCACTTTCTAATTTTAGCAAATCAACAAATGCATGTTTTCGGAATCAAAATATCGTGTTCTCGAGCAACTTCGATCTGATCCTTTGGCTTCTGACTTATTATGGAGTTTATTTTGTGCAGCAGTGGAGAGTTATCGCCACGATAGTATTTTAAGGCCTTTCCCATCAGCTTTTCTGGATGAGCAAACAAGAGAAAAAGATGTGGAACTCTTGGTAGGCAAGAAACAACTTTTAAATATCTTATTGCTTTAGATCTGTAAATATCAAAGCTGGGAAATTAGTGATATATTCTAACTAGTGACCACATTAGTACAGTTCCTTCAATCATAGGATCTTCAAGAAATCGGTAGTTAATGACAAAATGTTGGTGGTAGTTTGGGCCAAACCATTATCTTCTGTCCAGTTAGCAGCTCAGATATAACAGCACAACAAAAAAATTAGTGGAAAGTGCTGTAAGCCAGATGTCATTCCTTTAGTTATGAGTTTAATAATGGTAGAAGATAGCTGTAAAGCACAAGACAATGTGAGCATGTTTGGTCTCAATATTTCATTTACTTGGATAATTGGAAATCCTGATTTGGGTTAGTTATTTTTTTGTGACATTTATTTTAATTACTCTTAATTAATTAATGTTTTGGGAATAATGAATATAATTAATCGAAAACTAATTTTGATCAGTTCATTATTTTTGAAATTGTTAATGTGATCAGAAAATTGCCGTGCTTACATTCTCTAATTAATTAAAATTATTGAAAGTAGAAAACAATATTGGTCAGTATTTCTTTTTTTTTTTAACAAACAATCTTACACTGGCCTGTTGAACTCTATCATGACTAATTGTTCCCCCCTGCTAGTACAGTGGTATGTTTATGGATTTGCAATGCTAAAATCAGGGGCTCGATTCCACTCGGTGGGTTCAGCAGATAGCCCGATGTGGCTGTGTTATAAGAGAAAACACACAGGACAAATCATTTATTTGTAATTATAATATAAGTTGTGGTTGTTGTTTTTTTAAGACTGTTTTAACAGTTTTCAAAGAAGGATAAATTTCTGAAATTATATATGTTCTCTATGAAACAGTGAAATAATGAAAATAATCTAACGTGGTTTCTCACAAATAGTCAACATGTGCAATGAGTGTGTTAACAAATCAGCTAAATATTTTTAAGCGAGAGCACTGCAGTAAGTTTCAGTAACTTTGGAGTTAAGTTGTTAACATGTTACTCAGAAAGGAAAAAGTACTTTTACAGTTTCAATAGAATTAACAGTAACCAGGAATCTCTAAGTCACTTTTTTTTCAATTATTACTGTTAGTAATGGTGTTATTTCTTTTCAGCGCACGGTTGTTTCAAGCATTCCATCATTTCAAGAACTAACTGTTAATGACAATATTCAGAAAACTCTGCCATCTGAGTCGTGGGACCTCTTACATTGGGTGTTAAGCAACTCTTTCATTCTTTGTTCAGTTAATAGTAAAGATAAGGTATATTTTTTATTTCAAAGATTGGTTTTCGTTGTTGTCAATTATTTGAAATTTGCATAATTTCTCCTCATAGTTGTAAACTAGGCTAACTTAGGTAAACGTTAATGTGAAACTTAAGGCTTTATTGAGTCACAAATTATCAATGCCTATAAAAAAAAAAAAAAAAACTTTGAATTTGCTTGTTTTATCTCTGGCGTGTCAGTTTCAGACTATTAAGCAGTTGACTCATCAAGTAATGTCTGCCTCAGCACCGACTCACATATATGAAGTTTGCCCTACTGGTTCACGAGAACAGAAATTTCAGAAAGCCAAAGGAGAATGGAAATCACTCTATGCTTATCATGGGTCTAGAATAGAGAACTTCTTTTCTATTCTGCATAATGGACTGGTTTCTAATTTGAATAAGGTAAGCTTGATTTTTTATTATATCTTTCCTTTATGAGGCTCTCAATAACAAAAGGATAACTCTCTAAAGATGCAGTTTATTCTGAGAAGCTTACATTAAATACTTGTTTGTGATTTATTGAATGAAGTCTAGGACCTTAATGCTATTAAAGTCTATCTTCTAATATAACATTTAAAATGATTTGAGAAACTACAGTTTAAACAGAAACTAAAGCACACTTAACATTGAATAACTGATATATATTATAAATGTTTTACTGATTACATCCAAATGCTTAAAACCAAGATTTTGCAATCAAACAGAAGGGAAGATGGAGTAACTACAGGCACATGTAATAATCATTTTTCATTAAGTTGAGTCTTTTTTTTGTAATTAATCAAAAATGAGTAACTGGCTGTGAATGAATTTTTCCATTAGGGTAACATGTTTTTAATTTGTAGAATTTTTTAAGCTTACAGCCATTGTGTCTATAATTTTCTATCATCCGAATTCTTTTTCACTTTAACATTAACAAAAATTCAATTTACATCATTGTTTTACTCCATGATTTCATTGCTTTGACAAAAATCTTAAAAAAAACAACAACTTAAGTCACTCAGTTATGATTTTTTTGCTCAGTCTTCTTGTTAATGTATTAGTAGTTAGCAAAGGTGTAGTGCAGAATGTGTGAGTCCTCTTGCAAATTTCCCATTGGGGGCCCCCTTTGAAATCTAATTTATTATAGAACTATGAGCCCCGACTTAAGTGTACCTTCCTACTCATTGCTGTGTCTGTGGGGCAGTTGTTTGTCTCTGATTGTTGTAGTTTTTATATAAACTAAATCAAAAATTGAAGGATTGTGACTACCATACAGAATAACTGTATTGAGGGCTAATGCAGTGAATTGCATAAATTTTTGTAGTGTATCTTAGAATATAATAAATTACAACTGGAATGTGGTACGTTACCACTCTTCACATAAATAACTGTTTTTGGTCCGTGTTTCCCTCTATATGCAAAACATTTTTTTGTCATGCCACAAGCCTTGAAACTCCAACCCACCTGGAACTGATTATTTCTAATGCATCTTGCAGCAAGTTATCATGGGACCGTCCTCTGTTAATAAGAGTGCAACACATACTCTTGACACATGTTGACTTCCTCTGTTCAGTTGTATAGAACTGTAACTTCTTTTTTGGCAGTATCCATGTTATAATGTTTAATTTGTGCTATCTTTTTACAAAATATGTATATTTTATTTGTATAAAAGTATTTTATTTTAATTTTGTGTGTGTATCTTTTGTCAATGTTTATCAACAAGTTTGCTCTTTATTCAAAAGTGTAATTATTTTACATTTTTAACCAGTTATGGAAATTGTTACTTCATTGCAAAAAATCTTTTATTTGTTTCTGCAAATACATTTGTATTTTAGTTAATTATTTTGTATTATGAGTGCTGTTTACCACTTTGTAAATTGTTCTGTTTATTAGCACATTTATACAGGTTTCAAATTGCAGTACTCTGCAAGAAGATTTCTGGTTTGATTGACCAATGAACTGACTTTCATTAGTCAAGTTTGGGGGCTTACACATTCGAAATACAGTTTGCTAACTTAAGAAAGATGTCCTCTAATGATTTCTGAATAAGTTTATTGTTAACATTATTATATGTAGTTATCTCAGTTCCATTAAGTAAGTTTCTTTAGATTGGTTAATACTTACAGTCAAGGTTAGGTTTGCAGTTAGTCTTAGCTGTTGTATATTTTCTCCTGTATCATTCACTTTGGCTAACCATGTTTTTTTTATTTCAGGATTACCTGCAATTCATCTTACTAGTGTATCAGTTATTAATTTAACTGTGTTGTTTGCTTGTTTTTTCATATGTTATCTCTCGTGCACATGTTAGTGTTACTACACATTTCCTTAATTTTCTATTGTCACATCTGTTTCATTTTCATTCTTATTTATCTGTTATCCTTACTTCTATTCACTTGGTTTATGTAGAACCATTGGAATTGAATCCATGTTTGCTGCTCATTAGAAATAACTTGTATGTTGAGCACTGGGTCTTCATATCATACATTTAAATCTCTTATTCGATGCTTTGGGTAGCTGTTTATTCCTCATTGGGATGCCACCTGTTACCATCTTAACTCTTCCATGAGATTGTGACTGGATAAGTTAACTTCTAGTGTACATACCTCTCTTTTTTTTATCAGGGACATGTCCCCTTTTTGTTTTCTTTAGGGATCATTCTTTGTGATGAGTGGAACCTGTCCAAGTATACTTAAACTATTTAAAGCTACACTGTAAGGCCATGATGACTTTAACATTTGTTATTCCTTGGTTATGCAATGCACATTGTGAAGATAGGGTGTTTCATGAAATCTCTTGCAGGTTTATTCCCATGATATATTTGTTCATTTGGCCTGTCCTGGACCATACTTATTCAAGGAATATGTGGGCATAGTAGAAGGGGATAGCTGTCCATCCCTGCCATGCATTATATATTAAATAAATCAGAATGTTCTGCTTTTCAGAGTTGGGTTTCATGATCACTCGTAACAATACTGTCTTAGATGTTGTCATTCTTCTGGACTCTCCACCATGCTTTCTCCCAATTTTCTTCTCCCATTTTGGAGCTGCTGGGTTGGTGGAACATGAAGATATATTCCTGAGTGTGCTAATAAAATACAAGTAATATATATATAAATGATTATAAAACCATTTAGGATGGTGGTGTTCTGATGGTGTAGATAACGAGATGTCCTCCACTATGTAATATGGAATTGTGCCATCAAAAATATAGTTCATTCCTGTGATTAGGAACCCTCATCCTACCCCATGCGAATGCTGGTTCCTTGTGGTTGGGTTTCGGATTTAGAACTGAATCAATTTACACAAGTTTTCATGCATGTCTCAGTTTCCTCAGTCATATATTCTTTTTTTATTATATCCACGTTGTGGATCATGGTATCGAACTACTTTTATTTTACCACAATTCTTTCCCTTCTACTGTCCCTTAATACTTATTATTCCAAGACTGTTACTGCACTAGGGAAGGTTCCAGTCATTATGTTTTTTGAGTGAGATAGCTTACATCACACAGACATCTTTTCTGTACTAAATGTTTGGTTTCCAGATTAATCATTCAGTTTCTCACATTGTTCTTGCATGGCGATTTATAGATTGGTGGGATGAGATTTCCTCTGGTCTCATAAATTTGAGATGCAGATGCTGTGATCCTCATTCCAGATGGCTGGGTTTTAGTTTCTAGTTGACTCGTTGCTGGTATGATCCTCTTTTCTACCCTCACTTGTATGTTGGTCCCCAGTGGTTTGTGTTTTGGAAGTAGTTGACTTTCTGTGTACAGTCATTTATACCCAAGCCACTATACACCGAAGGACATGCCATTCAGTCTAAGCCACTTTTATGTTTTCAGAGATTTAGTTTAATAAATTATTTGTATTTCAATTAACTATCTTCCCATGGTTCTCTCCCATTTGGAGGTGATACTTCACCTTTCTGCCCATGTGTGCAACATTTTTCCTCAATGGGCAGAGAGCAAACCTGGTTCAGAAATGGTTCAGTCTCTCACATATGATCTTTGACCCTGAAGTTCTATTTTCGGGAGTGTCTTTAGGACACTTTCAGAGGATGCTTCTTTCTTTCCTGATCCCTTACTGATATAGCAGTAATTTACAATGCTAAAATCAGGGGTTTGATTCCCCTTGGTGGACACAGCAGATAGCCCGATGTGACTTTGGTGTTAGAAAACAGACACACATATTCTTTTTTTCTCTTGGATGCCTCCCTCCGCCTATTTAGTGTGTGATTCTAGCTATTTACATGAGTGGAGGTAATATACCTTATCAGAAGTTATAAATATCATATACTGAAATATATTTCTGATAAATACTTGCCTCCTGTTTCACTTCCTCTTCACTGGAAACCAGTGCTGCCAACACTCAGTGATAGTTTGGTATAATTGAATAGAGGGAGCCACATGTACCATGAGAGTGTCATGCTCTTATTGGTGGAGGGTTGTCATATAATAATTTGCAAGCGAGAAAGATTTGAATTATTCAAGTGGGAGTTTGAAGGCTTGTGGCATGTGCAAAAAACAATTGGCATATAGAGGGCAGCACTGAACATGAATGGCTATTTATAACGTGGGAGATAAGTAGGCTTTGAAAATACATTTTCAGTATAGGAAGATTATAGGTTCTACTTGTTAGTTTAATTTTTGTTGTTACCTCTGTATTAGCTTCCTAATGTGTGTCAAATGTTATTTTATTTATTGGATGTTTGTATGGGGATGTTATTTGTTGGAATTACACTACTTCATATTGTAAGAAAAATAATTTGGTAAAAGTATGCATTTGGTTTTTTCAGACTTCTCTCTTTGGAACAGGGACATATTTGTCTAGTGAACTGTCTGTTGCTCTACACTACAGTCCAGTAGGTTGGAGCTGGAAGAAAAGTCTGCATGGAAGCCAGATAAGTTGTGTTGCTGTTTGCGAAGTGATAGATCATCCCGATATAAAATTCCAAACTAAAGGTAGGACATTTGTTATGTTTTAGCAGTTTCATATGATTCATAAGTGTTTAAATATATGAGGGCTGTTCAAAAAATATGTGGACTGTTTGAATTGCATGGCTCCAGTTAGTTTCAGGGGATTCCGCTTGGTGTCACTAGATTCTCACAGATCAGCTGATTACGACGCCATTTCCCGATTGCAGATATCTTCATTTGTATATTAGCTATGTGGTTTTAAGTGAAGTGCAATTTTTTTCATTTGGCAGATTTCAGAATGAATGACCTGAAAGAGCAACGACTTGCTGTGAAATTTTGTGTTAAACTTGGAAAATCTGCTACTGAAACTTTTGCTATGCTTAACACGGCTTACGGTGATGTTGCTATGAAGCGTACGGCATGTTTCAAGTGGCATGAACGTTTTAAGAATGGACGTCCATCCATGTCAATTGACGACCCACACATCGACAAAATCAATACCCTGGTGCAGGCAAATCGACATCTGACTGTCAGGCAGCTTGCTGAAGAGTGTGGGATATCAGTTGGATCTTGTTATGAGATTTTGACTGAAAAATTGAAAATGCACCTTGTTGCTGTGAAATTTGTGCCTCAGAACTCGTGAGTTTTTGGCCAAACACTTGATCACTGTTCTTCCCCCCCCCCCCTACTCATCTGACCTTGCTCCTTGCAAATTTTTTCTTGTTCCCCAAACTCAAAATACCCTTGAAAGGAAGAAGATTTGAGATGATTCCCGAGATTAAGGTAAATGTGACGAAGGAGCTGGAGGACATTACAAAAGAAGCATATCAGGACTGTTTCAACAAGTGGAAACACTGTTGGGATAAGTGAGTGCATTGGGGAGGAGAGTACTTTGATGGGGGCCCAGACCTGTAAATTCTAAATAAAGTACATTTTTTTTTATGACGTCAGTCCGCATAGTTTTTGAACAGCCTTCGTACACATAAAGGTACTGCTAAATATTCAGAAAAAAAGAAATTGTAATTCATACAGTTTGCAAGTCTTTACTGTTATTTTTTAAACCTTAGTTTTTGGACCGAGGACAGCTATTCACCACATTACTTTTCCTCATAGGTTTTGAGAGTAATAATGTATAGGAAGTAAACTGTGTATCTTTTTGATTGATTTTGTTGCCAATGAGAAAAATGGAAGATTACCAGAACTTAGTTTTTAAGTTTAAATTCTTATAAGACTTTTCCTTTCTTTTTTTAATGTTACTCACAAATGAAGGATTTGTTTTTTAAATATTAAGACATGTATCTCCTTTTTGGTTCTTAGGGTATGTTGTTATAACATCTGTTAGTTCAAATACTGATATTACCTAGCATGGTTTTTGAAAAGTGTTACACAGTTAATGGTTTTATACAGACGTATATATTCATGGTGAAACAAATCCTTTCACTCAAAATCAGGAGATATAATAGAATTAGAATCTTAACTGATTGTCTGTGTGTTTATATTTCAATACATAATATTTGACAAGAGTGCCACAAAGAATGCTAGAGAATACCCTCCACTTTTTGCAAGAATGTGTGATACTCTGATGTCATTTAGCAACTAGATTATAATATAAGACATCAGTGGAGTGATGCTAATGTCTTCTGCCTGTTCTGATGAAAGTATGAGAGCAAGTCATTCATTGGGGTTTTGTTCACTTTTGAAAATGTGGCAAATTCATTATGATAATGTCATGTGTGCTGTATTTTTATTATTGTGCATTGTGTTTTTATAATTGTATGCTTTTTTATAAAAATTCTGAAATAGGTTGGCTTTAGAGGTTTTATTTTTTTCATTTTAATATTGGTTAATAAATAAAATAGACAAAACATTTTTTTTTGCTTGTTGCTAATGGAACAAAGTACATTTCATGGTTTATGTAAGTTAAATGTAACTTATGTTTAACAGAAGTATATAAAGTTAAAAAATAGCGACTGATACATACAGTTTTTTCTAGTGGATTTTCTTTTGGTACAAATGGAATACTGCTCAGAGTAGGACCAAGATTATAACAAAAACACAGAAGTGATGCTTTTATTATTTAACTTGTTTTGAGAAAGTTAAAAAATAGCGACTGATACATACAGTTTTTTCTAGTGGATTTTCTTTTGGTACAAATGGAATACTGCTCAGAGTAGGACCAAGATTATAACAAAAACACGGAAGTGATGCTTTTATTATTTAACTTGTTTTGAGAAAGTGGTAAATTTTTGTGAGAGTATAAGAACATTTCATAAAAATCAAATAATTGCAGAATTATAAGCTTTCGTTTTGAATGTATAAATCTACAATTTAATAGAAAATAAAAAAGTTTCTCGTTAAAATTCTTAATTTATAAAATTATAAATATTTCTTGTATTTCATAAATCATAAATCCAATTTTATCCATTTTCAAAAGTCACATCTAATTACTAATGAGAGAAAGTCATTGCTTCCAACCAAACTAGAGAACTTCATTGATGTTTAAAACAATTTTTTTTTAGATTTTTTTGTAGCTCAGTGGTGTCAAAATTATTATGTAAATTGTATTTTTTTCTTGTCCACTGATCTAGACTTGTTCTGGTGTAATTTTAGGTAAGAATGGTCTCATTACCTTTAAACCACTTCGAAAATAAACTATAATTGCTAGTTAGTTGCTGCTAACAGTAGACATTGTGGCCACGTTTGATCACAGATTAAACATATTTATGCAAAAATGAATTGCTGAATTACGACAGATCTTCTAGTTATATTTTTGTCTTACTTACATGCAAGGTGAGCCATGGTGAACAACCCACAAAGATGCAAAATGTTTTAGTTCTGTGGTATTTCATGTTGCGATAGTTGCATCTTCAAATGTACATTTTCAACATTTGCAATCCTTGGTTGGTTCAGTGCTCATTTCTGATGTAGCCCAAATCAAGGATACTTCAGTAATAATTTAGTACAATGTTCCTCAAACCATGATACCTGCAATAAATAAAAAATAAAATCATTTGTGACAGTTACTGCCATTCATTTGTCTTTCCTCCAATGAGCAGCTCAACCATAACAACAAAACAAGTTGTTGATGGCCAATTGCATTCCTTCTAGTTAGCAGCTTGAATTTCAAAAATATTGATTTCACTATAATTTCATTTCATCATTTTATTTTTGTAACACCAACTATAATTGCTGCTTGTACTCATTTGATTCGGTCATGGAACATAAGGATTGTTGTTGTGGTAGTTGTAGTTTGTTTTCCTTGGAGGTGGAGAATTTGCTCTCACCCACCCTCTGTTATGGCATCCAAGTAAAAGCACCCATTCCTAGTGATGGCTAGAGTTTATCTATCAATTTAAATTATTTCATGGACAGTATAAAGGTTAATTGTGTGGCACTCTTTGTTCCTCTTAGAGCCAAATCTGCCATCAAAAGTAATTGATGAGTATTTTAGTCACGCTAAGAGCAGCTGATCAATAACATATAGTAAATCTAAATTTTTATTTGCTTTTTAAATTAAATTTGGCATAAATATAAAGCCTAATTTGATAATATTTTCTCGTGCTATTTCTTATCCGTAAAGAACGTAGTTGTTGAGTACATAAATATTTTTCACAATCTCTTTGAAAAGGTAGGAAAAGCTCATCTCGAAGCTATTCACCTGACAGCCTTGCTGGGAACGTTCCAGAGAAGTATTATCTTGTTCAAAATGATGACCTGGTCAGAGTTCGTTATTTACTATTGTACACCGAGAATCCTGTCAAAAGAAAAACCTGGTAAGATGTCGGTATTATTTAAAGCTGCTTTAGTAATGGATCAAAAGATAAATGTTGAAATATTATTATCAGTTATATGAATTATTAAAACTTACTGTTTAAACTTTAAATATTTTCTAATCTGGACATTATTACATTGTTTTAAAATCTGAGGAAGAAATTAATTAACTAAACTTACTGTTTAAACTTCAGTTATTTTCTAATATTGATATTACATTGTTTTAAAATCAGAAGACTAAATTAATTAGTTTTCTGAAATGCAGTGTGGTATATCCTATTTCTAACACTTTGTGATTTGGTAAAATTTCTAACACTAAAGAATGATTATATTTTCTGGATATTGTGTTCATATTTTTGATACATAGGTAAACAGTTTTAAGTTCTTTAAAAACCTGTACTCTCTACTGTGTTGAATCACGTATTTTTAATTTGTCTACAACTTGTATAATTCAAGCGTCTCATCAAATATTACCATGATATTGAATTGAATGACAAAATGTTAAAAATATTTAACTGATTGTGAACTAATTTTAGATCATAAATATGTATTTAACAAAACTTACCCAGTTTGGCTGATATAATTAAATTTACACAGGAACCAAAGACAGTATTTAGACAAAATTACAGACATGATAATGCACAGCTTTTGTAATATTTTTTAAACTGTAAAATGTAGAGTTTAAAGATTTATTTGCATTTTACACTTGCTATTCCTGAAAAACAAATTAAAATTATTTTTGCATGTCAGTCTAAACAAAATGTACATTTTTAGAGAAATAAGATCAAAATTATGAGATTTGTAGTTCTTTTCTGTATTTTTTTTTAATATGAGTACCAAATCATTGAAACAAGTGTGGTGATGAAAACATAATCTTTAAGTACAATAAATAAAACATATAATACACCAGTTGTTGGTATTTTAAAAACATTGGTTACACTATGTAACAATATTTTTGATTTTTCATGTTATTGGGCAGAAAGTGTTATTTCCCAGTTGCTTATGCCTAAAGTAAATGGAAAACACCTATTTTTCTCTTCAAATTTTGCTTTTGTGACCTGGGAGCGTATAACAAAAACATGATGGGAGACTATATTTGGGGCCTGATGTGTGAAAGTGATTTACATTACAGTTGCAAATCTCGAAAAACTACTCACTTCTAAAGATTTTTGTACAACTTTAGTATAAATACATGTAAATCTTGATTCATATGTTGTTTTATTCAGACATTATGTAAATGAAAATGTGCAAATTTGTCCATTTTTGCATAGGAAACAGGTTAACTTCTAAATTTCATCATCCAGGTTACAAAAACAAAGTTTGAAGGGAATAACGGCCATTTTCTGTACTTTTACAACATAAGTAATTATGAAATAACACATACTATCCAGGAACAAAATTTGTGTCACATAGTGTTATTTATTTTAAATTCTGTAAATTTTCTTCATGATCGATTCTCTGTTAGATGTAATGATCAAAATCATTGTTTGTTGTAGTGAAATATCATTTCTTGCTGCTAATTTTCTGTAAGTGCTAAGACTGATGCTAATATCATTTCTTGCTGCTAATTTTCTGTAAGTGCTAAGACTGATGCTAAATGACGTGTAACAGTAAGTAAATCACATAGTTGATGAATTTCTTTCAACTAAAATCTATTTGTTTAATATATAGAATTATCTCGTTTTTTAAATGTAAATAAAATAATAACCTATACTTTTAAACAAAGTTAAGGACAAATCTTGGAACAGCTGGTATTGGTGTTAACACTTTTACTGTTAAGGAGAGAACAACGTTTTGACCTTTCTAGGCCATCTTTTTAACCTTAGATACATTTTTAGCCCATACCAACCATTCTGAGTTACATTTTTATTTTGAGTGGGTTTCTCGTCATTGGGAATTGAGGAAAAGTTAAGAACAACGTGTATTGGTTCTTAGGTTTATTTTTAGGGTTTAGTACCATTGTGTCAATTTCCAGATTTCTTTCATGGCAAGTTAAAACTGTATAGGTTTTCAGGTTCTTGTGTTTTGTTTTGTTTTGCTTTAGGAATCATGGTTCTTCATTAAATAAAAACTTTATATATTTGTAGTGTAAACCATCCTAGAAGCTGGTGGCATCACCATAAATTCTTCTTTATGATGGTGATTTACGGAGTAGCCCTTCTTGCTATTGGTCTGGCAACGTCCAAACAGTTTCACCGTTTCTTACAGAAACTCTTCTTGTAGTTTTGTAGACATAGTTTAAATTTCATACTTTGTTTCTACTTCTTGTTATACAGGGTAAGTGGATTTCTAGGGAAAACATTATGTATGAATTTAAATATTTTTTGCTGGATAATGATTGTATGTGTATACTTCTTAATGTTTGTAAGTTTGAAAAGGCTAAGGCTTACTTAAATCTTACATTTTGTTATATTCCTCGATTATGTCGTACCAAAGAGTGCTGGGCCAGTCATTAAAAAACCAAAATAAATGTTTTTAAACCAAGTTGTTATTATTTGTTTCAATGTAAAGAAAACCAACAACATGTGAGTAATATATACACATAAAAACGTCTGGTTTGTGTCCAAAAAATCTTTATGTAGAGGAGCAAACAACGTTTCAACCTTCTTTGGTCATCATCAGGTTCATAAAATGATGGACTGAAAAAGGTTGAAACGTTGTTTGCTCCTCTACATAAAAATTTTCTCAACTTAAGTTAAACCAGCCATTTTTGCATATGTATTTTTCTCTACAAGTGGGTTTTCTCATCATCACTGTTGTGAGTATTATATTTATTTATTTTATCTGACTGGGAGTTTAAGAAATTTTTGTAAATGTACAGTTGGTAGTCTGAAGAAATAGAAAATGTTATGAAAAGTATTCAGAGACCACGGGATAAGCACTCTGTTTATATCATGAACTGGAAACGGTGGTAATTATGTTATGAATTTTTTATCACGGAATGCTCATACCTTTTTTTTTATGAAAATAATATTTGTTTTATATGAATAAGAGATATTTCCTCAAGCATCCAAACTTCACTGTATTGTTGTTATTTTGTTCAGCGGAAGGATATTAATTTGAATGTAATAGTAACTTGTATATATATTTTTTACTTAGTAAATTAAAATACAAGTTTCCATACGCTAAGCCTAACCTTCTCTTGTGCATTTAACACTGGTAGTTTTTAAGATGTATCACATTATTAAACAGAAACATGGGTAAATGTGTTTAACAATGGAAAACCTAAAATATCTTCAGTCTTCAACTCTTAAGAATCACGTATAAAACATAATTTTTCCTATTCAAAATGAATGAAGATCTTAAAATTTCTTCATAAAAACCCCTGGTGGCTCAGCTGTAAGATTGAGGGCTCACAACACTTTTGATTCTTTCAGTGCACACAGCACAGATATTACATTGAGCACTTTTGTACTGATCAAGAAACAAAGTTTCCATATAGTTTCGTATTATGTTTGTTTGTTTGTTTTCAAGTCTTTTTTTGTAACAAAATGCATGTTTGTTCTTCATAACTTGCATAGAAATTGTTAATGTTAGTGTGCAGAAACATGTACTTTTATAACTGTATTTTAAATGACAGAAAAGATGAAATAATGTATTTGAAACTGTGTTTGTCATTTTAAGAGAATATGAAATAAGTTTGATTAGGCTAATACTGACAGCATACTGTTTTAAACTTTTTAGAAATTTAATTTCAATTTTGCTTTCAGTAAACTTTTGACTGTCGATTTAACTTTAAAATAATGAGTAATTTTAATTGGAAAAAGTTGCTGACAATTCTCTAGAAAAATACAAACAGTTATACATAGGTACTTTCACTGCTTCTGACTGTGAAGAGAATGTAATAGATTTAAATTGGATTAAGCACATGGATGATACGGCTCTTGTTAGCTGTACAGAGTAGAAACTTGACTAGTGGAGTAACTTACAAAATAGCCTTATTGTCAGATTAACCCGTACTTACGAGTAAGTTTGGAGTGAATATTCATCTAAACTCAAAGATATTCAAATATATGATAAGAGTGATTAAATCACGTTTTATAGCATGAAATCTAAAAGTTTTATTGTAACAGACATGTATGAAACATATATTGTAATTTTTTCAACATGAAGTTTGGCTTTGTGGATAACATATGATAATGGATAAAAAAATGGTGCATTTGAATGTTTAAAAAATTTTATGAAGTGTACGAGCACTCTTGTTTGTTTGTTTATTTTAGAATTTTCATCTAAATTTACAAAGGACTGTCTGTACAAATATGTCTTTAATTTTAAACTAAGAGAACTGAAGGAAGACAATTAGTAAACAATACCTCACATCTATTTTTTGAAACTCTCTCATGTGATTGAATTGTAGTACTTTGAATGTCATTTTCGTAATACAAAAACAGCCCTTTTTTGTTGGGTGCAAACCTGAATTAATGTTAATTTACTCCTCTAGTACGACCAAGAGGATATGGCACTTGGCTTGTAATCTGAAGGTCACTGGTTTGAATCCCGTCACACCAAACATGCTTGCTTTTTCAGCTGTGGGGGCATTATAAGGCAATGGTCAATTCTACTATTTGTTGGTAAAATAGTAGCCCAAGAGTTAGCGATGGGTGGTGATGACTAGCTGCCTTCCCTCTGGTCTTACACTACTAAATCGGGAACAACTAACACAAGTTGCACTTGTGTTGCTTTGCGAGAAATTCAAAACAAACTATTGTAGCAATTTTGTTTGTATTTTATAGAAAAATTAAAAATCAATTTGATAATTGGTGTAGCTAATTGAAAACACTTTTCTTAAGGTCCTATGCGTAAAAAATTACAGTGCATTGTTTCATCAGTTTGCTTGCTGTAAAAGGTGTTTTCAGCCATAAACCCAGTAATTTCTCACAATGTTTGGCCAGTTTAGGAGACTTAGATAAGTCTCAAATACATGTATCAAGCTAACAAAGCAAAACAATCTCCATAATTAAAGTATAATGATAAGGGTTTAAAAAAAATTAAATTAGTTCTATTAAATAGTGTTAACCAAAGTAGCATATAAACACAGTGTCATAGAAGTATTGTTTGTTGAACAAAGTGACATCAATATAGGTGCAATTTTTGGAATCCTCCAGGGAACATTTTGTGGTAGATGAAAACAGCTCTGACGTGTAACCTAAGAGTAAAATGACATCCGAAGTAAATTTTTATTGCGTTACTGAAGTCAAGCAGTGTGATTACAAGGTGTAAGACCAAACTGTATAGATATAAACTAATAAGTTGGATGATTACCTGAATCATACAGTAAATTAGCCAGAATATCAGCTCGCTTATTAAAGGTAATACGAAGGAAACATGTTAAACATGCTGTTACTTACAAAGACACAAATATTAGGCAATATGAAGTTATAAAAATAATTCTATAAGAACTAAATCACAAGTGAAATGATTCTCAATAAAATAGTATTAAGGCTTAGAAAAGAAAGTTCCAACAATAGTTATTGTTCATTGCTGTTTTGCCACATTTACCAATGTAACTTGACTAATGGCATGAGTTTAAATTGTATGAAACTATGATATTAAATAGTGTTATCTGTGTATAATGGGAGTGTTAACAATGGACTGTATGCCAAAATAAACAATTCGCTGTAACCTTAAACAATTTGTGAAGGAATTACAATTTTAAAGGTCGTGATATTCTGTCAAACTACGAAACCTGTAATTGTCATAAAAAATATTATAAATTTAATACAGAATTAATTTTGTGTTGAAAATGCAAATAAAAACAGGAAAGAACTTTCAATAACTTCGGCTGTAATTAGATTCCAAATCGGTCAAGAGATGGACCAATAAGCCAGAAATTGGTACTCGAATAGTAAAAAAACACGAGAAACTCGGAGTCGTTTTATCAGCCATTATGCCACGGCTAAAAATCTGTTGTGAAAAATGCGAGTAATTTTAACAGCCCCTTCCAACAAATTGTATATTGTTGAACGAATGCTACTGTGTACAATAAGTTGTAAGCGTTGTAACGTATTTGAAATTTTCATATTAAGAAATAGAAAATTTGTAACTTTATTTGAATTTTTGAACTTGCATCTTTGATGCGGATGTCAAAATTCAGACGGTGTGCTTTGTTTTTATTGAAAAAAAAACGTTTCTTCCAAAATGAGCGTCGGTAAATCAACCTGTTGGATCGTCACAAGAAAACATTAAAATAAGATACAAAGTTATCGACAGTATCTCCATAATCTGGACACTAATCTCTTCGTGGGGCCCGGCATGGCCAAGCGTGTTAAGTCGTGCGGCTCGTAATCTGAGGGTCGCGGGTTTGCATCCCCGTCGCGCCAAACATGTATGCCCTCCCAGCCGTGGGGACGTTATAATGTCACAATCAATCCCACCATTCGTTGGTAAAAGAGTAGCCCAAGAGTTGGCGGCGGGTGGTGATGACTAGCTGCCTTCCCTCCAGTTTTACACTGCTAAATTAGGGACGGCTAGCACAGATAGTCCTCGAGTTGCTTTGTGCGAAATTCAAAACAAACATATTCTTCACCACGCCCAGCCCACTACAACTTCTACGTGAATTGTAACACTTGAAAGTCGCACTTTAGCGAACATATGTAAAAAAATACAGAGAAACGTAGCACAAGTGACTGGTTTGGTAAAGTTAACTTTGACTTTTCCAACTAGCATGACACCCGCGGTGATGGTTGTTACTTTGCAAACGCAAGTACAAGTCTTCTAAAACCAGTTGTTCTTCAAGAAAGTAATTTAAATTTTTTTTTAATTCTGACATAGAATTATTTACTTTAAGGGGTATTTCAAGAGAGAAATTTAATATGCTACATACAAGTTCACTTTAAAAAGCGCTAAGCAAACTAGTTTCTGCGTTATATTTGTTTAGAATTTCGTGCAAAGCAACACGATGACTATCTGTTCTAGCCGTCCCTAATTTAGCAATGATAGATTCAAGGGACGACAGAGGTCAATACCAGCAATCGCTAACTCTGGGGCTACTCTTCTACTAACAGTTAGAGAACTCGACCTTCACATTATAACGTCTCCATGGCTGAAAGTGTGAGCAAATTACGAGTCGAATGCCTTAACCACCAGGACAAACCGTGCATGTGTTCCTAGATAGAGAGAATTAAATGTATTATAGTATACACAACCACTGAAGATACGTGTAATAAGTTATTATTATTTCTCCTGGAAATAAAGCCCCGGCATGACCAGGTGGTTATCACACTCGACTCGTAATCTGAAGGTCGTGACTACGAATCTCCATCACTTCAAACATGCTCGCCCTTTCAGCTGTGGGGGCGTTATAATGTGATTGTCAGCCCTTCTGTTCGTTGGTAAAAGAGTTGACCGTGGATGGTGTTGGCCAACTGCCTTTCCTCCAGTCTAACATTGTAAAATTAGGAACGACGAGCGCAAGTAATCCTCGTGTAGCTTTGCGCGAAATTCAAACCAAACCTGAAGGTAGAGATAAGTTATTAAGTGCTTAATAATTCGAAGATGGTTTCCAACATCATGGTTTTTAACTTTTTTTAAGTAAAATTATACGTTTAAAGAATTTTAAAAGCACAGCTATGATCTTTGAAGTGCCATTTATTACTATTATTTTAACTTTGACGAAAAACTAGAGCACATTACATTTCTATTTACGATCTATGTTTTCGCATATAAAGATTGACAACTTATTTTCTTTAAGAAAAGTAAACTTAAATGAACAAATACGAAGTGTTGCTTGTACCTCTGCAACATGAACGACTTTTCTAAGCTGACGAGTCGTATCATGATTGGTTGATATTTGTCATAAGGTACTCTCTTAAAAAAGGTCGAAAGGACTGGATAAAGAATGTATTGTCAATAATAGAATCAATATTTATGTGTTCGTGAGATCTTAACGTATGAATTTTGACGAAGTCTCTATACACTTTTACAATGATTAATATATACCTTAATAATGTGTAGTTATATAAATGTTGTTGAACTATGTTGTATGTCCATGTAACAACTTATTTACACAAATATAATACTACTACCTGTTATATGTTCATGTACGACTTATCTATATAAATATAATAGTACTGTCTGTTGTATGTCCACGTAACTACTTATCTATGTAAATGTAATACTATTGTCTGTTGTATGTCCACGTAACTACTTATCTATGTAAATGTAATACTATTGTCTGTTGCATGTCTATGTAACTACTTTTCTATATAAATATAACAGTACTGTCTGTTGTATGTCCGTGTAACTACTTATCTATGTAAATATAACAATACTGTCTGTTGTATGTCCATGTAACTACTTATCTATGTAAATATAAAAATACTGTCAGTTGTATGTCCATGTAACTACTTATCTATGTAAATATAACATTACTGTCTGTTGTATGTCCATGTAACTACTTATCTATGTAAATATAACAATACTGTCTGTTGTATGTCCATGTAACTACTTGTCTATGTAAATATAACAATACTGTCTGTTGTATGTCCATGTAACTACTTGTCTATGTAAATATAATAATACTGTCTGTTGTATGTCCATGTAACTACTTATCTATATAAATATAATAGTACTGTCTGTTGTATGTCTGTGTAACTACTTATCTATATAAATTTAATACTGTCTGTTGTATGTCTGTGTAACTACTTATCTATATAAATTTAATACTGTCTGTTGTATGTCTGTGTAACTACTTATCTATATAAATTTAATACTGTCTGTTGTATGTCCACGTAACTACTTATCTATGTAAATGTAATACTACTGTTTATTGTATGTCTATGTAACTACTTATTTATGTAAATATAACAATACTGTCTGTTGTATGTCCATGTAACTACTTATCTATGTAAATATAACAATACTGTCTGTTATATGTTCATGTAACTACTTATTTATGTAAATATAACAATACTGTCTGTTATATGTTCATGTAACTACTTATCTATGTAAATATAACAATACTGTCTGTTGTATGTCCATGTAACTACTTATCTATGTAAATATAACAATACTGTCTGTTGTATGTCCATGTAACTACTTATCTATGTAAATATAACAATACTGTCTGTTGTATGTCCATGTAACTACTTATCTATGTAAATATAACAATACTGTCTGTTGTATGTCCATGTAACTACTTATCTATGTAAATATAACAATACTGTCTGTTGTATGTCCATGTAACTACTTATCTATGTAAATATAACAATACTGTCTGTTGTATGTCCATGTAACTACTTATCAAAGTTGATATAAACGTATATTAAGTCCAAATGGAAATAAGTACAATTTTTTAATTTTGCATTTTGAGGTTTTTGCGTTTCTTACCACTTCTTTGTCCACTGCTATTGGAACTTCACTAAAATTACCATGATGATCTTCTGTGTGCACGTGTCTCCACGTGCAAATTTTGTGTCCTGCAGTTTTTATTAACCTTTTGTTTATGATTATATATAATAGAAATACCTTTTCACGTCCTGAGATAACCTTTCATTAATCAATAATTTGCATGTCTTCGTCCAGGAATTGGGTACTCCAGGGAGTACTTTGGTAACAGAATAACACAAAGATACTTAAACATTCCTGTCTATACATTTATGGAAACATATACGTGGTCTATCCTCTTCTAAATTATTATTTTTATCGTTCACTTGTTAATTTACATATATTGTTTACTTACATTGCTAGTTCCGTTTGTTTCAACAACGTAAATATTTTAGTATGGCCGGAGAATCTTTAAAGACACGTGTATCAATGTTCGATTTATTGATGACGGTGTTACAGTTTTGCTTCAACTGGATTGGTGGATTTGTAAGTTTTTGATAGCTCCTGACGAAGTTACAAAAACGAAATTTTGAGCTAATAAAGAACATATTCTACAGGCGTAGTGTCTTATTTTATGTACATTAACATAAACATGAATTTTGATGTTTTGTTCTTAGCTCTGAACTATTTAGACATGACTGTATACATTCATGGGTAAGTAATGGCAGTGTTCTGTGTATTGTGATGTAGAATTATTTTAAAATTGTGGGAAGTCCCACATGTTTTTTCTGCAGGCACGTATATATTTTCTTTTTTGAAAATTATAGTAATGAGCTGAAAAAAATATAAAATAATCTTTTCTAAAATTTGGGAGCGCGTGACAGATGGCGCATTTTACCATTGCGTTTTCAGTTCATTTGTACATCATTAAGTAACGTCTTCCATCTGGCTTAAAAGAAAAAAATATTTTAATTAGTCTAACTTTCAAATAATCTTGCTGTAAAAGCCATTAATAAGACATTGGGAACCTTCCATTAACTTACATAGTGTACGTTAATGAAAGAAAAAATAAAAACAAAAGTACCATTCCAAAGAAAACTGTGTTTTGTTTTTTTAGTGTATTAAACTAGAGGGCCCGGAATGCGAAAAAAAAAAGCAAATTGTTCCAACTTTTTAAAAAGACATTTTTGATCCTGTAAATTCAAAATTTGTGACTGAGTTTGCTTCCAGTTTCAAATATATTTCTGTAACTATTGAAGTCAAAATAAATATTGAATTAACTTGGAAATATAATGAATAATTTGAAGCCTTGACCAATGGCCTGAGATTACGTAGTTGTTTTGCACTAACACCTGGTGAAGGGTTTTGGAAACTTTTAGCAACATGTTTTTCGGTAGAAAAGCGGTTTGTCTACGGATTTGTAACCGTAAAATCAGGGGTTCGATTCCCTTCGGTAGACATAGCAGATACCCCCGTATAGTTTTGCTCTAAAAACACATGGCCAAGTTAAGGCACTCGACTCTTAATCCGAGGGTCGCGAGTTCGAATCTCCGCCACACCAAACATGCTCGCTCTATCTGCCGTAGGGGCGTTATAATTTTACGGTGAATCTCACTGTTCGTTGGTAAAAGAGTTAGCGGTGGGTGGTGATGACTAGCTGCCTTCCCTCTAGTCTTGAACTGCAAAATTAGGACGGTTAGCGTTGATAGCCCTCATGTAGCTTTACGCGAAATTAAAAAAAAACAACTAAAGTGTATTTTTGTTAAAGAATATCACGTAATTATGTGACTAAATAAAATATTCTATCACCCAAGACACCAAACTAAATATATTTTTTTACGTTTTTCAATTGCATTAAGTCATAAAAATGTACTAAAATCAAAATTGTTTTTATGTGACCCTACACCCAGAAAGGTTTTTAAACCAGCTGTTTCTTACACACAGATAATGTTAGTTATTTAATGAAACACGAAAAAACTTTTGTTGAAAAAAAAGACACGAGTAATATTTCCAAAACAAAGAAACTTTGTAAATACCTTTTCGCACGAAACACACACATTTTTTTTTGTACTTTACACTTTGGCCCAGTTGTGTTAAGGCGTTCGACGGGTAATCTGAGGTTTTGCTGAGAAGCAAAGTTTAATCGAGTTGTTTCGTGGTGTGAAAGAAGGCGTAGCCTTTGAAAACGTTTACGGTTTTTGAAGCTTTTCTCTCATGGATGCCGTCTTGTTGTTCTTGAGCTGCATTCTGCGTCCGTAAGACCCTAAATCTGGTTCGACGATCGGCTGATGTCTTGCCAGACAACCTGTCGAATCCTCCTTCTCAACGCCGTTGAAATTTTCATGAGCCGACCACTTGAAATTTTCGTTCTGTATCCCTCAGGGTCTTTTAAGAATTTTGCAACAGCAATTTTACTACGCCCAATCTCACAAGCGATAGAACGTTGAGAAAGACCTTTCTGTCACGTTTAAACTCTGTCAACTTTTTAGCCTTTGCCATGTTTTTACCCAATGTAACACATGAGATGTCAGTGGGAGATGTTGACAACGCTAATGCTTGAACACAAATGACTACTTTCACTTACGTGCTTACCGATTAACGCTTTGTTTCAGTATGGTCTTAAATTTTTTGAGAAGCTAGTATTTAGGCTAATTTCATAGTGTTCACATTTTCCCCACGAAATGCTAAAAAAGTTTTTTTATTTTCCCTTTTCTTATTGTCATCTTTCAAAGCTCTACTCAAAAAAGTGGTTGAGTCTAGCAACACAAAATGCATATTTTTTCTTTATGATCATTCGTCTCAAGATTTTAGCCAGCAGTGTTTATTTTTTACAGACTGAAAGTTGTTTTTGAATTAAGCACAAAGCTACACAATGGGTTATCTGTGCTCTGCCCACCACGGGTATCGAAACCCGGATTTTAGTGTGTAAGTCCGCAGACATACCGCTGAGCCACTGGGGGGCCAGACTGAAAGAAGAAATTCAAACTAATTTGTTGAAAGAAACACTTATATTGAAAAAACATTACAGTTTCATTCTGTGTTAAATAAGATGTACATTTTCACCTCTTATTCCAGTGTAAACTTGCCAGTGGCACATGTTGTCTGGTATGAAAGAGAAGTACATTTTGTGTACAGGGACATCGAGAGGTAGGTAGGGCCCCAGGGACAATCATGTTCCTGGACCCCTTTTTGAAGTCTTCATAATTTCATGGGCGTATGAATTTTTTTTCTGGTGGGCAGTAGCCAAATGTGTTGAAAATTTACATTTTTTGGATAAAAAAGGTATTTCTGAGGTAAGCGATGAGGCAAAGCGATTTCCTGCAGAACTGCAATATTTCCTTAAATATATTATGAAAATGAGAATACATTATTCTTTATTCCATATTTCCCCGGGTCACGGGATTGCAGACCCCTGACCCCACCTCTCATCAGACCTGATTGTGAAAGACTAAACACTGAGACTTTCCACTGTCACGCGCAAATAGCCCTAGTGTAGCTTTGAGCTCAATTCGAAACAAACCTGGTTTCACAGCAGTAAGTATTCATACTTATAAGACTGAAAACCCTGTTTTTATATCCAAGATGGGCAAAGGTATTCGTGCTTTGCCCCTTAACTGCAAACTAACCAACCAAGAAAAGATCATTCGTCTTATGGTTTGTGGTGTCATCTAGCGGTAATATGCAGAACTTTTTATATTTATGATTATATTCCAAAATTTGCTCACAGACACACAGAAATTCAGCAGGGATAGTTATTTTACTTATTTAAGAATTTTGAAATTTCCGAAGAGTAAAAATTCAGTTACAGAACGAGAGCAATTACAGACTTTTGAGCAGGATTATTTGTTGAAATAATCTAAAACATTTTCAAGAGTAGAAGTTTTTGATGTATTAACAATGTTATGATCGTCTTGTTTCTGATCATTGTAAAGACGGATCGAGGTATGAAAAAAAATTAGACAGTCTGGTGTTTCCCAACCTGAACTGTATCGCGCTTGTCAATTGTTTATTCTGTTTTCTGTATTGAATGTGAAAGGGCTATAGAAATTATATGGCTGGTACGTGATCTGTCGCTCTCAGAGCTCATGTTCTAAGTTTTAAATGTATCGAATAACGTTATAAAAATAAAAAAAACCGATAAGGAAATGATGCAGTCTCTAATAAGATCAAGAAAGTTAACTTTAAACTAACTTTGTGCCGATTTTAAATTAGTCTCGTTGGTTGTAATATGTAAGCTTACTTATTAAACAGTTAACTTTTGTCACATTTATCTAATAGTAAAATGAAATTACAGCATAATATACAATGTCGTAGAGTGTAACAGTTTTGTTTTTAAATAATTATTATTAATGACATTGGTCTCAACAGAAAGTCTTACAACGCTAAAAATCGGGTTTAGAAACCCACTGTGAGTGGAGCACAGACGACCCATCGTGTGGCTTTGCGGTTAGCAACAAAAACGAAACATGGCGATAAGTAAATTATTTAATATAAAACCCTTTGAAGAGTTCAGGTTTATGGAATTAATGAATCATTACATTAAATCTATCTGTACAGTTGTAATGTGAAATCCGTAATTTGTTGTATTCCAAAATCAATGGAAAAGGTGCTTTGTGCTTTTCTTATAGCAAAGTCACATCGGGCCTATTGCTGAGCTCACCGAACGGAATCGAACCCCTGATTTTAGCGTTGTAAATCCGTAGAATTACCGCTGTACTAGCGGAGGGCGTGAAGAAGGTAATGATACGTCATTTCCGTATTTTAACTAACTGATGAAATCTCTTTCATCAACACCTTAAATTTAATTATATTATTTTCATTTCGTAAAGTTAAACTAAAAATAGTATTATAAATGTATGGAATATTTGTCTATCCATATCTGAAGCTTTGTCTGCTACTTCAAAATGGTCTCCGATGGTCGCGGGTTCGAATCCCCGTCACACCAAACATGCTTGCCATTTCAGTCATGGGGACGCTATAATGTAATGGTCAATCCCACTATTCGTTGATAAAAGAGCAGCCCAAGAGTTGGCGGTGGGTAGTGATTATTAGTTTCCTTCCCTCTAGTCTTGCACTGCTAAATTAGGGACGGCTAGCGCAGATAGCCCTCCTGTCGCTTTGCACGAAATTCGAAACAAACCAAACCAATCAGAATTGTTACCCTATTTATGTTCTTTCGAATACCTTTAAGCTTTTAAGATAAGCATAATAGTGAGATTGTTGGAATAAATTTTATTATTAAATCATTTTTTAATTTAATGTTTTCAGTTTTCGTGGTTTTTTTTTTTTTTTATAGGTGAATTACATTAATTTTGGTTAGGCGGCAATTGAAGAATAATCTCTACCAATATTTCCAAGTCATCATAGATACGTGAATTTTGTACTTTGACCCAGTGCACGCACGTGGCTAAGTCTAATTCTAGGAGAGACAAAAACCTGTTATTCTTTTCACGTGGTTGAAGTTTGTATTGCCAGGTGGGTTAAGGAGTTCGAATCGGGATTTGAGGGTCGCGGGTTTAAATCCCTGTCGCTCTAAACATGCTCGCCCTTTCAGCCGTGGGGCGTTATAATGTGACGTCATTCCCTTTATTCGTTGGTAAAAGAGTAGCCCAAGAGTTGGCGATGGGTGGTAATGACTAGCTGCCTTCCCTCTAGTTTTACACTGCTAAATTAGGGAAGGCTAGCGCAGATAGCCCTCGAGTAGATTTGTTCGAAGACTAATCGGAACTTGACATTAACTACATTTTTAATTAATTCAGCTTGATTTTAATTACATCTACAGAGGTTATAAAAAGCATCACGACAGAGCCGATGATGAATATATATTTTTAAATATCATTTTGTGGCCCCTGTGTATGATATTAAAATTATAAATAACACACAGTGTTAAAATGGATACACAATTAAAACTGGTTTTAATTAAGGCAAATTTATGGCTTCGATAAAAATTTAGTTTTACCTGTTTCGACACTGTGACGTCATCGTCACGAGTTAATTTCGCGCAAAGCTACACAAGGGCTATCTGCAACAGCTATCCCTAATTTAGCAGTGTAAGACGAGAGAAAAAGTAACTAATTATGACCACCCACCGCAAACTCTTGGACTTCTCTTTTACCGACGAAAAGTGTGGTGGAACGCCACTTTATAATGTCCCCACAGTTGAAAGAGCAAGCATGTTTAGTGTGAGGGAGATTCGAACCTGCGACCCTCGGATTTTGAGTTAAGTCAAGTGCCCTAAGCACCAAACCAAGCCGGGTTAACTTCAACAGATCTCAATGTGGGGTGTAATGTTCTTTTCTAATTATTAATGTATGTTCCTCGATGCCTCGTGTATATTAAGATGTATTGTTCTTTTGCGTTGAGCATTAAGTCTTTCTGAATCCATGAAAAGGAATTTGACACTCACGTTCATTCACGAATGTTTTTAATTTCCCCAATGCAAAAAACCAACTGTTTTTGCAATTGGAGTGTGTATATATATAATAACCATAAATGTTTCGACCATAAACGAAGTATATTAAAATTGAAAAAAATACGCTGGATATTTTTAATAAGACGCAAGGGTACAAGCTACAACGTAGGATTATAAAATGTATCGTAGCTTTTGGAGGTGGCTGTGAAAGTAGGACCCACATGATGTGGGGATACACTGTCTATCAGTTGTTGTTTTTTGGACTGAATGACCCACAGAGTCGAGTGCTCTAAGCACTAGAAACATATAGTTAAAACCGTTTCGAGAGCGCTTTTTGGTAAGTCATACGATCTGAGACAGAGCGCTTTTTGGCAAATCTTACGATTTGACATGGAAAGCTAGCGCGACTCGTCATTCCTTTTTAAATAAATATTTATATAAATTGTTTGAAACGAAACTTGAAATTATAATTGTCGCTGCCTACTGGAACGCATCTGAACAGAAACCTGACTGGCACATATGACTTACTTACTTACCACAGTGAAACAGAATCGGTGACTGAATTATAACCATACCTGCGGGGTTTTCGCATGAAACTCGTAACTTGAACACTGATGACGTTTCACACAAATTTCTTGTTGACAATCTGCATGATTTGCATTAAGATACTTTATTATTATTAATTTTGTTCGTTCTGGATTTTAACTTCTCTTTGTCGGTCTGTTTAACATGATTTTTGTTCGAGTCTCCTTTAACAGATTAGTTAATTCTGAGCCGTTACTTTCTCTTCGGTGTTTTATAGTTGATAGAAAATAGACAATGACTCAAAGATATGTAAACTTTATTCAAACGCATTTGTCGTTTCGATTTAATAAAATATTATCCGTTCTTCTGTTCTTCTTTTGCAGTGATGTAGGAACCACGAGGGAGTTTTTCCTCTTGTCAGTTAAGGATGGAGTCACATTGGGCACGCCTGTGTCATACGTTCTCTAGATCAAATAAACCTCACCTTTCCCACTTTTAATTTGCCTCCACCTGGTGTGTGATTTTTTCATTCTCTTGTATCGAAAGAGAAATATTGTAAGAAAAAAACGTACATAAGTCTGTATCAAAATCCATTTACAAAATCTATTAAGGCAATTAGTGAACAAAATCCTAAAAACTAAATCATTTCCTTCGAAACTGGTGGCGGCATGGCCAAGCGTGTTAAGGCGTTCGACTCTTAATCTGAGGGTCGTGGGTTCGAATTTCGGTCGCACTAAATATGTTCGCCCTTTCATCCATAAGGGCGTTATAATGTACAGTCGATCCCACTATTCGTTGGTAAAAGAGTAGCCCAAGAGCTGGCGGTGGGTGGTGATGACTAGCTGTCTTCCCTCTAGTCTTACACTGCAAAATTAGGGACGACTAGCGCAGATATCCCTTGAGTAGCTTTGTGCGAAATTCAAAAACAAGTCGAAACGTTAGTTCAATTAATGCTTAGTTTATTACTAAGAGCTCGGGCGAGTTTTGGATTAAAGGGGAATATATTTGTATTTCTTTCTTTTTTATTTGAATTTGTTCTTTAGACGATATTTATTATAATACCTCGTTTTCTACTTTTGCGCCACTTTTCAAAATGCTTTACTTTGTTTTGAATTTCGCGCAAAGCTACACGAGGGCTATCTTCGCTCGTCGTTTCTAATTTAGTAGTATAAGACTAGAGAGAAGGCTACTAGTCATCACCGCCCATCTCAAATTCTTGGGCTACTCTTTTACCAACGAACAGTGGGATTGACCGTAACATTATAACGCTTTCACGGATGAAAAGTCAAGTATGTTTGATGTGACGTGGATTCGAACCCGCGACCCTCAAATTACGAGTCGAGGGCCTTATCCACCTGGCCATGCCGGGCCCTTTCCAAAATGACCAGTCGCTGTTAACTTCTTTTACTGTGTACAATTGTTCAACTTTACAAAACCAATACCTATTCATCATCACAATAATAAACAATTAGATTAATGACTTACCAGTTCGCCTCCTGGGGAAAGAAATTCGTACTTTACGGAAGTGGTTAGGTTGTTAGAGACCTTGAATATGTGTATGTGTGCTTGAGTCAGGTTAATATTACTCAGTCTACCTGGCTTCTATTGAAGATATTTGATTGTTAAAGTAATTTTAATTGCTAAATAAAGAATCTATAGCAATGCGTAATCGAATGGTTACGTTGCTTTGAGACGCCCTTGTGCATATTTAGTTTATTACGTGGGTTTAGACACCAAACAGTTGTATAGTTTAGTTTTTTCATTATATTAGTTAGATATCGTGGAAATTGTAATGTTTCGTTGTTTATAAGACAATAATATTTCGATTAAGAGTAACGCGTTATGATCAACCTAAAGTCTTGAGAGACAAAAACCTCCAACAAGAGTTAACCATTAATTTACCTCTTAAAAAAAAAGAAAAAAAAAGTGGGTCGGATGTGACGTGGTTAGCTTTCCGATCTGCATTTCGAATGTTTTAAGAGTGAACACACCCACACTTTGAACCATGACACATCATAATGGTAACAATTCTCTGATGAAGTTCGAAGCCAGGCAAAAATACTCCTTGCCAGTTACAGCCAGCTGGCTTCTTTTTCTTTTGTTGGTTAGTAGTTCAAAATTAATAATGGCTTGACCTAAATTTTAGAAATATCTGATCTGTCCTTGAAGTTCAAATACAAACAAGATATATAGTATATGAAAAATCAAGCTAATAGGGAGAATTGTAAAAATATTCTCAGATTTGATTTTTAACGATCATTTGTGGCTAATTCACGTATTATTTAGAATTGTGAATGTTTTCTTATAGTAAAGTCACATAGAGCTATCTACTGTGTCCATCGAGAGGAATCCAACATCTTATTTTGGCGTTGTAAATCCGAAGAGTTACCGCTGTCCCAGGGGGACATTTAGATTTGAATCGTGTGATTGTTTAATATCCACCCCCTCATCGCAAAGAAACCAAATAACCAGAAAACCGATAGTATGTACATAACATATAAATATTAACACATAAATATTAACACATAAATATTGACACAAATATATTAACACATGAATATTAACACATATATATTAACATAAATATTGACACATATATATTAACACATAAATATTAACAGATATATATTAACACGTATATAATAACACATAAATACAAGTCTTAACTTATTAGATTCTCTTTAGGTAAAATACAATCGCCTCATTGCTTTCAATGATAAAATTCAAGATATTTTGAGCGTTGTGCGAATATTAAAAGATAAATAATTATCGAGTTTTTATTTATATTCGGTTTTACAAATCTGTTAGGAAAGCTTTCCAACGCTCGCTTGTGAATGTCAAAGTTTCTCCCTCGTCCAATCAGTTGGACACCAAGCAAGCGTCACACTAAACATGCTCGCCCTTTCAGCCGTGGGGACGTTATAATGTGACGGTCAATTCGTTGGTAAAAGAGTAGCTCAAGAGTCGGCGGTTAGTGGTGATAAAATAAACAATCCACGTGTGTGTTTCACTACACGTTGATAAACTGAATTAGAAACGAACGATAATGTTAAAAGGAATTTTTTATGCCTCGGGCAATTTTGCTCGAAGCAAGTTGTCGCCCATCAAGTTTCTTTCTTTCTTTCTTTTGAACTTCGCGCAAAGTTACACAAGGGCTATCTGTGTTACCGTCCTTAATTTAGTAGTGTAAGACTAGATAGCAAGCAACTAGTCATTATCACCTACCTCCAACTCTTGGACTAGTCTTTTACCCACAAATAGTTGGATTAACCGTCACACAATAACGTTTCCCCGGCTGTAGCTTTACGCGAAATTCAAAACAAACCAAACTGAGCATACGAGGCGTTCGACTCGTAATCTAAGGGTCGCGGGTTCGAATCCCCGTCACACCAAACATGCTCGTCTTTTCAGTCCTGAGGGCGTTATAACGTTACGGTCAACCCCACTATTCGTTGGTAAAAGAGTAGCCCAAGAGCTGGCGGTTGGTGGTGATGACTAGCTGCCTTCCCTCTAATCTTACACTGCTAAATTAGGGATGGCTAGCGCAGATAGCTCTCGAGCAGCTTTGTGCGAAATTAAAAACAAACAAACAAATCGTATACGTCGACGGCCATGATGTCTAAAACGTCACTTCCACTTTGTGTTTACCTTACAAAATGTACTTATCTGTATTTTTCTTATAGCAGAACTAGGTTGGGCTACCTACTTTGTCCACCGAAGTGATAGGACCCCTTATGTGAGGGTTGTAAATTCGACAATTTGTCGCTGTCCCATCGGGGACATACATCTCCCAGGAACAGAAAAAGAAAAAAACCATGGAGTGATTTAACTAAAGTAGAATAAGAAATGCATATTTTAATCTCAAAATATATTTTATAGCTTTAAAAAAGTTAAAACATCAATTAATATTTCCCAGATTATGTCCAATGATTTTAGAGAAAAAAAAATCTGGTTTAAAAACATATTTAAAATAAAAGAAACTCAACAACTGTAGACCACGAAGTCTAATTCATGCTCTTTCCTGGTGGGAAATATAAAAACTTAAAATTTTAAAATCTAGTGTTAACTTCCTTGCGGCGGACAGAGTAAATTGTTCAAATTCACTTTTCATTGTAATAAACATGTAAACAATTTAATTTTCCCGAAAGCAGCTGGAGTGGTCAGCTATTTTAATCACAGTGTGTTGTCTGACAGTCAGTTAGTAGACACTAAAATGGAGTCACATAACGGACTCTTAACATTGTTGTGAGGACAGTAAAATGTGCTCATGCCATGAATCATGAGAAGACTTATTAACACAACATCGGTATGATGTGATATGTGACCTTCACAAAAAAACTTTTACTCTCAACTTTGTTTACTCTTGCAACAGAATACCTTCGAGAACTCTACACAAATGCCATATTTGCCAGTTTATTCCACGTATAAGACGACCTTGTCTTTTTCGAACAAATTAAAGTGTAATCCTTTTATTCCTACCAGTGGCACAGAGATAAGTCTGAGGATTTGGAATGTTAGAAACCATATTTCGATACCTGCGATAGACAGACCACAGATAGCCCAATGTGTAGGTTTGTGCAAACAAACAAAAGTATTAGTTTAAGGTTCGGTGTATACAGGATGACATCTACTGTCCAGCCAATTTGAAATGTTACTTTTGTAAAATGGCTCGGTATGAACAAGGTGGTCAGGCCGCTCGAGTCGTAATCCGAGGGTCGAGGACTCGAATTCCCGTCACACCAAATATGCTCGTCCATTTAGCCGTGGAAGCGTTATAATGTTACGGTCAACCCACTATTCGTTGGTAAAAGGGTAGCTCAAGAGTTGACGGTGGGTGATGATGAATAGTTGCAGTCCATCTAGTCTTACACTGCTAAATTATTGAAGATTAGCGCAGATAGTCTTCATGTAGCTTTGTGCGAAATCCAAAACAAACAAACAAACTTTTGTGAATAAAGTTTTAGAAGTTATTTTTAAATTTTGCTTACATACGTTGTGATGTAATCAATTCAATTTCAAGTGAGAGTTTGTAAATTTCTTCAAACAGTACAGACGGTAGTCATAAGTCATAAACTTATGATAAATTTTACAAATTTCTCATCAAATTGAACTCCTTTGGTATAAAAAAGTCATCAACAACAACCACTAAACCTTAAGATGTAATGATTTACTATGAAAAACTTGTTTACAAAATTAGTGTGTTACCGAAACTAATTTTTAGTGCAATATTAATAACATTTTAGAATAACGAATAAACGGTACGGCATGGCCAGGTTGTTAAAGCACTCGGCTCGTAATTTGAGGGTCGCGGGTTCGAATCCCTGCACCCACACATCCTCACTGGTGGGAGCGTTGTAATAATACAGTTAATCTTACTGTTCGTTAGTTAAAAAAGAGAAGCCGGAGAGTTGGCGGTGGGTGGTGATTGACTAGCTGCGTTTTCTCTAGTCTTACACTTCTAAACTCGGAACGGTTAGCGTAGATAACTCGCGTGTAGCTTCGCGCGAATTTCAAACCAAACCAATGAGGGATGAATTCAGTACATTTCTAATAAAAATATAAATGTCTTGATTAATTGTAATTAACATGAAACTTAAATAACTTGTAATTGTGAACAATCGAAACAAATAATACTGTTAGAAATATGTTATTGTGACGCAGTTGATGACACTTTTTCAAACAAACAACCAAAAGTAGAAGGAACAACGTAGTTTTGGTTAAACCAGCTTTTAACTGGAGAGTTCCAACTGCCACTCTATTTTTGAACCTATGTATAAGATAAGGTTTATAATCAGACATTGTGTCATCTTATATAGTGGCAAATACTGTACTTCAAGTTCATAACCGCCCCACAGTGGTATGTCTGCGGACTTACACACTAAAAACCGGGTTTCGATACCCGTGGTGGGCAGAGGACAGATAGCTCATTGTGTAGCTTTGTGCTTAATTCTGAAAAAAAGTTTATAACTACTAGATGGGCACAATAAATATCTCTTATTGTGACGTTTTACACTAAACAACAAAGACCCGAACTGGCATAACTTGTAACTGTATACAAAAGCTTTGAGGTCAAAAGTACGTAACAGCAAAGCTATATATTAGCGTTAGCGTGTGATTTGTGTAAAGTAATATATAACAAATATCTTATTAATTCTAGGAATAAACGACTTTATAACTACACGTTTAGTTTTAGTTTTACTCAGTTAAACGCCCCCCGCTAGTACAGCGGTATGTCTCCGGACTTACAACGCTAAAATCAGGCGTTCGATTCCCTTCGGTGGGCTGAGCACATAGCCCTTTGTGGCTTTGCTATACGAAAAAAACACACATACTTAGTTAAACACTTACTGTTTCGTTTTTCACTTCTTCAAGAAAGGTCCATTAAAACCCGAATCGTTACTTCCTTTTCAAAGCTTCGGTTGGTTTGCATAAGAAATTCTAATCATCTCTGTAACGTGCGTCTGATGCAAAACGTAGTGGAGTTAAATGTTGAAAATTTCAATTTTTGGTTTGGTAAAATCCAAAAATTCATGTTGAAAATAAATACAGGAAATAATAAAAGTTATGATAAAAACTGTAAATGCTGATCTTTATTTTTGGTTCATCTGTGGTCTTTGTTGTTAAACGAGAAGAGATTTTCTGTCGGTGTAAAAAGTTTTGCAGAGAATGAAGGGTTCGTGCCAGGAATTAACTGGTCGCAATTACGTAGGATAAAAAAAACCTACAACTGAATTTATCTCATGTTGTAGTTTGTAAAGGGATAAGACGTGTTCTCCTATCCTTGTATATGACGTATTTCCTGTTTTACCAATATACCTGGATGGCAGATATTACACGTAAGTTGGTATACCATAATGGAAGTAAGACATTTATTGTCAGACCGTAAACACGTGTTTATAAGACAGTGGAGGTTTTTATTGAATAGTTATGTAGTGAGGTTTGCAAGGACTATGACAACACCAAACTTCCAACAACATCAACAACAAAAATAAAAAAAAAGAAAATTTCACATGGATACAAAAAAAAAATGTGTTCGATGTAGAAAGGTTGCTTTTTGTTGTTTACAAGAAATTATTTTACTTCGGCATATGTAATGAGTTGTTTTTGTTCGTTTGTTGTTGTTTTTTTTTCGTTACCACAGTTGCGAAAAATTCTTTAAGATTCTCCAATAATGACACCTTTAATGGAAGATCGCAGATGACATGAGTTGGATTGAAGAACAGGTAGTTTAATTGGTTTATGAAACAATGTAGATTGTATGTTATTGTCCTTATCGATTAACTACGTAACATAAAGAAAATCCATACTTCTGTTTTCGATTATTTGCGCAAACCTATGTATTGGGATATCTGCACCACAGGGAGTTAATTTTAACATTGTAAGTCTGTAAGTTTGTCATTGACACATTCAGTGACGCTGTCGATGTCACTCGAACGAACGGGTGAATTGAATGTTGGTGTCTGTGTGTTTGAGAAAGTCTAGAAAGTTAATTAAAGAATCCAGGTTATGGCTTCATGGTCCAAGCACGTCATCGATATATCTAAGCCAAAGGTTAGTCCACGTTATTGATGTATTGATATTACCAGGTAAGACTACTCGTTTTAGAAAACGTGTATAAATTAATAGACGTGAATAACTGTAAATCGATTGCCTGTTGCGATACCATTAGTTGGATATGTATAGTTTACTGAGAACCGAAATTATCCTTGAAGAGGGATTGATATAAGATGTCTCTGACAGCACACTGACAATCCATAAGTATCAATATTGTTTTTGTAATTCAATATAAAGTTACGAGCCGCAGCGTTGCCCTCTTTCACATAGATCGATGGAGGTCTAATGTAGATTAAAGAAGAGAACGTGAACATGTTAACCAAGTAGATAAAAAAAGGCAAGTTTCAAAATGAAACCAGAAAAATATTTGTTCTTTTACACAGAAGTGGCGCTACTCACTTATATTGTGGATAGAGACAATCTTTACGGATTTTACTAAAACACCAGCAGCGTGAGATTGTCCCCAACCTATAATTAAGAGGTAATTTTACAGTTTCGATCTACTTTTTATAAATAATACTTCGTGACCAACTTTGAGATCACTACACCCTTAATGCCTCTCATTAAAGTTGATTCAGTATGGCCAGATGGTTAGGGTGCTCTCGGCTTGTAATGTGAGGGTCGCGGGTTCGAATCCTAGTTACACCAAACATGTTTGTCCTTTCAGCTGTTGAGAGTTATAATGTGACAATTAATCCCACTAGTTGTTGGGAAAAGGGTAGTCCAAAGGTTGGCGGTGGGTGGCGATGACTAGCCACCTTCCCTTTAGTCCAACACTGCTAAATGACGGATGGCTCGTAAGGATAACCCTCGTCTAGTTTTGCGCGAAAATTCAAAACAAACTCATTGAAATCTAGACTCACTTCAAATGGAGGACAAGCATTTCAGTCCTTGAAGCAAGCTTTAGTTGCAGCCCCAGGGTTTGTGTTGTCCAGATAGGACTGTGAGTGATAACAGCGTCAGAGCAGTTGTAATACAGTTAAAGAATAGAGTGAACCGTTTAAGTGCAGGTTAAACAGCTGTTGAATGCAGATTGCGTACGAACTTTTCAGAATTATAATTTTTGTAATATACTACTGACACTACTAGTACGTCAGGAAGTTCAATATTCAAGTAAACGTCACTAAAACAATTGATAAATTAAAGAATAAAAAGTGATGACAGCACAACAGAAGAAATAGGATTTTTGTTTTTGAATTTCGCACAAAGCTACTCGAGGGCTATCTGTGCTAGCTGTCCCTAATCTAGCAGTGTAAGACTTGAGGGAAGGCAGCTAGTCATCACCACCCACCACCAACTCTTGGGCTACTCTTTTACCAACGAAGAGTGGGATTGACCGTCACATTATAACGCCTCCACGGCTGAAAGGGCGAGCATGTTTAGCGCGACGGGGATGCGAACCCGCGACCCTCAGATTACGAGTCGCACGCCTTAACACGCTTGGCCATGCCGGGCCAAAAGAAATAGGAATTAATATCACACCAATCTTACCTGCAACACAGAAATGCCATTGGATCGTATCGCCGCACGAGGAGAAACTTTTTGTTCATTGAATTACCGGATTTAGGACATCACGTAGCAGTTAAAATAAGTTCTGCTATATCAAAGAAAAGCCACAAAGTAGGAGACTTTACTGGCAAATGAATCTCACGATTCATTCTTTTGTAGTTCTGAGAAGAGCAACTGAAAGACCCAGACCTAGCATGGCACTTCTTGCCATGTAGTAGGATAAAGCACAATCCTCTCGATCTGAGAAATATAGCACAAAAACACGTAACCTATGAAACTTTTATAAATAGGAAGGCGTGCTGTATTATTGTTATCAACCACCTCAGCTCACGTTGCAGCTAGTGGTCGCTTCAAGGCATGAGATTCTCTGGATGACAGAAAGAATGATGGTCATCACGATGTTAACTATACTTGTGCTAAGTTTGACGGTGGTTCAACTAGCTACGCTCAAGTTAAAACACTTAGTGCTAGTGTCAACACTGAATGGAGTGTGCCACAGAAGTAAACAGTCAACCTGAACAGAGTAAACGCCAGAAGAAAATTACTGGTTCTTCCTGAAAGGAAGTAACCATGGATGGTTCTGATCCACTCCTGGTGAAGAAAGGAGGTTGCCTTTATGTTTAAATATATTCGTAACCACTTACTACTTACATCATAAAATTGGAAAAGGCTTATCGTTGGTTGATGCATCGAAACTGTAGCTGATGCGTTTGTGGAACACTGGATAACTCAGTTTGGAACAAATGAAGAACCCTACAGAAATCATGGACTTAGCTGAACACTTAGCGTATATCATGATAGCATGTAATACGAACTAGCAATATCAACAGTTGCTTGTCGAACATGACCAAGTTTGGACAGAAAGTTTTATCTCTCTGTAAACACAATGTTCCTCCTCTTGGAGAAGATGTTCCACAACATCCACAAAAATATGTGGTATGATTAAAGTCGGCATAAGTTGATGTACATAAGTTCGTACTTCAACAATTAGGAAACGCTGTCATATGACATGAGGTTACAAGCTGAAGAAAAGATGATAGAATCCAGCATAAACAGTTAGAAACTGTATTTAGGGCGACAGAGAAAAAAGTTAAAGGTGTATTCGCTTTAGAAGAAAAAAGTCACATGTTAGAAGGTTACTTTATAATGTAGGTACGTTTCTGGAGACAATATTAATTCTCTAAACCCCTCAAAACAATTAACTATAATTTTCTTGGAGAGGATTTACTGTCTGAGTTAAAAGGTAGCCCCCAGACCCCCTGTTTAGGTTACTTTTTGTCATCCCACCTTTAATTTATTACGGCTAACTACCTCCTTAGGTCACATAGATATAGTTTGTTTTAGTTTCTACACACTATGTCACCTTCTACCATCCTATACTTAACTTTTTCAACTTGTAACACACTATATCATCTTCTGCCATCGTATATTTAATTTTTTCAACTTGTAACACAATACGTCATCTTCTGCCATCCTATATATTTTTCAACTTGCAACACACTGTCATCTTCTGTCATCCTACATTTAACTTTTTCCAACTTGTAACACACTTTGTCACCTTATCTTTGGTTTGTGACCTACTGTGCTTCCTTCTGCCATTCTAATTTTAGCTTGTTACGGCTTGTGTCACATTGTGTTATTTTGTGTTGGCTCACTGATGTTTGGAACATCTAAACTAACAGAATGCTAGTTGTCAGTCAGTAGCAACTACTCCCAGTTGAATTGCTCTTATCTGATATAGTAGTAGAATTTGATTGTTACTCTTATAACGTACCCACCTCCCCGAAGTTCTGAAAGCGAGGTTTTTCACGAACTATGAGCCCTCGAATTTACAATTCAGACACGCTGACTGACTGTTACATCACGACGAGCAGTTCACTTTTGCGAGTGCTACAGACAATAAATACATTCTGCTTTTGACCAAACAATGCTAGATCCTTCAAAAGCAAGAGGTCCTCGACTGTTGCTTAGGCAGCACTAAAACAAAGTTTTCAATGCCTTTTTTTTTTTGTCTAACAGGCTAGACATTACTGAGGCTTTCTTGCGATTAGGGCGGGCGCTCAACTCTCAATTTGTGGGCCACGAGATCAAAACCCTGCACCGAACCCACTCAGCTCAGCTTCTCAGTTCTAGTGGCGTGATATTGTGATGAGCAATTCTACCATTTTTTAGTGAAAAAGTAGCCCGGAGGTTGATGTCTCGTATCCGCTGGTCGGTTATCTCCTACCTGATTGATGACTCGAGATTACGGGCGGCGGTAGGTAGTGCTAGTGGGTTTGCTATAATAAACAATTAAATAAGATGAGTATTCTTAGTTTAGTAATAAATAAATAACTTAGTGTTTAAAATATTGTCACGTGCAGTGTAAATAACAACCTAATAAATTTGCCACTCCAGCGCTGACATTTTATTCTGTGAAGCTATATGTGTTTGCGCTCCGGAGGCTTTGTTTTGTTTTTTTGGAAATTCGCACAAAGCTACTCGAGGGCTATCTGTGCTAGCCGTCCCTAATTTTGCAGTGTAAGACTAGAGGGAAGGCAGCTAGTCATCACCACCCACCGCCAACTCTTGGGCTACTCTTTTACCAACGAATAGTGGGATTGACCGTCACATTATACACCCCCACGGCTGGGAGGGCGAGCATGTTTAGCACGACGCGGGCGCGAACCCGCGACCCTCGGATTACGAGTGCACGCCTTAACGCGCTCGGCCATGCCAGGCGCTCCAGAGGCACAGCGGTAAGTCCGCAGACTTAACAACGCTAGAAACCGGTTTTCAATACCCGTGATCGGTAGAGCATAGGTCGCCCATTGTGTAGTCTTGCGCTTAACTTCAAACAAAGAAAGCTATACATGTTATTTACTTTAGTTTTGAGTACAATAACTTAATAATTTATTTTTCAGAAACATTACGGTTACTAAATAAAGAGTAAAAGAAACAACATAAAAATCAACGTTTGAAAGGAAAAATATTTATTAAACTAACAGGAAGTAGTTGGTTGCAACTAATAATAAAAATTTTGCCTTTCATTGTGGCAAAGAGACGTTGATTTTTGCATTTTTTTTTTTTACTCTTGATAAAGTAATGTAATTATAGAGAAGAAGGGGACGTTAGGTTCTCTAAACATTCTCGAGCTACTCATAATGTATTCGGTGAATTGATATTTCCAATTAAAACGGCACTTTATACCAGTGGTTCTCAGAGTGTGGCTCTCAAAGTGGTGTGATGGCTGGTCCAAGTCGTCAGTGATTCTTCTGAGCTGCGCAGTAATACAACGACCGAGTGTCGCTCACTTCATAATTCCAACCGCATTAACAGTCTCAACACGTTGACGACCTTAATGACCATGGCAGTCGATAGGCCTAAAACCCAGATAACCAACTGGTAACATTGCAAAGAGACTTAATGATCTAACAGAGTCGGTGTTCTAAAACACTTTTAAAAAGAACTGTAAGCGCACATCCGCACTCGGAGTGATGACGTTAGAGAGAACACTGCGAGTCATTGACGATTTTGTTCCTTTGTTTGCAGTGATAATCAAATTGTCGGTGGGATCTTTTAATTATGGTAATTAAACACAGAAGAGGTGCATCTACTCAACAAAGGACATAACTTCGCAGTAACACCTAGAAATATTCCATTTATCGAAATGAAAGTCTGTTTGGAATGCTTAGCTAGAAGACTGATAATCCACTTTACACAAACTGAAAACGTCAAAAAACAAACAAACAACGGAAAACAACCTCCAGAAAGAAGACATCTTCGGCAACAGTCAATCGAAAACAAATAACCCGTCTTTCCAGGTTGAACTGTAAACATTTATTTCCCTGAAACACCTCAAAACAGCGTCTTAAGCAACTTTTTTAAATACTTTTCACGCAAAACCAGCAAAAAAAAATCACGGAAAAGAAAACTAAGAAAAACAATCTCACACGAAAAGATTGTTGTTCTTTTGAATTAAGCACAAAGCTACACAATGGGCTATCTGTGTTCTGCACACCACAGATATCTAAAACCCGGTTTTTAGCGTTGTAAGTCCGCAGACATACCGCTGAACCAGTGGGGGGGGGGACACACGCGAAAAGATATTAATTCTATAAACAACCTAAAACGAGACAACAACATCAAAGTTCTGAAAGCAGATAAAGACAAAGTTACAGTTACAATGAACACAAATGAATACATTAAAATGAACATCTTACCAGATACGAACAAATTTAAATCAATACACACAAATCTAACAAAAATAAATGAAAAACCAATTAAACAAGATACTTCTACAAGTAAAACCATCACAATCTCAGAAAACCTTTATTCTTACCTACGAAAGATCGACTCACACACACCACAAATTTACGGCACCCCCACACTATATAAACCAGATTGTTCACTACAACCCGCCCCCCAGTGGCTCAGCGGTATGTCTGCGGACTTACACGCTAAAATCCGGGTTTCGATACTCGTGGTGGGCAGAGCACAGATAGCCCATTGTGTAGCTTTGTGCTTAATTCAAAACAACAACACTACAACCCCTAATGTCGACGTATGAATAATTTAACTACAACCTCGGTAAATACACAGCGTGGGTATTTTCTAAATATGTAACATCAGCTGGGTCCTTTTTCGAAGACTCTTTTAACTTTAAATCCATTCTTGATCAACAAAACCATAAAGACGTGATGGCCAGTTTTGATATAACCTCCATTTTCAAAGAAGTCTCAACAAATGAAGCTGCAAAATAGCTTTAGAACTTTATATCCAAGACCCCAACCCATTGATACACATCCCCAGCAACCAATTAGCAACCCTGATAGAATTCACTACCACCAAAACTAACTTTACGTTTAATAACCAAAACTACCGACAAAGTATGGGGAATCCCTTGTCACCAGTTCTAACCAACATTTTTATGATACAGACTGAATCTCAAGTGATTAATTCATCCTTACACTCACCACTATACTGGTACAGGTATGTTGATGATACAATTGTTGGATTCACATCTACAGAACACAAACTTAGTTTTTTTAACCACATTAACTCAATACACCTCAACATTAAGTTCACCTGTGAACAGGAAAAAAACTAACCAAACAGCATTTCTTAACCTCAAGATCACTAGAACTGATACACAATTCAAAACAGAAATCCACAGAAAAATCACCCATACTGGATTATACAAGTTTAGAAATCAAATAAACACAGCCACAAAACTATGTTTACCTGATAAAATTAACAATGAAATCAACAAAATAAAACAACACTTCATCAACCTCCTCAAAAAATTATGCACACACACTTAGACCAACAAGAAACAAACAATAATAAATCCCAAGATACAACAAACTACAAAGCCTTGTTCTGCTACTTATCATATGTTCCTGACATCAGCTAAAAAATAACCAACACTTGGAAAAAACTTATAACAAAACACAGCATTCCAGTAAAAACCCAATGTATTCAATAAACGAAGTACACAACTAAAGTCCATACTATGTAAAAACTACACTGACAAACATAACACCAACATTATTTATGAAATACAATGCAACATCGGCCACGACTTCTATATTGGAGAAACAAACAGGAAAATTGAAATCAGATTCAAATAACATAAAATAACACCTTTAAACGTTTTTGAGCATTGTATTTCAAATAAACACAACAAAACCACAGAAAACACCCAGGATCTAAGTAGGGAAATAAATATAAACAAAAGCAACTTCCAAGAAGCCCCATTTATACAACAACTCAAATCAAAATAAAAGAACACTTTTATACTTATACCAATTAATAACCTAACATCTAACATACAACGCCCCCTACAATCCCTTATTTGTTTACACTCTCGTCCCTAAGACTTCCCTCCGGCAACTGTCAATTGCAAACTCTCTTTGTTAACTTGAAGATGACCTAAAAAGGTCATCACGAAACAAACACTTTATAATTTTTAGTTTTAGGCCTAGCATGGCCAGGCGGTTAAGGCGCTGGACTCGTAATTTGAAGGTCGCAGGTTCGAATCCACGTCACACCAAACATACTTGCTCTTTCAACCGTAGATGCGTTATAATGTGAAGATCAATCCTACTATTCGTTGGTAACAGAGTAGCCCAAACATTTCCGGTGAGTGATGATGACTAGCTGCCTTCATTTTAGTCTTACATTGCTAAATTAAGGACAGTTAGCGCAGATAGCCCTCTTGTAGCTTTGCGCGAAATTCAAAACAAACAAAAACAAACTTTCAGTTTCGATGTTTGTTTTGAAGTTAAGCGCAAAGCTACACAAGGAACTAGCTGTGCTCTGTTCACCACGGGTAAAAAACCCAGTTTTTAGCATTGTAAGTTTGCAGACATGCCACTGTGTCGCAAGGGAGCTTCGATGAATGTATAATGACAAGAACTCTGGCCTCCAAGGCTTTTCGTTACAAAACACGTGCTAAAAATTTAAAAAGGAACATCCAACAAATGCGTGCTTGTAATAACCAACATACAAATGAATATAAAGCAAACTAGGTGTTACACGTTTCGCCAACATTTTGTATCTGAAAACGTAATTAGAATCAGTCCCAGTTCGCAATCACAACTGTGTCTATGTCCAGGGTGCGCGATGTTCGATGGAAGATATGTACTTATGACTATAGGAGCAATAAAATAGTTTAAAAACCTGCCGTATAAATGTCACTGCTATTAATCAATATAAATAACATGAGAAAGTGGCTTGTAACATAAGTAAATAGTTAAACGGGGTAACGGTAGGGGGCGCATCAAAACACATAGCTGAAAGGGCGAGCATGTTTGGTGCTACCGGGATTCGAACCCGCGATCCTCAGTTTATCAGTCGAGTACCTTAACCACCAGGATATCATTATGTAAGCGCTAATATTTGTTCAAATTTTTTGGGGCCCGGCATGGGACTCGTAATCTGAGGGTCGCGGGTTCGCATCCCCGTCGCGCCAAACATGCTCGCCCTTTCAGCTGTGGGGGCGTTATAATGTTTCAGTCAATTCCACTATTCGTTGGTAAAAGAGTAGCCCAAGAGTTGGCGGTGGATGGTGATGACTAGCTGCCTTCTCTCCAGTCTTACACTGCTAAATTAGGGACGGCTAGCACAGATAGCCCTCGAGTAGCTTTGTGCGAAATTCCAAAACAAGCCAACAAATTTTCTGGAATGTGTTTTTTAGATGTAAAAGTTTGTTTTTTAATCGGCTCTAAACCAATTTTAAATTATTAGAGCATGTAAACATCTGTTTCAGATAAACTAAAACAGGGGTGGGCAACTGCATGCGGCTAGTGGATAGCACAATATGTGTCCAGCTCGAGTTCATGAATCGACTTTTTCCATAATTTATTTTTATCGCAAATTTGGCAGTTAGCAAGTGCACTGTCTCACGTCATCGCAAATGCCGCGAGCTTCATCACTGCAACAGACTCCGCCTATTTTGTAACGTCGGTCTTGTTTGGGTGTTTGTTATCGAGTGTGCGTTGTTTTTCATGCAAACATATTTTTATTGTGCAGCTTTCAAGTGCTTAAGTATGTTTTGTTTTTAATCCAATAATATGGATAAGTGGATAATTTGAAAACGAAATAATCCAGATGATGGTGAACATTCAGAAAGTAAAGACAGTTTAATTGATTCTGGTATTACTGACGTAAATAGAATGACACGTGACTGGAAAAACGTGACACGAGAATTTAACGAAAGTTGGAAGTTGAAACTTGCAGTGATTAAATCAAATAATAAGACAGTGTGTCTTTTGTGTAACAAAGTTTTTAGTAATAATAGGATATACAACGTTAAGCAACACTTTAACAATTTTCGCAACGAATTTTATAAGAAATTTCCAGTTGATAGCAAAAATCGTACGAATGAATGCCCCCCCCTAGTGGCACAGCGGTACGTCTGCGGACTTACACATTAAAATCCGGGTTTCGATGCCCGTGGTGGGCAGACCACAGATAGCCTATTGTGTAGCTTTGTGCTTAATTCAAAACAAATAAACTTACGAATGAAATTAGCCGTCTGAAAGAACAATTTTATGAGCAAAAGGGAGGCCAAAAAATATTTTTATCATCGATAGAACTAGTTACGTTAGCTAGATATGAAGCAGCTTGGATTTTAGATAAAAAATAAATTATTTTCTGATTCCAAACCACTGAAAACCTTTGAAGAAAAGCAGTGATTGTACTTTTAATGATCTTACTGATTTCCGCAAATGTCAGATGGTTAAGTGGAGGGAAAAGCCTTGGAACGATTTACTTTCTTATTTCCCCCAAATAAAAGAGTATCTCGTTGAAAAAGGTAGAATTAAAAATTTCCCTGAAATTAAAACTTTGTCATAGCAGCGTGATTTGCACTTCCTGTGCGACATGATGACTCACTTGAATAATTTGAATACCAAACTTCAGGGAAAAGGTAAAATAATAGACGAGCAATCACAGTCTATTCATGAATTTCAATTAAAGCTAAAGCTTTCTAAGGAACTATTACAACAGAATGATTTGACACATTTAGCAAAGAGAATAGTTTTATAGAAAATAATGACTAATTTCTCTGATGCTAAAGATGATCTCCATGTAAATAGGATCAAAAATCTCTCAAAAATTTAAATCACGTTTGTCCGAATTTTTAAAAAAATTAAATTGATTTTTGCATGATCCATTTCATTTTGACTTTTGGAAATTTCAGTAAGAAATTTACATCTTTTTTTGTCTTTAGGTAAGTGTGGATTTCAAGACGAGATGCTTACCCTGCAAAGTGTAGAACATATAAGAGGTAAACAAAAATGTTCTATCAGAGAGATGTGGCTCACTATTCTGATAAATGAATCTTCCAAGTTTAAAGACAGCAATTTCAAAATTATTTTCCATGTTTGGACCCACATGAATGTGTGAGTCAACGTTTTCTACACTAGATTTTCTCAAGTCTTGATACAGATCTCGGCTTATTGACATCAATTTAGAGACGGAACTAAGATGCTCATTGAACATTTAAGCCAAATTTCACGAAACTTGTTGATAAAAACCACCATCAATTTTCATATTGAATGTTAGTTGAAATGCAATTAATTTGACTAAAGTAACATCTTTCTTTTTTTCTTTTTTAAATAGTGGGGCCAAAGCTGTTTTCATTAGCCACAGTTGTGGCCACTATGGAAAATAAGTTGCCCACCCTTGAACTAGAAAAGCATTCAAGTAACCTGTAAAAAAAACAACAAGGGAATAGGAAGCGAAAAAGATAATTCATTGCAAAATTTTTCTCTTTATTACATAAGTGCTTGATCTACTTTAAGAGTGGCATTGACGTACAATGCTAAAATCCAGGGTTTGATTCCCCGCAATGAACACAGCAAATATCCAAAGGAAAGCAGCTCTTAATAGTAGTCATAGATTACAATGCATTCTACTAACAGCGAATAAAGTGTATTCCAGGTTTGAAATTAACTACTTTGTAAACTACACGTTACACATACCGTGTCAAGAGTTTCTAACAAACGACTGAATAAACCACGTTTGCCAACTCACTAAAGCACTTACATTCACCCAATTTTCGTTCCCAAACCACGTATATCCTCGCAATTGAAACGCATAACACTCGAAGTCGCGCTTTGTAACGTTTTAAATTGACGTTACTTGTCCGTGGTTGTTAGATAATAACACCATGGATACATCGACTTTCGAAATTATCTTTCTGTAGTCCTGCCTTAACGATTTTCTATAGCGAATCTCAGTTATTTTATGTAATAAGTAAAAACAGCCTAAAACACTTAGAACCGCAACCTGAATGTATACACAGGACCGTCTTATGTAACAATACTTTTTAGAACCGCAATCTGAATGTATACACAGGACCGTCTTATGTAACAATACTTTTCTGAACACTAATGTTGTCCAATACGTAATTGGATTTGAAATGTATATTTCAACACATCGAAACGTAGTTTGTGCCATAACTTAAGATAAATTAAAAACATAGAAATGTATCAACTTGTAAAAAATGGATCGTTAAAAAGTAAGGAAACGAGAATGGAGATGTTGTAAAGCGTTGTTTGAACAGAGTCCCCACTGTTTATTGTTGTAGTTTCTCTGTCCGAATGTTTCACTTGTGTTTTGTGCAATTCCTGTCGATTCTTAATAAAATGTCTGGCATGACCAGGGTGTTTGGGTGCCTCACTCGTAATCTGAAGGTCGAGAGTACGAATCCCCGTCGCACCAAACATGCTCGCCCCTTTTAGCCGTTGGGCGTTATTATGTGACGGTCAATCCCACTATTTGTTGGTAAAAGAGTAGCCCAAGAGTTGGTGGTGGGTGGTGATGACTAGCTGCCTTCCTTATAGTCTTACACTTCTAAATTAGGGACGGCTAGTGCAGATAGCCCTCGAGTAGCTTTGCGCGAAATTTAAAAACAAACAACGAAATCCTGTTGAAAACTAATGCCATTCACGACACTGCTTCCTTGACAATGATTGGTTTTGTTGAGCCGAAGAAAAAACAACAACAAAAACTGTTTCCTTACGCTTTCTACGTGTTTGTGCGATTAAAATACGTATTTATGCACTTAAAAATACCAAAAATCTTCATTGTTAAATATACTATTGTGTATCACAAAACCAGCATACTATATACGCTGTATTTGAAAAAAAATTAACATTTTTGTGTAATTAAACTGGTTTTAAAATCATAACTTGAAAATAAGAAAAGTGCTCAGAAACATAATTTTATGGGCTCAGCATGGCCAAGTGTGTTAAGGCGTTCGACTCGTAATCCGAAGGTCGCGGGTTCGAATCCCAATCGCACCAGACATACTCGCCCTTTCAGGCGTGGGGGCGTTATAATGCTACGGTCAATCCCACTATTCGTTGGTAAAAGAGTAGCTCAAGAGTTGGCAGTGGGCAGTGATGACTAGCTGCCTTCCCTCTAGTCTTACACTACTAAACTAGGGACGGCTAGCGCAGATAGCCTTCGAGTAGCTTTGTGCAAAATTCAAAACAATCTAAACTTAATTATATCTTGTAGGGTGTGTAGATGGACACTATAAAAGGTACAGATAATTTGTCGTTTTCTTGTTTTAACTCGCGTACGTCAAGTGATTTTATAAGCTAAACTATTAAGTTGCTCGTAATTATAAACAACTTAGCCGGAGTCAGGCTCAAAATATTTTACCATTATACAGCTAATGATAGTCTCATACATGTATGTCACCGATATGGTTGAACACGAGATGTCGCTTCATTTTCATATGAACATTAAGGATTAATTTTAGTAACTTATTACTGCTTTTTAAACGAGGGGCGACAGATCGTAAAACTAAAGTACATCTCGCTATGTCTCATCAATGTAATATATATGTAAAAACGGCTCGTTTGGGTCAGGTGAACCAGACGATGACCGAAGGAGGTCGAAACGTTGTTCGCTCCTCTACATAAAATATTTTCTCATCCCAAACGAGCCATTTTTACATATATATTTTTCTCTAAAAGGGGTTTTTCTCGACACCACTGATTACTCCCATCAGTTTATTTGCATGGTAATACGAACTTTTGTGTGTGTGTGTGACAAGCAAAGACATCGACACTTTGAGGCAAAGAAAAATTTCTTAGAGACAGCTTACAGATGTAAGAAACAGTGCTTTGTTCGACTGACCAAGTGAAAAATTTGAATAAGATATGGAAAAAAAATTATATCCGTAGCCTCAGAACGTCAATTTAAAACGGATTTAGAATCATCATTGAGTTGTTATAAACCATGTTGCCACGTTTAGTTTGTTTGTTAATTTGTTTATTTTGGAATTTCGCACAAAGCAACTCGAGGGCTATCTGTGCTAGCCGTCCCTAATTTAGCAGTGTAAGATTAGAAGGAAGGCAGCTAATCATCACCACCCACCGCCAACTCTCGGGCTACTCTTTTACCAACGAATATTGGGATTGACCGTCACATTATAAACACCCTCACGGCTGAAAGGGTGAGCATGTTTGGCGCGACCGGGATGCGAACCCGCGACCCTCGGATATGAGTCGCACGCTTTAACACGCTTGGCCATGCCGGGCCGCCATATTTAGTCATGCTTTATTTAAGGACAGTGAATCTTGATAATAACCAACATACATAGTTTCTATTAGAAAAGGATGGTCGTGATGCTGTCATGTCCAAAGCACACCCTCTTTTTCCTGATGCTTTCCGTAATCTATCTGTTAAAGGAGAATGACGATTTCCGAGCAGTCGTTTCAACAGTCCAATCGCATGGACATCTGTAGACATTGCGTTGGACGATCTGAGCATTATACTTTTACACGAAATAACCTGAATACTCTTTTTATTCTACAGCTACATGACGTATGCAACGCTTAAACGAATATACAGTGAAAGCAACTTGTGTATACATGAGTTGTGTTGCTTTTCCAACGAGAGGTCCTTTTATATTAATGTTGCATAATGTTGCCTATGCACACGATCAGCTTTTGCTATTGACCTTGGATATGTTTTGACTTCTCATCTTTTTGAAGATACCATATTTTTCTTACAACGACTGGGTTATGACTTGTCGCAGGTCTCTGTCTGAATGGTCATGATTACTGAAGTTAATCCACATTACCTTGCTTAGTATTGTCATTAAAAGAAGGGTTTATATTTGAACTGGCCATCTTAAATTCCTCATCTTACCACTTCTTTATTATCTGAGTACATAAGAAAGGGTTATTATATATTATTTTCCGAAAGTTTTTTTGTTTATGAATTTCGTGCAAAGCTACTCGAGGGTTGTCTACGCTAACCGTCCCTAATTTAACAGTGTAAGACTAGAGGGAAGGCATCTAGTCATCACTACCTGCCGTAAATTCTTGGACTACTCTCTTGCCAACGAATAGTAGGATTGACCGTCACATTATAACTCCCCCACGACTGAAAGGGCGAGCATGTTTGGTGCGACGGAGATTCGAACCCGCGACCCTCAGATTACGAGTCGAACCACCTGGCCATTTCAGGGCCTTTTCTGAAAGTAATCAACTTCCAATTGTCAAACTGTACTCCTGTTACACTTTGTTCTGTCACGACCTCCTGATTTGAGTGTTTGAAACTGTCGTAACATAACATTCTTAACACTATAGTCAAAACCCTTCAACATAAGTTAATCTAAGAGAGAGTGGCTTTTAAACATATTTTTTTCAGCTACATTCGTATGTATTTAACACAAAGTTATCTAGGCAGGGGCAGATTTAACGGTCGTTTAAAACTGATCGGGCTCCTATTTACTTTCGTTTGATGTATAATATTAGTATGAATAGAGCCCGCCAGGTTTCATCTTTCTTTTCTTTTTTTTTAACTGACTGGGAAATTAGGCTTAAATCCACTTCTGTGTTTGTCATGTGCTCACCAGGCGTTTATAAACCAGGTTTTTAGTACTATAAGCCTTCAAACTTTGTTCTAAACCGCTTGGGAATTTTCAGTTACGTAAACATGCTATTTGATGATAACAAACATAGATTTAAATATATATTTTTAATCAGTGTTAGTTGCCCTTACAAATTACATTGTCTCAGATCCTTTATTATAGATCAAGAGTATAGTGTCACTGTCTTTGAATTTTGTGTCAGAAAAAACAACAACTTTGTGATAGTGGCTAGCCGAAGTAACCTAGTAGTTGGAATAGTTGAACTGCTGACCCAAAGGTTAATGTCCTATATCCCTTGTTCACAAACATGTTCTCTACAATTTGTAACCATGAAGGTACTATAAAAGTGATGGTTATAACCTACTATTCGGTCATATAAAAATGGCGTAAGAGTTAGAGACTGCTGCTGTCGACGAGCTGTCTTTTATCTGTGGTCGTCTCACACACGTGATTCAACTTTCAGATAGTTTTTGTTTGTTTCCTGCACGATGGGCTATCGGTGCTCTGCCCATCACGGGCATCGAAATCCGGTTTCTAGCAGCGTGAGTCCGCAGACATCCCGCTGTGCTACTGGGGGTCTTTCAGGTTGTATCCACAAATCACATGCCAATCTAAAATCTGACTACTAGGTTGAGACACAATATGGGCAAAGCGAAAAGTAACTTTTATTCACAAAAATAAGTACACTGAATGAAAGACGGCGTTCTTACTAAAGTAAAAGAACTCACAGAATATTTGTTCATCTTGATTAGAAGTTGTTCCAGACTAAAACATACACAAGATATACGAGATTTTCTAATACTGTCGCTGTCGGTGAAATCGTTCCAATTAAATATGACGGAAAACGTATCGGTTAGCCTGTAATTGAAAAAAAATCACTGTTCACTTTAACAAAGTATACTCCACTTTATAGAAATCTTTTCAATAAGAAAAACGCAAGATATTAAAGGAGATTGACTGAGAATGATAGATAGTTAAATCGAAAGGAGCTTTCCAAAGTTTTATCTTCAAAATTCAGTAAACACATATGTCTGAAAATTTTGAAAAGTTTTGGCAAACATAAACCAATCTATTTAAAAGAGGTTAAAATATAAGATATGAATTTACATAGTATATCCCTGGCCTGTGAGTTCAAAAATTAGGGACAACTATGTGATAGCCCTTGTTGCTTTGTTTATTGGATTTTGGGATTTTGCGACAGCCGTCCCTAATTTAGAAGATAGACTGAAGTAAATGCAGCTAGTCAACACCATCCAAAGCCACCTGTTGTGATACTCTTTACAAACAAAAAGTAGGATTGGTGTTAACATAATAACGCTCTCACAGCTGAAAGAGAGTGCATGTTTATTGACGGTATTTGAGCCAGGAATCGCAAATTTCGAGTTCAAAGGTCTTGTAGCAAGAAAATTCGAAACAAACAAACACATATTGGCATACGTTGGGCCGTGCTTTCTTCAACAAATATGTGTATTCCTGTTCTTATACAAATGAAAGTTAGATGAACACTTAAGCAATGTTCTTAAAATCTTTAAATAAATATTGAAATATGTAAGTGCAGCAGGTAGTTCATGAACTCGATTTTTGCTCATAGGTTTTCAAAGTTTTATCATAAGCTTGGGTTTTGTTTTGAATTTTGCGCAAAACTACACGAGGGCTATCTGTGTTAGCCGTTCCTAATTTAGCAGAGTAAGACTAGAGGGAAGGCAGCTAGTCATCACCACCCACAGCCAACTCTTGGGCTACTCTTTTACCAACAAATAGTGGGACTGACCGTTACAGTATAACACCCCCATGGCTGAAAAGGCGAGCATGTTTGCTGCGACGGGGTATTCGACCCCTGATCTGAGGGGTAATATGAGGGTCGCGGGTTCGCATCTCCGTTGCGCCAAACATGCTTGCCCTTTCAGCCGTGGGGGCGGCTATAGTGTTACGATCAATCCCACTATTCGTTGGTAAAAGAGTAGCTTAAGAGTTAGCGGTGGGTGGTGATGACTAGCTGCCTTCCCTCTAGTCTTACACTGCTAAATTAGGAACGGCTAGCACAGATAGCCCTCGAGTAGCTTTGTGCGAAATTCAAAAAAACAAACAAGTACTTTAAATTTAAAATTGACACTGTCTGATCGTTGGCATGATATGTGTTTGTGGTTAAGGCGCTCGACTCATAATTTGTGGGTCGAGAGTTTCGAGTTTCCAGCACCGAAAGTGTTCTCCTTTTCAGTAGTAGAGGACGTAGCATTGTTTGATTAATACAACTATTCAAGAGTAAAAAAAATAGCCCCATATTTGTCGGTTGGTGATGTTGATTAGATGCCTTCCCTGTACCCTCCCATGGGTACCTGGAAAGGGGATGGGAGTTACCAGGTAAAAATCGACCTGAAACCCACAGATGATGCATTAGCATCAAAGGCGCTTCAACGGTGGCAAGTAGCCTCGGGACACACACATAAAATCCTTAACAAATGAGTGCCTTTAAGGTTGTATAAGTATGCAATTGTGGTCACTCGCTTTTCATCCACATTTCCAAAATACATACTTTACACAACTATAAACTATCAATTCAGTTACACGATGCAATCAGAAAAGCGAAATAAGATTCTTTTTTGCAATCATTTAGGGCCCGATATGGCCAAGCGTGTTAAGGCGTGCGACTCGTATTCTGAGAGTCGCGTGTTCGCATCCCCGTTGCGCCAAACATGCTCGCCCTTTCAGCCGTGGGTGCGTTAATAATGTGACGGTCAATTTCACTATTCCTTGGTAAAAGAGTAGCTTAAAAGTTGGCGGTGGGTGTTGATGACTAGCTGCCTTCCCTCTAGTCTTACACTGTTAAATTAGGGACGGCTTGCGCAGATAGCCCTCTAGTGGGTTTGCGCGAAATTGAAACACAAACGAAGCAACCACTTGAGAAGCGCATCGTAGAAAGTTTTTTTTTTAATTTAAATTATACAAATCGCGGTTAAAAACAGTTGTGGCACCATTTTAAAGAGAAATCGAAGTAATTAGATGCTTCCAATATCTTCCTAGTGTCTTAGGCCTTAGATATACATGATGAATGATCTATTATATGAATTTTCGATCAAATGTTCTGAATTTGAATCATTCAATTGGAGATGAATTGCAATGGCAAAATATTGTTCATGTTTTAATAACCATAAAAAAATGTTATTACGTAGAAAAAAATCTAAAACTAGAAACGCAATAAACGAGGGAAAGGGAGGAAAGAAAAAAATGTCTTTTTCGCCAAAACACTGAACTTTCCAGTAACCTCAGTTTTGGCATTGTGTGTTTACATTTTTCAAATTACGTTGTTATACTTTTAGGGAAAATATAACAGTATCTTTCTCTTACAATGTAATAGTCATATACACAATTTACAATATATTTTTATGCGAGCTATTCCTTAGTTAATGAAGTAATCTGAATTACATCTGTTGAAAGTCAGCTAACGACTTCACATTATTGAATCAGCTCTTATTCCTAAACCCTTTCTTGAGTATTTCCTTGGCAGTTTTAGAGCACTTTCAGTAAAAATGTCAAACGTTTACATTTTTTACCGAAAAGAATGGGACCAAATCTCAAGAAGAGCTCTTTAATGTCTAAGGGCTACACTGAAAACTTTTTGTTTTTCATATGGTCGGTTCTATGTTATGCGTTCAAGAATACCATCACGATGAAACGTTTTCGTTTTGATCCAAGAACGAGCTGGAAGTTCTGATGTGGTGATCCCTGTTGTGGGAAAGTTGTATGTTTACTGACTTATAACGCTGAAAATCAGGAATTCTATTACTCTCGGTGGACACAGCAGATAGTTTGTTTGCTTGTTTTGGAATTTCGCACATAGCTACTCGAGGGCTATCTGCGCTAGCCGTCCCTAATGTAGCAGTGTAAAAGTAGAGGGAAGGCAGATAGTCATCACCACCCACCGTCAACTCTTGGGCTACTCTTTTACCAACGAATAGTGAGATTGACCGTCATATTATAACGCCCCCACGGCTGAAAGGGCGAGGATGTTTGGTGGAAGCGCGGTTCGAACCTGCGACCCTTGGATTACGAGTCGCACGCCTTAACACGCTTGACCATGCCGGTCCACTATTGATATGAAACAAAGAAACGTTTCTAGAAACGTCAATAAATAGAATATAATAATAATCAACAAAATAATAATAATAAATTATAAATTAAAAATAATAATAATAATAATTAATTACAAATAGTAAAATAATAATAATAATAAAATATAAAAATAATCACACTGACAAACAAGCCGAAGCGATACAAAAAAAGAAACTTGGGTGATTTGCTTGCTGTCAAGCACATTCGAGGCATTCGACTCGTAATCCGAAGGTCACGGGCTCAAATCCCCGTTCCACCAAACATACTCGTCCTTTCAGCTGTGAAAGCGTTATAACGTGATCCTCAATCCCACTACTCGTTGGTAAAAGAGTAGTCCAAGAGTTGGCGGTGGATAGTGGTGACAAGCTGCTTTCCATCTAATTTTACACTACTAAATTAGGAACGGCTGGCGCAGGTAGTCCTCGTGTAGCTTTGCGCGAATTAAAGAAAAAATTATTTTCATTGTCAAGGAAGCCTAAATTACTGTTTAAATAGATAAAATTTTCACAGTTTGCAATGGAACGAAACAGATATATCCTAGGCTGATCGGGGCCTGAGTAGTGTGGACTGTGATTGCCTGAGCCGGAATTCACTGTTGATATCCCGTTGCAACAAAAATGCTCTTAGCACTTTGTGCTTAAGCCTTACAAGTCATTTTAATCATAAGATTCGCCGATAGAGTGACACAGCTGAAATATAATTGCGAGTAAAAAACTGGGTAAAATTCAAACACTTTGTCTGAAGAGGGAGCTGCTGACCAGCTGTTTTTATTCTGAGTTTATCAATGCACAATTAAAGACGAATATTCACGAATAGCCCGAAACAGATGCTCTTTCTCAAACCCAGATGTCTTGTCTAAGAATTACTGGACGAAACCTTCTTTCAGTCCAAATGACAGGATGATATTAATGACATAGTCATGTGATGGTCTTACTGTCTTAAAATGTTCTGTTACACCAAAATGTTCACCCTTTCAGCCGTCGGGGCGTTATAATGTGACGGTCAGTTTCACTATTCGTTGATGAAAGAATAACTCAAGAGTTGGCGGTGGATGGTGATGACTAGCTGTTTTATTTCTAGTCTTACACTGTCAAATTAGGGACGGCTATCGCAGATAGCCCTTCTATAACATTGCGTGAAATCCAAAAAACAAACAACAAACCCTTTCTCTAGGAGCCCTTAATTTTGTTTAACAGAAATTTTATTGATCAAAAGAATGTGTGTGTTTTTTTTAAATATTACCGTTTTTAACATAAATTTGCACCAGAGGGCATAAACATTGTTTGTCCTAACGTACGTTGGGAGTACGAAAGTGTAACTACCAACTCTGCTTTTGGCTAATTCTGTTCAGGATGGAGGCATTATTAAGTTTTATAATCATTGCATGATTAATACGAAGGTTTGCTATTTTTGTTTCTGTTAAGCACAAAAAAATGGATAATGGACTATCTTTAGTGTACTCATCGTGGTTATCAAAACTCAAATTATTGTGTTTTTTAGTGTTATATGTTTTCAAATTTAACGCTGTGCCAATAAAAAGCGTGAAACAAATGAAAGCTCTTGGGTACCGTGTGGCTTGTCTGTTTATTTTGTTTGTGGCTTGTTTGTTTATTTTGTTTGTGGCTTGTTTGTTCATTTTGTTTGTGGCTTGCTTGTTTTATAATGCTGTGGTAAGTTTACCGTTATGTCCCTAATACTAAACAGTAAACCAGAATTTAGGTAAATAATTATCGGTACCCACCGCGATCTCTTGGTCCACTCTTGTCTTACCGAACAATGAAATTTGACAGCTACTCTTATAACACAGCCATGATCGCAAAGTTCGGTGAGCATTTTGCTTGCGGCAATTGAGTGCAAACTTAACATCCTTGGACTTAAAGTCCGGGCACGTTTAAACAGTTGGCCACACACAAAACTATGTACTTTTATAATAAGACAAGACAAGTAGAAAATAATAGATTATAAATAACTAGACTGTAAATAAATAGACTAGAAAATAACTAGAATATAATAGACTTGAATATATTGTATATTTTATCATCTATTTTGGTATAATATGAATTTCTCACTCTTGACAAAAACTTTTACTTTTCTCACATAAAATTCCCCTGCTGCTCTTGTTTATTATTATCAATAACAGCTCAGAGGTATGCCTGCGGATTTACAACGCTAAAATCCGGGTTTCGATACCCGTGGTGGGCAGAGTACAGATAGCCCATTGTGGAGCTTTGTTCTTACTTGAAAACAACAACATCAATAACAGGGTTGAGGCTACATATAAATATGAATGTGTGTCCTAAACAACTTAGCTTGGCGAAATTCTTCTGGCAGAACTTAGCTTGCGAAAAGCAAAATATTTGTAGTTTGTTCCCCGACTATCTCACAAAAATTTGAAACTTATAGCACACAAAATGGAAGCTAAATTAACTTATGTGATTATGTTTATTTTGCGAATTTCGCGCAAGCTGTACAAAAGTTATATGCGCTAGTTGTCACTAATTTAGCAGTGAAAGTCCAGAGGGAAGGCAGCTAGTCATCACCACTCACCGCCAACTCTCGGGATACTCTTTTACCAACGAATAGTGTAAATGACCATCACATTATAACGCTAAGATGACTGAACGGGCGAGTATGTTTGGTGTAACGGGGATTCGAACCCTCGATCTTCAGATTGCGACTGAAGCGCTCTAACCATATGATTATGAAACTGAAAGAAAAAAACCCATCACTCTAATTTTGAAGACTTAGTAACATATATTACACCGGGAGTGAAAGGATAAGACCCCCTAATTTCTTTCATACGTCTGGGATTGTCTCTGCAAGGGGGGGGGGTCTTCGAAATTATAGAACACTCAACCACCTTCTCTTTACGTTTGAAAAAAAAACACAACTTACATCGAAATTTCTTTATATACAAATACTTGTTTAGTCCAACTTAGTTTAAATATACACTTACATATTCATAAAACTTCATATAATTATGAAAGCTAAAAGTACTTATTGTAGGAATTTACCTATTTGGTAATGTTTAATACCAAAATGCAAACATTTCAAAACCGATTTGGTCGGGAAGTAATATGTAAATATTATCTCTCAAAAAATTGTCTCACAACTGCGAAAATGAATATATGCTTGCTTGTTCAAGTATGTTCCAATATTTTTCCTTTTTTTTAAGATTTCAAAACAGATTTGAAGTCCTGCATGAACAGGATGTGTCTAACCTTGACCTGCGCTAATCTGATTGCTAAAGCTTGTTGCGCACAGCATGGTGTCAGTCCACCCAGGGACGTACATACCTTCACACGTGATGGGGATGAGCGAAATCTAGGGGTTAGTGTTCTTTGTCAGTGAATCCGAAAGTTCATGGTTCGAATATCGTTGTTGCCAAAAAAACGTGGTTCACAGTTTGAAGCCGTTATTACGCTTTTAGAGTAGGAATTGAATCTCACAATTCATTGAGACAATAATCTTTAAGTTGACGGTGGTTGCTGATGCGTGCTGTTGAGTAGCTGCTGTCTGCCTTCGTGTTTATCAGTCGAACTGTTGAGAGACGGTCGTGCACAGCTTTTGCGTAACTCTGTAAGAAAATTCTATGGCAATTGAGTAGGCAAATCCTTCTGTGACGTCTATATGGATTGAACTGTAGAGGTAGAATAAATTATTATTTGGTTAACATGATGATAATGTGGGAAAAAAATGAGGACATTAGAGCGCTTTATTTTCTCTTTTTCTTTAAATTATATTTATCTTATGACATACGTGGCTTGGAATTTTGAGAAGTTCTGGTGTCACTGAATATATTATCAATAGCTATTATGGTACCTTGGAGCAGAAAGTTTTGTTTGTTTGTTTGTTTGTTTGTTTTTGGAATTTCGCGCAAAACTATACGAGGGCTATCTGCGCTAGCCGTCCCTAATTTAGCTGAGAGTAGGCAACTAGTCATCACCACCCACCCACAACTCTTGAGCTACTTACTATAATACAAACGAGTAAGTGGGATTGACCGTTACATTATAATTCCCCCTAGGAGGGCGAGCATGTTTGGCGTGACGGAGAGGAGTACGAAGTAACAACATAACCCAAGGATATAAAGTGTCAGAAGTATGAATTAACCATAACAGTCAATTATACTATAATTATAGATTAAAGAAATCATGGGTGCGGTTGAAGTCTCGGGTAAATATTTCATACTTAATTATAGTTCATTGTGTGTGTGTGTTTTGGGAATTCGCACAAAGCTACTCGAGGGCTATCCGTGCTAGCCGTCCCTAATTTAGCAGTGTAAGACGAGAGGGAAGGCAGCTAGTCATCACCACTCACCGCCAACTCTTGGGCTACTCTTTTACCAACGAAAAGTGGGATTGACCGTCACATTATACACCCCCACGGCTGGGAGGGCGAGCATGTTTAGCGCGACGCGGGCGCGAACCCGCGACCCTCGGATTACGAGTGCACGCCTTAACGCGCTCGGCCATGCCAGGCCAATTATTATAGTTCATAGAGGACGCGACTGAAGATGGGGTCTGTTTGAAAGATTTTTGAGACTCGTTTAATATTCTTATTTTGACTTGTAATAATCTGGGATAAGTAATGCAAAAGTAATTAGATATGATAATTTTAGTGAATAAAATTAAAACAGTTAAAGTTTTGACTTAGAGTTTAGTGGTGTAATTTTAACTATTACGATAAAATAGGCTTAGTAAATGTAACGGTATTTTAGGCTTTGGCGTATTTCAACTAACAGGATAGATACATTGTTTTATTAAATAAATACAATCGAAAACCACTTTATTAGCTCTTAATGTTTTAAATTTAGTTTATATTGTTGTAACTTATAGATATAGATAGGTTATAAATCAGACTAAATAATTTTATTATTAATGTTACGTATATGTCAGTTCTAATAAATAGTTCTGTATAATCAAACTAGTGTGAAAACAAAGTTCTGGCAAAAAGATAATAGTAGTTCTTAAATGTTAGGCTGAACGCTAAAAGTGTCAACGAGCTGTCGGTATTTGGTATTAAGTATTTATTTTCAGATTATAGGCATAAGTAAGTTGGTTAAATTTTGTATACGAGTTACTAGTTCGCAGTTTGTTACGTGTAATGTTTTTTTTTTTTTTTTTAGAAATTCGGGACTGGCATAGTTTTAAGGAAGCTTGTAATGAAGATGTGTAATTTTTATGTTATGTTTGTATGTTGGAGATTATCCTAATTAAATTAAAAGACAACAGATGAAGAGAAGTATAGACTGTGGTTAATGATAGGATTTCATGAGGAGCTCCAGTATTTGCGTGCAAGAGATACATCAGCTAACACTGACTTCCAGGAACTTAGAGTACTATTAAAGTAAAAAGTAGTGACTTTAGTTACAATGAAATTATTCTATTGACCAACAAATATCAGTCTGTGGCTTCTACAGATGAGGAACTATTGAAGGGAAACAAAAGTCAGAAAAAGATGTGGATGATAAAAAGGTTATAGATGTAGGTGATTCCTTGACAAGATATGTGGGTAGAATAATCTGTGGGTAAATACAGTCAAAATAATCAAATTATGCTATTCAGGGGAACAGGTGGAGGATATAATTGATAAAAGAGCAAGTATCATAGAGGAGGGTAGCAGACATGCAGTTTTAGTTAGGGGCTAGTGACATAGGGACAGGTACATCAGAAGAACTAATTAATAAGTACAAAGGATTGATAAACGTACATAAAGGAAAGTGCCATAACTTAATGTTGTCATGGATACTGCCCAGAATTAACTGTTAGGATGAAGTGGGTCACTAGGAATAAATGTTAGGCGTAGGTTAGTATTACCTAAGGATGAGCAGATAGGCTGATTGGACTCACATGATTGGTTCAGTAGAGGAAGGGAGCTTTTTTGGAATGGATTGTTGAAATTTAAATATACTAGGGGCTAGCCTTTCTTTGCTAAGGCTATTATTATGTCTGCTGTAAGGGAAGTTGTAAATTAAGACAGTGATGAGGACTAGGAAAACTAAATTAAAAAAGAATAAGAGACAGAGGAAAGTTTAGTGTAGGAAATTAGTATAAAAGTAATTATAAGGATAGGCTTAACTGTTTCTGTTGTAATACAAGAAGTATAAGAAATAAAATGGAGCATAAGTAGGAATGGAAGATTTTAAAGTAATGGAAATAACTGAAAGATGGTTAAACATAGATTATTTTTATGGCAAAAAATTATTTGAAGTGCAGGATTATGGGCTATTTAATTAAGATAAGAATGTTAAAGAAAGGGTAGGACTGGCTTTATATGTAAAGAATGAGATGCATTCTGTTGAGGTTGAGAATCTTTCAGATGATAGAAAGGAGATTGAATCCATTTGGGTTTGTATTAGTATAAAGAGAAAAGGATTTTATTGGGAATTTGTTACAGACCACCAAATTATAATGATGAAATTAATGAGAAACTTTACAATAAGATTTTCAGTTATTAATAAAGTCATAATTATAGGTGATTTTAATTTGAAACACATAAACTGGGAAATGCCAGATTTGAACCATGAGGGATAAAAAATTTTTGGAAACTGTTCAAGATGGATTTCATCACCAGTTGGTCATGACACCTATTAGAAGCAATGCTATTTTAGATTCATTGTTAACTTCCAATACAGAAATGATTGAGAGGGTAGAAACTGGATGTAAGTGAACAACATTCCATTAAGTTTGATGTCTTGCAGTATATGGAAATAAAAAAAATAAAGATATTGTGGTTAGAAATTTTAAAAACTGATTTGGAAGGAATGCAATGAGAATTATCTGTTGTGAATTGGGTAGCTAAATGACATGGAGACACTGATCATATGTGGACATTTTTTAAAGATAATGTTTTTAATATTCAAGTTAAACATATTCCTTATAGAAATAAAAGTCTCATAAAAAGTTTAAGAGATAAAATTAAAGGATCATGCTTTTAAGAAACATAAATTGACAAGTATGATTGAAGACTTAAAATATTATATGATATCAAGAATATTGATGAAACAGGAAACTAGGATATCAAAAAGGATGTATCATAAAAGGTTGACTGAAAATATAAAACTAACAGTGAGTATTTTTTTTAAATACATTAAGGATAAACAGAGGGTTAGAATAGGGATTGGATCCCTGACAAATGATAAGATTGCTGGGTTATTAAATTTTGCTTTTCTGTTTTTACTAATGAAGATGAAAACTATTACACATCTTAAACAACTGATAAATGGAAATTAGATCAAGCACAACTGCATTAACTCTGAGCTGGTTAGAAAAAATTGGGAAGTTTTAAAAATGATGAGTCTCCTGGAGGAACAGATAATATTTCTCTAGTGCTTTTGGAGGAGATTAAAGATTGGACATTTGAGTCACTTACTACCATTTTTTGTCACTTTTTGAATAGTATGCAGTTATTAGAAGCTAGCTAATGTAATTCCTCTTTTCAAGAGAGGTGATAAAATTGCCCCTGTAATTTTAGATTTATTAATCTTGCATCAGTCATGGGAAAGTTTTGGAAAGTCCTTTCACAAAGTTTAGAATTTTATTGGGTAGCAAACATAGGTTTACTAAAGAGAAAGCTTGCCTTAAAATCTTTCACATTGTTTAAGAAGATTTGTTTGTTTAGAATTAAACACAAAGCTACACAATGGGCTATCTGTGTTCTGCCCACCATGGATATCAAAACTTGGTTTTTAGCAGTGTAAGTCTGCAGACATTCTGCTGTACCACTGGGCAAGCTTTGAAAGGATTACTGCTTGTGTAGATGAAAGTGTAAATTTGGTGCATCTGAATTTTCAGAAAGCATTTGACAAGGTGTCACATAAAAGGCTTGTGAAAAATTGTTTTTATACGTGTGGATAAGTTAGCAAACTGGATAGACTATTCATGTGGTTGATAAGTTAGCAAACTGGATAGAAGAGGGGCTGGATGGAAGAAAGGGAAGAGTTGTTACAAACAAAGAGTTGAATTAAACTGGATTAATGTCATGACTGGTGTACCTCAGGACTCAGTCTTAGGACCTTTGCTCCTTTTGATTTATGTCAATGACACAGATGAAATCGATAAATTGCAAAGAATGCAGATGACATTTAAGGTTTTGAGTGTAGCTATTTGTGAAGAGGATGTTGATGTAGATAAGGATTTTGATCACATATTGAATTGTGAAAATAAATAACAGATGGGTTTTAATTAAAATAAATACAACATAATACATGTGGGTCATCATTATTTGAATTGTAAGTATAATTTGGATGAAAATAATGTTAACAATATCATGAAAGAAATGGATCTTGGTGTAACAGTCAATCGGTCTCTAAAGCCATCCAAACTGTTCTGTTTATCGTGGTAAGTCAAATAGGATTTTAGGTTGTATGTACAGAAATGTTGAATACAAGTCTAAAGAGATTATAATTTTATTTTACAGAGAGCTCCAAGCTTTAGGAAAGACATTGAATTGTTGGAAAGGGTTCAGAGAAAAGTTACTAAAATGGTGCTTGGAATGGATGGGTTGTGTCATATAAGGAGAAGCTGAAATTTCTCAGATTGTTTTCTCATAAACAAGAAGAGTTAGAGGGAAACTGATTGAGGTGTTTAAGATTCTAAATGGAATTGATAGTGTTGATGCATCATGTTTTTATTTTCATATTTATCAATGAGAATAGTAGGTCTAGGAAACACGTATAGATTTGGTAAGAAAAGAGTCATCTTAATTCAAGACAAGTTTATTTTTCTAACAGTGGTGGGCCTTTGGGATGGTTTGTCTTCAGGTGTTTCAGAACCGGTGCATTAAAATGAATTTAATAAAACTTGATAAATGTTTGAATGATAAGGGAGGGCTGTTTTTATTTAATTTAAAGTGAATAACAGTCGTGACGGACCAGAAGATCTCATGTTGTCCTTAATCGTTACGCTATATTCTCTTGATGTGAATGATAGTTCGATTAATACCTAACAACTGAATGTAGGATATCTTGCTTGTGAACTAATATTTGACATCCACATTAGTTACGCCTTTTCTCCTGTAATTTCAAAAGTGAATGTTGAGCATCGCGTGTTTGCTCAGCTTTTCAAACGAAGCGCGGGAGGCGGCCTCCATAAACAGGAGACAGTCGAACGTTCAGCCAGACATCACGGTTCCTAATACATATACAAGAGTGAAAACAGCTGTGACCGTATCTACCTTCCTGGCTAAAACAACCAGTAGTCAACATGAACAATCTATAATTTTCATTCCTGTAAAATAACGTGTCAACAACACAGAAATAATGGATCATATTACATTTTAAGAACACGAATACAAGGCTACTGACCTGATTAAAGAAATACGAACTCATCTAACGATACCAGTTATTCTCAAGTACTCTAACGTATAACGAACAGTTACATTCCTAAACGCATAAAACTGCAAGGTATTATTTAACACATTCCATTGCGATTGAAAGAAATAACATTTTTATCAGCCAGTGGCTTTCATTTGAATTGTCCAAACTTTGCATTCATGCAAACAATTATTTCTCTTAATTATATCATATTATGACCTTTTTTTAAAAAAAAAATTGCGACTCAATTTTATATGCTACTCGGTCATTGTTTTATTTTTAAGGTTCATTGGGAAAAGTCTAGCATAAATATTAAATCCACGTGCTTGAGGTGTAATGGAGCAGAGAAAGCGAAGAAGGCAAGATTAGGTGAACACGCCCTATAGTATACACAACGTATCTGTGCAAACGAACGACCAGCAAGCGTCATGGCCCTTTACGTCATAAATGTAATCGTTTTTATTTAGCCATCACCTAACCTCGTCATCACCATCTTACTGTCTCTCTTTTCTATTTGAAACACCTTGTTAATAAACGTGTATTGGGAGATATAAAAAGATTTGTTGATCCTCACAATAACTAATGTGAACCAAATCTCCCAAATTCCTTTCTTTCTATTCGAATGCAGTGCGTTTTATCTTTATCCACTGTATAAATTCAATCAATATTAGCGATATTTCTAATGAAAATTTGTTAAAATTACCAGAAATTTTTCCCTCCATCCAGACATGTAAATATCAAACAAATTAGTGAGTTGGTTTGTTTTGAATTTCGCGCAAAGCTACACGGGGGCTATCTGCAATGCCCGTGCATAACTCAGCAGTGTAAGATTAGGAGGAAGGCAGCTAGTCATCACCACCAATTATTGAGCTACTCTTTAAACAACGAATAATGAGATTGACCGTAACATAATAACGCTCCCACGGCTGAAAGGGGCGAGCATGTTCGGTGCGACGGGGATTCGAACCCGCGACCTTCGGATTACGAGTCGAGTGCCTTAACCACTATGGCCGTGCCAGGCCAATTTGTGACGTATGAACGTTTAAAAGCACCAATGTCAGAACAAGGAACTGTTTTCGTGAAACATACAAGGGCCATTGCATTCTTCCAAAAAAATATTTAACATCGGTTTAAAATCCAAATATCCAGTCCAACATGAGTACTTGCCACCTTAATGATTTCGGTGTTGGGAACTCACGCTATTCAAGAAAATAATAGCAATGCTGTTATCGTCAGTAGATACTTCAAGCTATATACTCAGCGATTTGTGAGACCATAACAGTTTCAAACCAACACTTTCTTCAAGAGCCTTACGCTTCCCGAAAGTATTAATATATTTATGATTTTCTTTTAAATACACGTGTTATCGAGAGTATTGATAACAAACCATCGACCTGCATTATATTCCCTGGATTTCACGATTTTAACGGCTCAAATCCCGAAATTCTGACAGGTTTTCTGAATATTTAGTTTATTTACTTTGTATTTTGTCTATCAAAAGTCAATTTATATCCTAAATTCACGAAGATAATCTAAAAATAAAGAGATAAGATTCGTAAAACTGAGCACTTTCACCGTTTCATTTGTGTATGGAGTGTACGTCTTACTACATCACTGTCATGTTGCCGGAGGAGTCAGTCGTCGAGTGACTGTTCAGAAAGTAGTCAATTAAACTCGAATACAGACACTTCTACACTAGCTTTCGATGAAGTTTCCTCAAGAAATCGGGTTGGTCAAAAACGTATCTAATTGCAGACAGCCCACCAACAAAAAAAACAACAACTACTTTTTATGGCATTTGTATCAAGTAAAGAATAATAATAAGTCGAATCCCCGTCACACTAAACATGCTCGACCTTTCAGCCGTGTGGAGGCGTTATAATGTGACGGTCAATCCCACTGTTTGTTGGTAAAAGAGTTGACGGTGGGTGGTGATGACTAGCTGCATTCCCTCTGGTCTTACACTTCTAAATTAGGGACGGCTACGCAGATAAACCTCGAGTAGTTTTGCGCGAAATTAAATACAAAAAACACGTCCAGTGAATTATATTTGACGAGTGTGTTTTTTCGTATAGCAAAGCCACAAAGGGCTATTTGCTCAGCCCACCGAGGGTAATCGAACCCCTGATTTTAGCGTTGTAAATCCGGAGACATACCGCTGTACAACCGGGGGGGGACAACATATTTGACGAACTGTACACTTGACGACATAAACTGTAGTTTTAGTGTAGCGACTGTGTCTTACAGCATAAATTTTGGAAATTTCACAACCTATAAAATTATTAGAGATGCTACATCAAACTATATGATTTTTTAGCCAGAAACCAAACACTGTTTATTAATTTTCGCCAAAATAAACAAGAGGAAATCTTCAGTAGCCACTGCTGCGATTAGATCTTAAATCGGTCAAGAGATAGAGCTAGGAACTAAAAGTTTCCACTCGAAACAAAGAAACTCTGAGCCATTCTAAAATCCTCTGCGTTGTAGCTAAAATATGTGAAATATCAGTGGCATCCTTCTGCTTTGGAAAGAGCTAATATAATCCCAAATATCCGCGATGCTTTTAATTAAATCTCAACGTAAGAATCCCGTTATATATTACAGTAATTAATTGTCTAACCCTTATTTATGAAATCAAACTTCAACTCGTCAACGTATTTTGTAATATAAAACATTAATATTTTTAAAATTTACGTGTCACTGCACGTATATCTTGTGTGTATACCTAGCAGTATTATCAAAGCACGGTAACCGAATATAAACAAAAAAAATCATTGTGAGGCATGATATGAAACAAGAGGTCATATGTAAAAAAAACTTTGTTTTTGATTATGACGCGAGTGTGGTGCAGAAGTGGGGTTAATAACCGACAAGGGGATTGTCTTCACAACTTAATATATTTTATACTATAACAGATGTTGTTTGTGCATTTTAGTGACATAAGTAATGCCCTAAACACAACTGTGCCTGTCGTATCACATCTGGCCTGATGAGTGAGCTCTGGTATTGGGCGAAAGGTCTCGTCGGTACTGAATGTAGCAAATATAATGTGATTGATATAAGGTTATACATTTTTCTTTTATCTTCACGCATAATTTCGACAATCCTTTATTTGCGTTAGATATTGAAATTCAATAGCAGGTTCTAAAGATATCTACCTTTAATCTGTAGACACGTTGTGCCCCATATCCAACACATTTTTATTGTCTAAAATATGTAAGAAATAAAACATAATCATATTACGTTTAAAACACGTAAAAATCGAGATAAATCACATGTGTCTATGATTCGTAAGAAGGGGATAAACCATAATATTGTTTATTTTTTAATTTCGCGGAAAGCTACTCGAGGGCTATATGCGCTAGCCGTCCCTAATTTAGCAGTGTAAGACTAGAGGAAAGACAGATAGTTATTACCACCCACCGCCAACTCTTAGGCTAATCTTTTACCAACGAATTGACGGATTGACTGTCGCCTTATAGCGCCCCCACGGTTGAAAGGGCAAGCATATTTGGTGTGAACGGGATTTGAACCCGCGACCCTCGGATTACGAGTCGAACGCCTTAACACACTTGGCCATGTCGGGCCTAAACCATAATAATATACTTGAAGCATGTAAAAAGTAAGATAAACATATGATATTATCTGAATCACGTAAGAAAAAAGATAAACGATAATCGTGTATGAATCACGCAACACGGCTATCATGTTTTGTCCAATTCCGTCTTACAATATAATTTAGACCTGTAACTCTATTCGCTTAACTTAAAATACACAGCTGCACTATTTCGTGAATTGTATACGGAACATTCTGTCATATTCTGGTTATACTAATATCAATATAAAACAATTTGTATTTTTTTTCATTATGAAATAGATATCGTTTTATTTAAAAGGCCTGGCATGGCCGAGCGGGTTAAGGCGTGCACTCGTAATCCGAGGGTCGCGGGTTCGCGCCCACGTCGCGCTAAACATGCTCGCCCTCCCAGCCGTGGGGGTGTATAATGTGACGGTCAATCCCACTATTCGTTGTTAAAAGAGTAGCCCAAGAGTTGGCGGTGGGTGGTGATGACTAGCTGCCTTCCCTCTAGTCTTACACTGCTAAATTAGGGACGGCTAGTACAGATAGCCCTCGAGTAGCTTTGTGCGAATTTCCAAAAAACAATTTTATTTAAACAAATACCGCCTACAGACGATTAAGTTTTTTATTTAATTTCGCTCAAAGCTACACGATAGCTATCTTCGCTAGCCGTCCCTAATATAGTAGTGTAAAACTAAGAGGGAAGACAGCTAATCACCACCCACCGCCAACTCTTTTTACCAACAAATAATTGGGTTGACCGTCACATTATAATGTTCCCACGGCTGAAAGGGCGAGCATATTTGATACGACGGGGATTCGAACCAGCAACCCTCGGATTACGAGTCGAGTGACTTAACTGCTTTGCCATGAGATAAATAGTCCTTTTTCAAACTACGCTAAGTGTAATTTTCCAAGTCTAGCAAAGGTGAATGATTTAATATTGCAGACATTAACTGATCGATTCCTGTGGAGAAGCTATCTTTGGTTACAGGTTTTTGTTTTCATCCATAAACCTGCGGTAAATGAAATCTTGCTATTAGCGAAAAAAATATAATATCGTTTTCATCACCACGTGATATGGAATGTATGTTATAAATAAGTAAAGCAACGATTTTGTCTCTGTAAAATTTGGAACAGATAAACTTGAATAAAACAAATGTCATTGTACACCCCCTGCATGGGAGTGTTTTTTTAAGAGTTAAACCGCATTGGGTTATCTGCTGAGTCCACTGAGGGGAGTCGAACCCATAATTTTAGCGCTGTAAATCTGTAGACTTACCGCTATACCAGTGGGGTATTCATAGATGGGTAAGCGGTATGCATACGGATCTACTACGCAAAAATTCCGGGTCCGATTCTCACCAGTGTACAGAGACCATATTGCGATTGTTTTGCTATGCGCTAAAAAACGGTCACACACGAAGAACAATGGCTCACCTTCCCATATTGTTTCACTAAATAATGTTTTACGTTTTCGACGAGAAATTTATTGTTTGCTTCTTGAATTTCGCGCAAAGCCACTCCAGGACTATCTGCGCTAGTCATCCCTAATTTAGCAGTGTGAGACTAAAGAGAAGGTAGCTAGTCATCACCATCCACCGCCAACTCTTGGGCTACTCTTTTCCCAGCGAATAGTGGGATTGCTGGTAACATTATAACGTCCCACGGCTGATAGGGCGAGTAAGTTTGGTGCGACGGGGATTCGAACCCGCGACCCTCTGTTTGCCAGTCGAGCGCCCTAAACACCTTGCCGGGCCACGAGGAATTAAAGGAAAGTAACGTCTGGTGGTCAGGGTGCTCGACTCGCGCTTTGCTGGTCTCGAGTTCGAATTCTGTCATCAAACATCCACGGAACTTTGTAAAGCGACAGTAAGCCCAGCTTTCAATTGTTAAAAGTGTAGCTTTTAAATTGGTTTTTCGCGAAATTCGCAAAAACCATGGACATTTTCTTATCAGTGGCTTGGACTTCGGTTTTAAATAATTTGATGCGGTGTCGTTTTTTGTTCGTTTGCTTAATGAAATGTTCATAATGTATGTTTTCGTTATATTCAGCTAACGCTTACTTTGCATATAACTTTCAGTATTTTATGTTATAAAAATGAAAAAAACAAAGCACAAAATGGATTATACTCGAAGCTACCAGTACATGTAATTATTATACGGGCTGGCGGGCCACTCCACAGAAATCACACTCAATATACACCTGTAGAAGATGTGTTATAATTTAAAATAATATTTTTGGTCATATCATGTGCTAGAGTATACATGCTGATCTATTAGAATGTTCTTTTCTGCCATCTATGTATTATTCATCGATACCTTTCTGTCAAAGCCATACAGCTTAAAACGTTTCTCCCCATACACGATAATGGACGTTTCTATCATACTTGAGGGCATACGTGTTCTGAAACCTACATGCTTCCCGTAAGTTGTTTGTTGCCGTTGTATCGCCGTAGCAAGAAGAGTATTATGACCCTGTGACGTCATTAATAATACTGAGTTAGCATTATGTTATTTCTCGAATTAAGAGTTTAATTCGCACCAAAGTGTTACTTTTAAGTTACAGTTATAATGAAATGATAACCTTTATCCGCTAATTATACGAACTAAACACGTACAATGTAAAGGTACAGTACGCACAAATATGGCACGTGGTAGATGTACCTCTACATGTCCTTGGTGAGTGACTCATTCGATTATTTGTTTAAAACACCTTGTAATACGTGCAAAATATGCTAATCTTGTAAATATATTCCATTTACGTTTAATTAAAAGAGTCGACCAATGTAGTTAGAATAATTTTTCATTTCACGTGAAATGCCATGAAAGTATTTTTAAACTGACAACCCACACCCCTCGCACGAAGTGGTTGAGGTCAAAGTGGTGTTTAATCCAAACAAGAACACCATCTCGAACACCCCGCGTGCTTACATGGACTTTTCCAGTCCGCCTCCAAAACGAGGGAGAAGGCGGTAAATGAATGGTGAGTTCTAGCTTCATTAGGCTTGTTTTGCCTGGCTCCTGTAGTAAAACGTTTGGAAAGAAGGTTCTGTGGGATTTCAGACTTTTTACGTTTTGTTCCAAATGCAACAATGGAAAGCAAAGAAAATTGCAACTTACATTTACGTTAATAATGCCAAATCAAGACAGATCCACCACTAAGTAAGTACTTGCCAGCCAAGGTCAGGCAACCTGGTAAGTGTTGCCAATGGCATTAGCCAGTCACTTGAGTGACGTCATTCATCGTGGACTTACATGTTTTAAGAGTTAAACGTGAGCCCAAAACTTACATACTTGTTTTATGAAATACTGTTATGTTCACTGCTGTGATGCTATAAAAATCTTATTTCAATAGATTTGATAAAGTGAACATTTGTATTGCGTATGTTAAGGTACGTGTAGTTTAGTTAAGCCTAAGAGTAATGCTGCTACTTAAGGCGTTTTTTTTTAACTTGTAGTGTTACGTACTACAAGGGGTCGTACCTTTATTGTAATAAATTACTCGTCGGGAGTGTCTTTTTGTGAGAATAGGAAACCATTGAAAATTCGCGACAGTGGATAATTTGACAATTTATTGTTCTTAGTTCTATCAGCATCTCAAAAATGCAGAATTATTCAAAACAATTGTTAATTAATATCGCTTGTAGACAGTGTTGGTCATTTTTGTTTTTCGATTAGGAATGTAAACATACGATGCTTTTAAACAAATGTTTTTTAGTAAAACACGTGTTTTCAAAATATGTAATAAAGGTAGTACTTTGATATTAGAATACCAAGCAGCTACAATGATACCAAGTGTTGTTTTTAGATATACTTTTATCTTTGGCTTTCTTGTTTTGACAGGTTATATAAAAATTATAGGAAACTGTTTGTACGCGTAAAATTGTTTTTAAAAAAGTTAAGCATACTTAAAACTGTATTTTTAGTAAAAGAATAAATGTTAAAGGTAATAACTTTCTAAGATTTAGCAAACAAAAGCAAACATTAATTTAAAAAATTATTAAGAGTAGCTCAAAATTGTATTTGTAAGATACGAACAATGAAATTTTCATAGTTTTGAAGACTATAGAGTTATATATATCTAAGGGCAGTATTCTCATTTGTTATGGTTTGTACATTTTATTTTATGTAAAATAAAATATTGCATTGTTAAATCGATGTGGTGTTGTCCACCATGTTTGGAAAACACTTTCTGGGAAAGGAAGGGAAAATGTGTATGCCAAGATCATTGATAAAAATAGTTTGCAGAAACTTTGTTTGGGAGTTTGTAGTATTGTTCTTTACTGGTAAATACTTGTATGCAATGTGGGTTTTTGTAGCATAAGTGTCTGTATTATTACTAAATGTTTTATATCTGGTTTCTTCTTTTGTCCGTGTCTTATTAAACTGTTAGATTGGACTTGTGTATTGAATGTCTCAGTAATTGTGTATAGTAGTTTATAGAACACAGTTAACTGCAATGTGAAGATGCAGCTGTGAGGTAGGTTGGTGAGGCAAATTGGAGAACAAGTAATGAAGCAAATGATAGGCAAAAAATACACAGATTTATATTTTTAAAAATGACAACCTAGCAGTGGTATTACGATTAAAAATACACTGAAGATATGAAATGAAGAAAATGGATCTGTAATTGTTATTCCAAATACTAATAATTTGTAGCAGAGGGATCAACTGAGGAAATTTCATTATTATTGCAATATAAAAGGTATATATATAGATATACATGTATCCACCAGTTCCTTATTTGAATCCCTAGATCTCTTGGAAAAAGCAAACAAATTTGTGCAACAAGATGCTGTTTAGAACATGATCAGTGTATGATCCATTGCATTGTCTGATGAAAACAATATATTTTCTCAGTGGTAATTTGTTTATGCAGTGTGTTCCTTAGAGATGTGATACAATATACATCATGCCATTTGTAATGCCTGTAATATCTTCCTGAAACCTAGGTGTGGTCTGGTTATTGTATTTGATGGAATTGAAGATGGTCCATCCACTACAGTCATAACCTGTTATATATGGACAGGGTAACAAATGTGCCAAATATTAAAACTCTCCAGTTTTCCATTCTTAGATTTATTTCATTAAAAAAATTTTATGGATGACACTAGTATTACATCCAAGTCTTTATTTTATCAGTACGTAAAATAACGAGCAAAACTAAGGTGAGAATACTTTTTAAAATGATCACGAAGGATTGAAAATTGAACCCTATATCCAGCTCTTTTTATATAACAAATAACATTTATTATTAAAAAACAACTGTCACATACAAAAGTCCATTTGGTTTGCCACTCTGTAGAACTATATTATGTACTTCAAATGAGCCATGCTTTACCAAAATACACTGAAAAATACAAAGTGATCATTTTATCATAGTTTTCCAGATATTTATTTGCATAAATACAGTTCTCACCTCCAAAAGTTACATTCCACTCCAAAGAATTTCATATTTTCGAGAGTACACAATACCTATTTATATTTTAATTTATTTGAGGTTAAGGGTCAAAAGTGTGTTGATTCACTGGACTATTGGAGTTTCATGGGATGAAACTTTCTTGGTTTTTTTGTCATTTAAATGCCAAGTAACATTAATTATGCTTTTGCACATTAAACCTTTGATATAGAAATTTGTTAACTAAATGTATTTAAATAAAATTGTTAGTAAGCCTTAGGCATGTTTCTCTTAAGGTGATTTTAATGTTGTCTTGTACATAAATGTACACTAATTTTAATTATGTTACCCATTAGAAATCTGAATTATTTTGTTGGATGGTTTTGAAAGGTTACTTTAACTTATGTTAATTCACATTGACCTCTGTGAGTATGACTCGTGTAAACTGGTCAGCAAACAGTGTTTATTGTAATCAGTTGCATGACATCCACCAAGATATCAAATGAGACATGCACTTATGTTTATATTAGTATTAGTGTAACAAATACATATGTTTGGATTGCTGAATTCTCTCTCTGTTTGCAGGTGCACTTTTATGACTGGCATCATGCTATTAGTTCCAGCTAACTGCTTTAGTGGAGATTGTTACACTACTTTAGGTGTTGTTTAGACATTTTTCCGTTGGTTATTTAATTCTTAACATCAAAAAAACAATTGTTACAGTTGTTGAATACCCTTTGCTCATCCTGTCTATAATCTTTTTATTTCTCTCATCAGGAGATTTGATTGTCATCTTCTGAGTTATTGAGGATGAAATATTTGAAATTTTGCTACTTATGCATGTTAGATATTTGGTTTGTAATATCATGTTCCATGTTTATAACTCATTTTACACTGGAAATACCAATTCCCACTACTTATAGGAACTTCCATTCTGTATAGTTTCTAGTCTCGCAAATGAAGCATGTGATTTTCACATGTAAATATTTTTGTAAAACTTTGATACAGCATCTGTTGCCACACTGACACTATTTGGCATTACAACATATCTTATGAAGGCTTCAAATTATGGATGTTGGATACTTGGTAAACGAACAAATGAATATTTTCACCTACATGACTTACTGTTTGTCTGTTCACTGAAGTTTCTCCTCCTGCTTCCTTTATTAATAATTAGACCCAAACATATAATCTTATTTACACAAGTGGGAAGTTTGTTTCACTTCATAAAGGATCTTAGTGATTCCTTGTTTGGATTGTTGTGTTTAGTTTGAATATTTTTGACCTCTTGCCATTGTGTTATATGGTTCATGTAGTTTGTTTTCACTTCATAAAGGATCTTAGTGATTCCTTGTATGGATTGTTGTGTTTAGTTTGAATATTTTGACCTCTTGCCATTGTGTTATATGGTTCATGTAGTTTGTTTTCACTTCATTAAGGATCTTAGTGATTCCTTGTTTGGATTGTTGTGTTTAGTTTGGATATTTTTGACCTCTTGCCATTGTGTTATATGGTTCATGTAGTTTGTTTTCACTTCATTAAGGATCTTAGTGATTTCTTGTTTGGATTGTTGTGTTTAGTTTGGATATTTTTGACCTCTTGCCATTGTGTTATATGGTTCATGTAGTTTGTTTTCACTTCATAAAGGATCTTAGTGATTCCTTGTATGGATTGTTGTGTTTAGTTTGAATATTTTTGACCTCTTGCCATTGTGTTATATGGTTCATGTAGTTTGTTTTCACTTCATAAAGGATCTTAGTGATTCCTTGTTTGGATTGTTGTGTTTAGTTTGAATATTTTTGACCTCTTGCCATTGTGTTATATGGTTCATGTAGTTTGTTTTCGCTTCATAAAGGATCTTAGTGATTCCTTGTTTGGATTGTTGTGTTCAGTTTAAATATTTTTGACCTCTTGCCATTGTGTTATATGGTTCATGTAGTTTGTTTTCGCTTCATAAAGGATCTTAGTGATTCCTTGTTTGGATTGTTGTGTTCAGTTTAAATATTTTTGACCTCTTGCCGTTGTGTTATATGGTTCATGTAGTTTGTTTTCACTTCATAAAGGATCTTAGTGATTCCTTGTTTGGATTGTTGTTTTTTGTTTATTTTTTTTTTTTATATTTTGTTTTTTTTTTTAGGATTTTTTTTTTTTTGTTGTGTTTAGTTTGATATTTTTGACCTCTCGCCATTGTGTTATATGGTTCATGTAGTTTGTTTTCACTTCATTAAGGATCTTAGTGATTCCTTGTTTGGATTGTTGTGTTTAGTTTGAATATTTTTGACCTCTCGCCATTGTGTTATATGGTTCATGTAGTTTGTTTTCACTTCATTAAGGATCTTAGTGATTCCTTGTTTGGATTGTTGTGTTTAGTTTGGATATTTTTGACCTCTTGCCATTGTGTTATATGGTTCATGTAGTTTGTTTTCACTTCATAAAGGATCTTAGTGATTCCTTGTATGGATTGTTGTGTTTAGTTTGAATATTTTTGACCTCTTGCCATTGTGTTATATGATTCATGTAGTTTGTTTTTGCTTCATAAAGGATCTTAGTGATTCCTTGTTTGGATTGTTGTGTTTAGTTTGAATATTTTGACCTCTTGCCATTGTGTTATATGGTTCATGTAGTTTGTTTTCACTTCATAAAGGATCTTATTGATTCTTTGTTTGGATTGTTGTGTTTAGTTTGAATATTTTGACCTCTTGCCATTGTGTTATATGGTTCATGTAGTTTGTTTTCACTTCATAAAGGATCTTAGTGATTCCTTGTTTGGATTGTTGTGTTCAGTTTAAATATTTTTGACCTCTTGCCATTGTGTTATATGGTTCATGTAGTTTGTTTTCACTTCATTAAGGATCTTAGTGATTCCTTGTTTGGTTTGTTGTGTTTAGTTTGAATATTTTTGACCTCTTGCCATTGTGTTATATGGTTCATGTAGTTTGTTTTCACTTCATAAAGGATCTTAGTGATTCCTTGTTTGGATTGTTGTGTTTAGTTTGAATATTTTTGACCTCTCGCCATTGTGTTATATGGTTCATGTAGTTTGTTTTCACTTCATAAAGGATCTTAGTGATTCCTTGTTTGGATTGTTGTGTTTAGTTTGAATATTTTGACCTCTTGCCATTGTGTTATATGGTTCATGTAGTTTGTTTTCACTTCATAAAGGATCTTAGTGATTCCTTGTTTGGATTGTTGTGTTCAGTTTAAATATTTTTGACCTCTTGCCATTGTGTTATATGGTTCATGTAGTTTGTTTTCACTTCATAAAGGATCTTAGTGATTCCTTGTTTGGATTGTTGTGTTTAGTTTGAATATTTTGACCTCTTGCCATTGTGTTATATGGTTCATGTAGTTTGTTTTCACTTCATAAAGGATCTTAGTGATTCCTTGTTTGGATTGTTGTGTTTAGTTTGAATATTTTTTACCTCTTGCTATTGTGTTATATGGTTCATGTAGTTTTCACTTCATAAAGGATCTTAGTGATTCCTTGTTTGGATTGTTGTGTTTAGTTTGAATATTTTGACCTCTTGCCATTGTGTTATATGGTTCATGTAGTTTGTTTTCGCTTCATAAAGGATCTTAGTGATTCCTTGTTTGGATTGTTGTGTTTAGTTTGGATATTTTTGACCTCTCGCCATTGTGTTATATGGTTCATGTAGTTTTTTCACTTCATAAGGATCTTAGTGATTCCTTGTTGGATTGTTGTGTTTAGTTTGATATTTTGACCTCTTGCCATTGTGTTATATGGTTCATGTAGTTTGTTTTCACTTCATAAAGGATCTTAGTGATTCCTTGTTTGGATTGTTGTGTTTAGTTTGAATATTTTGACCTCTTGCCATTGTGTTATATGGTTCATGTAGTTTGTTTTCGCTTCATAAAGGATCTTAGTGATTCCTTGTTTGGATTGTTGTGTTTAGTTTGAATATTTTGACCTCTTGCCATTGTGTTATATGGTTCATGTAGTTTGTTTTCGCTTCATAAAGGATCTTAGTGATTCCTTGTTTGGATTGTTGTGTTTAGTTTGGATATTTTTGACCTCTCGCCATTGTGTTATATGATTCATGTAGTTTGTTTTCACTTCATAAAGGATCCTAGTGATTCCTTGTTTGGTTTGTTGTGTTTAGTTTGAATATTTTTGACCTCTTGCCATTGTGTTATATGGTTCATGTAGTTTGTTTTCATAATGCGATGTGTCATCTGTACAGTTGTTTTATTTTAGCTTCCTCCATTATTGTAAATATTTGAATCCAGTTTTCAGATTTCTGTTTTTCACTTGTTTTTATCTAGTATGTTAACACTTTATTTTTGGCACTTCTTTTGGTGGTTGTAGTTAAAAATAAGAACACTATTTAAACATATTTGATGACCAGAATAGTTTGTTTTCCTCTTCCTGTTGAGGAGTATCGATTTCGAGCTTCCATAGATTTGGATTATCCCTAATAATTGTGCAGAATTTAGTTTTGTGCTTTATTTTTGGAATTTGTAGTTTCTGTGTCCGTGTTCATTCTGTTAGTAAATACTTTATTGTATTCATTTAGTTGTACATCAGTGATTGGCATTAAATAATCTATACTTCATCCTTGTATAAACTTATCAATCAATCCATATTCTCTCTCCAGATAAACAGAAAACTATCTTTAGGACACTATTTTTTTTCACCAATCTTTCTTTGGCTCTCTTAAATGACTAAGGAAGCTTCAATAAGTATTTGTATTTCATGTGCACATGCATACACGTATATAATTTATGCTGGAGTACTCTGTCATATCCTTACGTATTTGAACATGGTCTGCCTTATTCGTAAACATGACATAACTCCAAGCATGATACCAAATGACTTGTCAGAATTGAAATTCTAATTCCTATTGTAATGAGTATAGTATTTCTCCCCTCTTTGATAAGGCTCATCATTAACCTAACAAGATGGTAAGCTAAGGCCATCAATTTAAGACACTAGTTATTCTCTAGAAAAAACACACGATCAGCTGTTGATCTGTATGTGGGTAAAGGTGGTTTGATTCCCTATCATTTTAAAGTGATTGTTTAGTTGCTTACATGTTGCAGATTCGGGTGTTAAGAAATTTGTTGTGAATAATAATTGAATCTGATAGTGATGTGTTGGGAATTGTGTCTAGGGCATGTGGCTCGGTATCTCTTCATTCAAACAAGACTTATCTTCAAGGCTTCAATACCATATAGACATCACAAATAACCTTTTCTAATCTTGAGGATATAATGCAGGTTTTAGTTTAACCAGAAGCTGATAACTGTCAGGATGAGGTTTCAACTGCTTGGTCGGACAGTGATATTTCTGTCAGAAAATATTTCCACTTCATGAGTACTCTTTTGGTATCTAGGACGTAATGAGAATTTCTTCAAATTCTACGTATTACTCTAATATCATTTAGACTCTCACAGTGTCGTGGGTAAATCAGATTATTAAACAACTTAATTTCTGTTGTGATGATCTGGATTAACATGCAGCAAATATTTCAAAGTTGCACTGAAGTATTAATTAGTGCTTTCTGCATGTTAGCTAATTTTTCAGTGTTGTTGTTAATGCACTTCACATATAACATCTATATGATTTACAACATGGGCATTTGTTATGATGGAGAAAAGTACTTTGTATTATTTCAAGAGATTAGTCTGTTTTCCATAAAATTTTTGTCTTGAGCATTATGCAAACTGTCAAAATTGTAACTCGTGTCCTGGGTTACTTGTGTTGTGCATCATATTAGTTGACAATGTAAACAAACCAATAACCTTTTCCCAACTCGCCCCTCAGTGGCTCAGCGGTATGTCTGCAGACTTGCATGCTAAAATCCAGGTTTCGATACTCGTGGTGGGCAGAGCACAGATAGCCCATTGTGTAGCTTTGTGCTTAATTCAAAACAACAGCAATTTTCCCAACGCCATTGTATGTAGTCTTGGCAAATTGCACACAAATTCGATTAATTAGGACATGCATCTTTAGGTGATAGTTCCTACCCCTGTATTTACAGTTACATTTCATGTAATACCTTTTAAAAAAATTATAATATGACTGGCAAATGTATATGCAATTTGAGATGTGTTTATTTTATTAGGTTTATAAAGATCGCTTATGAATTATTAATAACTGGAATAATAGCAGTGGTAACTATCGTACAGATGGCACTAAGTATCCTGTGTCTAGTAGGAGTTCAGATGACTTTCAAGCTTACTGTTTATTCAGTTGTTACCCATTAATATAAAATAAAACTACTACTTAATATTGTGACCGAAGAAAAGGATATTTTGCTGAATGGTAAATAAGTTACTTAAGTTATCAACACAGTACATCTGATGTTTGTAGTAAATTTGTTTGCTTTGTACAAACCATGATTAGGCTCATTTTTGGTGGTATGTGGTATTTATATTCTTATTTGTACAGAAAATACTTAGAGGAAAGCTACTAGGATTATTTAAAACTTTTAAATTTATTTGCTCTTAAGAAAAGAAGGGTTGGAAATGGTCCTTTCAAAGCTTGAAAGATTGGAGAATTAATAGGGTAAAGGTCTCAGTTGCCTATGTGTTGTATCTTGTAGACAGTAGGATAAGAGGACACAATTTTCTATTTGGGTGAAGTCATGTTAGCCTCCAGTTAAGAGAAATAAAAGCCAGATTTGAATTTTGATTACTAATTTCTCTTGGTGATAGGTATACAAAGACAGTATTGAGGGACCAATTTGTCCACTATTGTTCATTTGTTAGGTGTACTCATTTGATTGTCAAGGGAAACCAAAAATGATAAATACAAAAGTTACATTTTTGCTGTTATTTTTTGCTGATTTGACTTGTTATGAAACCACTTTAAAGATGAAAGGGAAGTGGTATGTATAAATTGTTCAGTCTGCTTTTACAGTTACATGATTTTAAGGACATTCAGTGTTATATCGGTGTATTGATAGTATGGACATTGTGAAGCCTACTATATAACTGTATGTGTAGACTCGATCATTTCCTGTATTATAAGGTTTCCTTTTGTGAAGAGATACATGTGCACAGTTGACCTGTGAATACAACTTTATGCTTGTTGGTCACACAGTTCAGCACTACTGTTTTAATTATTTTGATGGAAAAATAAAATAATTTACTATAATTTGCGTAATAAATCTTTAATATCACTTGTTTTGTTTCCTCTAGGGTATTCAAAATAGATCATGCTCTGCATACACGAGTGGTACTTTTTATCATAAAACTTGTTTTTTCATTCTAAAACTACATTTAGTCTAGTTAAAACAAGAGGGAATCTTCAATAGCTACAGCACGTGAAATTTTTTTTGGGCAAGATTAGAGTAAATTGTTAGGCTACAATTTTGTGCACTAGTGGTACCAAGAATGAGGTTACATGTGCACCCATTTGTTTTTATTATTCGTGTTTTCTGCCTGCCTACTCTTAAATTGAAATTCTTTCAGGCAAGAATAGAACAAATTAATATGTAAGGTTTTGGGGGATGATCGAATACGTGAATCAAAAGGGTTTGACCTCCTTTGTCTAAAACTGTAATAGGATTTAAAATTGGTCAAGAGATGATGGAGCTCTGAAATTTTCTTGCTTTAAAATGTTTTGAGGTATGCCATGCCACATTTTAGTATTTATTGCTATAAAAAGAAAACATCTTAATGTTTTTGGAAAATGAAACTGATCTAGGCAAATACAAAAGTTTCAAAGTAAATGAACCTGGTTTGGAAGTGGGTTATATATCTTGTAGTGTAAGAAGCATGTTGTTCTAACACATCTACAGCTTGCAGATCTTAATTGGATCACAAAAACAAAATTGTATGTAAAAGTTCCAAGTACATCTCATGATGTACGATTAACCTTTTCCATGTGTGTCGTGGGTCAAAGGCCACATTGTGTGTCTTTTTGAATCGCATTTAAAATTTTATTTTATGAATTGATGTTATGAGTTTGGTATCAAACTGTAGATTATAATTTATTGTTAATTTTTAACTTTAAGAAAAAAGCATGTAAACATTGATTTTTGTGTATCTCGTGGTATGTTAAACGCAGCACTGTTTTGAATTAGGTGTTTGTTTTGTCAAGATAAAAGGCCATAATTTTGTATGAATTAGGAACTGAAATTACTAATATTTAAAAGCTATAGTATTAAATGGTAATCTTCTGTCTTTCTGGGGTATTGCTCGTGTTCTGAATCAAACCCAGTGACTCCAAATCGCCTCTTTCCATTTTTGGAAACTCTATCTTCTGTACACTTCTATACTATGGCATGAATAACCAATCAAAAGCTTAGAATGTACCCCAGGTCGTAAGCTTAGTCTTTAGCATCGTTGAATGCATATTTGTTAGGCCCAAATACAGTTCACTAACTAAGCTTGATAAATTATAATAACATATATTATTATAATTGTATCAATGTAATAATTTTTTTGTATTGAAACGTGTGAAGTTATTTTGTTTCACTTTTTCCACATGCAAAATTTCATAAGGTTTTAGCAACCTAGGACAAGCAGAAACTGATCATACAGTTCATAACTAGAAGAGATAATTGTTATTTACTGTTCTGTGCTTTAAAAAAAGTAAGTTTTTAAGCTTATATACAGACAGTGATAATGTATATACGTATATAATGTTATAACTGAAATGTGACTGTATTTTACAAAATGCTAGTCCACTAAAACAGTCAAGATCGGTCACTATGTTTAGTTCAGTTTTATATTCTTGGTACTGTAACATAGTGAACATGTGCCATGTCATTGTAACTTCAGCAATGCTGGTCAATTGCTGAAAAGTCCATATGACTAAATGTACCGTAAATTCCGGCGTATAAGTCAAATTTGACACCAAATTTCAAGTTTAAAAATCCATCCTTGACTTATACGGCGGTGACGTTTTTCATGATATGAATTCTAGTAAATTCAGATTCGAGGAAACCATCGCAAATCAAATATATATGACATGACATATAGGTATTTATTTATAAAATAGTAAAATACTAGTAATCCTACTCAACATGAGATCGATCAAACATAAAGTCCCATTCCTCATGTCTGTTTTTTTCGATTTTAATGCTTTTTTCGTAGTATTCGTTAAATGTGACTTGAACATGTCCCACACTAACAACGATTTGGGTTTAAGCATGGCGTCTGGCCGACGGGCCCACACTTCGTTAATCCATTTGTCACATCCACTGTTATCCATCCATTCTTTTTCACGTGAGTGAAAGCGTGGCAAAGCGCAAGAATGAGTCGGCGAATATGACGCAGTTGATTATTGAATACCATTTCCTTAGCTACGCCTCGCCTCTGATGCCGACTGAAATACTCCGACCATGCAATTTGAGCCAGAGAAGGGGGTCGACTTATACGGCAGGGTACATGTCAAAATCAGGAGTTTTAGTCCAAATTTATAGACCTCGACTTATACGCCGGAATTTACGGTATAATGTTATGCCATCTAAGCTATTTAGACAAAACATTTGTGGTTTTGAGTTAAAATCTGTAATCATACTAGAAAGAGAGAAAGGTGCATAAGTTGTGTTTAACTCCTAATATTTTGTGATGATTATGAGATTGGTTAAATCCATCAAACACAAATAGAGATTCAGATTTGATAGTGAAAAGAGATAAAATACTTTTTTCTTAAAAAACATATTTAGAGGTTATAAATATTTCACATGTGAAGTTTGAAAATTTTCTGATGTATAAAAGTATTTTTAATCTTAAAATCAAAGTTACTCTGTATGATGGATAGTCCAAAAGATAGTCTGAAAAAACCCTTAATTAAAAAGATCTTTGTACTTGATTCAAAAATTTGTAGGAAGACCTTGTAATGCTAACCAGTAATGTCTAAAATTTTGTAAATGTATGCATACATTATCAAAAAATTTATAATATAATTACTCTTTGGGTTCTGCCCAACCTATAATGAAAGTGCTAAGGTTTAACTGTTCCAGTAGTGGTTAAAAGAGTTTGCATTAAAATGTGAAAATATTGTAATAGGAAACACATTAGGACATTAATTGTTCAGTAGTTTTGAGACTTGTATGTGACTTTGTTTTGTTGTTTTTTTTTTGGGTTTTTTTCAGGTGTTAATGCTGACTATGGGGAAGAATTTTTGTCTGAAATTATTCATTTTGACATTAAGAAGATACTGTATTCCTGTTTGGAGGATAGTTTCTCGAGTTGAATTGTTTCAAAGTTCAAAAGTCTGACCTATTTCATTAGGATCAGTATTTACTATGTTTATTCTAGGATGGCAGAAACACAGACGGCCGTAGAAAATTTTTTGTCTGAGAATCAAGAAAATACCGAAGTAGTGGTGAAAAAAGAAAAACAGGATGATTTGTTCAAGTCTCAGAATGAGAGAAAGGACAAAAAAGCTTTTGGACACCATAATTTATCTTTACCACCATCTTATTTACCTGTTTCAAATGCCTCTCAAAATAACACTGAGCAACAGATAAGGTCCACAAACAGTGTTCGTGCACAAAACCAAGTGCAGCCAGAGAGCAAAGAAACTATTGCACCTCCCTTAGATATCTGTAGCATTCAGGGAGTTTTTGGGTGGACAACAATTGGGGGTGTTCATCTGCCCTTTATTTTACGAGGAGAAGAGAAATTCATTGCTGTGAGAATGGTTGAAGCAAAAGTAGTGAGCAAATATTCTAGAGTTTTGCCATGGGTTGTTTTTACCTGTACAAATATCAAAAGTTATTTCATAACTGAAAATGAAGCCAGACTTCTTAATGAAATAAACGGATTTCATTGTGCGTTTCAGTTTGGACAAAAGACATTCACGTCTAAAGATGTCGTCGTTTGTTTATCGGAAATACTGTGTTTTCATGAGTTTCTTGAGACTTGCCGCAGCAAACTATTTCCTGTGTCTGGTGATAGGCTTTTGGCCAAGAAATGTGGTTTGATAATGATGAATAACATTGTTTTACCATACATAGAGAAAAATGGATCAAAGTATGTGCCATTTACTATGTTACCAAATGGTGTACTGGCTGATGCATCACGAAATGTAAATGACTGGGACCTAGCTTATCTCTGCTTTTTGTGTCATGTTGCTCAGCTTAACAAGACCAAGTTAAAGAAAGGGACTTACTTAGTCAGTGTGGATAAATTACTTTTTTCATCTGGTCAGGTACCAGTAATGCAAGAATGGTGGCCAAAAACACCCTTACTTCATGTAAACAATGGGCAAAGTCAAGTACCTGGCCACATATCTCCATTACCTTCTCCTGATAGCATTCAAAGAATTTGGAATGTGTCTGTGTTTCCAGATCAGGTTGCTAGACAAACAGTAAACACGTACGCAGATCATAATGAAATTCAACATTTGCAAGCACAGACATCTAATAGCACGAAAGATGGCTTAGAAGAAAATAGACATTTATCCCCCTTTTATATTGGTCATCATAATGTACCAGTGAGACCTACAACTTCTCCAAAAGTTAATGGGACAGTACATGATGGTTATCAGGTTGTTGATAATAGAGGACAACCAATTCCAACTACAACTGTTTTGAGAGGGCATATGCCAGCCTTACCAGCAAGTGGTTATCTTATTCCTTCACCAGGAAGCTTAATGAATCACTTAGATTCTCCTTCTTTATCAAGTACTTCAACAAATCATGAAAGGTTATTATTTCCCCCTCTGAGCACTTCATCAAGTAACTACCCGGTGAGCAGTTCACACATGTTGTTAAACCTGCATAATCATCATTTAGAAGGACATCAGGCTTTCTCCTCACACCAAGTCGCTTCAAATTTCCTTCAGCAGAGTATGTATAGCAACTTAGCAAAAGGAACTTCTCCAGTATTTCAACAGAGACAACAGGACACTTTGCCAGAACCACCACCTTTAATTCTTGATGTAAATTGTCAATTAAATGGTGAAGGTAATTCCATAAGGGGAAGTCATTCAGTTAGAAATACAAGTTTACCAAACAGTGCTTTAAGACATGCACTTCAGGCTTCTCCACTTTCTTCCGTGTCAGATGCATCTAACATGTTACTCTCCAATATTAGAGAAGGAGAAACAATGAACAGTCTTCCAGAAGTGGAAACAAAGACTCTAAGGAGTCCCACATTGTATGGATCAAACATGCCTCCACCTCATTACCCAACTCCCCCACAGTCTACACCAGCACATCCAGGTATTTCATCCCCACTGCCTCTTTCACATCATCTCAATAGAGCAACAACAACAGGGAATGCAGCAGGATTGGTAATAGACCTATGCAGCCCTCCTCCTTCACCAATAACTAGAGGAATATCAACTAATCATTCAAATGGGTTATTAGCATCAGAATCTTGTGGAATATCTCTTGATGCAGACATATTACAATCAACACAATCTACAGATATTTTACCTTTTTCATATCAAGAAGCTTTTCTAGAAGGCAGGAGACTGCCAGCTGTAAATTTAGATATTTATCAAAATGATAAAAATCTAGCAACAAGTGTATCTGAAATGGTCCATCAGCTATTTCCAAGTCTCTCTGCAATATCGTGTCAGTTTGTGCTTCAAAATGTTCTTGGAGTCACATTGTATGAGTACAATAGGTGAGTTTTCATAAAATTATAAACATTTGTTATTTAGCAATGTAGTTCATCAAACCATGTAGCTAAAAGTTGCCTGCATAGTTGATAGTAATGTCAAGAATTTATGGTACTGAAATTTATCTTCTTTTTTTCATTAATAAATTTGGATGAAGTTCAGTTTTATTTAAACCTAATTATACTCTTAGTTTTTTGGCATATTGCTTGCTCATTAGTGTAGAGGAACTGCTAAGAGCATTAGGATTTTAGGTTTTTATTTTCTTAGTAAGTACTATTCAAATGCTTGAATACAAAGAAAAACAACCATGGACTCCTTAGAAGCTTTGACACTGTCTGAGAAGAACCCTGTGTAAAAACTACTATGTTTAAAACTTAGGAAAATTAATTTTTAATTCAAACCAGACTTTAAACAAAAATATAAATAATTTTTCTCTTTGGTAGGGGGAATATGCATTAAGTTTGACCTTTTATTATTGTCAGTGTCTACAGAACTCCAGAAGAACATATAACTTCCTGCTTCTTTTTTGTGTATTGTGAGCAGTGTATGACATTTTAATTTTTGGGGTGTAGATGTGGCAATCATTTTGTTATATATACAGGGTGGTCGCTAGAAAAGCGGAAAATTTGTCAAACAGCTATTTATTTTTACAAAGAATAACTTTTACAAAGTTTTTTAAAGGCATATGTTATATTACACTCATAGATGCTCAAAATTATTAAAATCATGCATTTTATTCATGAAGTAAAGAAATCAAAATAGAAATGAGTAAGCACGCATTTTATTCATGATCTCATCTGACCCTCAAATTTTCCGCTTTTCTAGCAACCACCTTGTAGTTTGTTTTTAGATTGGTAGGAAAGATGATTAACTTGTGCAATTAAAGGGTATTATGAAATGTGCATTAGAAAGTGCTGTGTTCTTAAATTTTATTGGCTGCATTTAAAAATGGGTAAAACATCTTTTATCTGAAATTATCAGTTTGGTGTAAAGATATAATGTGTGTGTTTGTATGTTCATGTATAAAGTTCAGTTATTAATTAACATATTTCCTAAATAATTGACTTCATCTGGATTACATTACCATCACTAGATTATTTATATGAATGTTTTGAACTTACATCAATAACCTGCCTTCCATCCAAAAAAAAAACTCTAACATTGAGAAAATCTTCAACCCTATTACGTACAAGACATCTTCAAGTTAAAGCAAAGCTTGAAGTATTTGGCCATTGTGGTGTAAAGTAACTGATATTTAAAGGTTTGCTTTTCATTCCATTTACCAAACAGTTCTAACTAGTCTAAATAATTTAAAAACAGCACTTGTGTAAAACATCTTTTTGCAATTAAAAGGATTACAAAATTAAAATTTTGCACAGTAAATAGGTAGTAAAAAAATAGGTATCTGCCCAAAGGTCACTATACGTATATTTCAGTTTTTACCTGTCAGTGTTCATCTGCAGTAGTAATGTTAGAAGTAAGGTTGGGCCGTATCTTGTGTCTAAAAAGAACAAAGTTAATGAAAAGGGTTATTACTTGGGCTGTGGAATAATTAAATGCAGTGATGGAGTTCTGTATGGTGTGAAATATTTGTTTATATAAACATTACATAAATTGACCCTTTTTTGCCTCATTCAGATTTCATAAGAAAATTTTAAAAAAGTTTTTTTTGTTTATTTTAAATAAACATTTTTACTTTTACCTTTGTAAAGAACGTGGAGTCTTTGCTCTTAATGTGCATATCTACACTAGTACTTGAATGTTAAACTTTCTGACTGTCTTTAGTAGGCACCTATAACTTCTAATTTACATGTTCACTAGCTAATGGAACAGCACTCTCGAGACTTGTACTAATTTGTATGGCATTTTTCAAGACCCTATAGATTTCAGTTTGACCAGTTCTATGAAATTATGTAATGTGATTACAGGAAAGCAGTGAAAGCATTCAATGCATCATTCTTGTTTTAAAAATTAACTATAAATTCTAGGAGACACTAAGGGTGGATAAGATTATTTCTAGGGATTGAAAAAATAAAGGCCTCTGATTTCTCTGTACTGCATTCAGAAGACGGTAGGATGAGGTGACAGGTTTGTAAAAAGTAAGCTGTTATCCAGTTTTATTCTTCTAACAGAGAAAATCGATGACTTATCTGAAAAATAGAGGATTGATATGTAAATTATACTACTACTGTTATAAAATAGTTTTAAAGATTTTAAACAAATTGAAGACAAAATGATACATATTTTGTAATAACACTTGGGTATCTTCAATATGTCTATAATATACTGTGTGTGTAAACAGATCACTAGACATAATTCACTTCTTGTATGTAAAACATGACACTTTACAGCCTCACTATAGTGAAAGTGACAAAGACAATGGAAATGAAAACTGAAATACTAGTAGTTTTTATTAATAAAAAAATTAAGTTTTACTTGGTTTTGTTGTTAAGTGACTCAACCATAATTTTTACATAAAAGATATTATTTACAGAATACTTCAAATATTAAAATGCAGCTGAAAAAAAACTTTTTCCCATGCTCCAAGCTAAAAATTTATTAGACTTTCAAGAACATTTTGCTAATGAAATCAATAGTATGTTTTTATTACCGTATGCCTTCTGTTTAACATCAACAGTAAAATTTGGTAACATATTTATGTAAGTGTGATATTTTATTTTTATTACCTGAAGTTTTATATTTTTGATGTTTTGTTTTTAGACTGCAGAAAGATCTAATGCTGAAACATCAGGTGAATGTTTCTTCTGATGATAAGTTAGTAACCATTAAAGATTTGGAATCCTACATGCCTCAGCTGAAGTACATGTTTGAAAGGGGAGGGCAACCAACTTCAGAACCATCCAAGCACGAGGACGCTTCTTCTGCTAAGCATCACTGTTTTGATAATACAATAAAAAGCTAGCTAAGAGAACTGTAAATAGTTGTAAATGTGTACATATATAAATATATGTATTTGTGTGTGTGTTGCTATTTGTATGTACAACTGTTTAAATGAGTTTCAGTATAAACCTAACTATTGTGGTAGATAGTAATACTGCATTGAAAATTATTAAAAGAAACACTGTTATATCATCATTTAAAAATATGTTAATGACAAAAACCTATAGCGTATTGAAGTGACACATAAAGAAATAAACTACACTGGAAAGCATTACTCATGTGTGAAACATATTGCTGATTTAAAGAAACCAGAGAAAAGAAAAAAATTAAAAGCCCTGTTTCTTTCTTTTGATGCTGTGTAACTTTAGGAAATGTTTGAGGTTTTTAACTTTTCCCATACACAAAATCTCTTGCTTTTGGTTGTTGATGTAAAATGTTTTGTAGAAACAAGTTTCTCGGTTTATACACTGAAAGAATTGGTGATCACCTTAAGATAAAAACGTGTATATCCAATTTTTTTAAATTTCATGTAAGATGAGATATGTATGACATGAAACTTCTTTTTTAAAACAAAAAGATAGAGGTGAAATGATTTCTTTGAAACTAGCTGATAGCTTATAATGTGATAATTAGATTGGAAGCAGATTCAATCATGAGAAAATTCTAGCACTAATATTTTAATAAAACGTATTGATCGGTTGTTTTTCTTTGTTGTTCTTTTTTAATGATGGAACTAAAATTTACTGCATCAGTGTGATTTGATGGCAAATCTTCATCCACTTTGTGAAGGACATACCAAAAATAACAGTTGCTACGTGTCATAGCTCCAACTAGATGAGGCCACACGTATCATAATTTACACAGTACATTCAGTATCTGTCTTGTAGAAACAGAAATGAATTACATTCTTGTAATTTTTTGAACTTTAAATATAGATCACTCATATTTTTTGGTGTGACCAGTGGCTTGTCTTGGTGTACTACTTACATTTATGGTTCTTAGTCTGTCCAAAGAACCTTTTCATTTCTTTCGGTGTAAGAATTGCATCATTTTGTATACACTTAACTCTTTAACTTAACACTTGTTTACAGTGTGCTTCACATATGGCAGTTGTCAAATCAATTTCATTTCCAGCAGAAATACAATACACCATTTGGATATTCTTATAGAAGTGTACTATACAATATCTTGTATGTTGTACAAGTCAGCAAAATAGGATCAAGAATCTTTTACAATGATCATGAACAGCATAACTGGGACATAGTGTGAAATATAAAGCTTGTTCATTTATTTTGGCTGATATACAGTAGTAAACATTAATTATACAAAGCTCCTACTAGAGATATACCTGTGTATCTTTTTAAGTGCTAAGGTTTAATTGGTGCAAATAACGGATAGTAAGATTGATTATTTTATTGCTTTTGGTCCAAGACATTGTTCAAGGAACATTGTTGAACAATATATTGTTTTATTGTGGAAGAAGAAAAAAGATCAAACAGTTTTTAAGATTAAAAATTTTTTATTCCTAATTTGCAAAATCTGAAGCAACCATTTGTAGCAGAGCTAAAAATATTGTAATAAGACTTATTAGTGTTAGTGAAACTTGACCGTCTGTAAGTTGTTTTTCCCTTAATGTAGAGAGAACAATGTTATTGTAAGATTAATGAATAATGATAGGGGAGTGCCTTTACAAAGTAACATTATGTTGTAGGAATGATGTTTATTTTAAAACATTTATTTTAATTTACTTTTGAATATGTCGTGAAGATTTTTTTTCCCCTTTCTGATCAATCAGTGTAGTTTACTTACTGGTCTTAGTGTGTTTTACCACACACTTGTAACAAAAACAGAAGTTTGTGTATATATGTATCAGTAACCTGGTAAGCATATCAAAAGATCTTTTATAGTGTCATCACGAATTATATACGTTATATAACATCATTTTTGACTGTGTAAGATGTTAAAAAGCATAAAAGATTCTGGCATTTATGATTTGTGTTTAAGCATTGTTTACTGTTTTGTATTTTTATAATATAATAACAGCTTAAAAAATTACATCTTTTAATACAAAGTAAGACTATCAGTGCTTTTATTAATGCTCGGTCTCGGTCAGAATTATGTTACCAATAAAGCATTTATTTTGTGTCTGCACACAAGGTTTGCTTATACCAAAATGTCTGATTTATCCTCTGCTTTCATAATGTTAAAACTGTATATTAACTGCATTACCTAATACATAAAACTGCTTCATTGTGACTGAAAATTCTGTGATATATTTTAGATGATCTTTGTTGTCAAATCAAGTACAGTATTATCAAGTTGGCAAGACAATATTAACTATTTATAATCCAAAAAAAATCCAATGTCAAATTTTGGTGTAAAATAAATATAGAGATATGGCACTATTTTTGGAAAAAATAAAATCTGTGTAGATTTATGGCATCACGTATATATGACTAAAACATCCAGTTGCTATGCAGCATTGTGCTATGGTTGTTTACCCAAAGGAAGACATTTTATTTGAGTCATTTAAAATGTTTCGTTATTGAGAGACAAACAAGACTTCTAGATAACTTGAAATCTTGTACATAAGCAATGAGGTGTTCTTTAAAATAGTTTTAAATTATTTTGGTTAGCATGTTCTCTGGATTTTTTAGTCACTTCAACATTGACGATTGGACTTTAATTTTTGTTATACAGTCCTGTGGATTACAGTTTTTTTTGCTTTATGTCTCTTTTGAGAAGAGACTTTGCCATGTTTGATGGTGTATATGCCTTTCTTCTGGAGCTCCATCCATCTGATGTGTCACAGAAAAAGAGACATCAGGAGACCCATAATTTTATCTTAACCTTTATATCTAGTGATATCTGTTTGTCAGGTGCTTGAGTTGTTTTCTTTGAGGACATGCAAGGAAGATTCTGTTTCATTAATAACTGTTGTTTTGCTCAGGATGTTTTTGGGGTTTCACTTACTGGTTTGTATTCTAAATTTGAAGCTTAGCCTCAGTAAATAGTGGACCTTAAACATCCATCGGAGTGTTCTTTTGCTGTACAAGTCCATTTTTATTGGCTTAAATAAGCATGTAACCAGGACTGACAGCTTTCCATTTTCATCATTTGTGCCAAATTTTTCATGAAAGGTTTGGAAACCAAGGTTTTAGGAAATTGGGCATCATTGGATAAAAACTGGCATATAAAGAAATTATTAAATGCCTTGCAAAAAGTAGTTGATAAATGGCAGATGCAATTAAAACTATATTCAGTCAATATTCTGTTGTTGATTTAATCTTTTAATGTAGAAAAAGAGTTGATATGTTATCTAAAAAATCATAATAATAACAATAATAGTTTATAACGTTCATGTGATCCACGCATCCATGTTTTCTTTTTTGATATAAATTATACTGTGTTTCATCAGTGAATATATATGCTGACGTAGTAGGGTGTTAATTTTTTTATTTAAGATTTGGTAGTTAAAGAAAATAACATTTGTATTGCTCGTCACCAAAGCCTCCAGTGATGTACCAAATATACTGTAGAAATATAAAGTACGTTTAAGACTTATAAATTATAATTATGATGGCATTTGCTGTGTAAAAGGAATACCAGAAGGTAGTGCACAGGAAATACTTGTGTAAATTTGTCACAACAATAAACAATTTTTTTTAGTATATATTTATTATTGAAAAGAGATTTCATGATGGAACCGAAGACACCCCAACGTTCATATTTATTTATTTCTATTTTCGTTCAAGCTGGAACTCTCAGTGTATATAAACATTTCAAACATGGAATTTTTGTGAAATTTTTCGTTTCATTTAATGTATTAATATTTTATTCTTATGGATAAGCCATTTACGTTATTGTAATAATAATTATTTGTAATAAAGTCTACTGTCTGTGTTATCTAAAGTAGAACGCTTATTAAGAAGATTATTAAAATAATTCGTTACAAAAATCCGGACGGGGAAGAATATGTGTAATATTAAATAAAATTGTAATGAAATTTATTGGGTTTTTTTCTTTGTGTGTGGGCCCAGCATGACCAGGTGGTTAAGGCTCTCGACTGGTAACCTGTTTTGTTTTGAATTTCGCACAAAGCTACTCAAGGGCTATCTGCGCTAGTCATCCCTAATTTAGTAGTGTAAAACCAGAGGGAAGGCAGCTAGTCATCACCACCCACCGCTAACTCTTGGGCTACTCTTTTACCAACGAATAGTGGGATTGACTGTAACATTATAACGCCACCACGGCTGAAAGGGCGAGCATGTTTGGCGCGAACCCACGACCCTCAGATTACGAGTTGCACGCCTTAACACGCTTGGCCATGCCAGGCCGACTGGTAATCTGAGGTTCGCGAATTCGAATCCCCGTCACACCAAACATGCTCGCTTTTTCAGCCGTGGTGGCGTTATAATGTGCAATCAATCCTATTATTCGCTGGTAAAAGACTAGCCCAACAGTTGGCGGTGGGTGGTAATGACTAGCTGCCTTCCCTCTAGTCTTACATTTGGGACGTGCTATCGCAGATAGTTAATTATGTTTTTGTATACGTTAACCTTCAAATTACCGACGTGTTTTAAAGATACAGAAAAGCAAACAAAGTATTTAGTAATATTGTTATTGAGTTTTATTTCGTTGGGGCCCGGCATGGCCTAGCGCGTTAAGGCGTGCGCTTCGTAATCTGAGGGTCGCGGGTTCGCGCCAAACATGATCGCTTTCTCATCCGTGGGGGCGTTATAATGTTACAGTCAATCCCACTATTCGTTGGTAAAAGAGGAGCTCAAGAGTTGGCGGTGAGTGGTGATGACTAGCTGCCTTCCCTCTAGTCTTAAACTGCTAAATTAGGGACGTCTAGCACAAATAGCCCTCGAGTAGCTTTGTGCGAAATTCCAAAACAAACAAATAATTTATTTCGTTGACTTGACGACAGTGGCAGGACGGCGAACGTGTGCGTCATTAGTTGCGTCAGTTCCGAGTTCGTATAATCGATAGTGAAAATCGTTGCATTTGTCGTACCTTTCGTTTGATGTCGAACTCATTATGGTCTTAAAATGCAACCACACTTTAACTGTTCATTCGGTAACGTAGCCGTTTGAACTCATCAAGTTTGGAAGATTTATATGGCTTGAAAATAATTTAAACAGTTCCCGCATAAACTTGTGTAACTTCTAGATACCTAATGACGGACGACTGTGCTATTTTCAATACATTAATGAGTATCAAAGTATAGCACATCAACAGACCGTAATATAACGATAATATAGACATAAAGGTGGATTTAATAAACATTTTGTGATTAATTTATCATACTCGGGCTCGTGTGACTTCCGTTTTGAATTTCGCACAAAGCAACACGAAGGCTATCTGCTCTAGCCGTCTCTATTTAGTAGTGTAAGACTAGAAGGAAAGCAACTAGTTATCGCCACACGCTTCCAACTCTTGGGCTGCTTTTTTACCAACGAATAGTGGGATTGACCGTCACATTATAACGCCACCACGGCTGAAAGGGCGAGCATGTTTGGTGCGACAGGGATGCGAACCCGCGATTCTCAGATTACGAGTCGCACGCCTTAACCCACCTGGCCATGCCGAACTGATATTTATTGAATGCTGTTTGTAAAATCTATACTATTGGCTTGATATTTAAAACATTTAATGCATAACCTCAAATTTCCCAACGAAAAAACAAACAAACCATTAAAGTTGTTGTGTTCTATGATTGAAAAAACTAAAGTTTATTGCGATAAATTATTGTTATTTTGCTTATATTTCTACCTTGTTTCTCAGTAGTATAATGGTAATCGTATTGACTTATAACGCTATAGATCGGGTTTCGATACCCGCATTGGGCACAGCACAGATTGTTCATCATGCAACTTTCTACTGAACTACAAACAATATTCATATTGAATGTTACGATAGGCCAGGTTGATAAGGCATTCGACTCGTAATCTGAGGGTCGCGGGTTCGAAATTCCCGTGAAACCAAATATGCTCGCCCTTCCAGCCGTGGGTGCGTTATAATGTTCAGGTCAATCCCACTATTCTTTGGTAAAATGGTTGCCGGTGGGTGGCGATGATTAGTTGCCTTCCTTCTAGTCTTACGCTACTGAATTAGGGATGGCTGGCGCAGATAGCCCTCGCGTAGCTTTGCATGAAATTCAAAACATCACAAATTTTTAAATACCTACCTTATACTCATTTATTTCACATTTTTCTGCATCTGTAAGATAAATTATAATTATTCTTTATTACAAAATAAATTACAACAAATATTCTTCAACTGATAATGTTAATTTACATTTTCTTTACTTTAATATTAGTGTAATAACATAATAATTTAGAGGCGTAATGCTGTTGTGTTTTTTTTTTGGGGGGGGGGAAATACCGTCAGTTTGGGTTGGTTTCTTTTGAATTTCGCGCAAAGCTATTCGAGGGCTATCTGCGCTAGCTGTTTATAATTTAGCAATGTAAGATTAGAGGGAAGCCAACTAGTAATTAGCACCCACCGCTAACTCTTGGGCTACTCTTTTATCAACGAACAGTGGGATTGACCATAACATTATCACGTCCCCATGGCTTAAAGGATGATAATGTTTGGTGTGACAGGAATTCGAAACACCGTCAGAAGACTACTTTTGCTGTAATTGGTGGATATTCAGTTCATTTAAATATATCTTAAGGATACGTAGTGACATTTTAAATGTCTTTAAATCACCACTCTTCATAAATATTTTACAGTATTTTTTCTAACTTCTAACGTATTTCAGGTAAACTCCAAAAGATGTCCCTGACAGTCTCTATCTATTGCCTGAGTTCCCTTTGGTTCTTCTGTGATTACCGTTAGGTCATTGAACCAATCTTATATTATAGTGACTCTTAGGCGACTTTTCGCAAACTTTAGAGTTGAGAAGTTTCCTTCCTTACTGTAACCTGTTTAAGGGCAATATAGCCTGGTGGTTAGAGTAGTCGACTCCGAGTTTTACAGTCGAGGGTTCACATCACCGCTTAGTACATGCTCGCAATTTTAATCATTGGGTCATAATTCGTTGATAAAGAGTACCCTGCTAGTAGGTTAGTCTGTCGCTTAAAATGTAGGCCCTACCAATGCAGAGAGCCTTCGAATAGCCTTACGCGGAAATAAAAAACAAACAAACAATCTGATCAGTCTTGATCTATAACCTCTGAGATGTTTCATCTGATCTCAGATTCGTTATTTCAAATTTACGGTATTCGGTTATTTCTGACTGATGACCATGTCACTTGTGTGAAGATGTTTGGTTTGTTTGTTTGTTTTGAATTTCGCGCAAAGCTACTCGAGGGCTATCTGCACAAGCTGACCATAACTTAGAAGTCTAAGACTCTTGGGCTACTCTTTTACCAACAAATAGTGGGATTGACCGTCACATTATAACGCCCCCACGGCTGAAATGGTGAGCACGTTTGGTGCGACAGGGATTCGAACCCGCGGCCCTCGGATTACGAGTCGAACGCCGAAACACGTTTGGCGATGCCGGGCCCGAAGATGTTTGGAGCTAACATATATCACTAAAATAATACCAAGAAACACGAGCCAATAGTTTCGATGGGTGGCGGATGACGTTTCGTCAAATGTGCTATCAAACCAAGTTTGATTTGATGTTTCCACATTTAATTCAATTATAGAAAGCAAAGCTTTGTAACTGTCTATACTCCCTGGCGAGCTTGTTGCATTCATAGAGTTCAGTACTTGGATTTCAGCGGATTTGTATTTCAAATATTCTTCCTGTTCTGAATTGCTTAATTGATTATTTGGTTATTATGCACAAAGTTTCACAAATGACCATCTGTGCTCTGCTCATCACAAGTATTGAAACCCGGTTTTTACAGTAAGTCCGTAGATGTACTGGTGTGCCACTAGGGGGCTTCTTGTTTTTCATGTCTCTTAGTGGAATTTTCCATTGTGTGTAGCTGTGCAACGAGTCTACACAAAATTAAGTTTGCGAAAATAATATTTGTTTGTTTTTTGAATTTCGCGAAAAGCTTCTCGAGGGCTGTCTGCGCTAGCCGTCCGTAATTTAACAGTGTAAGACTAGAGGTAAAGCAGCTGGTCATCACCACCCACCACCAACTCTTGGGCTACTCTTTTACCAACGAATAGTGGGATTGACCGTCACATTATTACGCTTCCACGGCTGAAAGGGCAAGCATGTTTGGTGCGACTGGGATTCGAACCCGCGACCCTCGGATTACGAATCGAACGCCTTAACACTTATAGGTCTTAGAGATGTGTCATAAGCTATTTACAAGTCTTTGTTATGCATATTTATACAAAGTTTATGATCGAGGTAATTATACAAACAAGTGTCAGGATATATTCGTGGCAACTGAGCAAGCAAAAAAAAAATTCATGAAACGTTAGCTGATTTATTCAACGCCGTATAATGTACAGAAACGCGTTAAGTAAGGGACCATTACTAAATTAACTAATGTAAACTAGTAGTATGTTTAAGGCATTTGAGGGTGGGGTGGGGAGAGCCAAGCCATGCCCGCCCGTGGTTGATGTGCATAACGCCACTGCAGCAGTGTATAAAAAAAAAACAACCCACATCAATTGTATGCAACGATGGATAGTTAAATTGTTTGTTACGTAATCTTCGCACACAGTTTCACAAAGGGCTGTTTATGCTTAGCCGTTCCTGAACTTATATATTTAAGAATGGCTGGTATGGGTTAAGAACATCTTTTATGTGGAGAAGCGAACAACGTTTCGACTTTCTTCGTTCATCGTGAGGTTCACAAAGAAAGAAAGAGGTAAGTGACCAATAGCTGACCACATGTTTGGAGAGGGGCTGTGCAATTGAGTGTAGAAATGTAGAGGGCGTGCTTAGATGTTGGATTATATTTATTAGTATAGGTATAAGGATGTTCCTTTGTATTGGTTTATTTTGGGCTTGAGTTGTTGTATAAGTAAGGCTTCTTTAATTTTGCGTTTGTTTGTGTTTGTTTCTTCATAAACCAATATAAAGGACAACCTTTATACCTATATTAATAAATATATCCAGCATCTAAGCACGCCCTCTACACTCCTACACTCAATTACACAACCCCCTCCAAACATGTTGTCAGTTATCTGTCTAAGTTACCTTTTTTTTTTCTTTGTGAACCTCACGATGACCGAAGAAGGTCAAAACGTTGTTCGCTCTTATACATTGAATTTTCTCAACCCAAATCAGCTGTTTTTACATATATATGTTTCTCTGCAAGTGGGTTTTCTCGTCATCACGTTCCCAAACTTGAAATGATAACACTCCCAATTACATTTTGGGCTGATCTCACCTGGTCTTGTATTGGCTCTTAACGTGTGCTCGTGAGCCCAAAATGCAGACATGATGATATTCAGTTTTAGATGGTTCTAGAAGAGATCCAGAACTATCTTGTAACAGTTAAAGTGTGGCTGAAGATTTTAACCATACATGACATTTAACACGTGGTAACATTGTTACGTTTTCATGGAATGCTTAAACATTTTTATGTTTCACTTTCATCCTCATAAAGATCAGTTGTTTGCTTTTTAATATAAGAAAATTGGTTTGGTATGATTTATGAGGGCTATCTGCGCTAGCCGTCACTAATTTAACAGCGAAAGTCTAGAGGTAAAGCAGCTAGTCATCACCACCCACCGCCAACTCTTGGGCTACTCTTTTACCAACGAATAGTGGGATTGACCTACTTTATAACGTCCCCACGGTGGAAAGGACGAGAATGTTTGGTATGACGGGGATTAGAAACCTCGACTAAGAAAATTGCTGCTAGAAATCCAATTGAGTTTAAACAGTAGTGTTCTAATACAGTTGCTACTCGCCTTTGATACCAGACAGTATAAGTTGTTCCTCAGCAAAACAGCGATACACCTTCGGCTTTACAATGCTAAAACTAGGGGTTCGATTCCCCTTGGTGGACAAGCAGATAGCCCAACATAGATTTCATATGAGAAAAACACATGTCGCATCAGTTTTCTCTGGTTGAAAGAATGGAGAGCCGTGTTCCCTCCTGTGGGTCGTCAAGTTCTTTCTGGTGGTGTTGAGCGCCAGAAATGGGTTGAAAATACAAAAGTGCTGAATTGAGTTTAATTTTAAATGAGCAATAAGCCGATAAAAAATATGTTGAGATAATTAAACGATGTCTAAAGGAATGTCATTGTTTTTAAATCACCATGTTCAAGTTACAGGTTGAGGACCTCAAACGTTTACATTCACATCAACAGAGCCTGAGAGTAAAATAGTTTGGGAACCATTAAATAGACGAGCTTAGAAGATGTGGATAAAAACTATTAGAGTGGTTCAGGCAGACAGTTAATGCTTCTATGTTTCTAAACTAAAGAATAGACTCGACATGGCCAGGTGGGTTAAGGCATTCGACTCGTAATCTGATGGTCTTGAGTTGAAATCCCCGTCGCACCAAACATGCTCGTCCTTTCAGCCGTGGAGGCGTTATAATGTCACGTTCAATCCCACTGTACGTTGGTAAAAGAGAAGCCCACGAGTTGGCGGTGTGTGGTAATGACTAGATGTCTTCCCTCTCGTATTACACTGCTAACTTACGGACGGCTTGTGCATATAGCTTTTGAGTAGCTTTGCGCGAAATTAAAAAAACAACAAAAATATTTTTAACTGGCCTAATCTCGCGAAATATTTTTGGGATTACGCTCGTAAATATCGTTAACGGTGAGAGTATCTGGTGGTAAAACGATAAATTCTAATATTTATAAGTAGAAACGTAATAATACTATATTTAATCAGCTGTACTAATTGTCAAGTTAATTCTTGGTTTCGTTCTAATTACACAACTTGTTCTAATTGGACGTTAATATAACACTAGTGTATTTGAAACTATCCTTAAAGCGCAATTTAAATAAAAAAATGTAAAAAATTAAAGGCGTTTTTAAACTAGGTAATTACATAAGACCATAAATTGGATAATTCACAAAACAATAAACTCAGTAGCTCTACTGCTTTTGAAACATTTCTGACTAAACAGAGAAATTACTTCGATTTAAAATAGCATATATTGTGTGACATCAAGACCTCCGAGCCTGTAGGCCAAGATAACAGGTTAACCTCACGTTAGTTAAAATAACTTTATTTGAGTTTAACGTGTAATATTTTGATGACAAAGTTAAAGAATCAGATTGAAGTCACACACCAATTGTTGAAATAACGAATTAGAATTACTTTATAACCTGTATTAATTAGATTAATCATTACAAATTCGATTTACTGTTTTTAATAATAAGTCCCATCACAGGTTGGCCCAATAGTGTAGCTGAGGATTTTCGGAGCTAGATCACCCGGTGGGTTTGTTTGTTTTTGAATATCGCGTAAAGTTACACGAGAGCTATCTGTGATAGCCGTCCATAATTTTGCAGTGTAAGACTAGAAGGAAGGCAACTAGTCCTCACCACCCACTGATAACTCTTGGACTACTCTTTTACCAACGAATAGTGGGATTGACCGTAACTTTATAACGCTCCATAGTTGAAAGGGGGGAGCATGTTTGGTGCGACGGGGATTGGAATCCGCGACCCCCTCAGATTACGAGTCGAATGCCTTAACACACCTGGCCATGCCGGACCCAAAGAGAGAGGAATCGAACCCCTGATTTTAGCGTTGTAGATCCGCAGACTTACCGCTGTACTAGCGGGATACCTTGATGTTCGTATTTAAACTCGTCAGAATCGCCTTTGTTTTCGTTAAAGTCGTCATCAGGTTTTCCTTGTGACCCCAGTTACTGAACCGAAATGTCTTCCAGAAACTGAATTTACGGGAATACCTTGTCTTAACTTTGTTTTCAAGTTCCATTTTTGTTTTATTGTTTCTCAAACACACCTTTGTAATCGTCATTAAACAAATGTGTTCCGTGTCTGTTAACTGGTTGAGTGCGACACATTCATATCCTGCATATAAATTATCAATCTCACGGATTAGAAAGCGTCAGTTTTACCAATAGCTACCATAGTGTCACATTGAAATTACTATAATATTTTCCAAGAAAAAAGTCGACATGGTCAGGTGGGTTAAGGCATTCGACTCGTAATCTGAGAGTCGCGGGTTCGAATCCCCGTGTCACCAAACATGCTTGCCCTTTCAGCCGTGAGGACGTTATAATGTGTGGTGAACCCCACTATTCGTTGGTAAAAGAGTAGCCCAAGAGTTGGCGGTGTGTGGTGATGACTAGCTGTCTTCCCTCCAGACTTACACTGCTAAATTAGAGATGGCTGGTGCAGATAGCCCTCGTGTGGCTTTGCGTGAAATTCAAAATAAAAAAAAACAATTAAATATATCATTCGATTTGTCACCAAGTTATACCGGTTCAACTCTTCATCTGGAATAAGAAGGAAAACCGAGTTTAGACTCTCTCTATCTGTTCTTGACATCAAATAAAATTATTTCTACACTCCCATAAATATGTTTTTTTCTCTTGAGTTAATTGGTAATAAACCTCACAAGATTAAATGTACAATTTTTATTTAAGTGTAGAGATGTTCCTTTCTTGGATCAACTTGTTCGTCTTCCTTCCCTTTCATTAGGTTTTTTTCATTTCCTTTTACTTCAAGCTTCTCACATTTTTAATCACATAATACAGAATAAAATACTAGGCTTAGCTTTTTATATGTATGGTTCTCCACACGTAGGGGTTATGTATCTATGTTTAAAATAGCTGTGGTAACATTTTCAGAAATTAAACACACAGAATGAACCGAAACAAATTTGATTTAAAACATTTTATGGACAGTTTGTGGTATATTTTAGTTTACATATGAGGCCCCTGCATGGCCAGGTGGGTTAAGGCGTTCGACTCGTAATCTGAGTGTAGCGGGTTCGAATCCCCGTTGCACCAGACATGCTCGCCCATTCAGCCGTGGGGGCGTTGTAATGTGACGATCAATCTCACTATTCCTTGGTAAAAGAGTAGCCAAAGAGATGGCGGTGATGACTAACTGCTTTCCCTCTCGTCTTACACTGCTAAATTAGGGACAACTAACGCAAATAACCCTCAAGTAACTTTGCGCGAAAACATAAGTTTACATATAGGACTTAATAACGTTACATATTTAAGTAAGTACTTTTATTCTTTGCATATGTACCCCCTAGTGGCACAGATTTATACACCTAGAATTCGGGTTTTGATACTCATGATGGGCAGAGCACAGATAGTCCATTGCGTAGCTTTATATTTATTAACAAACAAACAACAACAATCTACGTATATGTAATATGTAGTTACACACATCAAAACTTTTAGGTTTCCCAGCATAAAAATACATCGATATTTAAAAATTAAAAATACAGTAAAATGTTCTCTGTATCTAATTAGAAGCTTTCGACAAGAAGAATATAGCCAGTCTTGAACTGCATAATCTTTCCCAAAAGATGTCACACATGGTCAGAAACTAAATTCATGTAAGTGCGTCTTTTTTAATGTGTGTGACCAGGCCCACCAAGAGGGCGTGGAGACGGGAAACTTTCTTCGGGGCTTATAGCTCAGAGCGGGGGCCCCAGAGAAGGTAGGGGATAAGTTGACTGAGAAGAGAAGGAGCCACATACCGAGTTTTTCCCTTGAGCCCATGAAAGCGCTGAACGGCCGTGTGTGATGTGGCCACAGTGCTCGGAAAACGTTCATTAGTTTTTTATATGCAAAAACGGCTCGTTTGGGTTGAGAAAATATATTCTCAACAAGTGGGTTTCTCGACATCACTGATCGTTCATTACTTTTTATCTATCAGTGTAGCTTCTTGTTCATGCATATAGATGGATATGTTACAGACAAGGTTCTCTCTTTAGCTGGACGATCTAAGATGCGCAGAACTGTAGGAAGCGTCGAGGCTAAGGCGATCAGAGTGATCAGGGCTAAATCAGGCACTTAACAAGATGTGCAATTCTGGTTCACTGTCAGCTGATAGGATCTTTAAGCGCACTTAATTTAGAATCGCTCTTGGGTTTCCAAGACGACCTGGCACTGTGAAATGTTTTCATTTGTTTTTCAAATTTCGCGCAAAGCTACACGAGTGCTATCTGCGCTAGCCGTTCCTAAGAAAGAAGTTTAATTCATCCTGCTGGAACTCAATGGTTTCATAAGATAATAAAATTGATGGGTCACTGATAAACAAGAAAAATTTCTGAGTCAGGTCGTACAAGAACAAAGCAAAAGAAATACTAGCTTGTCAGAAAGAAGATGACTGGTGATACATTTTGACCTTAAATGACAAAAGACCGGATTTAAATACCAAATTAAACAAATGTTAACTCGCTAACAATTCAACCAAGAGCATAGGTTAAATTGGCGCTTGAAGTGAACACGACAACTATGTCAAGCATTTCTATCAGCCTGAAATCGTTGTACGTAGCTCTAAGATTTCTTTGTTAAAATAACGACGTTAAAGATACGAGTACAAATGTTGGTTTGGAACGTTCCAAGAGAAAATTCTCTGAATGACAAGCTACTCATTCACACAATAAACCTTATATATAAATATATATATATATAGAATTACAAACTAAACTCTTTATTTCTGCGTTTATCAAGATGTCTTTAACATAATATTGCTTTAAAATTACGTGTATTCTTACACGAAGAAACACTTTTATTTTAAAAGAGGGGGAACTTCTTGACATTTTTTTTTCAAAGCAGTGATATAAAGTTATAACTGCAGTCCTCTCACATCTTAGCTGACCAATGTGTCTTTATTAGGGTGTACTAAAGTAAGTCCCCTAATGGCACAGCGGTATGTCTGCAGACTTACAACGCTAAAAACTGGGTTTCGATGCCCATTATGTAGCTTTGTACTTGATTACAAACAATAACTACAGTGATATTTCTCAGCTACACAAGGGGTTACCTGTGCCTACTAAGACGTTCCAGGCAAAGATAATATACGTTTTAGACAGCCAATCATGGTCAAGATTAGAGCAGATGTGTCTATTTCTGCACGTTGCCAGTATCTTAGATATAAAGAATGCCAGTAAATCACTGAGCCACTTTATTAATTTAATAAAACTGGAAACTGCAAACAAAGCGTTGCTGTTCGTAGCGTGTGGGACATGGATCCTTGAAGTTTGGACACTGTATGTTTTATCATATTCAACAGCGTTTCGTGCATTGGACATGAGGGCAGAAATAACACGTAATAACCCCGAGCACTAGACAGAGAGATACTCAGAAATATACTTCATAAATAACGAAATTACAATTCAATACAATTTCTTAAGTACAGTTTAAACTTTATGCAAGCGATGGGTGGGTAATACATTTGTGAAAGAGTTAGTTGTAACAATGTGATAATTAATAAATTATAAAATCCCTGGTTTACAGTGGCGGCGCCAGAATATTTTCGTTGGGGGGGGGGGTTGAGAGGGACTATTTTGAACTACGTTTTCAATGCAGTTTCCATTCTCTATTTAATAATTCATTATTACAAATTAGAAATAATATATCCAGGTAATAATATTAGGGGGCTGAGGGGGCTTTGGCTCATTTGGGGGAGGGGGCTCAAGCTCCCCCAAGTCTCCCTTGGCGCCGCAACTGCTGGTTCACATAAAACGACTACAATATCGCATGGTAACACAATTGCGAAAGTATTTTCTTCAATGTGTGTTTTTCTTATAGCAAAGTCACATCGGGCTATCTGCTAAACCCACAAAGAGGAATCGATTTGTTTTTTTTGTTTTTGAATTTTGCGCAAAGCTACACGAGCACTATCTGCGCTAACCATCCCTAATTTAGCAGTACCAGACTAGAGGGAAAGCAGCTAGTCATTCCCACCCACCGTCAACTCTTGGCCTACTCTTTTACCAACGAATACTGGGAATGACCATCACTTTATAACGCCCCACAGTTGAAAGGGCGAGCATGTTTGTTGAGACGGGGATTCAAACCTGCGACCCTCAGATAACGAGTCGAACGCCTTAACACACCTTGTCATGCCGGAACCAAAGAGAGAGGAATCGAACCACTGATTATAGCGTTGTAGATCCGCAGACTTACCGCTGTACTACCGGGATGCCTTGATGTTCGTATTTAAACTTGTCAGAATCGCCTTTATTTTCGTTAAAGTCGTAATCAGGTGTTCCTTGTGACCCCAGTTACTGAACCGAAATGTCTTCCAGAAACTGAAGTTACGGGGATACCTTGTCTTGACTTTGTTTTCAAGTTCCATTTTTGTTTTATTGTTTCTCAAACACACCTTTGTAATCGTCATTAAACAAATGTGTTCCGTGTCCGTAAACTCTGGTTGAGTGTGACACATTCATATCCTGCATATCAGTTATCAATCTCACGGGTTAGAAAGCGTCAGTTTTACCTGTAACTACCATAGTGTCATATTGAAATTACTATAACCTTTTCTACAAAACACTATGGATACGTAGCTAATTTAAATTTGTTCCATAAATCTTTTTACTATCCAGTGGTATGTCTGCAGACTCACCGTTAGAAAGCGGGTTTCGATTACCGTGATGAGCAGAATATAGATAGCTCTCTGTGCAAATTTGTGCTTAATTCCAAGCAATCAATTAAATCTTTCTTCATATCTACTAAAATGTGTGTTATGTTTCTCTAATATTTTTTCAACCTCATCTGAATTTTAACCTCATAAGGCCCGGCATGGCCAGGTGGGTAAGGCGTTCAACTCGTAATCTGAGGGTCGAAGGTTCGAATTCCCGTCTCACCAAACATGCTCGCCCTTTCAACTGTTGGGCGTTATAAAGTGACGTTTGATCTCACTATTGGTAAAAGAGTAGCCTAAGAGTTGGCGGCGGGTGGTGATAACTAGTTGCCTTCCTTCTAGTCTTACACTGCTAAATTATGGACGGCTAGCGCAGATAGCCCTCGTGTAGCTTTGCGCGAAATTCAAAAACAAAACCCAAACTCATAACTACTTAACCCACTGATATTACTTCATCCGAAGACCAGAGTTTTAATTAGTATCAGAGAAAATAACTTGTGAAAGGATATTTCGAATTCCACACACATTTAATGCAATATGTAATTTGGAAAATATTTAAATTTTTCTTGTAACTCTCAATGTCTTTTATTATTTCATTTTACCTCAAAAACTGACATGTATTTTCTATATATATTTATATATAATGTTTTTACATTCGTAATGACTAATTTTTTTTATCTGTAACACTTATTATTTAGTTCAGTTGTCTTTGTTTAACTCTGTAATATAAAAATACTATTTGTTTTCGAATTGTTCTATAATAACCCCTGAAACTTCAAGAAACATATAAATGCACCGTAATAAAATTCAAACCCTGACAAACACCGCTAAATGTAAAGGTGGACAGTGGTCTTTTCCGCTAGTGAATTAGATGATACCTTGAGGTCATATTGTCCCTTATTTTGTTACAGCATTTATGATTCCTGGTTTGTTGATAAATTTATACAAGATCATTATGCATGCGCGGCCTACATGTTTGATTTCGGACAAATTGTTTCAAACACATGTTGATTTATTACATAATATGGCTGTTATAAAGCAACGCTGTTAGGAAATAAGTCGCAGTGACTTAATGTATTACAATAAAGAACAAATAAAGTGTTTTTTCTACCATCCCCCAACCCTATAAAAATCACGACCTCTTTAGTCTAGATGGTTTCCAGCTGAGACAGCGGTAAGTCTTTGAATGTACCATCCTAAAATCAGGGATTCGATTCCTCTCGGTAGGCACAGCAGATAGCCCGATGTGGCATTGCTATATGAAAAACACACACTGTTAATGGTAACACATGTACCATCGCTTCACGAAATTCAATAAAATGCGCTGGAGTGAACGTGGCAGTATTTATTTTGACTTGAAACTATTAATAGTATCATTAATAAAGTAGCTTTAAGGATAAATTTTTATTCAGACAGGTATATTTCCTGAGCAAAAGAAAGAAAAATCACATACGATTGTCTCTTTAACTCTTATGTTTGTTTTTATTTTTGAATTTCCTAGCGAGCTGAGGCGTTTGACTCGTAATCCGAGAGTCGCAGATTCGAATCCCAGTCGCACCAAACATGCTCGCCCTTTCAGCTGAGGGGGCGTTATAATGTGTACGGTCAATCTCACTATTCTTTGGTAAAAGAGTAGGCCAAGATTTGACGGTGGGTGGTGATGACTAGCTGCCTTCCCTCTGGTCTTACACTGCTAAATTAGTGACGGTTAGGCAGATAGCTCTCGTGTAGTTTTGCGCGAAATTAAAAAAACAAAGCAAAAAACAACAGTCGTTCGTTGCTTAAAATAAAATTAAATACAAATAATTCATAGCACATGTAATTTATTTCACTTGGAGTGGCAAGGATGACCGCTTCGCAGTATTATATGATTCTCAGTTCTAAAGATTTCTCAATTTAGATTTATAGTGACATCATTATTTATGTAACTTCTATATGCAAAGATACTCTGCAAAAATTGACCTACGTTTTCATGTATAGTTTTTTTGCTACCTATTGGTCTTCTGTACTCTAAACTGGCCCGTCATGGCCAGGTAATCAACACATTCAACCCATAGTCTGTGAGTCGCGGCTTCCAATCCTCGTCATATCAAACATGCTTGCCCTTTCAGCTTCGGGGGTTTTATAATGTGACGGTGGGTGGTGATTACTGGCTGCCTTCCCTCTAGTCTTTCGCTACTAACTTAAGGACGGCTAGCAGAGATAACACTCGTGTAGTTTTACGCGAAATTCAAAATAGACTGTACTCTAAATATTGCTTCCGCGGGCCCACATTATGATTATCAAAACCAGGTTAAAAAAAAAAAGATGGATAAAAAAATGTATTTTTATTCAGAAGCGACATAGTTCACTACACTGTCATTTTCATTTCTTAACTGATTTACCTGAACACCAAAAACTTGTATCTTGGATTTGATTATTCATGTGTTCTTATTATGTTATTCAGATTTTTACTACGAGGGTCACAACTTTGTCCTCCGCTTTACTAGAAAAATTGTTAACACCTATATCAGCCGTTTTGAGATTTACTCCATAGTGGATTTTCTATTGGATCCTACTACATCAAATGGATTTCACTAATAGCAATAAATTTGAAATGGTATATATATACATATTAATTTTAATATATAGTTGTAAGCTATTTATATTTATAAAACATATTCACACATCTGATTTTATTATGGTTTAGAAAAATATATTGACAGTAATTTCACCTCCATTTATTGAGAAGAGGCGTAGATGGCGCTTTGTCGTAATCATTAGGTGTACCATTGGAGATGTATGTTTAAGTTTAAAATTATTTTTGAGAAACAATTTTACTATTAGGTATGTATATTTAAGATGTTTAAAAATCCACTTGCACATATTTCTGTATTGATTATATATTGTTTCAAATTTCATTCAAACGTATAGGTTCTATACTGCTTAAAACATTTCTTACTTGGTGTACTTAAGTTAATGTAAGCCTATTTATTGTTCGTTTAAGCCCAAAGAGTGTAGAAAATTAAAATTATGTCGTTACGTATCGTGAATCTCATAAAAGGTCACCATAAGTTAAGGCGTAACTTTATCCACGATCTAACGATTTCCTAAAAATCGATCGTTGAGTAATTTTGCTAACTGCGAGAATGTACGACAAATATTTTTGGCTTATTGTAAAGTTTCAGATACCAATCAGTGATGTCGAAAAACCCACTTGTTGAGAATTTTATATGCAAAAACGGCTCGTTTGGGTTCAGAAAATATTTTAAATATTAGAGCGAACAACGTTTCGACCTTCTATTTAAAATATTTTCTGAACCCAAACGAGCCGTTTTTGCATATAAAAAAGTTTCAGATAACTGTGCATATAAAGTAATGTATTTAGTGTTAATATGTGTAGTAAAAATAAAGTTTGGTTTAAATTTTCAAAGTCGAAAAAGAGTGTTATTGTTAATAAGGCCTTATTAAGAACGAAATATTAGAAAAAAAGTGGTCCTTTTTTTTTTGCCCATATATGTATTGTTGTTCCAGCGGTGAACATGCGAACATTTTCATACTGTTTAATGATGAAGAGTGTTACTGAGTCTTTCATAATTTCCAAACGTCGAAACATAAAACGAAACAAAATAAAAACGTTGCTTATAAAAAGCAGTTCTGTCAAACATTTCGACAATGGCATCAACCAACTAATGTGACACTAGTTAGAATTTTTCTCTCGTTTATATATGTATATATGCGCCTTCACAACTGCTCGTTTAACTTTATTTCTCTGCGTGGCTTTTATCTCTACAGAAATATTGATACCAGAGAGAACACAAGATATATTAACTTCAGCCAAAGCAAATTATGTTGTACATTTGATGTGTGTACTCTTTATATTTTATGTGTACACATAATTCATTTATTATGGTCTTAAGAAATTAATACAAGACAAAACGAAATATGAAAGTCTCAGAGTCATTAACTTGAAATCAATGCTGCCAGCTCTATTTCTAACTTTGGAATAATAAAAGAGAAAGTTCAAGGATATTCTTGGTTGGGGTAAGGGTAACTCCACACATTTTTAGCTAAGTAGGTGTTCGTGTAGTTTGTACCATAGCCAGCTTCCATCATATTTTGAGATGAACTGTGTGACCCAGTTCTCTGTGACGGATAACCAGGATACTTCTTTGATCAGTTGTTAGGATAGCACTGCAGTCTGCATAGCAAGAAAAAGGTTTTATAAACAGTGTAGAATAGAATGAAGTTTTTGCCAGTGATGTAGCACACAGTGAAACTTGAACCAAACCTTACTTCTGATTTGTTAACACCAAAGATTAAATGTTGAAGTGTGGCCAAACTATACAATGTTTTATTTTAAAATTGTATAGAGCTGTCTGGAAATTGTCATTTCGTAAGAAATCTTTGGGTGGAAAGTGAACCCAATGAATAGTGATGAACCATTTCCAATAAACCACCAAATCTGGTACAGTACCACTTTGGTTCTTTGCTTATGTAAAATGACTGCTGAACTTCCTAGTGTAAAGGTTAAATCTATATTTATGTTATTAGTACAACTCTGTTATGGAATTTCAGGAGGTAGTAAAGCTCCCTAGTACAAAAATTGTTTTGCTTTCTTTAGCGTAAATATACATGTGTTGAACATATAATGGCTCGTTACATTCCAGTATTTTCAAACTACATTTATTTATCTACCTATTACCATCTGTCATGGGAAATGCTTTAAAAAGTGATTACCTTATCAGAAGTCTATCATACTAGGTGATATAATTGTTCAACAAATGAGGAAGACACAGAGATCTGCCAAAAAGGATAGTTGTGAAAAGATGCACAGCTGGATAGTATGCAAAAACAAGAAATATTGGGGTGAATTTTGCTCTTACATATTACATACAGAAACGTAAGTTGTAAAAAACAGTACACTATTGTACTGTTAACTACTAGGAGAAAAAGTGTGGTGAGTGGTCCTAGTGTATTACTTTTCTAGTAAGAAGCAGTTCAAAAAAAAAAAGATTCCCATGACAGGCAGTGTACAGATAGCGTGTTGTGTAGTTCTGCACTGAAAAACAAGGTTGCTGGGGAGTGCTGCTACCTAAGCAGTGATGTCAAGAAAACCCACTTGTAGAGAAAAAAATATCTGTAAAAATGGCTTGTTTGGGTTGAGAAAATTTTTTACATAGAGGAGCGAACAACGTTTTGACCTTCTTTGGTGAATCTAATGATGACCGAAGAAGGTCAAAACATTATTTGCTCCTCCATGTAAAAAAAATTTCTCGACCCAAATGAAACGTTTTTACGTACGTAGTGCTGCTACCTAGTTGCCTTTCCTATAGATAGCATGTCAAAATTAGTCAGTGGCTGGTATCTTTTATAGCTTTGCCATAACAAATACAGGACAAGCACGTGTGGTGGCAATAGAAACCCTTGAATTTTGAGCTCCCTCATCTGATATACATAAGCTGGAAAAAGAAATATTGGGCTCAAATTGGACAGAAAACAGGTACTTCATTATGTAGCTTTCTGCTTAACAATAAACAAACATAACATTTTGAACTCATGGAGATCTGAAATTGTATGTCTGTGAACTTGCCCTGCTAGTAATAGGGTTTTGATACATATGGTGGGCAGAACACACACAGCCCTTGAAATTGCCTTTTTCTTAACAACAAAGTATGGTGAGCCCGATTATTTTTGTGTCAGCTGGAATTGTTATAAATCCATTATTTGAATAATCAAAAATAAATCTGTACCCCCCCACCCATCCCCAATTCAACATTGTACTGAAGAGTTTGGTTATATTTTGCACAATATTGAATTTAATCTTGGTGTTAATGTTTCTTTTTAATGTGAATTAAAAATACCTACATATTCTAAAGTTTTGCATGGCTGTTAATTTTTTAGATAATGTCTTTTAAATGGATTGTTAAATATTTTCCAGAAATCCAGTATTCTAATATTATGGAAGGTTTATATAATTTTGCAAAATTACAGTGGTCATTTAGAATCTATATTTAAACAATAGTACACAGGTTAATATAGATAGTATTTATTCCAGGTGACAGCAGTAAGAATGTGAAGACACAATGTAAAATAGAGCTCAGATATTGTTTCAGACAGTTGTTTCATTCAGATGATATTGTGACTGTATCTTAAAGATGCTTCAACTAAAAATACATGCATATAAAGTTTCTAAATTTTTACACCAGTGTTTATCATTATGCAGAAACAAATTATCGTATAACACAATATAACAAAATATTTACTTTTTGTTCCTGGACAGAAAGTGTTATTTCCCAATTGCTTATGCTTAAAATAAATGGAAAAGACCTATTTTTTTCTTGAAACTTTGCTTTTGTTACCTGGGACCATATAAAGAAAAGGTGATGGGAGACTATATTTGCGGGTTGATATGTGAAAGTGATTTACTTTACAGTCGCAAATCTCAAAAAACTACTCACTTCTAAACATTTTTGTATAACTTTAGTATAAATACATGTACATCTTGGTTCATATGTTGTTTTATTCAGACCTTATGTAAATGAAAATGTAAAAATTTGCCCGTTTTTACATAGAAAGCAGGTTAATTTCTAAACTTCATTATCCAGGTCACAAAAAAGTTTGAAGGGAATAATGACCATTTTCTGTAATTTTACAACATAAGCAATTGAGAAATAACACATACTATCCAGGGACAAAATTTGTGTTACATAGTGTAATATTTAGTATGCCCTGAAGAACAATTATTTTGTAAATCTCAAAGGCTTAAGACTTTAAAACAGAATTCTTAGAAGTTGTAATAAGTACTGAATGTGATAATTTACTTGTTTTTTACACATTTGCTACCTTAGGATATATCTGAAGGTTGTCAGTCATGGACTTTCAGCATAGGCCTGGAGGGAAAACGGGGTCAGGAGGTGTAGCCTCATGGTCTGAAACTAATCGAGACAGACGAGAACGTCTTCGTCAGCTGGCGTTGGAGACAATTGACCTGAATAAAGATCCATACTTCATGAAAAACCATTTAGGTAAATTCTTTAAAAGTTGTTTTGGAAAAAAATAGTATATTTTAAAACAAGTACTCGGGTTGTTTTTCATCGACTAACAGAAATTGTATGAAAGAATATTTTGTTCCATTTTTCACCATGACCATATAACAAATAGAAACAGCTATAGAATAAATTTTATTAAGATGCATTAGTTCCAAAATATGTTCTTCAAGTAACAGTTTCAGGGATCTCATCATGATTTAGCAAGTACTGGTTTGTGGCACTCTATATTTTAGGGTATGTAAAAGAAATGTTTACAGTAAACAGTTTACATCAGGGGTTATGGCAGGGACTCCCTTGGTAGTTGTTTCTTTCTGTGTTGTCAACATTACTGTTAGATACACGTGACTTTTTCAAGTTTAAAACAAGTATTATTATTAAAATGGGTTAAGTTTAGTGTTAGTGTTAAATTTATTTTTAGAAGCAAAAGTTTATTGCAGGTTTGTTTATGTAACTGTGTACAACTCTTATGTTGTATGTTTCAGTTGTGATTCGGTTCTTGTATTGTTGCATCATATCACTAGAACCTCCTATGTTTTTCTTGTTTTAATTTAATATTACTGCATCATAATATCTTGTAGAGAGCAGAAAGTTGGTTAGGCTGTAAATACATCTACAAAACGTAGTTCAAGTTAGATACAGATCTAGACTTTGTTATTTAGCAAAATTTCTCATTTTTTAAATGAATAATGATTTAACATTTCAAGCATCTATTTTTTAATGTTTACAACTTCAATAAATAAATAGTATTCATGTAAAATCCTGTAAGCTGTAATTAGAGCTCAGTGATTGGTGGAATTTGCTAATAGATTATTCTCACACAAAACTCTATTCATATTTCTGACTAGTTTTTTTTTTAATATATTTTTTACTTGTGTTAATTCAGTACAATTTTGGATTAGGTTATGATTTTTAATTTATCTACATAGAAACATGGCATACATAAAGCTGAAAACACCATCAATACTACTACTTGGATTTAAATGCTAGAAATTAGTAAACCATGGCCAACAGAGTCAAAATAGTCCAGACCATTGTGTGATTTGAACTAATAATCACAAAACTCAAGTAGAACTTCAAATTTGTGTGAATGAAAATAAACTTTATTTGGTTATATCGATTATAAATCAGAAAAATATTACACATAATGTTTTCAGATCTTATTAGATATTGTATATGCCATTTCGTATAAACTTTCACCAATGTGTTAAAGGGTATTGCATGACCAATCAGTTGGGTAGGTTGAGCAAATAGTGAAGAATTATTAGGAAAAACTGGGATGTGTATTAACAGATAAACTGTTTCTTAATAACCACTTTTGTTAAAGAAAAGGAGTACAGCTTTGTAACAGAGAATCGAGTTATCTGGCATTAATACACTTCTTATAATTCAAATTCATTGTTAGCAGTAATTGTCCGTGGATATCATATGATAAAGCTGGAAGAATTTCTGTTTGTGTGTTATAGGTAGGTAACAAATATTTCAGTAAAAGAAATTCATTTCGAGAAAAGCAAAATATAGCGTCTTCTATTTGACAATAAAACTATTGATCTTACTAGATGACATCCTTTTGGAAATGAAAATAGTACGTCAGATGGAATTTGAAGTTTTAGAAGAAAAAATATTTAAAAAGTAGCAACATAAACAAATTAAGCTACAAATGTTTTGGAACTTTTTCAAGTTCTGTAATCAGTTTGAAAGAATTTAATAAAAAATTAATTTCATAAAAACATGTTTTCAAGCAAGAAGTTTTTGATACAGGTGGAAGTCTGAAAAGAACATGTAAAAATGATTAATACATTACATTTTATTGTACTAGGCCATGTTTAGATGCCAGTTAACAATGCCTAATTTTTTTCTCTTTTCCATTCAGAGCTTTCGGTAGAGCAAGTCATAATGAAACAGGAGACTTGATTGTGTAATTGGTTACATGTCGTTACTGTTATCAGTGCACATCTAGTAAATACCGATAAACACAGTTAAATAAGCAAGATATTCAGCACTTGTTATTTTCTTTCAGGAAATAAAAAATAATGTTAATTTGCTGTAATTGTTTTGATTAATCCTATTTCTAAGCACACTGCTAGAATGTTTTTCAATGGTAGAAGCTCGCTCACTTTCAACAAAAAGAATATGAATATTGCTGATAAGAAAATAACATACTGTTTATATTATAGGCTAAAATACTAATAGTTTTAGAAAACAATTATCTAGTATAGTAGAAGATTTAAAAAAATGTAATGTCTTATTTTTTTAATTATGCATTTTATTCTGATATATAAAACATGGGACATGTATTACAGAAGTTGTTGAGCGTGATATGATGTGTTGGAATTCTCAGATAACTTGTGTTTTTGTTGGACCAATATCAAGGATATAATACAATACCAATAGCAATTCTATGGAAATTTCATAATTATGAATGTGCTAACTTTCCCAGCATGGCCAGGTGGTTACGGCATTTGACTCGTAATATTGGTCGCAGGTTTAAATCCCTATCGCACTAAACATGCTTGCTCTTACACCCATGGGTGCATTATTATGTGGTGGTCAATCCCACTATTTGTTGGTAATAGAGTAGCCCAAGAGTTGGCGGCAAGTGGTGATGACTAAGACCTCTTGTCTTACACTGCTAAATTAGGGATGACTGGCACAGATAGCTCTTATGTAGCTTTGTGTATAATTCGAAAAATAAAACAAACCAAAGAATTTCACAAGTGGAATGTGATCTTGTAATTTAATTTTTTTTTCCACTTCATAGTTTCAATTATTCATTTATTCTAACATATCTCTTCAAGAAAACACCTTCCATGTGCTTAGAGTTTGAAAACTGAGATCAGTGAATTATAAACGTTACTAATATACAAGTGTAATTTGACATTTAAGCTGCCTTTTGCAGTAACCTCCACTGTTTGGAGATTTCGAGTAATTTTATCATGTGAAACTGTGTTTGCTTGGTGCAAAACTACCCAAGTTATAAACTCGTAAGTGAAGTTTACAATCCTTTTGCTGGATACATTGTTTGGCCTATAAACATTTGCTAAGAGTGTCACACATAGGCATTTTTTGCACCATTAACTATAGTATGTTAGACCACTGAATAATGGTGAGAAATAACAGATAATGGTGCAGAATAGAGCAATTTTGCTGATGGGTTTTTTACGTGCAGAATTATTTTGTAAAAATAAAAACATTCAATTTTGCACTGCAATTTTAATTCTGTTTCATTGTGTGATGAAAATATCTACTAGCTTCAAAAGACCATTTTATGATTAAAAGTCATAATGGTTAATGTTTTTCAAGATAATTTTTGCAAATTGAATGAGAGGTTGGTGTGATATTGTTTCTAACTGCAGTTTTTTATCTATAATACGGTAACTAATCAGCTGCTGAAGGTGTAATTTATTATAATAAAAAGTAAGAAACTATGTATAAATGCTATGTTACTGCACTGCTGGAAATATTGTTTTGTCGAGCCACTTGGACTGCTTTTCTTGAAGGGATACACCAAACTATTATGCTAAGCCTACTTTGAAACAGGTTATTAAGTAAAAAGGCCATAAAAGCAACAATTTTTATTTAGCATAATTTTGGGGTGTTGTTGCACTTTGTTAGTTTGTAATAGTGGTCACTGTTGTTTTTTTATATATAGATAAAACTAATTATAACAGATCTCAAAACATAGCTACAGAAATACATGAAAGAAGACTTCATTACTTATGTCACTATTACTTTTTATACACTGTATGAATTTGTGTCCCAAACAAAGAATTTCACAGTTGTATGATTTAAACAAAACTCTGAAGGTTACTTACTGAGTGACTAACAAATACAAGTGCCTACTTCATTGTATAAACTATTTCATATTAGAAATACGTATTTGGTTAACTAAATACCACAATAACTTTTTTTAATATTTAATGCAAGGTTTGAAAGTAATCTCTTTGTTTTATCTTTAAGGATCGTATGAATGTAAACTTTGTTTGACGCTCCACAATAATGAAGGAAGCTACCTAACTCACACTCAAGGAAAAAAACATCAGGCCAATCTAGCTCGCAGAGCTGCCAAAGAAGCTAAGGATTCTCCAGCCCAGCCAGCACCGGCTAAACCAAGAGTTGACATAAAGAAGTTTGTTAAAATTGGTCGACCAGGCTATCGGGTGACTAAACAACGAGAACCTGAAACAGGACAACAGAGTCTCTTATTTCAGATCGATTATCCAGAAATTTCTGAAATTGTCATTCCAAGACATCGGTTCATGTCGGCGTACGAGCAGAAAATCGAACCTCCGGATAAGAAATGGCAGTATCTGCTGTTTGCAGCCGAACCATACGAAACCATTGCCTTCAAGGTTCCCAGTCGTGAAGTAGACAAGTCCGAAGGAAAGTTCTGGACGATGTGGAACCGAGAAACTAAACAGTTTTTTCTGCAGTGTAGTTTTAAGATAGACATCAAAAGCAAACCATTTTCTCTACTATCAGCAAATGTTCCACTGACACCAAACACAAATCTTCCACCTCCGCCGCCTCCTCTTATTCCTCCCCCACCTCCACGCCCTCCTGGTCCACCCCCTCTTCCTCCTCCACCTCCACCTCCTTCTATGGTACCAACTAACTTTGACAATGCTCCTCCTTTACCTCCACCACCTGGCCCTTCTCAGTAATGGGTTTTTCTGGACTACCTCCCTTTTCTTCACAACCTGTTCCATCACCTTCCATAGTGAGGTTTATTTGAATTATACCCTTTACCTCCACCACCTGGCCCGTTTCCTTACTAATGAGTTTCTGTGGATTAAGTGTACTTTATTGTTAAAAGACTACAGTTGTTTAAGCTCGATAAATGCAATTCTCCTTTCACACAAATTCAAACATAAGTAATAAGTTTCCTTGAACTAATTCTTTGTAATGTTTAAGAACGGTTACTTTAATGTGTGTGCTTATTGTGAAAACCATTTTCTTTATTAATTGGGATTTTCCCTTCATTATCAATAAAAAAAGTGAAAAAATCAGAGAATTGTTTGTCTTTACTAATCAGGTACAAAAACAAAATAATCAGCTGAAATTTATCTACTGGTCTGACCAATTAAAGCTGTTAGGACAATAATAAGTGTCTTTATTAATGCAGTTTTACAGTTAATATATACATATATACCTGTTAAGTTGTTGGATACAGTGTTGGCTTGTAAAAGATAATTGCATCTTAAATGTAAACCTTTGACAAAATTTGTATCCTGAAACAGAAGTAAAGGAACACAAATACAGCTTGAGAGAGATTCCAAATTCGTACTTATTTATCGCCCCTCGCCAGTACAGTGGTAAGTCTACAGATTTACAACGCTAAAATTAGGGTTTCGATTCCCCTCGGTGGGCTCAGGAGATAGCCTGATGTGGCTTTGCAATGAGAAAAACACACACACAAACTTATAAATCATTAGATTGAGTAGAAATATAATGATCATGTGTAAGTTTTTAACTTGATAATTGTTAAATATTTTATCGAATTTCCAATGAAAATTACACGTGCACTTTAGTTCTGAGAAAGGCTAATATTGACAAATTGAAATTTGTTGTACAGGGTGGCCCGCAAGTCCCTACCCATCCATATATCTTATGTATCCAGTGTATCTGTGTGCTGCCCATCATTCTCGCTGCACAATATTATGTGACGCCATGTTCTGCGAAACATTTTTAAGTGCAAATGGGCTTTGCTTAAATTACTAAATGATAAAACGATTGCATGCAAATGTGAAAACATCGAGCCTTCTTAGGTTACATATTGTTTAGATGTTACGAATATGTTTTAAATGTCTTTTCACAAAGTAAGTTTAGAACCTTTGGGAATTGAACAGGTTTCGCAGTTTCTTGACTTCAAAATACCTAAAGTGGCACGCAGTCTTTATCAAAACTGTTCAAAAAATTTTTACGTATCAAACTATTCACCCATTTCCTGTAAAAATGTGATTTTCGTAGTGGCACTTGTTTAATTTGAATATTCCATCTATGTTTGGTCCGGCATGGCCAAGCGTGTTGAGGCGTGCGACTCGTAACCTGAGGGTCGCGGGTTCGAATCCCCGTCGCACCAAACATGCTCACCTTTTCAGCCGTGGGACGTTATAATGTTTCCAGCAATCCCACTATTCGTTGGTAAAGGAGTAGGCCAAGAGTTGGCGGTGGGTGGTGATGACTAGCTGCCTTCCCTCTAGTCTTACACTGCTAAATTAGGGACGGCAGGAGCAGATAGCCTTCGAGTAGCTTTGTGCGAAATTTAAAAACAAACAAACCATACATATTTTTTTTTCAGTCTATTTATGAGTGAATATTTTCATGTGCGTTAGTGCTACGTAATACTGATATTATTATTATGATAATAATCATTATCGTTAGGCCGTTTTGCAATGTTTCTAATTCATTATTTGGAGTTTAGGCCTATCAACTGCCAGAGTCGTTAGGGCTAACGTGTTGAAACTCCTCGCTGTTACTTTGGGTGTGCATGGCATTTGATTGGTTGTTTATTCAGCCTTTTATCTTAGAGAGACCAATGCTGGAAAGATGTTTAAGTTTTGTTTGGATATTTCGCCTTTTGCTAATACTATTTATATGAATTTTCCTCAATATACATCACTTATCTCCAATGTTATTGGACTATAATTTCTCGACAAAGCATATTTCTAATCTCAAGGCCTATTTGTCCTTTAAGATACGTAATCAGTGCAATAACTTTAATTAAATGTTAGGACTACAATTATTTGATTAAAAAAAAACAACATTTTGGCATGTAATACAAAGTTTGTAGAGAGGCGAAGTATTTGCTGACGTACAACGTATCTATATAATAATTTGTTGAACGAGTTGTAAATATCGTAGAGTGCATATTGTGTGCTTAGCCTCGTATTTAGTTATTTTTCGTGCGTGTTACTACTAGCTAAACATGCTCGCCCTCCCAGCCGTGGGGGTGTATAATGTGACGGTCAATCCCACTTTTCGTTGGTAAAAGAGTAGCCCAAGAGTTGGCGGTGGGTGGTGATGACTAGCTGCCTTCCCTCTAGTCTTACACTGCTAAATTAGGGACGGCTAGCACAGATAGCCCTCGAGTAGCTTTGTGCGAATTTCCAAAACAAAAAGCTTTTTGTTTAATAAGTATTTTAATACCTTGGTTTGAAAAATTTAGAACTGGCTGAAACAAATGAAAAATTGTGATTGAAAAAAATAGTTACAATAAAAACGTTTATTCGTGAGGAAAAGTAACATTTTATTTGGGATTATGTAGTTTCTATTAAAATTTACTTATCCATAAAAAAAGTAAATAAATAAAACAACACTTCCCATGAGATTAAAGGCTAACAAACAGAAAAAAGTCAAAACATTTATTTAGGTTCTAAAAACGACGGTTTTTCGATGGACCCAAATGGTTGTGGTTTTCTCTTTTTTTTAGATCCTTGAATATTTTTTTCTTTTTAATGAGCATCCAACCGTAAAACATGCCCTGATACTTTCCTTCTTTTCAATCCACGACCAGTTGGTCAGAGCGTTAGACTCGCAATCTGTTGGATCGTGGGTTCGAATCCCGTCCCACTAACCATGCCAGCTATTTCAGTTGTTGAGTCGTTTTATGTGACGGTCAATCTCACTATTCGCTGGTAAAAGAAAAGCCCAAGAGTTAGCGGTAGGTGGTGATAACTGGCTGCCTTCCCTCTAGTCTTACACTGCTAAATTAGGGACGGCTAGCGCAGACAGCCCTTGAGTAGCTTTGCACGAAATTCAAAACAGGCCAAACAAATATCGTGACATGGCCATGTAAATATGGTTACAGCAGCGCACATTGTACAGTGAGATGCTTTGCTTAAATATTACATTACTTCTCACTTGTCTGATGATTTTCCCCTACCACTAACATTCTAAGTTAACTTGGTATTCCTTTTCGAAGTGTGCCTTGGTATATGGGCTATGTGTTGGAATAAAGAAACTAATAAAAATATTTTCTGACTACTTCATGGATATGATGTATTATCTGAAATAATGGCATTACGAATATTAATAAAATAAAGACTATATGCCTCACAACAAAGTATATCTAGGCACTTCAGTGTAATGTCACTTTCACAAAACTGAAAACTGATGAAGCAAACATGAAACATGAATAAATCGACAAAATTTACCACCCAGAGAATTCTACAAATAAGTCAAATGCGAGGTAAAATATATTCCGGTTAGATGACCCAATCTTCGAGCTTGTCAATATTGCGAACCTTAAAACTGCTCAAAATTTAAAACCAAGATGCTCAGTCAACATTTTAAGATGGTAGAATTCAGGAAGACAAAAAAAAAAAAGTTACTTCTTCGCAGCCACGCGGCAGTTGTGCTAATGCATTTTTCTACAGTTGTATATACCTTTCTGTATTTTGCTGTAAGTTGCTAATTATGCCTTATAACTACCTCTTTCATGGATGCGATAGATGTTAAATCCTACAAAGAATATGCTAGTTTTACATTTTTTTATTGTTACTTTCAAAGCAAACTCTATTTTTTGTGAACTAAATCTGCCTTACGTAAGCTATGTTACATTGTAACAGCTGATGATTGAAAATGGCGGAGAAAACAAAGGTACCAAGGCATTTAAGAAATAGTTAATATTCAAAGACACTACTACATTTTTTTTCAACAAGAATAGAAATAAATAAGGGGGGAAGACTCAGAGGAGACAAACGAGATGTAAATTTTATCAGTGACAGCGTAGGTGTTTCGATTAAAGTGGATTCAATTTACTGTTTCTTCAAATGAAAGTTTCTTATGCGTTAATAACCGCGAAGTTGATACCTGTTTGTTTGTTTTTGGAAATTCGCACAAAGCTACTCGAGGGCTATCTGTGCTAGCCGTCCCTAATTTTGCAGTGTAAGACTAGAGGGAAGGCAGCTAGTCATCACCACCCACCGCCAACTCTTGGGCTACTCTTTTACCAACGAATAGTGGGATTGACCGTCACATTATACACCCCCACGGCTGGGAGGGCGAGCATGTTTAGCGCGAAGCGGGCGCGAACCCGCGACCCTCGGATTACGAGTGCACGCCTTAACCCGCTCGGCCATGCCAGGTACTTCATTACATGGATGACCCACTTTTTGGAAGACATTGGTGGACTTTGTCAATTTAAGAAAAATATTAGCATCAAGGCTGTACTTACACTACATACTATTAAAAATAAATAGAACATAGAAAATAATAACGACATTCTTCTGAAAATAGCTAACTACCATTTCAGCGTTAAGCCTAAAGTGCTTATACCTCAAAAAATACGGTTTATGTAATCGCATGAGCATCGCACATTTTGCCCATTGTGTGGTTTTGCTAAATAATAAGCGAACACATTTTCTAAATCAAAAATGAAAACTTGTTTTTCACTCGAAGCATAAAAGACAGAAAACTGAATATTTGATAAAAGATAAGCTTGAACTGACAAATATTGCGATGAACACTAAATAGAATTACTAAGTGAAATTAATATTCAAGTATGAAAAGTTGTAATCGAAATGAAGGCAAAATATACTAATCTCACTTTAATACATGCTTATGCATTTATTAAAATATGTTTTCATTTCAAAAACTGTATAGAACTTTCAAACTCGTCTGCCCTCACTTTTAACACCGTTCTGTACGTCTACTCCTAATTCCACATTTTCTAACTGCTGTTGGCATCAAATATTTAAACAATTTTTTTTCTTTTCGACACTTGTTACAACCTATCTTCTGAGATTTATGCAAAACGTTTACCGAAAGAGGACTCACAAATCGCACAAACCTCTCATTGTAAGTCGTTACATTCTCTTTGTTTGTTTGTTTGTTTGTTTTTTTGGAAATTCGCACAAAGCTACTCGAGGGCTATCTGTGCTAGCCGTCCCTAATTTTGCAGTGTAAGACTAGAGGGAAGGCACCTAGTCATCACCACCCACCGCCAACTCTTGGGCTACTCTTATTAACGAATAGTGGGATTGACCGTCACATTATACACCCCCACGGCTGGGAGGGCGAGCATGTTTGGTGCGACTCGGGCGCGAACCCGCGACCCTCGGATTACGAGTGCACGCCTTAACGCGCTCGGCCATGCCAGGCCGTTACATTCTCTCCAAAAAGAAAATAAATAGTAAACAGAAAAACAAACAAAAATGTTCCTTCAATTCACTAAAGTTTTTAAATATAGAACGAGTATATAAAAGCACTGTTAGTTACGTGTCTTACTGGCAACTTATTAGTTTTGTTTCAAAAGAAATATTTTAAAACTATTATTTTTTGTCTTGCATGCCAACGTGTTTGGTAAACAAATACTTGGAACCATTGATATTCTGCGAAAGAGCTGGCCTGTTATTTGCTGTATTTGTTATAATATCTTTTATAAACTGTGTTTAGGCTTACCTTATTGTCAGACAAGTTATACTTAACTTCTGATTTTAATACTGAATAGTTCTAGATGGACTATAATAAATATAAGGTATAGAACGTTATTTTCCAAGTTGGAAACGCAAGTTCAATGTCGTCGCTTGGCAACAGCGCAAGCCACCTGTCGACTACTGATGCCATTCGAATGCGGTTCGTCAACAGTCGATAATGCTAAGCAACTAAAGAGAAGACAACGCGGCTTGTTTAGAAATATTTACTTAGGTAAGTCTTTAAGACTTAAAACTTATTATTCATTTCACTCAAAAGAATAAATTTATGTAACAGAAAAGTCATTATGAACTGTCATAATGTTTAGAGACAGGTTAATCAAATAGGTTTAAATTTTTTAAACCGCTGCTGCTGAAAGGAAACTATGTACGTTTTCTTATAACAAAGCCATATCAGGTTATCTGCTGAGCCCACCGCGGGGAATCGAACTCCCTGATTTTAACGTTGTAAATCCGTAGACATACCGCTGTACTAGCGGGGAACGAAACGAAAACGTGAGTACTGAAATAATTGTTTGTAAATTCAGACACTTGTGACTGTCAGTAGTAATCGTTTCGCTTGATGTGGTTTTTTCATGTGTTTCAGACATCCACTTTAATCGTGTATTTTTATTATTATGTTTGCACTTTTGACATTTTTTGTGCTGATTTTTGTTGTACTTCATTGATAACCTTTGAACCTGGTCCATCAGTTGCTGATCAGTATGTCTGCGAACTTACAAGCCCAAAAACCGGGTTTCGATACCCGTGGTGGGCAGAGCATAGATAGCCTATTGTGTAGCTTTGTGCTTAATTCAAAACAACAACAATACATTGATCAGTAATCTTATAAACCGTTAGATTTATAATACATTTGTTAAAAACGTTCATTTAACTTAGATATTACTTACACATTTGTCTACTGTCTTAATACAGGTATATTTTAGTTTGAAAAATACGTTTGTGTACAGAAGTTTTAATATCGTACATTCTACATGGGTCCGGGTGTGGCCTAGTAATTAATGTGACATGATGTGATGGTGAAAGTCCAAAGTTCGCATCTATTTGTTAAGGATGTGTGTGTGTGTGTGCATTACTACAATGACAGTTAAATCCTAGTATTTGATTATAGTAACCCTGGAAGCGCTTTTGATTATCTGGTTTCTTTTTGGTCTCATCAATTCAAAATTCGGGAAGATTAGCATAGGTAATCCCTGTGTAACATTGAGCAAGTATTCAAAATACAACTTTACTTCAGAAGTACGATCTATACTTATTCGTACGCAAAATTCTTATTTTCATGTTGATAGTTGATTTTTATTGATATATTTTTAAGTTTAAAAAAGCAATATTCAGTTGTTCTTTGTCCAACAACAAAATATCGATTCAGATGTAACATAGTAGTAAAGTATTAAGGATGATAGATTTAACACCAGCTTAGCCATATCTCAGTGACATTTACTCTAGTGCGCAGTTTATTAAAACACTTCAACTGTTTATGAGCTTGGTACATAAAATAGCAAATGATTTGCGATAGCAATTAAATTGTAATTATTGCAAATTAATATCACAAGAACTATTATAGCGTTAGTACACAACAGTGCCTTTAATGTTCGTCAGTGATATGTGGAGTGGCAACCTTTGCACCATCGTTTATGTGTCTCTTACTGAACTATTTGGTGTAATTGGGTTCCATTTACCTTGAAGCAAGGTCCAGTGACTTTCTTTCGTAAAGTTAATACTTTTGTGAAGCACAGAGTTCAGTAAAGTCCACATTAGTCCAAGTGAATTAAGGCCTGAACTTTGTGGTAATAGTTTAGTCCGCTGGAGATCTCCGGAGCTTTCTGTCATAAGGATTAGAACTAATATTTATTTTGGTATTTACGCTGATCCACGATTTCATCAGTTCTGTGAAGAACAAAACACTGTTAGCAGATGACGTAACCCTAACAATTATACAGCATCCCTTATGTTTGAATGTTGGCATAAGGCATTGAAATCACTCACTGAATTTGTGATTGAAATATATGTCAGTTTGAACTAAAGAGCTAAATTGAGACTTGTCTGTCCAAAACAACTTGTATCACTGTTCCAAATATGTTCCTTAGCAAAAGATAATTCATTTGCTCTATTGTGTTTGCGGTCCGGCATGGCCAAAGGTGTTAAGACGTTAGACTCGTAATCCGAGGGTCGCGGGATCGAATCCCGCTCGCACCAAACATGCTCTCCCTCCCAGCCGTGGGAGCGTTATAATGTGACGGTCAACCCCACAATTCGTTGGTAAAAGAGTAGCCCAAGAGTTGGCGGTGGGTGGTGATAACTAGCTGCTTTCCCTCTAGTCTCACACTGCTAAATTAGGGACGGCTTGCACAGATAGCCCTCGAGGAGCTTTGCGCGAAAATTAAAAAAAAAATCCTTTCTGTTTGCGCATTAAGGGCTTTTTCGTTTCTATTTCTTAAAGGCCACATTTTTGCAACATTCTGGGGAATGTTTTTATTTGAACTTCATCTGTTCCTGACTTGTTGACATCATCAGCAACTGTGAAACTTGATTGAATGGACTGCAACTGTCTGTTTGAGAAAGACAGAAGACTTTCAAAACGTCATCCTCGACGTGTTGTCTTCACAACAGGAAGTTCAACTAAGATTCGTTAATAATTTTCTGCCCAAACAACCAGTAAAAACCAGCAAAATACTCTTTCTTAGTTTTACTTTGATTTCTCAGGAAATAGATTTCTACATGACTAACATGTCTTTGAATGAGCTGTTTTCTCAGTCCCCTGTGTTTTTCGAATGGACTGATTCTATCTGTCCAATGTGTTTTTAACAATACATGGCGTTTTTGTTTCTTCTTAAACTCTAACTGTCATCACGTGAAAAGTTGACTCCAAAAATGTATTAATACCTCTCTGCTACGTCATTTTAATGACCATAACTCACTATACTGACTTTTCTAAACTATATTTTTGAATAAGACAAGTCAGTCCCTTCCTGATACAAACATTTACTTACATGAAAAATCTAAATTTTTGTCATTGCTATTGTTGTTGCATTTTATTAAATACAAACCTACGCGAGGGCTATTTATGTTCTGTCCACTCCGGGTATTATGAATGTACTACTGGAGGGTTTGTCAGAAGTGACTCGTTGTAGAAAAACTAAAAACGATAATATGTAATAATGCTGCACCACTTTGTATTTAGATCAGACATCTTGAATAACTGAATAAATTCTATCGTACTTTATAATTTGTGGTTATATATCTTTCTCTTTTAAATTTTAAATAATTTAAATATGTAGCAATTTAAACTCATGAATAAAGTAAAAAAAGCATTTCACCTATTTTTGGCGTTGTGTTTTTTTTTGTTTTTTTGCAGCATTTTAAGTTGTGGTTTAGTTTCGTAAGCAAACAAATTCTAACCACAGGAATAATGGAGTATTCTAATATATATGCACAGTAATGTACGTATAAACAGCTTAACCATCGCGATACAAAGACCCCAACTGTTATAAACATAAAGTTAAGTATAATTCAATCTTTAATTTCATTTTACAAGTCGTTCCACTTCTTTAAAATATGTATTGCTAATAATTATGAACCCTTAACCATATGGCCCGGCGGGTTAAGGCGTTCTATTTGTAATCTGAGGGTCGTGGGTTCGAATCTCACTCACATCAAACATGCTCGACCTTTCAACTGTGAGAGCGTTATAAAGAGACAGTCAATCCTATTGTTCATTGGTAAAAGAATAGCCCAAAAGTGGGCGGTAGGTGGTGATGACTAGCTGCCTTCCCTCTAGTCTTACACTTCTAAATTAGGGTTTGGTTTGTTTTAAATTTCGCACAAAGCTACACGAGGACTCTGCGCTGCTAAATTAGGGACGGCTAGCGCAGATAGTCCTCGTATAGGTTTGGGCAAAATTCAAAAACAAACAAACAATATTATGAAGAATGTTCTACAAGGGCTCGGCATGACCAAGTGGTTAAGGCACTCGACTCGTAATCCGAGGGTCGCGGGTTCGAATCCCTGTCACATCAAACATGCTCGCCCTTTCGGCCGTAGGGATATTATAATGTGACGGTCAATCCCACTATTCCTTGATAAAAGAGTAGACCAACAGTTGGCGGTGGACGATGATGACTTGCTTCCTTTCGTTTAGTCTTATTACACTGCTAAATTAGGGACGGATAGCGCAGATTGCCCTCGTGTATCTTTGCGCGAAGTTAAAAAAACTGAAAACAAACAAACTTTAACGTTAATAATCAATATTGACGATGAATCTGACTTACAGCTTAGAAAATGTTTTGAAACTTTGACCTTTGGAATGACATTTTTCATAATAACCCTGTCTTTTGTTGAAAAGCCTTAGAATGGTTTACAATGAAATTATTTTGAAAGTAGATCTAAGTTTCAGAATAAAGCCAGGGAAGGGTGTTTGTTTGTTGGCTGGTTTTTGAATGTCGCGCAAAGGTACACGAGGACTATCTGCGTTAGTCGTTCCTAATTTAGCAGTGCAAGAATAGAGGGAAGGCATCTAGACATCATTACCCACCGCCAACTTTTGGATTGCTCTTTTACCAACGAATAGTGGGATTAACCATAATATCATAACTCCCTCACTGATTGGTTATTTCTTTGCATTGCTGCTCCAGAAAGCTCTTAACACACACGTTAGCTTTGCCATAACAATGCTTTCGTTCTATCTATGGCCTCATTGGTCGTTAATTAAAAACCTTTAAAAGCATTTAAAAGTAAAATAAAAAATTCCAGTCTTGTATTGAGATTGTTTTGTTTTGATTTAGGTCACGAGAACATGTAAACTCCTGAATATATGCGCGTGACATTTGCGTGTTAACTGTTTCAAGAATTTGGTTTAAGTAATTTAGAGTATGACCTCTCTGTCACCTTTTGATATATTATTGTTCTAGAACTATGAATATATATGTATACATATATATCCCTTTCTTTTCTCTGTCGATATAGTTATAAATAGTAATGGTTATTATTCATTTGATGCTGCGGAAAGTCTTTCTTGTTTTATTTCTTCCGTGACAGAAACGTATTTTATGTAGTACATTAACATAAATACTTTTCAAAATAATCAGGAAGGAAGTAAAGAGACTCAAAAAGACGGATGTTTCTTCAGTTCTTCCACTATGTACGTGTATGAACACAAACGACAGCAGTGTGAGACTGGAGGGAAGGCAGCTACTCATTACCATCCACTGACAACTCTTGGGCTACTCTTTCACAAACGAATAATGGAATTGACCGTCAAATTATAACGCCACAACTGCTGAAAGAGGATTCGAATCTGCGACCCTGAGACTGCGAATCAAGATACACAGCTGGCCAAAATCTTAAGGCCAATGAAAATAACGAAAAAAAATGCATTTTGCGTTGTTAGACTCAACCACTTATTTGAGTAGAGGTTCGAAAGATGAAAACAAGAAAAGGGAAAATAAATAAAAAATAGTATTTAATATGGAAAATATGAACACCATGAAATTATCCTAATTACTAGCTGGTCAAAAGTTTACAACCATACCAAAAAGAAGTCCTAAACATGGTAGGAAATGTCCAAAAAGAGGTCTCAGTAGTGAGTTGTAGGGCCGTCATTGCAAATTACGGCAAACATTCGCTTTGGCATGGTCGATATAAGAGTTTGCAGAAGACTGGCTGGAATGTTATTCCAAGTGGTGAAGATGGCTTCGCAAAGATCATGTACTGTTTGGAATTGACGTCTATTTCTGTAGACTTCTCTTGCCATCCACCCCCATACATTTTCATTGAGGTTCAGTTCGAGCGAACATGTTGGATGGTTCAAAATAATCACGTTATTCGCCATGAAAAAAAGCCCTTTGTCCTGCGGAAATTGTGGATTGCAGCGTTGTCCTGCTGAAAGATCCAGTCATTTCCATACAAACGACGGCCCTCAGTCAATAAGGATGCTCTCTCCAACATGCCAATGTAGCCAGCTGCTGTTTGACGCCCCTATATAACCTGAAGTTCCATTGTTCCATGGAAGGAGAAAGCACCCCAGATCATGATGGAACCTCATTCACTGTGTCGTGTAGAAAATGTCTTCGGTGGGATATCCTTATCGTGTCAATAACGTTGGAAGCTATCTGGACCATTCAGGTTAAATATTTTCTCATCAGAAAACAAAACCTTCGTCCACTTTTCTACGTCCCATGTTTGGTGCTTCTCAGCAATGTTTAATTGAGCTGCTTTGTAGTGTGGAAGGAGGCGTGGCTTTGAAAGACGTTAACGGTTTTTAAAGCCTTTCTCTCGTAGGTGCCGTCTTATTGTTCTTGAGCTAGTTTCTGCGTCCGAAAGAGCCTTAATCTGGTTTATAGATCGGCTGGTGTCTTGCCGGACAACCCGTCGAATCCTCCTGCTCGACGCTGGCGAAGAGTTGACAGTGGGTGGTAATGACTAGCTGCCTTCCCTCTAGTCTTACACTGCCAAATTATGGACGGCTAGCGCAGATAGCCCTCAAGTAGCTTTGCGTGAAATTAAAAAACAACAACTTGTGTTTTTTTTCGCCTTTCGTGTTTGAAATAGTTCTCTTCATTAACATCCTTAGAATCAATATTTTGTAAGTATTCATAACTTGGTCCGTGACATCACTGTCCCTGAATACCAAACATTTTCTACACTTACAATAAGGAACTTATTTTTCGTTCGATTTCTTAGCGTTTAATTTTCGTGGTTTACTTCACAGCAAAAACAAAACATGACACAGAATCTGCTAGTTATTTTTCTTTCTTAATCCAACAGTTAGGTCTGACAGAAATATAAAAAAAACATCTCTTGTTGTTTTTGTTTTTCTCACGATATAAATAATTTTAAAACATTCTATTTCGTTATATATAGAAACTTGAGCTATTCTGTGACAGTCTTTAAAAGGCCAGAGTTTGTCTTCTCTCGTGGTTAGCGTGTTGGACTATAGTTTCAAGGTTGAAGCTACACGTATGACAATGTGTCGCCGAGTATCATGTGCTGAAAGGAAATTAGATCCGTGAGAACAAACGTTTCTTGAATGGGTGTTCATTTAGCTCACGTGTCTTATTGTCAATTAATAATTACAATTAATTTTATCGAAAACTAGTATTTTGAAACATTGAACGAGAGCAGAAAATTCGATAGGTGTGGACGACTTTTTTCACAGTTGGTTTGCGTAATTGAGGTGGAAAAATATTTATTGATTTTTTAGTTAGGATAAGGTTACTGAAAATGATTAAATGTTATAACTTGCTGCCTGACGTTAACTGTTACATGTTAAATTTAACTTCAAAAACGTATATTTGTAACTAGTTGTTGATGTGAGTTAGGCAAAATTATAAGAGTGAACAAAGTGCTTGATCAATGAATTATATGTGAGTTTGAAAATTTCACACACGATATATAATAATTTTAGAAACTTTCAAGTCGTATGCGAACGCATACAAAGAGAGTTTTTTATTATTATGTTTAAGCAATACGGTGGGAAAATGCTATCTACAATATAGCAGGATTTTGTTTTTAAATTCACGTCCTCCACACAAGGGCTCGGCATGACCAGGTGGTTAAGGCACTCGACTCGTAATCTGAGGGTCGCGGGTTCGAATCCCTGTCACATCAAACATACTCGCCCTTTCAACCGTAGGGATATTATAATGTGACGGTCAATCCCACTATTCCTTGATAAAAGAGTAGACCAAGAGCTGGCGGTAGATGGTGATGACTAGCTGCCTTTCCTGTGGTCTTATACTGTTAAATTAGGGACGGCTAGCGCAGATAGCCCTCGTGTAGCTTTGCACAAAATTCAAATCAAACCTTCTTGTCTTCACGTCAATAACTTGTGTCAAATTATTTAAAGAAAATAATTGTTCTTTCTAATACAGCGATAAGTGTACGGATTTACAACGCTAAAATCAGGGGTTCGATTCCGCTCGGTGAACTCAGCAAATTGGTCTAAGCGGCTTTGTTATAACAAAACAAACACATACATAAAAAATTTACGTTTTTAAATATACGTTAATTGTACAAAACGAAATTTAAATTGTATACTTTAAATGCTGTTACTTAGGATTACAGCGTAAGTTAGGCATTTTTATAACACGTATTTAATATGCGTAAGCATTTTAATAAACCATTTTCTGTACACATATTCGAAAACTGTCTAAGTCTCTTCACCAAGCGTGTTCAATGTTTACCTTTTCTCACTATTACTTATCGATCGCCAACGATGCTTTTGTCCCTTTACTAGAGTTCAATGACCTTGAATGCTTTGTGATTCAGCACTGTATATTGTAATGTGTTCTGTCCCAGCCGTTACTTAGCGGTTGGAATTTGAGTGGTCGCTTTTGTAGCGTTATGTTATCACGATTATTTCGAGTTGCTCGTTCGTGTCGCTAAATTTTCCGCAACTAACGTAAGAGAAGATAAAAAGAACAAAAGATAAGCCTGGTGAGTGATACAATGTAGTGATTAACTGATAGAAGACAAATGATTTTCTTTATTAAATGCTAGGACTAAAAGTAGATTAAGCTTTTTGATAAAAAATGGTCGAGAAATATTAGAAATATAACAGTCCTGATTACTAGATTTGGTTTTAAAATAATTTATTAGATACTTGTAGTCCTAAGATACTGTAAGTAAAGTAGACCAAAGGAACAATAACCAGCTACATGGAACATTCTTTATAATATTGTTTGTTTGTTTTTGAATTTCGCACAAACCTATACGAGGACTATCTGCACTAGCCGTCCATAACTTAGCAGAAGACTAGAAGGAAGGCAGCTAGTCATCACCACCCACCGCCAGCTCTTGAGTTTCATATGTTTTTATATTACACATATTATAAATCTATACCACTGACTGTATGGTAACCCACACAGAAGTTTCACATGTTCTTTTTTTATATTACACATCTTATAAACCTATACCACTGACTGATGGTGGTCCACACAGAAGTTTCACTCCCTTCCCCAAGAAAGAGGAGATAGAGCCAGGCCTGATGTACGTTGAAACAACTAACCTGGTAGATATTTAGAAGAAAAAACGTTCATATAATAATTATGTAATTCAAACAATTTCTTAGAAGATTACTAAACTATCCTTCACCCCGGACCATAGACATTTGAATTAGACAAAGTAGATGGGAGGTGATTTATCTCAAGTAGTTATATACTTGATCTGTGCAATAGGAAAAGACTAGTGGAGGTCATGTCCAGGAGAGGATTAAAGAGTGCGAAACAAACGCCACTCAAGTCTGTGGACAAGAAGATCCAATGAGAAAAAGACTGGTAGAGGTCGAGAGGTGATTTACAGGAGAGGATTGAAGACGGCAAAACAAAGACTACTCAGGTCTGTGGACAAGAAAATCCAAGGAGAAAAACACTGGTAGAGGTCGAGAGGTCATGTCTAGGAGAGGATTGAAGGCAGCGAAACAAAGGCCACTCAGATCTGTGGACAATAAGATCCAAGGAGCAAAAGACTGGTAGAGGCCGAGAGGTCATGTCCAGGAGAGGATTGAAGACGGCGAAACAAAGACCACTCAGGTCTGTGGACAAGAAGATCTAAGGAGAAACAGACTGGTAGAGACCGATAGGCCATGAGCGGGAGATGATTTATGGACGAGAAGATGAGATAATAAATATTGTCAAGTACGAAGTTATCTAACAACGTGGCCTTGAAAGGGCCGGATAGGGATCTGTATGTCCAATGCTGTAGATTTAGATGTGTGTGGGTTGGGAACAGGTGAACCCCGAGGAAACTCACTTTCACTGATCTGGACCGACACACCTGCCATACTCCGGTTTTGATATATAGTCTTTTACTCATCACTAACAACTCATGATATTTAGGATATTAGATCTCTGAAATATTTAAATGTTTTATTTATTTGGTTAGCGTGATGTTATTAATTATCCGATATTACTGAGTGATCTAAATTAATATTTATTTTATTCACTAAAACGCGAAATTGAGAGTCCAAAATATGACGTAAAGGTCTCATCTCTTCTTTGATTTGCAGACGAGTTTCGCTAAATTCAAAGTTCACCAATGCTGCTTAGAGAGAAAGTGCGGGTCAAATAATAGGTTAATCTTTTTACGTCATCTTATCTTCGTTGAAATTCATATTTCAGTGTGGTAAATAAATTCACAAATACATTGACCAGTTGAGTGTAGAAAAGTTCGAGTTCTTCCACAACTAATATAGAACACATGCGTTTTGAATTGTTTGTAGTTTAGCTTTGAGTGTTTTATTTCTTACAGTTATCCATGCTGGAGCTGCATAGTTTATTACAGGTCTAATATATGTTTTGTATATTTTCAATATGTTATCTGTAGATGGTCCACTGTTTTTACCAGTTAGACTCCTAACATAGCTAGTTCTTCGCCAGATTTTATTTTTTATTTCGTTGACATGATTGATCCAAGTTAATTTTGAATCATAAGTCAGACCTAAAAATTTTGCTGATTGGGCAATCTGGAGTAGAGTGCCATTCATATATATTTCTGGCTGTTGTTTTTTGTGTTTTGTCGATTTTGTAAAGACTACGAGCTGAGTTTTTGCTGTGTTTATTTTAATTCTATATTTTTCACAGTATTCACTTATTCTATTTAGTTGTGGTTGTATGTTTGTAGCTGCTATCGTGGGTGTTGCAGCACTTTTCCAGATTGCCACATCATCTGCGAACTGTGATGAGAATCCATGATTTGGATTCTTCAATGGCATATTGTTTACATACATGATGAGGAGTATAGGGCTAACCACCCCTCCCTGTGGGACACCAGCTTGTGGAGTAAAGTATTCGGAAAAAGTTCCTTCTACGTTTACTCTACCTTTTCTGTTTTCCAAAAAGTTAGATAACCAGCGAATAATTCCTCGCGGTAGTTCCATTTCATTCATTCGGAATTTTAGACCGTCGTGCCAAACGGCGTCGAATGCTTTCTCGATATCGAGGAAGCAAGCGACTGTACATTCTTTTTTGTTGAAACTATCTATTATGGGTTCTGTTAATCTTATTAAATGGTCTGTCGTTTGTCTAAATTTTCTGAATCCATTCTGTTCTTCTGGTAATTTTGATGTTATCTCCAGGAATGTGGAGAGTCTATTACTTATTATTCTTTCAAGAATTTTGCCTACACAGCTGGTCAGGCTGATTGGTCGGTAGCTATTTGGTTTATTCGCTGGTTTTCCTTCCTTTTGGAACATTAAAATATTTGCTAGCTTCCAAGAAACTGGGATATATCCTGAGGATAGCGATAAGTTAAATAGTGAATTTAGGTGGTCAAACAATTTCGGAGTGCCCTTTTTTTAGGAGAATAGCTTGTATTTCATCTTCTCCTGGTGCTTTGTTTTTGGTGTTTTTTATTGCTTCTAGTATTTCATGAAGGGATATTTCGTTTGTTAGTAATGTGCTTTCATAGTCACTGTTGGAACTTGTATTTGTATCAGTTATGTTTACTGGAAATATTATTTGCTAACTTGTCTCATTTCAATTTGCCACCTAGGTATCAGAAGTCATCTCTTATTGGTGAACTAGATCTTATAGTTTGTCTCATTAACCAACGAGGTCTTACAGACTTATCTCATCTCTCATTGGCCAGCTAAGTCTTATCTCATCTCTCATTGGACAACTAGGTCCTATGGTTTTGTTATTTCGGCTGAATTATGTTATCTTCTCCCAAATCCGTCCCTTTACAGTTAGGAAAAGAGTAAAACACTCGAATTGGCCGAACAGTTTGTTTGTTTTGTTTTGGAATTTCGCATAAAGCTACTCGAGGGCTATCTGTGATAGCCGTCCCTAATTTAGCAGTGTAAGACTAGAGGGAAGGCAGCTAGTCATCACCACCCACCGCCAATTCTTGGGCTACTCTTTTACCAACGAATAGTGGGATTGACCGTAACATTATAACGCCCTCACGGCTGGGAGGGCGAGCATGTTTGGCGCGACTTGGGCGCAAACCCGCGACCGTCGAATTACGAAGCGCACGCTTCAACGCGCTAGGCCATGCCGGGCCTTGGCCGAACAGACAAAATGTTTTGTCGCCTTTAATTTTGCAAACAAACATCCTGAAGGTATGTTTATAAACACTTCTTACATCAAAACGTAGTTTGAGATGAGCTATTATAAAAAAATAAAAAGGAACAAAAGAAACAGTTGTGACGTCATGATACATCACAAAAATAAGAGAAACTGCGCATTTTTAGTACAGGCTTAGCAATATGGATGATGCTTTAAAAATATATACATTAGTCTTGAAGCTTAGGCCTTGTTTAAAAACAGTTAAGTATCTCGTTTTCTCTTTGTTATCTGCAAATGATCTGATGATATTTTGGTGAACAAATAATATATGACTACAAACGCTCACAAAGAGAAGCATTAATACATCAAATTAAAAGACTAAATGTAAATATGTTAATCGATTTCATATACCTCGGACTTATAGACACTAATTTCCCAGCTATATCTACACCTTCATTGGTCCGACATGGCTAGGTGGTTAAGGCAATCTGCGGGTTTGCAGTGGGCAGCGATGACTAGCTGCCTTCCCTCTAGTCTTACGCTACTAAATTAGGGACGGCTAGCGTAGATAGCCCTCGTGTAGCCTTGCGCGAAATTCAATCCAAACATATTTTACGCGTAGACCAAAAATTTTTGAAAAATTATTTTTATTTCTGTCTCAGAAAGATATAGATAAAAAACAACAATTGTCTCATTTCTTGGATGAAAACACGACAAAGGATTTTAGCAATTTTAGTACTTGTATTCAGAGCTACTTTTAAAACGGTATAACATGGGAACTGAAAACCAATCGTGCATCAGTTTTTAAAAATATTTTCAGTTGTTGTTAGTTTCTATTGTTTAGGCTGTTTTTATTGTTAAAACGTCCGATAGTGTATTAATATGTTATTTTTACTTCATAATGAAATCCAATTTTCGTTACCACTGAAGTTAATGTGAAAACAAAGTGCCGTGAAGTACATTTTCTAATTCCAAATCACGTGAGTAACGTGTCTCAAAGTTGTCAATGTTGTAAACTGGAAGGCACAAATTATGCTGTGGTATACGCACAGCCTCGTTCGATAATTCGTCACGCCGTAAGTACGAAACTGTGTTGACACCTACACCGAACCCAAACAAACAGCGGCGTCGTCTATTTCTGCAGCCCTAATGCACTTTATATATATATTTTTTTTTAGTTGACTACCACGAACTTTCTGAACGTTTCGTCTCCTTCACGTTGAAATCGTATGTTATGAAGTTATTGTCAGGTGGTTCACCAGTTATTCTGAGTTAAACTTGATTCGTGTAAAAAAATAAATAACTGTCGTTGAAATAAATTAATATTGTATTAATAACCCCAGTGGTTTCCAGACTGTTGCTAGGCGTGTCGCGACAGTTTTTCCAAACGAATATTGGTTGAATAAATATTAAAAAAAAACCTTCTAAAACATGTTACATGTGGCAACAGAACTATCTTGCAAATCAAGGTAAGTGGGTTAGGGTGTCGTCAGTGAAAAAGGTTTTGAAACCCACTTTTCTACCATAATTATGACTCGTAAAACTTAATTCAATTTACACAAAAACAACTCCCTTTCATGCAGTTTAGTTATATAAACAGTATCTAAACCAGCCACTGTATCTGACGTGTTGCAGCAGGCATGATGAGTTCTGGAACTGTATGAAAGGCTTCGTCGGTACTAAATATAAAAAATGTATTGTGTAGGTGACGTATTGTTGTCCATTCCTTAAATTTACCCTTAAGTTCTTAGAATTTGTAATACCGTGTAAATATTTGTGGTATATGGTATGTGGTATAATTTGTAATACCGCGTAAATATTTGTGGTATATGGTATGTGGTATAATTTGTAATACCGTGTAAATATTTGTGGTACATGCGTTAGTCATTATATGACTTCATAGCCCTATTTTTTAAAATTATTTTGAAGGTGAGAACGTTTTCCAATGCATGAAAAGGTTTTGGAAAATCTTTTTATTTAAACCCCCCCAAAAAAAACGAATATGTAGCCAGGAAGTACACATGTTTTAAAAGATAGTTATGATTAACTTTTTGTTTGCTGATGCGTCGGGAATTCACTGTCGGCCGGTTTAATATTTGTTTGTTTTTTGAATTTCACGCAAAGCTACACGAGGCTATCTGCATAATTTAGCAGTGTAAGATTTGAGTGAAGGTAGCTACTTATCACCACCAACTGACAACTCTTGGGCTACTTTTTTACCCATGAATAGTAGGATTGATCGTAAGATTATAACGTCCCCACGGCTGAAAGGGCGAGCATGTTTGGTGCGACGGGGACTCGAATTCGCGACCCTCAGATTACGAGTCGAACGCCTTAACCCACCTGGCCATGCCGGGCCGCATTAGTAATATTTGATGTAAATTAAAAATTCAGCCGTTACAATGGTATTGGTTCTTGGTATACACTTTAATCAACACTCGAGGAAAATAAAGTGCACTATGTGAAATTATTTCAAGGTACCTGTTGTGTTCTATATATAAAAAAACAATATAGCATTATGATTTCTTTAAATTTTAATGTTTTTACAGGTAAGCTAAGCAGCAAGTTCAAAAAACTGTTCCACGGCCAGAAGTTGTCTTACAAATAAAAACTTATCTTAGCAATTATTCTGTTGCATTTTGACAAGTCTACCGCCGACGTGGAGTTTTTCGTCTTTTCCCGATCCTCAAAAGTACTATTTTCTGGACTACTCGCCAGAGTAGGATTGTATAAAATGTCCGTAACATTAGCGTCTGTTATTTCATTATTTCCTCGCATTTGGAGGAAACGTTGACACTTCAAGACATCTTGGAGTGAAGCAGACGATAAAGGAAGTCCGCGAAGGAAGCGAATTCAGCCTGTCGTCAGCACGCAGGACACTTTCCAGACTTATTTTGAGTCATCGTCTCTAATGTAAACACAAAATTGAATTTATTCAGTACAATATTAACAAGTTCTGAAGACTAGACGACTGTTTAAATATGAAACAACTGCGTTTCACAAAGTTATTGTAGCCGTTTAAATACCAGATAATTTAAGTTGTGTATAAATCAATTGGAGTTC